>JAINUG010000063.1:0-1200000 GCA_029706075.1 Aldrovandia affinis | reverse complement strand
AGGATGGAGGGGGAGGGTGGGGGTAAAGGGTTGGGGGAAGAAGGAGAAGGGGAGGGGGCAGACTGGGTGAGGTTAGCCACTTCGCTATCATAGGAGGTCAGGCTGGATGCAGTGGAGTCCCCTGCTTGTGGGGAAGGGAGGGGGGTGTGTGCGGGGAACCCGCCTATGAAAGGTTCTTTTTGGGAAGGTGGGGGTGGAGGGGGTGGAGGGGGTGGTGGGGGCTGGCGGGAAGAGTGCAGGTTGTTAGCCATCATCCCTCCTTGTTGAGTGTATCCTGACATTCCTAAACCTCTGTCAAAGCTATTAGCAAACTCAAGGGGTGGGGGCAAGGGGTCAACATAGACAAACTCGTCATCAACGTCAACTGAGGGGGCAGGAGGAGGCAGTACCATGAGCGCTACCCCGCTGCCCCCCCCTCCACCCCCATGTGAGGGGGCTGGCATGGTAGGGGGCGGGGACGGAGGTGTGAGGGAGAGTACATATGGGCTGGCCTCACTCTCCATCCTCAGGAAAGAGGGCCGTCGCAGTGCGGACGGCTGGGAAGAGGGCTGAGGGGGCTGCTGAGTAGTGGGCACCTGCTCCAGCTTCCGCCCATAGCCCTCCCTCTCCCTCTCTCTGTCTCTTTCCCTCTCCCTCTCTCTCTCCCTCTCCCTGTAGCTCGGTTGGTAATGCTGCGGCTGGTAATGGTGCGTGTGAACAGTTTGGTCTTCCGAAAATCGCACCCTCAGCCCCTCCCTGGCTCCTCCACCCTCCCTCTCCCTCTCCCCTCCCTCCTCGCCCCACCCCGCCCCGCCCCCGCCTCTGAATACCCGGGGCGAGGGCGGGCGACCCAGGGTGGAGGTGGTGGTTGCGGCCAGCGAGGAGGAAGTGACGAGGTAGGAGGAGCTGGAGGACTGGGAGGCTAAGGACGACGATGCGGCAGAGGCCCCGACGCTGGAAAGCTGGCGGCCAAAGTGGTGCTCTCCTGCTCTCTCCCTCCTCATCCTCCCGTCGTCCTTCAGGGCCCGTTCCCTGGCAGCGAGGGCCAGGCCGAGGGGGGAGGAGGGGTCCAGAACCTTTCCTGTCAACGGGTGAATGAAGGTGGTGACCGGTGGCTTCCCTGCCCCATAGAAGTCAGCCGGTACTGATTTGGGTTGGTAGTCCCCCCCGTGGGCCGGGGAGGAGTACTCGGGCAGCCCAAAAGCAGGGGGCATGCTCCGGGTGTGGTGGATGAACGTGTCCCCGGAGAACATGCCTTCATCTATGGATTTAGAGGGACGCAGACGGGGAGAAGGGGTGCCAATTTGAGAGCCCATCTGGGCCTGATCCCTCCCCACCCCCACCCCTACCCCCATCTCCTCCTCAGCGGAGAGGAAGAAGGAGGCGCTCTTTCTCCGGGCCTCGTGGAACCTCTCTCTGTCCCTGCGAGCTGCCCCCACAATGGCTGCCCCAAACTGACTGGTGAAGTCCAGGCTCTCCTGGGTGCGCAGGGCAGGGAGTGAAGGGGGCAAAGGAGGAGGGACTGAGGGGGTTGGGGGCGGTGGGATGGAGGGCGGTGCGGAAATAGGCTGGCCGGAGAGAGGGGACTTGGCGTCGGAGTCCGGGGGCGGCTCGGCCTCCACGCTGCTGCCCTGGCTGCTCCGCCCGCTGCTGCTGGTGGAGGGGGCCTTGACGATGATGGTGGGGATGGGAATGGAACTCTTCTCCACTGGTGCCTTGCCCAGGGTGTGCATTTGCATCTGACCTTGCCGGACCCCATCCTCGATTTTGGACTGTTTCACAAGGGGTCCCTTCCCCCTCCTGCCCCCTCCTTTGGGGACTCCCCCAGCTCCTGCAGTGCTGCGGTCAGCACGGGGTGCCTGTTGTTGGGGGGCTTGACTCTGTGCAGCCTGCTGCTGCTGTTGTTGGGCCATGGTGGATGGGGGCACGGCATTACTGTAGCCCCTTCTCAACCCCGCCGCCTTTCCACCTCCTCCCCCAGCTCCTACAGGCTCCCCCATGTAGCCCCCACCTTTCCGGGATGCGGTAGGTCGACCTTGCTGGGAGGGGTGCTGGGAAGGGTGGGGGAAAGGGTGAGGGTGGTCTGCAGGCCCACTCCCGCCACTCCCTGTCCCACTGGATCCGCTCCTCTCCCGTCCGGTCTGGGAAAAGTGCACAGCCTGCGAGTACAGCTGGTATTGTGCCGACGTGGAGGAGGACTGGGACACCGATACCGAGGGCTGCTGGGACTGCCTGGACCTCCAGTTTGTGGGGGGGCCGACGGAGAAAGGGGGTTCAGGAGGGGCGGTGGTGGGAGGCGGGGGGATGTCATCGGGACCAGGGACTGACAAGCTGCGAGAGAACTTCATGGATGGAGGGTGGAGGTACTGCTTCTCCTCCTCAGGTACCCCTGAATCCAGGCGGGTGGAGGGAAGAATGGAGAGAGAAAATAAGGGCTGGGAGAGAGGAGAAACTGTAGGCAGACAGAGAATGTTGTATGGACACATTTCATTTTGATAAAAAAACTATATTTTTTAAGTGGTGCTGGCTACCAGATGGTACTGTGTTATTTTTTCAAGAGCAGTATGACCATGGTAAAGTCTAGCCCAGTGTCTGTCTGTCCATGTCTTCATGTCTAACAGACTGTCCATATGTGCTTCTGTGTGTACTAGTGTCTCTCCGTCTGTCCCTTACAATTTAAGTGCATTTCACAGTCTATGTATCTGCATGCCAGAGAGACAGATAAGTACAGCACAGTGCAGTACAGGCAAATTCAGTACAGCACTGGACACAAAGAACACACACCATAAAGACAAACCTGACTAACTATAGATGCTGTACAGTTCAGTACAGTACAGACCTAATACAGGAAAGACAGACAGACAGACAGACAGCCTCACCGATGGATTTCTGTCGCAGCATCATACCGTGCTGGGGCGCGTGGCCTGATATGAACTGGCCACGATCATACCCAAGCCCTGGACCTGATGACATCATGCCCACCCCTGATTGGTCGAAACTGGGCTGGAAAAGCAGGTGAAAAGCAGGTTCAATCCTCCAATGAAACACACACACACACACACACACACACACATTATATGTGTGTATATATATATACACACATACAGTGGCTTCGGAAAGTATTCAGGCCCCTTCACTTTTTTCACACTTTGTTGTGTTGTAGACTTAATTTACGAAATTTTTAAGCTTTCAAGAAATTGTTACAAATGTATTAAAAATAAAAAACTGAAATATGTAATTTACATAAGAATTCAGACCTTTTGCTATGACACTCCAAATTGAGCCCAGATGCATCTTGTTTCCGTTGATCATCATTGAGATGCCTCTAGGACTTGATTGTAGTCCACCTGTAGCTAATTCAATTGAATGGACACGATTTAGAAAGGCACCCACCTGTCTATATAAGGTCCCACAGTTCACAGTGCATGTCAAAGCAAAACCCAAGCCATGAAGTCCAAGGAACTCTCCATAGGCCCCTGAGATAGAATTATGTCAAGGCATAGATCTGGGGAAGGGTATAAAAACATTGATAAAGCATCAAAAGTTTCGAGGAGCACAGGGGGTCCATCATTGCGAAATGGAAGAAGTTTGAAACAACCAAAAAACTCAGTAACCAGGCAAGAAGGGCCTTGACCAGGGAGGTGACCAAGAACCCAATAGCCACTCTAAGACAGCTTCAGAGTTCATCTGCAGTGATGGGAGAACCTTCTCTGTAGCACTCCATAAATCAGGCCTTTGGTAATGGCAATGGCTAGATGGAAGCCACTCCTGAGTAAAAGGCATATGACAGCCTGCCTGTAAGGACTGTGAAAAAGATTATCTGGTCTGATGAGACAAAGATTTAACTCTTTGGCCTGAATGCCAAGCACTAACATAAAGGTCTGATTGATGGAGTGCTGCAGACATGGTTGTCCTTCTGCCTGGTTCCCCCATCGCTGTAGAGGAACTCCTTGACTAAGGTCCTTCTTGCCCGGTTACTGAGTTTGGCCAGAAGGCCAGCTCTAAGAAGAGTCATTTCAACTTCTTCCATTTCACAATGATGGAGCCCACTGTGCTCCTGGGAACTTTCAGTGCTTTATCAATGTTTTTACACCCTTTCCCAGATCTATGCATTCACACAATTCTATCTTGGGGGTCTATGGAGAGTTCCTTGGACTTCATGGCTTAGTTTTAGCTTTGACATGCACTGTGGTCTGTGGGACCTTATATAGATAGGTGGGTGCCTTTATAAATCATGTCCATTCAATTACATTTGTCACAGGTGGACTACAATCAAGTTCTAGAGACATCTCAAGGATGATCAACGGAAACAGAATGCATCTGAGCTCAATTTGGAATGTCATAGCAAAGGGCCTGAATACTTATGTAAATTACATATTTCAGTTTTTTATTTTTAATACATTTGTAATAATTTCTTAAAACGTGTTTTCGCTTTGTCATTATGGAGTATTGTGTGTAGCTTGATGGCCGAAAAATCTATTTCATCCATTTTAAATTAAGTCTATAACACAACAAAGTGTGGAAGAAGTGAAGGGGCCTGCATACTTTCCAAAGCCACTGTGTATATATATATATACAGTATATATATATATATATATATATATATATATATATATACATAGTATTACAGAAGTAAATATATCAGTGAGAGCACATTACAGTAACAGGCCCAGTATCAGTTGTTTAAGCACCAGTTTATGAGTAATCTTTCCTCAGCCATTTTAAAACAGACCAGGGCCCCCTATTCATATGCATGTCAGCTTCTACTATTTACTATTGTGTGGTTTAAAAGTAAAAGAAAGGTAATATAACCTAACACCTTAGGTCACTGGATAGAGGCAACTGGTAAAAGGCAAATGACATGTTACCTCATTACTATATAAGCCCCTGCTCCTCTCCCTCTTTCCCCCATGACCCCGTACCGCCCCTGGCCCCTCATTGGTGCTGATTGTCTGCTGAGCAGCTGCCAGAATCTCATCAAGTTTATCTAAGAGAGAGATAGAGAAACAGACAGAGACTTGGACTTTTGAAACACAACTTTATTACTTAATCCAGGCCAGGGCATACTTTTTTTTATATCAACTTGAAGCAGTCACATACAGCTGGCTTACAGCTACCTATATACAGTCAGGTCCATAAGTATTTGGACAGTGACACAATTTTAATCATTTTGGCTCTGTATGCCAGCACAATGGATTTTAAATGAAACAACCAAGTGTAGACTTTCAGCTTTAATTTAAGAGTTTTGTCAAAAATATTGTATGAATCGTGTAGGAATTAGAACTATTTTTATACATAGCTCCCCCAATTGTAGGGGCTCAAAACGAATTGGACAAACTAACATAATCATAAATTAAATTGTCATTTTGAATACTTGGTTGCAAATCCTTTGCAGTCAATGACTGCCTGAACTCTGGAACCCATAGACATCACCAGACGCTGGGTTTCTTCCCTGGTTATGCTCTACCAGACCTTTACTGCCGCTGTCTTCAGTTCCTGCTTGTTCTTGGGCCGTGTTGCCTTCAGTTTTGCCTTCAGCAAGTGAAATGCATGCTTAATTGGATTCAGGTCAGGTGACTTGGCCATTGCAGAACATTCCACTTCTTTGCCTTAAAAAAGTATTGGGTTGCTTTCGTTGTATGCTTCGGGTCATTGTCCATCTGCACTGTGAAGTGCCGTCCAATGAGTTTTGAAGCATTGGGCTGAATCTGAGCAGATAATATAGCCCTATACACTTCAGAATTTATCCTGCTGCTTTTTCAGCAGTCACATCATCAATAAATACAAGGGAACCAGTTCCATTGGCAGCCATACATGCCCACGCCATAACACTACCTCCACCATGCTTCACAGATGAGGTGGTATGCTTCGGATCATGAGCAGTTCTCCATACTCTTCTCTTCCCATCATTCTGGTACAAGTTGATCTTTGTCTCATCAGTCCATAGGATGTTGTTCCAGAACTGTACAGGCTTTTAAATATGTTTTTGAGGCTTACCAATGGTTTACATCTTGTGGTAAACCCTCTGTATTTACTATGGGAAGCCTTCTCTTGATTGTTGACTTTGACACAGATACGCCTACCTCCTGGAGGGTGTTCTTGATCTGGCCAACTGCTGTGAAGGGGTTTTTCTTCACCAGGGAAATAATTATTCCGTCATCCACCACAGTTGTTTTCTGTGGTCTTCCGGGCCTTTTGGTGTTCCTGAGCTCACCAGTGTGTTCTTTCTTTTTAAGAACCAAAGAATGTACCAAATAGTTGATTTGGCCATAACTAATGTTTTTTCTATCTCTCTGATGGGTTTGTTTTGATTTTTCAGCCTAATGATGGCTTGCTTCACTGGCAGTGGTAGCTCTTTGGACTTCATATTGAGAGTTAACAGAAACAGATTCCAAATGCAAATGCCACACTTGAAATCAACTCTAATCAGCTCTAGATCTGCTTACTTGTAAATGAAATAATTAGGGAATAACACACACATCTGGCCATTGAACAGCTGAGCAGCCAATTGTCCAATTACTTTTGGTCCCTTAAAAAGGGGGGTACCACATATAAAAAGTGGTACAATTCCTAGACCGTTCACCCGATTTGGATGTAAATACTTTCAAATTAAAGCTGAAAGTCTGTCTATTTAATTGCAATATTCTGTGGTAGACAGCTAAAATAACAATAAGTTTGTCAATGTCCAAATATCTATCGACCTGACTGTATGTATGGGCCAGCCTTAAGAAAGACACAAGTAAAAATAACAATTCAAAAAGAAAATATTCATAACCAGCTTCCCTGGACACAGTACACAGGCTATCATGTATACCATGTATGCACCACCTAGTTTCAAAGTTCCACAAATCATTCATCAGAGAGAGAGAGAGAGAGAGAGGGAGAGAAAGCTCTACACACAGCCTGTCCAGTCCCCAGGACAACACACTATCAGTACATACCCCCTGCAGATGAATTAGAACGCTTACTCAGTGCCATCTGATAGACTGTCCTCTTCTTCTCTGTAGCTTGTGAGGATTCGTATTCTGAAGAGCGGCAAGGAGAAGACAGTGAGCCAGCCAGCCCGCCTCTAAACATTACTCAAGACTTGTGTATAAAGAAACACACAGAAACAGATGTATACAGTGCATGATAGCACAACGGAGGGAATATTAATCACCTGGTTTCTTCTTCCAAGGAGCAGAAGCAGCTGAAACAAACAAAAAGGAAAGATTTTATTGGATGTTCTACTACCACTGCCAGTCATGACAATACCAAGGATACTAATTATCCCCCAGTACTGTTACACAAGTCGTCATTCACATGCTTTCTGTAAGGGAAAAATGGACAGACAGACAAGACAGGCATACATTCATATCCAGACATTAAGCTTCTCTCCGTGACTGTCTCTCACCTTTATCCACAGTCGACACAGCAGAAAAAGACAGAGGAGATGGATTAGTTTGTTAGAACAGTGAACACCCATTGTTATGGACTATGGGAGTTTCAAGGGTTTAAAAAAATTGTATTAAGATGTTACAGGCACCAGTGCAGTACTACATTTGTAAGAATAGGACAACTAGGATTATATAGTTTGAACTAGTTTGTAATGTTCTAACACACTGTTTATATGTGTGGGGGAATTAGGCAGGGGAGTGTCAGGTATATTGCAGGTAAACACAGTTATAATATTTTGCACTGGGGCAATCAGTGAATATAGATTTCACAGCTTTGCGTATCTGGATGTAAACGTTTGAAGTAATTTCCATTTCATCTGTTTAAGAATGAGCATATAAAGTAATCTATCCAGCATATGTATTCAAGAGTGCAAGTTTTCAATAAATGACATAACTTCAGAAAATTGTTCAGAAAGCCTGTGTAGGAGTTTGCTAAAGCAACAGGACTTATTGGTTTTGATCAAAATATTGCAATGATTAAGTGTAATTGTTTTCTAACTTGCCCAGAAATAGATCTTGATAGTTAGCCAGCTAGCTTCTATATTTTATTTACCAAATTGACATAATCAAACTTGAAACCATGATATAGTTTAATGTTACAGCAAGTGTTTTTACCCAGCAATAGCTAGCTAAGCCAGTTAGCTAGCTTTCTAACCAGATATTTTGTATACTGTGTTCTTGACAGCAAGGATATGACTGGAATAAATGGAATAAAATTGTTTGGGCCCATTGCTGCCATCTACTGTGCAGGTAATGAATGCTTCATCTCCTCCTGAACCTGGGAAAATTATGAACTGTATTTCTTGGTGAATTTACACATACCATAATACAATGATTTTTACTTGATAGCGGTTTGAATTTTTAATACTCTTGCGTTGTAGTTTTTTTGTGGCACATAGCCATGGTAAAAGTGGAAAAAACACTCCAAGTCATGCGTTCTCAGGATATGTAGGTACCTTACTTACTTATATAATATCCAAGAAGTATATAGTGTTATACTATTTTATAGTGGTTAAATATAATACAGGAGATGTGTATGATGTAACAGTACTTTATATTGGTTAAATATAGTATATGAGTTGTGTATGTTCTAATATGAATTTTTAGTGGTTAATTATAATATAGATAATTGATGCCATTTTATCATTTATTTACCGAGCAGTTGCCCTTATCCAGGGTGAGTTGGGTAACATTGTACATATTATCAATTTCTACAGCTGGATATTTCCTGAAGCAATTCAGGTTGAGCACATCTTTTTCTTCCCTCTTTCTGTTTCCCCAGAATTTGGATTCTTCGATAGTGCCTCTCGAGTCACCACTACAACACTCGCACCCACACACAAGCAGCCCTGCAGCTGAAGTGCATGCACTCCTCCAATGCACTCGCCTGTGAGCCAGCAACCATTTTACACTCTACAGGCCACACAGTACTACAGGAGAGAACTAGCATCTTGCTGACAACTGGTAGCACTGTTGGCACCTGGCACATCATTGGGAGGAACTAAAGCAGTGGTAATCTGACCCCTGGAAGTTTTAAACCCACCCTACGCCTGTCGGGATGAGGCCAATACCTGCCTGACTACAGGGCCCCACCTACATTTATGGTGAGCCCCTTTACAAGCCTGAACCACTTGGGAGACCCTAACAGTTTTTTAAATAGTGGATAAGTATAATAAGTACAGTTTTATAATATTTTAAACAGGTTAAGAAATTCTACATGGTTGTGTGTGGTGTTACAGTACTTTATAGCAGTAAAATATATCATACAGGTGGAGTGTGGTGTGATGTTGCTGTGTGGGGGTGAAGAATAGTATGGGAGGTGTATGGTGTTATAGTACTATAATATAATAGTACACAGGAAGAGAAGACTGAGGCGTGTCTGGGGGCTGAGCAGGGGTCATGTTGTGTGTCAGTTTGGGGGAGGGGCACAGATATGAGGAGGCAAACACAGGATGGACATAATTGGTTAGGCAAGGTTTAATAAGGATACTACAGGTTCTACAGGATCTGTGTTTTATATTGTGGCAGTAAAGTGTTATGGCACTATGGTGGTACTAAGGGGTTTAAGTCTGAATATGTAATATTGTACTGATCAGTACTGGATTCAGCAGTTTGACTTATATACTTCAGTGTACCACACTGGTCAAGGGGGACAATTCCATTCTATCAAGGGAATTCACAGGGAAGCAGCTCCTGTTCTAGAGCATGTCTGAACTCTGCTCTGTCTCCAGTTCCGGGATGCAAGAGACATGCATGTTTTATTCACTCATTACCTAATTTACTACATTTAAAATGCAGGTTAGAGATTTTTGTACTTAATGACCATATTGAGCATGCTCATGTGTGACGGTGTCAGCCAAAGCCTGCGACCCTCCCTTGGAGCAGTGCCTGCTCCCTGCAGTGTCACGACAGTAACACTCACTCCCTCAGTTCTCTTACAGTGGAGGTTTTAGGGACTCTGGTGTGAAATATCAGGGGGTGCAGGATAAGGGGCAGTGAGGGAGGGTATAGGGAGGTGGGGGGTTTTAATTTTGGGGTTACCTTTAGTGGGGGTGCTGGAAGTGACAGTGTGGAACCTCTGAAAGAACAGTGAAATGCATTGAGAACTCCCATTCACGTTGACTTCCTGATTGGTTCACAAGTTACCCTTTTCTCTTCTCTGTTTCTCTACCAAACCCACCCAATGCTCCTCTCTCCAACCAACCACCCTCCCTTTCACCCCCTTCCCCTTAACACCATCAAAAATATTCTGCCCCCTCTGTTTCACATTAATTCACTCATTCTGTCAACCCTCTCTGTCTCATGTCTCCACCCACACAGCCATTCTCTCCTCCTACCAGCCCTGTCTCTTCTCCCCTTTGCTCTCTCCCTTTTCCTGCCCCCCGGCCCCCCCACACCATGTCTTACCCATCTCCTCCAGCTCTGAGGTCATGGATTTGGAGCGCAGGGCGATGGCAGGGGTGGCCAGTCTCTTACTTTGATGAGGGACTATCAGGGAAAAAGCATTGAAGGATTAAATGGGATAGTGGGCGTGGAATTGGAGCTTACACATATATAATTATCCTATACTTACATTAGTCATGTTGGTAACCTTTCAAGCTAAGCCAACTATAAAACTGTGCCAGATTAGTAATTACCACTAATTTGAAAAGACAATGGCAGTAGTAATCTAGATTTTCACTACATCTGATAATTCTTCCTGGTCATCAGCGTTATTGTCACCATTGCTCTACTACGGCTGTTGTTGCGACCTTATCCTTGAGAAGAAACCTCTTACTTTTTCTCCTGGAAGCCTCCTCCATGTCAGGGTTTCGGGTTACCATGACGACTTTGACCATGAGGCTGTTGCCTCCTTGTCGGATCATATTAACCACCTGCCTGTGACCCACCTTCACCACATTCTGCCCGTTCACCTGAGAGAGAATGAGAGAGAGTAATGTACATTTTGAACAAACCACATAATAGAGAAGACCACAAAGCCAAACATATTGAGCCGTGCACACCTCAATAAGGAAGTCTCCCATTCGTAGGCCAGCTCTCCAGGCCACGCCCCCTTCGTCAACTGATTCAAGATACTGCAGAGCAGGGAAAGCTGGGGTGGGAGTAAACTCCTCTATAGGAGTCTGAGCTGCAGAGAGCGACAGAGAGATAGAGACAGAAATGAGAGGCAGAGGGAGGAGAAGATGGAGATCAATAGAAATGGAAGTGGGTGGAAACTAATTCAAGAGAGTGATAGGATGCACTTATGAATCTCAATTTTTATTGTAATCATAAGTACATTTACAACAGCTATGGCTATTTATTTATTTATCCAGAAGCTATGGAACAAGAAGAGAAAAAAAGCAGAAGGACAAGTTTACATACATATATACAAAATAAAAGTATGATAGTATGATAACAGAAAGAAGTGCACCAGTATTGAAAGGGAGTACTGACCTTTAGCTCCTCTCAACACAAAGCCAAACCCCTCACTGTCTTTCTTCTGTAGCAGCACTGTCTTCTCCTTAATTATGTAGTCACTGTGAGAGGGAGAGGGAGAGTCAGCACAACACACATACTGTATGTACCATGGTGCAACCCTACAACCCCAAAGGGAGAGAGGGAGAGTCAGTACCACACACATACTGTATCAACCCTATTGCCCCAAAGGGAAAGGGCAGAGTCAACACCACACACATACTGCATGTACCACAGCACAACCCTACGGCCCTAAATGGAGAGTGAGTCGGCAGAGGCAGCACCACACACATACTATATACTGTATATACCATGGTTGGTACAACCTTACTGCCCCAAAGGGAGAGAGGGCAGAGTCAGCGCCACACACATACTGTATGTGCCATGGTACAACCCGACTGCCCCAAAGAGGGAGGTGTGGAGTTAGTACCATACATATACTGTATGTACCATGCTAACATGATACATTTCAAGAATGTTGGGGAACATTCCTGGAATAACCCTACTGCCCCAAAGGGAGGGCATGGCATTCCAGTTCCAATGCCGAACTCCAATTGGAACTGTGTTAGGATACTTATGTTGAAAAGAGCATTATACATACAGTGAAATATGGAGGTGGATCTTTGATAATATTGCTTTTTCTTAGCTCTCGTTAAGGTCAATGGAGTCATGAACGTTCTAGTGCAATCATATCTAAGCTCTGCAATCACTCAGGGCACTGCCCCATAATACACTGATACACCATAAATGATGTAGCCTACATTTTATTCCAGTGAACATTTCATATTTAACATAACAGAACCAGTGTGCATACATACATACGCATATTTATTTTCTACTCTTAATCTTTACTCTTTCACACTTGAGCTAGTCGTTTTCCGTGGTGGTCTGACATAATTTAAGTAGCCTACATTGTGAGAATCACAACGTTTAGAAAATATTCATAATCATTTTCTGCTTCACTACACTCAAAATTTGCAAGTGATAAAGCAGATAAAAATGCGTTGAAAGTCCATAATTATCTAGAAATGGGTTTGACATTGTAAAACATAAAATAATTTCAATTTGACAGCTGTAAGCACTCGGAACACAAGTCTTAGTTACAATCATGATAGGCCTATATCCAAGACAGCATTATGAATACTTTATTGTGTATTCACTTAATTCATAAGAGACAATGTCCCTCTCTTCTTAGACTGACAGGTATAGATATGTACTGAGGGATATATAGGTATATATATACAATACAGCATATTATCTGTGTTGTTTATTTTATACAGCTTTTTTGTTAATCTATATCAAGGGTGTGAATAATTTTCAAGCTGTAGTATTGTTAGAAAAATGTAATGGTGTTTGTACAGTTATCACAAAAGCCTATTGTCAAAATACTATACGATATCACAAGCAAGCAAGAACATCTTCATCCAGAGCTGTCAAGCACGCTTCTCACTCTACTTTGTAGAACCTCATGGGCATGCAAATTAGGCAACATGACTGCACCTGTGGGATGACTGTCACTGTTACACATTCAGACTTTACAATATGTTTGGGCATAAAAACGTAACCTAGACCCTGCATACCCAGTTCATTCCAGATAAAGAATTTCAGGTTATAGAGAGCAGCCAAATTAATTATCATCTACTGTACACTTAATAACATAAGTGCATATGATTCCAGAATGGCACAATATGTTTGGCTTTTTTACCTTGAGTTAGCCAAAAAAAAAAAAAGTTATTTGCTTATATATATATATCTTGCATAAATGGGTGAACATAAATTCCTTGCAAACCTTATAAATGACAATTCACCTATCTACTGAGCTAAAATTGTTAACTTAATTAAATAGTTAGCTATTACTTAATATTATTCTATTTGAATAGTTGCTGTTATACTGAACTATTCAGGACATCCACAACCAAATGTTAGTCTGTTACCATTCTGCAGCACCATAATAGTCAATAATCTATTTTGCTCATTATTATTTCAAAGGTCAGTTTGTTTTTCCAATATGCATACACTGGAATGTTGTAGCAGTAACATCATAGCTAAAACACTTGATAAAATAGTTCCGCATGAGTAAAGAGTCCTAATCCATATGAGAAACAACGCTGGTCACACTTTTGGAATCTCTCATTGCTGAGATTTATATAGGCTGCATTGATGCACAAGCTCACTCTAGAGCAGTGGTCTCAAACTCAGTGCCACGGAGGGCCATGTGTATGCTGGTTTTTACTGCAGCCTCCGCTTTTAATTAGATAATTAGTTCCATTATTTGCTAAATTATCATGTTGGCTTGCACATAATGTATATAAAGTGAAATTAAATATTTTTGTTATCTAAATAATAATTGTTGAGTATATTCTGTGCTTTAACTTCAAGAAAGCACAGAGGTGCATGCATATGGCTAAATGAGTAGTTGAGCCAATTAAGGCAGCAGTAATTGGTTGGAATGAAAACCTGCATACACATGGCCCTTTGTGGCAGAGTTTGAGACCACTGCTCTAGAGCATATTGAATTAAGATATTTAAAATAACATTTTAGATAGCAAAAATACCCTAAATGTTACCAGACTTTATTTATTCTTTAATAAAAACATTTTGGAATGACTTTCAATATGGTAAAAATCTTTCTGACGCCAGCCAGTGTCTGCACTTTGAGTACTCCTGTCAAAATCATGAATTCCAGAGCTTTTAATCATATTTGTACAATAGTGGATGAAACCACACTCTAAAGGTTTGGATGAGCTAGTCAATTCCAATGTGCCTGTGAGAGGCTGCCCAGTGCTGCTAGCTAACTAATGTTAGCTAAGATTGACACGCTAGCTACATTACATTACAGGAATTTAGCAGACGCTCTTATCCAGAGTGACTTACAGAGTTCACATGTCTTTTACATACAATCCATTTATACAGCTGGTCATTTACTGAAGCAATTCAGGTTAAGTACCTTGCTTAAGGGTACAACAGCAGTGCCCCAGCTGGGGATCATAGTGCAGTTCCCTAACATTATACTACACTGTTGCATTAAAAGATAAATATATTTGTAAATGAGAAAAGTATTGGTTTGAAATAAAGCACTTTTCCATGTCCATTTATATAATAATGTAATAACTTTCCAATTTCGAAAGAAGTGTAACTTGAGTCTGGTTATAAGCAGCTGATGTTAACAAACTAGTTGTAGTACTGTAAAGCTAGCTATAGATCTACTGTGGTAATGTTACAGTAATTCATTTGTTTTAAAATCATTAAGTTAGTAAAAGTAATACACTGAAATGTAAAGTAACATCTTGGGCCCTAATTTGGTGAATCAGGACGGTGTCTGTAACGCAGACGCAAAGTGAGGACGGTGACGCTTTAGGTCGTGTCTAGTGCAATTTCGGTAATTTCGTGACTTAGGACGATAGCGCACCTCCGGCGCAGTTGTAAAAGAGGTTGGATTAACTTTTAAAAATACATGTGGGTGTGGTGGGGGTTTGGATTCATAATGGCCAATCAGAACATCTATTTTATATCCCTTTAAATACCAGTGCGCTAACGCTATAGCAAATTTCCTGACATGGATGACAGTTTTGCACGGCTGCGCCAGGAGCGCTTCTCAAAAGAGGAGAGCGATTTGCTTGTGCAGAAGGTGCGGAAAAGTTGGCGCGCGAATCAGAAGGGGAAAACAAGGCGCACATTAATTTGTTATTTTCATGATTTTAGTTTATATTTTGTTATATATTATTGTTAAAAGAAAGTGTTTTATTTTACCATCTCTTTTTTTCTTTACTTGTAGGCTTTCCAACTTAAAAAACAATGTTTCTTTTCTTCTAATTTAATGTAATTGTTAAATGGAAAGCAATAAATAAAAAAACTCACAACTGCAACTAGGCCTGTTTCATTTATGTTTGTCATGCAGTAGGCCTAAATGCGTCACCCTGGAGTGTGCATCACAAACCACCTGGATATTAATGGAGTGGACCCCCTTCCGATTCACATAAATGATACCGTGATCAGATGGTGCGCGCAACTGAACGTGTGCAGTCAATGGCACCCAAGACCCCAGGGAATCCATATTGTGTATAAAAATCCTGTTTAGTTCTCTGCTGGCTGTCGGGTGTAGGAAAAGTAATAAACTAATTAGCATTTTGGACAAGACTGGAAGAAACTGCATGTACAGCCAAAATGATAGCCGTCTGGTCAACACCGGCTACCAAACCCAGGGTATCGCTCACGGTATCGCCTTCGGCGTCCAATTATGTATTCCATTTTCTGTAGTGCAAATGGAAAGAATAAAACCCTTTCACATAAAAAAAACAATGTGCATACAAACATATATTTATTTAACAGGTGTATTTTACTGAACGGTAGTGATGGATGGCCTGCTGGCTTCAGTCTTTCATGTCCGTGCATTGAATAACCACAAGCTTTTAGCATATAGTTATTAGTTTTTAGTGTAATTGATTACAGCTTGCAAGTTACCCATGGATTGGACGATTTGCCTCAACATGGGGGGAAATTCACAATATTCACAAAACATTCTCATGTGATTTCAGATAACCCTATGTTCATATGTGCGCATCAATAAAGTCACCAAATTGCACTGTGCCAGCGTTTGCATTAAGAGGTAGTCTAGTTGGACGTTAGCGCAAACTCATTATTTGACAACAAACTTACATAGCGCCGACTGTTTTCATTGTCACACCCCCTATTGCGCTGCCCAACCCATAGTCGCACAAACGCCTTCATTGTGCACCACGAAATTGCCAAATTCGGCAGAGACGGAAATGTTTTAGAAGTAGGAAGAAAACTGCTCCACTGTTTAATTATCACATAAAATCTGAAACAAAACAAAAAATTACGTCATAACAACGCAACAGGGATTGAATAGTATTGTTCTTCATAGTATTTGCACTGACATGTTTTTTATCCACTACTTTTACACAGACATAGCAATGAACACGGTCGGTTTCTTTGACATAATGCAATCACTTCCACCTATCAAACCAACCTGGCTTAAAGGAACGTGAAAAAGTTTTGTCGCCGATGTAGATTACACCATTGAAAGGCATCACCAAAAAATTGCTTATACTTTCAGATGGAATTAGTTTTATGGTTAAGCAGAAGTAACTTACATCACTGTTTGGTATGATTTTTAGCAGACCTATTTCAAGCGCAATTTTGACACTAACTCAATGACTCATTGACGAATGGGTCGGAATCACCATTGAAAGGCCTCAGAACCCTCATTGTGCTGCGTTGAGTGCCACATAGGACCATATGATTAAGACAACAAAGTGCTCCATTTAATGGAGTGATTGTGGTCAAATCGGGTGCTGTGCCTCTGAGGTTGAGGATGAGGTAGCGGCGATGAGGACATGATGGCGCTGCCGTCGGTGGTGTTTTGTTTTTTGTTGCAGGTTTTTTTAAGTATTCGCTAAGTTTTTGAGACATTTTCAATAAAAATGTAAAAACACACAACAGCTCAATCAATTCATTACACAGAATTGTGGAAAATGTGTTACTTCTGGTTACTTCTTGATAACTTCTAGCTAACTGGCTTGCTGGCGTTGATAGCCATGTTGATACCGAATTTTCTTTTTTTTGCGGGCTTATCAGGTGATTGGTTGATCAAATGTTTTTTTTCTTATTTTCCTGCAGTTTCTCACCAATTATGACACACAAACACACAATCATTTTTGTCTTTATTTCAAATATGATAACTTATACTATATAAGAAAACTGTTCATGACAGTGGGTGCTGCAGCATGCATGTTAGGTACCTTGGGTATTATTTGTAAACCACTTAACCCATTTAATCCCACCGGTCACATTTGTTAGTGACAAAGGTCTACAAGAGCATCTGCCTGCATACCACCACTGTCCATTTGTCAATACATCCATGGGAGTTATAATATGCATTTAAAGCTAAGAGGTAAAATTATGGGGCATGTTAAAGAAATGTATTCGAAACAATGTCTTTTTTCCTTTTTTGCAAAACTGTCAACTTATACAGCTTTTTCTGGGCTACCCAGCTGAGTAAAAACTAGTTAGTAAGTATTTTCAGTCTTTTTATTTGTATTTTATTTGTATACACAAATATTGATTATGTAAATTGTTTTTCAAATATAATATCTACCTTCTCATCATAAATGGACCTGTCAACAGTACTGACCGGTGGGGACACACATACCTTCTAAGCAGGTGAAACCAGTGTAAAGTCAATGTATTGTTAGGCAAAAGTGTGCTTTTTTGGTCAAATAAATTACACCCACGCAGAATCCGGTAATGGTTAGAAGGCATTCCAAATGTATGCCTTATGACAGCCTTCATTTTTTTGTATTAAGTGTTGCAGCAGAGTATTGCCCACCAATCTAGTCAAACACTTCTGAGTCCAATAAGTTCAGAAGTTCCAAATTATGCAAAAACAAGCCTGCTTGTATTGGGATGCCCATCATGATGTCCCAACATTACAGATTCACTAGGATCTAAAATTGTTGGATGTAAGACCGCTTTGTCTTCCTTATGAAATCATTGAGTCCAGGGAACCCACAAACTTACAGAACAAGCCACCAACACAAGACATATATGCAGTGTCCAGACGGAACTTCCATTTTCCAAAATAACTCTGGGAAATTCACATTTACACATCATGCTGCATCAGGCAGGGCACATGAGGAGAAGCACATCAGCTAGGTTGAGACCGGTTGAGTGATTGGCAACTTTTTCTTGAAACTTTCTTAACACTAGGTGCGCCATGACATTTTTCAGGTGTTTGGCGATATTAACATTTAAATAACTTTGTGGTTGGAAAAGTCATGTCAACCCCCGGTCCCTGACTTTTCCTAAATATGTTTTTCCAACAAACTTCTGTTGTTAGAATTTAAATATAACAAAATGAAAGACTGTTCTATTTCAATACTACATTTATAGCCATGACACCTTTTTGGCATTGATGCCTCTAACGAAAATAGGACACTCACTCCTCCAAATATATGATAACGGTACATTTAAACTCACGTGTCCCATTTATTGTGTTATGTACTGTAGCACAAAGCCATTAGTCTAATGGGCGAGAATGGGTGAGGGAAGGGGAGAGGACAATGCAATATGATTGTGTAATTAACCATTATCAATGTGAATAAAACTGTGTGGGCAATCTATTGTTGGGGTAATCTAATTACAATTTCTAAACAGATGTAAGTTTGGAAATGCTACCAAGAGTATCACAAAGATTTATGTTTGTACTGACTGAGTAGGGAACGGAGGAGAGCAGCAAGTTCTAAATTAAGAAATAAACAGATGCACAAAGGCGCATATTGCTGTGGGCACCACCAACATTTTCAGTATTATCAATGAATTACTCTTGGACTATTTTATATATCTTATATATATATCGACATTTATTGACTTATACATACACTTATACCATGGCTTGGATGAATACTTGATTCGGATTGGCTAACTACTGTGTGTACAGTGGGGTCCGAAAGTCTGAGTCCACTATCAAGATCTGTTTGTTTTCATCGTTCATCAAGAACTAGCACAACATTTTTACTCATGTGGTATTTGTTACTCAAGTATTTCATAAAACACTGATACAAATTTTAAAAAAATGTGTTTGTTGAGAAAGGATGGTATGAAATTGAAATATCTATTAATATTTTGTTTGCACACCATTGCCTTTTATTTCCTCAAAATGTTGTGACGCCTTATTTTTCATTTAAGTTTTAATACATGGACACTCCTAATACACAATGTGAGTTGTTTTGGTCTTGTAACAATTAATACCTTATATTGCAATTAATATGGTACTCTATGTGTTCTCGTTGCTACTGCAGGTGCATTAATCTTGAAAAAGGACACTTCCTTTGCAAGCATTTTTGCAGCTGTTTGTAATTATGTCAGCAGAGCTTAGTTAAGTACTTAGAGGTTCTCCTGAGTAAAAATGTTCCATTAGTTTATGATGAATGATGAAACAAACAGACAAAACTTGGTAGTGGACTCAGACTTTTGGACCCCACTGTATCATGTATATAAGCACGATAAACCCTTCTCATTTCTCACCCAAACACATGCACATGCATAAACATGGATCAATGTTACTTCACCACCACAACTTCTTCTCATTTGCAAGATCAGGATTCCAAATTAAAATGGACACGGCAGATCTGTCAATTTAAGGAAATTAATGTCCAGGCTATCAATCAATCAGAAAGCCTGTGTAACTTACACCGACTCCCAGGACATTTTAAATAGTTCAACATTATGCAATTGCTAGGAACGTTTGGTAGCTAAAATCAGCTAGCTAGCACTACTCCACTTATTCAGCTACTGTACCCACCAAGGTACCTACCCTGAGTCCCACCAATTTGGACAGATAGCTGGCGTTATAAATTCATAAATAATTAAATATTTTATTTAAACAGGTAAATCAGATTGAGAACAAAGGTAACAAAAACAAAATAATACTTTACAATAATAACAGGAAGAAAATATTCTATTCTATAGATAAATATAATAAAATAAAATGTAGACAACATATATATTACAAAAACATGTACACTCCTCTGTAAACATGCCTTCAATTTTGGACCTAAACTAAATGAATGAGTCAAATTTTCATGTATTCTCTAACTCCATTCTCTATTCCATTTGTGAGACACATAAAAGCATAAAGCAAATTTCTCTAATTCAGTGGTAAAGCATGGAATTTCAAGACCCAAGCAATGCTGTGATCAAGTTCAGTAATTTGTGCTTCTGTATTTCAAGAGAGGTGTGGGGTAATAAAGCAACTTCTGCAGGAGAGCATTATGCACAATGCTGCTCTCTCCTCATAGCAAGAGATAAAGCGGAGGGCGCTGTGTTAAACTGCATTTAGTTTTAATGTAGAGGCATATGTATGCATATAGCTTATGTCACCATAATCTAGCACTGATATGAATGACTGGACGATTTGTTTTCTACTGCCATGTGTGAAGCATGCCATATTCCTATAAAAAAGCCTAGTTTAATTTTCAATTAAACATGAGTTTTGAATAACAGCTTGTCAGAGATCCAAATGCAGTAGGCAGAGTTGTGACCAAGTTACTGCTATGCAAGTCATAAGTAAGACTCAAGTCTTAACCTTCGAGTTTCAAGTATGTCGGAAGTCATGAACAGTAAGTCTCAAGTAAAGTCCCAAGTCACCATGTTTAGGTCAAGTGAAGTCCCAAATGTTTCAGGTGTCAAGTCTTCAAGTCACATTCAAAACAAGTCTCTCTTGAGTCATCCAGCTCAAGTACAAGTCTAGTCCCAAGTCAAGTACTTTTTTGGAAGTCAAGTCTGAAGTCATCAAAATTGTAACTCGAGTCACACTTGAGTCCAAGTCATGTGGCTCAAGTTCAGAACTCTGAATGTGAACATGAAAGTCTAAGTCAAGTCTCAAGTACTTTTTTGCAAGTCAAGTCCATCCATCCATCCGACTGATCAGAAAGGCCACTAAGAGGCCAATGGCAACTATGAAGGAGCTACAGGACTTTATGGCAATGCGTGCATGTGTCAACAATACAGAAAGCTCTCCACAATTCTGGTCTGTATGGTAGGGTGGCAAGAAGAAAGGCACTAATCAAGTCCACATTCAGTCCCATTTGAGGTATGCAAAAAACACTCTGAAGCCAGGTGGCAAAAAGTGTTGTGGTCAGATGAATCAAGCATTTAGCCTAAATGCAAAATGTTAAATTTGGCAAAAACCCAATACAGTAGGGATGATGTTCATGGTGGTGGCAGCATTCTGCTATGGGGGTGTTTATCATCAGCAAGGACTGGAGCACTTCTCAAGAAGGGAAAATCGATGGAGCAAAATTGATAAAGAGAAATAAAGTGAAAAGTAAAGTGAAAGTTAAAGACATAGTTAAATTAATTTGCTGGGGTAATGAGGGGGTGGGGCTATGTTTCAAAGATTGAACTGTTTTCCAGAATTTAGCTGGATTCCCACTACTGTCAGATAGAGTACATAGTAAAAATATTTAGCTTTTCCTGATCATACCAAATAATTTATTTCTTAGTTGTCTAATTGACTACCAATCAGAAACAGAATAAACTCTACATAAGCTGAAGTGCAATAGGAGACCAACCAGTAGTGCAGGCTGAGAAGCTGGGTGAATTTCTCTGGCCCACGGTTTTATGTTGGTGTTGGCCCAGAGATGAAAGTCTGCCTTCCTGTGCTCTTTAGCCTGCCGATGGTGACCTTTACATCCTCCTTTTGCACCTTTAATTTGTGCAGTTTAGTGTTGTTTGAGCCAAGATGAATAACAACTGAAGCCTGGTTCAAGACCGAGGGGATGTGATGGACAATGTCCTGTGTGTGCTAGGGAAGCAGAAGGTCCTAGCACCCTTTAGCACCACTTCCCTAACCATCGAACCTCCTAACATGACTGCATCCCCATAACGTGAGGTAACTTGACTAATCTAGCTAAGTTAGCTTGCTACACTAACATACTGTACTTCGCTAGTTTACTAGCTTATTAAGTTAGGTAATTCATGTTAGCTAGCTACCTAACATTAGTGCTGTTAACCCTCAAGCTTTTTGCTATAAGTTTGTCTGTGATCTTTACAACAAGGGGATAACTGGAATAAATGTCTGTTTCCAACACCGTTTTCCAAATATCTTTCACATTTTACTTTGATTGCTGGCTGGTCTTTTTGGCTTGCTGCCATCTACTGTGTAAGTAATGAATGCTTCATCTCTTCTTGAACCTGGGCAAATGAAGAACTATATTTCTTGGCAGATTTACACATGGCAAAATATTATCATTTTTACTTGATGATGATTTGAATTTTTAATACAATTGAATTTTAATGGGCCCACAGGTGGTACAACCGGGAAGGAACTTGCTCAGAGTGCAGATTGCCCACTGTGGCCGGGGTTCAATACCTGGCTGTGCCAGCCCGGCTCTGGCCGGGAGTCTTGCTTGGGGGTGTCAACTGGCTGTCCGCCCCAGGTGGAGGGGTGTCAACTGGCTGTCCGCCCTGAGATCAGGTGGCGAGGGGAGTTCCGTCTTGAAGGAGGCAGTTTATCGCCATTGTCACTGCTGGTCCCAGGGTAGTGGCTCGTCCCGCGCTCATGAACAGAAAGCTTCCCAATGTGGTTGTGTTATCAATACAATATAATTACAATATTGTGAGGCAGGGCCATTTGTCCCAGGCAGTACCACTGGTGCATCTTCTATCCAAGACATCGCGAGGACTTACAGTAGTGAATGCATAAAATCATTTTCATGTTATAATACAATATAATACAATATACGCCATTTAGCAGACCCCAGTGGGCATACATTTTCAGTATTGAACCCACAACTTAAGCATTGCTCTACCCACTGAGCCACAGAGCAAGATTATCACAGAGCAAGACTTCCTCAACCTTCTTCAAGAAAAGGAAAACAAAAAGGCACAGAAAACAATAAAAAAGTATCTTCAGAAGAAGAAGAGGAGGTTGGCACAGAACTTGGCATGGAAGGCTATGCGCGGAAGAAAAATAAGAGCCTCATCACAGCTGGGCCCAGCACTCAGAGTGAATGATTCAATCGGATCTGCCTTATGCTCATAAGGACTGAATATCCAGGAAAATGTGAGGCGTCTGGGCAAGAGGCTTTTTTATAAAGGGCAAGAGATGTTCACCTATCTCCAAATTTACAATGCTCACTGTTTTAATGAAATATAAGATTATTCAAGAAAAAAGTTAAATTAAGGAATATCAAATGTCAATCAAATCCACAAATAAAAATAAAATATTATTTAATAGCCAGATTGACAGATCTGAGTCCCCCAATACTATTGGCTACTACAGGAGTGTGCACACATACATCACTCCCTTTGAAAAGTAAAGTAATTTGCATCAATATCACCCCAAAAAATGAAAAAACATTGTAATGCTTAGTTAAAGGTATCACTGTTTTTTGATTGCTGAAAGTGTGGACCTGATCACTGAAACTAAACCATTTGTGGAAAAGTAAGAGTTTAATGACAGAGCAAATGACAACAAGCCAAGTCTGAATTGTGTTAAAATAAGTTTAAGGGGAAAATGATGGTAGAACACACGTTTTCAACAACCTTAATTGATCGAGAGGTTGGCTGTAACAAAAGCCAGCATACAGAGTTTTGGAACCACTGGGTTAGAATATTCCACAAAATGAATTGGTTTATATATATGTTGTCAATATATATTTTGATATGTTTAATGATGATTAAGGAGTTCAATATTTTAGCAGATGTCATACATGTACTGTAGCTTGGTTAAAACAGTTAGCATTTACAGTAACTCTCTGAAGAAGATTACATCGATTGAACCATGTTTCGACTGTGTTGAACCGTGAACCGAGTTATTTTTAATTCAAGTTTGTTCATCAGACACCTGCGTAGTGCATAATAATGAACAGACACATCTATGTTTGACCTAATATGGATTGCTTGCCTCAATTGTGTAGCTTTAAAGCAAAGCAAGCATACAACATTGTGACCTTGGACTATAATACTGATATATAATTTAACTTGAGTTTCATACTGTGATAGGACACCAAAAAAATGAATAACCTTATAGATAACCGTTATCATGATGTCTTAAAATCATACTACTGATTTTTATTGATATAATGCATTATAATGATTCACTTTAGTTTGTGACAGGATTATATCTTCCAATCTCCTAAAACACTTTACAATTATGATTATGTTCTATCAACTGCAATTACTGTTTTCATAGTTTTATTTAGACGTTCTTTTGTTTGTAATAAACTTGCAGATCACTTTTTTGGGGAGAGTAGGCTAAATCAATCAAAAAAAGCTGTTATAAACTATAACCTTAATATAATAATTGAGTTGGCCTTACTGTACCAAACTGTCAAGAAACAAATGTAAATTATTTAAGTTATTATGCAATATTTTTTTAATTAATTAATTGAGCATGTGTGACACATAAAAGCTTGAATTACGATTATTGTGGTTAAAATAGATACCCCCCATAAGAATAAACAAACAAATTGACGATTAATCTGTATTTAAATCAGTTGTAATGCTAGCATCTTTCTATCCAATGCAGATGCAACACAGTGTGTAATTACTTGCATACTATAGCATAAAAGATTAGAATTGTACTCAAAAGCTTGCAGTTACTCAGGTGAGACTCACTGTTTAAAAAAAAAAAATTATACACCTTATAAAAAAGTATATATATAAAAAGTTATAAATCTGTCAAATATCACAGTGATTGTGTAAATAAGGGTGTTAACAGCCGTAATTGTATTATGTAAATGTAAATTATACAAAAAAATGCACAACTGGAAATTATATAGCAAATACTTTGTGACCTAGCTAACTAACTAGTGCTAGCTAGTTGTATGGTTTGTTAGATGTATTAGCTGGCTAGTGCTAATTAGCCATATGTTTCATTAGCTAAAGTAGCTTCTAAAATGTTGAAGTGCTGAAATTATACCATTCAATAGCAGTATTTCACTGGCTACGGTAACATTAGCTATGCAATCTAGAATGCCAAATTAGAACAATGCAATGATCACTATAATTGATATAATGGTATGATAGATATGCTCCAGAGTTTTTACAACTGTGTGTTGATCATTCTGTTGTTTTATTGTTTTGGTTTTATGTAATAAAAACATCAGAAGTATGTATGTTGAGTGACATCTCTTCGTCTGTAAAATAACTTACTGTATGTGTAGACAAAGTGCTGAAATAGTAATGAAAAAATAGTATTACATTTTGACATCAAGTTAGAGGACATCACTTAACTTAAAGCCAGTAAAAAACACTTATAATGTATCATAGTGTGTTTGTTATAGATAGTACCAAGGACATCACTTCACTTAAAGCCCATAAGGACTACTCATAATACTCTATAAGGTCTCACACATAAGTATAAAGTATTTCAGGGTCATTGGAAGATATGATCTTGTTACAAACCAAAGTGGATCATTATAATGTATTATATCAATTTTTTTATAAGACATGATAACAGTTAGGGCAATCTGGCAAGGTGTGCTTTCTCATAATGCTACATAATTATAGTTATAGATGATTATGAGTCATTAGCATCTATGTCAAGAAGTATAAGGTATTATACATAGCTCATAGCTCAACAACTTACAATACAATTTGCAATCAAAATATTACATATAATTAACATGTATCGTATATATCATTGGCATCTATTTAACTTTCTTTTTATTTTTTGGTGGATATATTAGATTTTTTTGAAAATAATGTTTTTTGTTATTCTACTCAGGGTAGATGGTCCAGCTATATTGTGAATTTGTGAATATTCTAGCTAAAGATTCATTGTAGGAGCACATACACTGCCCATCCATTAAAAAAAGTCACACACTCTAATATTTCGTTGGACTGCCTTTAGCTTTGATTATGGCATGCATTCGCTGTGGCATCATTTCGATAAGCTTCTGCAATGTCACAACATTTATTTCCGTCCAGAGTTGCATACATTTTTCGCCAAGATCTTGTATTGATGATGGGAGAGTCGGACCGCTGCGCAAAGTCTTCTCCAGCACATCCCAAAGATTCTCAATGGGATTAAGGTCTGGACTCTGTGGTGGCCAATCCATGTGCGAAAATGATGTCTCATGCTCCCTGAACCACTCTTTCACAATTTGAGCCCGATGAATCGTGGCATTGTCATCTTGGAATATGCCCATGCCATCAGGGAAGAAAAAATCCATTGATGGAAAAACCTGGTCATTCAGTATATTCAGGTAGTCAGCTGACCTCATTCTTTGGGCACATAACGTTGCTGAACCTAGACCTGACCAACTGCAGCAACCCCAGATCATAACACTGCCCCCACAGGCTTGTACGGTAGGCACTAGGCATGATGGGTGCATCACTTCATCCACCTCTCTTCTTGCCCTGATGCGCCCATCACTCTGGAACAGGGTAAATCTGGAGTCATCAGACCACATGACCTTCTTCCATTGCTCCAGAGTCCAATCTTTATGCTCCCTAGCAAATTGAAGCCTTTTTTTCCGATTAGCCTCACTGACAAGTGGTTTTCTTAAGGCTACATAGCTGTTTAGTCCCAATCCCTTGAGTTCCCTTCGCATTGTGCGTGTAGAAATGCTCTTACTTTCACTATTAAACATAGCCGTGAGTTCCACTGTTGATTTTTTATGATATGATTTCACCAAGCGTTTAAGTGATCACCAATCACGATCATTCAAGATTTTTTTCCGACCAGATTTCTTCCTCGAAGATGATGGTTCACCACTATCCTTCCAGGTTTTAATAATGCGTTGGACAGTTTTTAACCCAATTTTTGTAGTTTCAGCAATCTCCTTAGTTGTTTTCTTTGCTTGATGCAGGCCAATAATTTGACCCTTCTGAAACAATTTGACATCTTTTGAAACAGATTAACATCAGCTGTGTAGCCTTAAGAAAACCACTTGTCAGTGAGGCTAATCGGAAAAAAAGGCTTCAATTTGCTAGGGAGCATAAAGATTGGACTCTGGAGCAATGGAAGAAGGTCATATGGTCTGATGAGTCCAGATTTACCCTGTTCCAGAGTGATGGGCACATCAGGGTAAGAAGAGAGGCGGATGAAGTGATGCACCCATCATGCCTAGTGCCTACCGTATATCTTCCGACATGGTTGTTTAAGAAATGAGAAGCTACTCACTGCATCAGTTGATGCCAGCTAAAACATATTAATCACTGCAGTAATTATCCAATGGAAGGCTCTTACCTATTTGCTTAGTTAAATCCAGGTGGTGACTTTTTTTTTGGCCAGGCAGTGTAGTAGGTATATGATAGTGCCTAATTGTAAAGAAAATATTATTTGTCTTTTCATTACTTTTATTTTAGTAATTTGCATGGCAATTAAACTGTGCTGAACCCAGTCCTTCTCTCCCTCCACAAGGAGACAGCTGGTCACCTTGTCTTTCAGCCAGTCAGAGTGCCAATCAATAAATCAGCCAGTGTGATGTCAGTTTGTGTACTGTAGTAATCAGTCAATTACAAGACTGAGGTGTTTAGACACTGTCTCAACTGCAACATATTGTACAAACACACTGCTAATCCTATTTTATGCTGGCACAGCCACAGCCCCCTCCATATGTCTTTTGTTTATCTCCATCCCCGCTCAATCTATCTATATATCTATCTATCTACTGTATCTAGAAGTATTCTCTATTCCACTAACAAATTGTTAACCCACCAAATTTCTTGACATGGTTTAGGCACACTCAACCACTTAGAGGGCAAGGCAAATGCCAATTTATACAAAGCCATTCCAAGTGATCACCTTCATTCTATGGTGAAGCATTTATACCCTGTTGGGAGTGGTCTCTTCCAGGATGAAAATGTCCCCAACCACAGGGCACGAGTGGTCACCAAATGGTTTGACGATCATAAAAACATTGTAAACCATATGCCATGGCCATCTCAGTCACCAGATCTCAACTCAAATGAATCCTTAAGGGAGATTCTGGAGTGGCACCTGAAACAGTGTTTTCCACCACCATCAACGAAATGCCAAATGAAAGACTTTCTCATAGAAGAATTGTGTTGCATCCCTCAAATACAGTTCCAGATACTTGTATAATCTATGCCAAGGTGCACTGAAGCCATTCTGGCAGCTTGTGTTGGACCAACACCCAATTAAGACACTTTAGGTTGGTTTTTCTATTATTTTTACCTATATTATATAATATAATATAATATAGTTATATACAGGTAATATAATACAATATTATCTGTATTATATAATATTATATCTTCATTAGGGGTGTTTCCGAAATGCATAGATAATGTGATGTATACTGATATTTTTTCACCCCCAAACTGATCAATGGTATTTGGAAGATCTCATGGATTATACGTCAAGACTTGACATTTGCCTACACTCCCAGAAATCTCCAAACTGGACTTATGCCAACAACAAAGAAGACAAAACTATACCATTTTGCATAGAGCTGGAAAAGTGTCATTACATCCATTGAAGATGAATGGAATGAAATCAGCCTTTCAGTCATTGGTTTTCAAGGTTTTCAAGCACTCAAGCACACACATATATGGAACTTATAATTCCATACATTTGTGTAAATTAATGTTAAAACAAATACCGGTTAAATGAAGTAGCCAACATTTGTATACAAATAAATCATGTTCAAGTATATTTCAACAAGAATAATTAATACAAGGAAAGAATAGCTAACATTAGCTAAAGTTACCGGTTAGCAGAAAGCTCTCACAATTATAAACCAGACACTTCGCACCTGAATTGCACTCCATGCCCAAATTCAATATTGACTTAATATTAAGGGAAATATCAGTTAATCTAATCTGTGCAGATCAGACAGATTAATACTTATGAAAAAGCACCAAAGTTTTCACCAAAATTAGGTCTGTTTTCTATGCATGTTTCTAAAAGCTAGTACCCCACATAATTGGAGGGATTTAAGTTAATAGTCTAGCCTATTCTTTGAAATTATTCAGTGGATTTTTAGTCCCGCTGAACTCCGCTCTACCTGGCCATTACCCATACCTCTGATTATACTATAGCAACGTTAGTGTACACTGCAGCAGAACACTATACGTGCAACACTTCATAACTTTACACATGATAACAATCTTCACATCTCTATTCTGAGAGATGTTACTATTCACATACTTAAATGTAATTTTATACCAAAGCCAATAACATAACATGCAGTATTTCCTAAATCTTTCAACGACACATGCTTTTTCATGGTCCCTGAACCTCACTGTAGTGCAGTCTACCTGTAGCTCTCACAGCCGATATGAACTGGTCCCAGTTTAGTAGCTCCCGCACTGCTTCCCTCCCTCTCCCTCTCACTGTGTACCACAGCAGTCTCTCCCTCTGCCTCTCACTGTGTACCACAGCAGCCTCTCGCTCTCTGCTTCTCATTTGAGCCCAGCCATTTCTATCTATATATAACCCCCATCTCGCACTGTGTACATGCATGCTCACCAAAGCACGCGCACGGACACACATGGACATGCACAAACAGACCACTACCACCAATTCCCCGAACATGAGAAAACAAACAGAATCGATGCCTGCTTAAGAACCATTGCTCTGTACTCATCTGCCCCTTTTTCCTTTCAGTAATGCCTCACAGACCGGCACGGCACACAGTCCAACACACACACACACACACACACACACACACACGCACGCACACAAATGCAGACACACACGCTAGACCTAGCAAACAGAGAATGAGCAACCTCAGATTTCCCTAAAACAGAAAGCGTTATGAAGAAATACATTACAGGCTGACATATGCATGTGTGTGTATATATATATATATATACATATATAGATACATGCGTATATATAGACACATACAAAGAGAGAGATGCACGTACTCATAAATGCATGGGAGGGGAGATAGAGAAACAAGACGGCAATAGCAGGGGTTTCTGTATCTCTCATTTATTGCACACGCACATATACACACACATTACCACACATCCTATCTGCCTATCCATGTCTTTCTATCTGTCCATTTATCAATCCATGTCCACACACATGCATCTACTCCCGCTCCTCTCTCCCTCACCCTCTCCCTCCCTCTGTAGCCAGGAGAAATGAAGGAGAAAAAAAACCCGCCACTACCTGTAAATGAACCAAACGCTCCTGTTTCTGGGGCCTAGAGATGGCCAGGAAGAAGAGAGGGAGAGAGAGAGAGAGAGATCCTCCTCTCCGCATCCCCCCATCGCCATTTCCCCCTCCTCCTCCTCCTCCTCCTCCTCCTCGTCTTCCAGCGAGAGAACAGCCAGAGAGAGCCGCGAGAGAGGAGGAGAGGAGGAGAGAGAGACAGAGAGAGAGAGAGTGAGGGCCTAGCTCTCCCAGCCCCTTCATATTTAAGACACAGAGAGAGAGAGAGAGAGAGAGAGCAAAAGAGAGTGAGAGAGAGAGAGAGAGAGAGAGAGAGAGAGAGAGAGAGAGAGAGAGGTGGTTTGCTATGAATGCGACAGGGAGAGGGGAGAGAGCGGAGAGCATGAGAGAGAGAGAGAAAGGGAGTGTGTGAGGGAGGGGGGAGGGAGTGAGATGTGGTTTAACATAAACATTTTGACAGCGAGGGGGGTGAATGGAAGTAGGGGTGATAGGGTTTGTTTGCAAATGATCTAAAGGTTTCACACCCACATACAAACAACTGGTCCTCCAAGTCTAACCCCCCCCCCCTCTCCTCCCGCAGCGTTGCTACTGTATGTACACACACAAATGCGTGTACACACACACGGATCCACACTCGAAAATAATTTTTAAAATGCGCCCCAAAGACTATTTTGGTGGAAAACAGCAATGCAACTGCGGAATGCTCTAAAACAAGCCCACAGGACAATCATCTGTCTGTCTGTGATACAGCGGTGCGTGAGATGAGTCAGGATATACGTCTCAGCCTCTGTCACAATTCTTCCATTCATAAAAATGAATGCATTCAAAACCAGCGAAGACCTCGTTCTGTTCCACTCCCCTGGAACACTCCAGCGTACTCAAGTGTGATGTAGTGCACTATACCCGGCTGTAGGAGGGTGAGCAGCGTATAAAAAAATGTTTAACATAATATAAACAATAGAGGTGATTATCAGATGGCTTATTTGAAAGGGTTCATTGATGGCGAGCAGACACTTAAAGTTGTCCTAAAATGTTTAATTGTTGATCTTATTCCATTATAAACAACTTAAAAAATGATATTCATCCATTTAATTTTATTTAAAATATACTTAAAATCCTCAGAAACATGTTTTATCGAATGCTGCTCAATTTCACCTGACTGGGCGTGCGCTTTAGTACATTACTATTAATAAGGATTAATAAGGATATTAACATACAGAGGCCAACTGGCACTCTGTATGTTAATATCCTTATTACCATAGTCTGATAGGTATTATTTATGACAACAACAATAATAGTCTAAACAGATGTGGTACCATAATGGAAATAGGGGACGCATTGAGTAGTGTAGTTTTGTTTTAGTGCCAATATCTTACAATATCAAATATCAAACAACCTAAACATGAAAAGTTTTTTATTTTTTTATTTCTCTGAAATGAATCACATATGTATATATGTATTGCAGAAGGTATGTAATGACCGTGTTTTCCCAATTTTCCACTTCAGGGTAACTTCAAAAGTACAGTACAATGTTGCACTAAGGGAAAACAGAGATGTGGTCTAGGGATGTTGCCGGTTTTATACAATTTACAATGATGTAAAAAAATAAGCACATTGCAATTTAATTGTTTATGTTACAATGTAATGGTTACTGTATATATGTGGCACTAAAGGAAGGGACACAGATAAATGTAATTATGCTTAAATGATCAAAACTAAAATATGAAATAACATACATATTAATTGAATTATTAATTAATTCTATATCACATAATTACAATAGTATAGATTTATTATTCAAATGCAATGATAAAATTATAATCTGATATAATCTGATAAAACAGATGTACAGTCTCATGATAATGGGATATAGTAAGTAGACTATGAAAAACATGTCATATGATGCCATATAGGTATATACAGTAAGCACCACAATAAATAGGGAAATTGTATTAAAGAGTTATGATAACTATAATAGAACCTTATGCTAAACCTGTGAGCACGTACATATATCAAATTTATAAATAATATATACAACTCATCTCTATATTCGTTTAGTACCAATCAGTTGGAGAGGATCACTCATCTCATCCACCATGATCGTCTCTTTACTCCCAGATTATTGTCCCTATCCCCCATTCACTTGTCTTCTCTCTCTGCACTCCTCCCTCTGTAACTTTGTTGATCCCTCACTTCATTTCTCTTCATCCCTTCCTCTCCTTTTTTCCCTTAATCTCATACTTTGATAACCTTTTTTTCTCACTTGTTCTCCTCTGTGTCCATCCCTCCCTCTTCCATTTCCTGCTTCTTCTGTATTCTTTCCATTGTAGATATCCATCTCTATGCCGCCTCTCTGAATCCCTCTCTCGTTTCCCCTTGTTCACCACATGCACACATCCACACAGTCCCCTCCCCGCTCCCCCTCTCCCCCCTTCCCTTTCACATTGTCTGTAAACAAGGCTGAACGCATGAATGAAAGAGCAGAGAGAGGGAGAGGGAAGCGGAAGGCAGAGACGCAGCTACACAGACAGGAAGAGGGGGAGAGAGAGATAGCAGGGATGGGAAGAGCGTTAGAGAGAAATAGGCACTCACATCATCTCTGTCAATGCTTGCTTCTCTGTGTGTCAGTGTTTTCTTCTGTCGGCTCTCTCTTTCTCTGCCCCCCCCTCTCTCTCTCTCTCTCTTTCCTTCTCTGCCCCCCCGTCTCTCTCTCTCTTTTTCTGCCCCCCCTCTCTCTCTTTCTCTGCCCCCCCTCTCTCACATTGCTGCCTGTACTGTCTATTACTGTTCATGCAGTATGTCCCTTTTTTCTTTCTCTGCATATTATTCTGTACTGTTGTTCAATACGTGTGAGAGAGAAAGAGAGAGAGAGAGAGAGAGAGAGAGAGAGAGAGAGAAAGAGAGAGAGAGAGAAACATAAGAGTCATGAGAGTCATAAAGTCTTAAACTGCTCTTGTCTTCTAAATGTCTTGAATAGAGCATAAGTACTTCCTGCTACCCATTTCACAGATGGCTGCCCCAGAAATGTTGCCATGTGCCGGGGGAGGGACACACGGTCACTCTGCACCGGGGGGGGGGGGAGGGGGTTACTGAGGACATAGACAGAGACCCCCCTTGCCACCACAGCCATGTTTTCCATTACTGCACTTATTATGGACTGTTACTTCAGGGTTTTCAGTTTCAATAATTTTCATACAGTGCCACTATGCATTCTCCTCTGTCTCGTATCACAGTAATGGATGAATCAATTCATTTAGATGACTTTTGGGTAATTCTCATTTTCATCATTCATTCATTCATCTAACCTGCTTATTCCTGGTCAGGGTCGTGGGGGGGGGCTGGAGCCTATCCCAGCATGCATTGGGTGAGAGGCAGGAATACACCCTGGACAGGTTGCCAATCCAGCACAGGGCACATACACCATTCACTCACACACTCATACCTAAGGGCAATTTAGACTCTCCAATTAGCCTAACGTGCATGTCTTAGGACTGTGGAATGAAACTGGAGTACCCGGAGGAAACCCACGCGGACACGGGGAGAACATGCAAACTCCACACAGAAAGGCCCCTGGCCTGGATCAAACCCGAGACCTTCTTGCTGTGCAGCGACAGCGCTATCCACTGCACCACCGTGCCACCCCAATTCTCATTTTGTTTAAAAACATAATCTTTCAACACAGCTTGTCATTACCAGAGTAATAGTCCTATTTAACGAATAGGGACATTTTGTGACTGTCAGAATGCTGTTTTTATTTTTTTATTTTTCAGATTTTACCCCATTTTTCTCCCAATTTGGTAGCCAATTACCCGTGTGCTTAGTTCAATCCCCCTTCCTTCATAGTTCGCTGCCGTAGTCCTGTGACCGGCAGTGACAAGGGTGAAGCGCTGCCTCCTCCGAAACAACACTCGTCGTGCCGTCGACTGTAATTCCGGTACCCCAGAACCACTCCTTTGCGCAGTGAACTGTGTGTGTCGGCTTCCCTCCCCCCTCCCTGGGGCAGACAGCCAATTGCCGCCCCGATGGGACTCCCGACCAGAGCCGACTCTGGTGCGACGGGGAATCGAACCCCGGTCGCCGTGGCCAGCGTCGGATGTTGAAACCACTAGACCACGCGGGAGACCCCGTCAGAATGCTGTTTTGAATTTGGGAAGTAAGAACAGAGGAAGAGTGACAAAGAGAGTTGTCTCCTTTTAAGAGGAGAAAGGTGAATGATTGTCCCTTTGAAAGTGAATGAAAGTGAATGATTCAGGATTTGAGAGGAAAGAAAGAGAAAGTCCAAGAGAGCCGAAGAATAAAGAGAGCCGGAGAGAGACAAAGAGTATTTGTTACATTAGCATCTTGAAATTCTTGGACTGTAAACCTATATCTGTAAAGGGCTGTACATCATCCAAGGGTGCCTCTAATGGACAGCAGTGTTCCAGCCTGTCATTGAACTAATGACCCTGTCCTCACCACCACTGCCCATCCCTAGTGATGATAAGGGCAATCTATATATCTATGTAAGCTATCAAAAACAGTTGGTTAAGGTTCAAGGCTTGATAGCTCAAAGGATCAAAGCCTATTGCTATTTTTGCACAGCTGGGCTTACAAATATAATGTCCTGGCTAGTATTTAACCCCAAACAAGTAACTGCCCAAATAAAGGAAACACCAACATAAAGGGCCATATTTACAAAGGACATGCAGTTGCCGTGCAATGGCAGTCGCTATAATGTTGCTTTTTTGAGGTTGCAGATACAGATGCATTAACAACCAATAAAAAGGGTCTGAAGCAATATGGTATGCTTACACTTCCAGATCACAATGCGCCAAGAAATGGCTAGGCTATGCAGTAACCAGGCACAAGTAGCAAGTGAACCGGGGGGAAAAGAAAAACTTACATTTACAGATCACGAAATAGCAGCAATGGAAAATAGAAGTAAACATCACAACACCGTATTACAGCCTAGGAATAGGTTACAACACCAACGAGGAGGATAAATATTTGGAGTGATATTCATTAGGCATAAAAAATGAACTGTATACGATGTAAAGAAAAGACGGCATAATTTTAGGCAGGGTACAAAAGAAAAACCTTCCTACAACATAATCAGGGCAAAAAACACCAGCGGTGGTTCAACCGACCAAAAAATATTAAAACTGATAGAACAACAGGTGAAGCAGCCCTAGCTAGATGAAGACAAATGGCTAGCTACATAATAATTTGAGTTCTCTAGACACAAATGTATAAGTAGTTGTGCTAATTTCTTTGCAATAAGTAATTGAAAAACATGAGCTAGATATGTGATTTGATATAAAGCAGTGGATATAATATCTGTTCCTACCACCTACAATAGCTTGCTACCTCATCAGTTTATCTTGAATCTCCGAAACAGCTTCAGGTAAGACAGACCACTCTCTAGTCCTTCAGGGTTACTCACTGCCACTTTATCCCTCTGAACCTTTTTTAAACATTGCCTCAAGTTGTTTGGTTTGTTTGGTTCCCTGTGGAGATTAGCTAGCAGCTAGTTTAGCAATCTGTGCTCTCCGAAGTACTGAAATTATGGGAAAATAGGCACACAAATCTGGTAGCCAACACAATAAACAAATGAGAAGGGAATGTTTTAACAATATTTTACCACATCAACCTTAACCAGAAATGCGGTTTGTTTATATGCAACTTGTGAGTCAATGTTTATTATGGGATGTTATTTGTCAGTAGAATGTTGGCAAAAGGGCATGACGCATAGGAGCATTTACATTCATATCCAATACCAATGGGATCCGACACAGAATGCCTCCAGATGTGGTTCAGACAGGATTTGGAAACATCCAGTACATATCCGATTTCTTGTGTTTAGACCAGAATCTTTTGAATGCGACACGCATTGGATATGGAAGAAATCGGGAATATACATATAGCATAAAACAGCAAGCGTGAACAGTGCCTTTGAGGATTCTTTATCTTTCTCGGACCATTGACTAATTGATCTACATCATATTTGTCTGTGATAAACTTAAATCAGCCATGATAATTAGCTCCTTATTGTGGTCACATTATTTTAAGAGTTTATACTATAAACTTGAGCTAGGCTATATCAGCACTCTGCAAAATACCGCCTGCTTTCAGTGTCCTGAAATTCTCACGGAAAGAGGAGAGTCACAATTAAGGCATGCTTTAGTAAATCACATGGAATACCTAATTGGCCTAAAGACAAAGTGTCTTAATAGGGTATAGAACAGTTTCAATGGCACCTTGGCATAGATTCTACGAGTCTCTGGAACTCTATTGAAGGGATGCCACGCCATTCTTTCACCAGAAGAAATTCCATCATTTGGTGCATTTGATGGTGATGGAAAACGCTGTCTTGGGTGCCGCTCCAGAATCTCCCATAAGGGTATACCCCACATCATAACAGCTGCTAGTACCTTTCATTTACTCAAATGTTTATTTTATTTTGCTAGTTACATGTATGACTTGGTCTGACACAGTATGACATTGGTGCTGTATAATGTCATTCTCAACATTGAACCTTGAACCCTTCTAGCCTCTCTCCCTCTTCCTTTTGCTTTCTCACTCTTTTTCTCTCTCTCTCTCTCTCTCTGACTCGCTCTCTGTTCCTCCTGAGTGTCCTTCACTGTCTGACCTCCATTCTGAGGATACAGATGGAGACACCATGGGGGTGAGATAGTGATAGAGAGAAAATTAAAAACTAGAGGGGGAGACTAAAATAGGGACAAACAGAGAGAGAGAGAGAGAGAGAGAGAGAGAGAGAGAGAGAGAGAGAGAGAGAGAGAGAGAGAGAGAGAGAGAGAGAGAGAGAGAGACAGAGAGAGAGAGAGAGTGAGGAAGAGAGGGGGTAAAAAAGGTAAAGACAAGAGAGTGAGGAAAGGTATTTTGAAAGAGGACTTGAGACAATAATGAAACAATGATACAAAATACAATAAAAACGAAAAATAAATCTGGGCTGTGTGTTAATTTTATATAGTAGGAGCATAAATTATACCTCTTACTACAGTGCCCTACACTACAGTGATAAACCGATATGGAACTCAAACATGCATTTTGTCATGAATATCAGCATGGCTGTTAGGCATGATGCAAAGTTGAGCAACGTGTATCTTTTCATTTTCAATTTCTGAACTTAGCTAGCATTCACACTGAATCTTATTCATTTCACCCTTAATTGTTGTTTTGAAGTTGATGGCAATTTTCTTCTCTGCACACAAATAAGTGAAACACCGGACAGCCCACTTTGATGATATGGGTGTTGAACCGAGGAGGTTGAAGGATATGTTAAATGTCTCTCATTGTAAGCAAGCCTGCTTACAATGTTTCGGTATCTAGGATGTTTATGTTAGTGGAAGATGCAGTGATATTAAAATCACGTATGAACATTCTATTTAGATGTGCTTTATCATGAATATCAGCATTGCCAGGAGGTCTGGTTGCTCAATCAGTATCCAGGACAGGAACTATCAATTTTCTACAGTGAAATTGACCACAGAGCAGATCACATGGAAGCATTCATGTTTGGTTCTCTCTGTGTGCAATATTTATGCAGATTGATCAGGAGACCAATAGTCAGTAATCACTCTAGTAGATGCAACATTTTTATTTCACTTACACCTCATTATAGTTTTCGCAGAAAAAAAGGTTTCGCACTAGTTGAAATGACATAGTGACTGCAAATCTTTACACCCAGGTGGAACCAATTCTGCATCTGAATGTTTAATTGTATGTTTCAATTTCATCAGTCCTACCTGAACGAAGCAAGTTAATAATTCTTGATTGGGTAAATGGGTCAGTCTATTACATAGCCTCAAATCTGTTGCAGATCAAAATTCTCTCCGCAAATTGGACCTGCTAAGCGTGTGAGTGAATACAAATTGTTTGGCCACAACAAGCGTTTTCCATCTCCTCCTCGCGTGCTGGAGTAACGCATTGTAATTGACATCACCCTACAGACAACACCCTACATCTTCATTTAAGTCATTTCCTCTAATTAATGATTGTGTTGGCCCATATCAGGGGGGTTAGAGAACCACACAACCTGCTGAGAACTGCTCTAGTCTTCAGTAGCAACTGAGCAAGGCTGCAGTGCTGTAAAAAATAAGTGTTCATAAACACCTGGGGTGTCTAACAGCCTGGAGGGGCCTTACACTACAGCAGAAAAATATAGTTGTAAACAATAAGTTATACAGCTGGGTCACTTTGTTCATCACTTTTTAGAAGACATACATAGAAGACACAATAGAAAAATATTAAACAATTTGCAAGTACAAGCACAGCCAATACCTTCATTCCCAAATAGCCCAAAATGGATGGAGATTTCAAATTCAAATTCAAGTTACAGATGGCAACATTTTTTTTTTTAAATCACACAAAAAAAATAAAAAATGAACCAAACCAGTTTCTGGTTTTAATATCTAATACCCCTTTTGCACTGTCATAGTTGAGCCTGCGCTGGCTCGATTTATGGAGCATGTTCAAATTCGAGTCAAGCTGACGAGATCCGATCCAAAAACGGCCCGATTTAATTTCTGGTGTGGAGCAATTATAATTGAGCTGGGAGCGTAGCAATGATGTCAACAATGGTTAGTCAACTCGAGCTAAGTAGTTAGCTGACAAACTACTGTGTATGTATGTATGTTACTGTTCAATAAGAATCAGACTTATAATCCCTTACCACTGGCTACCAGGTGAAGGCTTTCACTGTAAAAATTATTTGTTGATATTATGCATAATGATTGTTCATTAACACTTTCAATCAATCTATCTAAAGCTAGTATAGACAACATTAGCATAGTCTCTTTTAAGGTGGTTTTGGATTAAATTGGCCTTCTGAATGGTGAGAATTGTGTCGATCAAGAGGAAATGGGAGACAAATCTGGATAAAATCTTCCCATTTATACAGATATATTGAGGGAAATTAAGAAGAACACAGCAGGGGTTTATAAATCCAGATGGAAGGATTTCAAAAACATAGTACACAGTTATCAATGTTGAGTATTTTATTTTTGTTCTACAATAACCTAATTACCAAAAAAATTATTTGCCATTAACACTTTGAATCAATTGTATAGACAATTTAGTCTCCTTTAAGAACAAAATTGGCCTAATGGTGAGAATTGTGTCTAATTGTTTCCCATTTATACAGATAACAGAACAATAACAGATTTAACCCAACTTTAGCTGATGATTTCCTTACCTCAGAAAGGTTTTTTTTGTGTGTCTCATATATGCTCGTGAAGGCAGATAAAAGGGTACAAACAGTGACAAAGTGACATATTGACATGACGTATTTGGCCCGGACCAGGTTGTGTGCCAGACTATTCCCAAGTCTGGCACACATGTCACAAGTAAGTCTCAAGTAATTTTTCGCGCAAGTCAAATCACACACAAAAAAAGTCTCCTAATGATTTATCTCATCTCATCTCATCTCATCTTCAGCCGCTTTATTCCTAGTTAGGGTCGCGGGGGGCTGGAGCCTATCCCAGCATGCATTAGGGGCTGTTCAGAGGCAGGAATACACCCTGGACAGGTTCGCCAAATAATCGCAAAAACACTAACATACACCATTCACTCACACACTCAAAAAATACGGGCAATTTAGACTCTCCAATTAGCCTAACGTGCATGTCTTTGGACTGTGGGAAGAAACCGAAGTACCCGGAGGAAACCCACGCGGACACGGGAGAACATGCAAATCCACACAGAAAGGCCCCGGCCTGGATTCGAACCGAGACCTTCTTGCTGTGAGGCGACAGTGCTATCCACTGCACCACCGTGCCGCCACTAATGATTTATGAGGTAAGGAAATCATTTTCACTAAATCACCAAAACACCCCTTTAATGCAACCTGGCGTGATCGGATGACTGAGATCCCATTGAAACGACAGGTGTAACCATGGCCAAAAATTCGTGAGCATTTCCTTTTTGAAAGTTGTTGCATTTATAAAATATGAGACTTGAAAGGGTCTTGTCTCTGAGCCGAGGCTAACCTGCTCCACATGATCACTTAAAAGCAACCCAATAGATTAGTCCGACGGCCCGTTATCCCGAAAACAAAAGCCCACTGCTCCAAAGGCCCTTTGCTCCGAAAATACACTTCCTGGAGTTTTTTGCCCTTAATATCTTAGTGTATTTTTACGTGCAAACGCGAGGATAACGTTTACGAAATGCTTGCTTTTTAGTGTGTCCATTGGCAAAAATGTCAAGGCTTTAAAAATAGGTTAATTTCACAAAATAAACAGCATGACACTTACCCATTGAAAAGCATAAGGCAGATAAGGCAGATGGCTGTCAGAAATCTTTGATGAGCAGGTCTTGCATTCAGCAGTTCGCCTTTTTCCTTCACGTGTTAAATGTTTGAAGCTGAAAGTGATGACTCTTGGCACAGCGGCCGCCATGATGATCTGATCTGATCTGATCATACTGTGTGTGTGTAACCAGAAATAGTCTAGAGCGGGAGGGTTGAAAATGTATTTCTCATTGAAATAAAATAACGTCAGGTAGCGAAGAGCTTGACTGACAAGGTAGTCATCCAATCATGACAATGCCATTCCCAGTCTGCGCTCGCATACAGGGTAACGTTACACTGACACTTGTAATGTGAACATTGACAGCGTTGAACATTTTAATATTTAATATTTAATATAATATTTAAACTGAAAACATAAAATGAACACAAACAAGTCATTCGAGTCATCATGTCTCAAGTCAAGTCAAGTCACGAGTCTTTAACTTCCAAGTCCAAGTCGAGTCTCAAGTCATTTATTTTCTGTCAAGTCAAGTCGCAAGTCATCAAAATAGTGACTTGAGTCGGCTCGAATCCAAGTCACAATGACTCGAGTCCACATCTCTGCTAAATGCCAAAAGCAAGTCGACTCAGATCAAGTAAGACTTGATTCAAATATACCAGTGCAAAAGGTATCTAACAGACTCCGGGCCAGCCCTATATATATAGTACCCTATAACACAGTGGTCCTGAAGATACGGAGGCCCTTCCGGATTTTTACTGCGTAACAATGAAAACCATGCAGACCACGTGGCTCTCCAGGATCCGGGTTGAGGACCACTGCTGTTACGGCTTAATTTGGCACGGCTTAATCCAAGTTACTCTACCCCTACACAGATCACTCAGCATAGACTATCATTACAGAATCAAATATTCAGCATCTGTGATGCAGGAGTGCTGACCTGCACCGAAGAGCCTGGCATAGCAGAGCAGCAGTCTACAAGCCATCAGTCACACAGCAAGAAAACCTTATAAGTCAATCAATTAATCATCAATCTGTATTTTGTAGAGCCCCACTTACAAGCATGTTGTCACACAGCAATTCGTGATGGACATTTTACAATGGGAATAAAAAAACATCATTGTTGGCTGTCTCAATCACAAGGCAGTTGCCTGCTGCCTGTGTCCTTTGTAGGCATCTGCCATGCAATCAAGCTGAACTCCTCAAAGAATACTTCATTGTCAAAATCCAGCTACATCTGAAACCAGTTCAGTCTGAACCAGTACAGTCCAAGTGTACAACCACACCAAACCCTTTAAAAACAGCTCCACCAGAGAGGATTTCTACTGTGGAGCAGAACATGAAGCACTGGATCCCAGTGAAGCAGAGCGCAATTAACCACAAATCAACCACATACGATCAGTCACATGAGTACACAGTTCATCCCACTGTAACCTGATACAGCTCAACATAGCTAATGTTCAAGTTTAGTTGAGCTTAGCCATGCTGAATCTGCCAGCTGCCTCAGACAGAAAGTAGAAAGTAACCCACTGGCAGCCCAGTCCTTACCTGGGGGCATCGAAGCTGTCGTATGATCCAACAGTATAGTGACGGAACAGTCTCTTGGCTTTCTCGCTTCGGCTGTCTACAATGCACAAACAGGATGGAATAAACATCACTGCGTAATGGCAATGCTATAGTTGTCCATTGTACTTCTTAGATGTTGATGTTGCTATATCTGTTCAAGGTTTTGGATGGAAAAGACAAGATAATTCTTCATAGCACACTCCAGTATTACTGTCACTTTCCAATTTAATCTGCTTTTGCCCCTTTTACTGTCATTAGAGTGCTGTAGAAAGCCCCTGGACACAAGGCTCGGTGTTCCTGTCCATGTTTTACTGCAGTTTCACTCACTGCGTAGTATTTGGGGAATTTTCTCCCCCTCATGTAAATTTGGGAGATGTTAGCATCCAGATCTCACCTGAGCGACTGTCCTGGCTGCGCACGGCCACTTCCTCCACGCAGTCTGAGGGGAACCAGCCGGTCCGGCCCTTCACTGTCCCCTCCCAGAACCCCCCCTCCCCCACGCTCAGCACTGCCAGGGAGAGGCGAGAGAGAGACATGGGCGTGTCACTACAGTACAATCTTACTGCAAACAAGCATGCAAATACACCAATCATTTAACATTTTACATTTTAAGCATTTAGCAGACGCTCTTATCCAGAGCGACTTACAATGTTCCCTGCAGCTCTGATCCCGGACAATAGTTTCCTTTCTACAATGCAGCCTTTTCTATTGTCCCCCCATCACTATTCACACCTACCATTTCTACAACACTACACAGGTGTACCTTTCCAGGAATCACACTGGCCTGCTCTGTGGCCCAGCACCACATGAGTGAATAACATTCTATGTTTGAATACAATAATGTTTAGTGACATGACACACACACACACACATACACACACATACACATATATTCACACACTACTATGCAAATTGAAAAAGTTCACACCAAAGCAAATTTCTGAATTACATTGAAACATTAAAAACATTCTCTATTTCATTGTTTCAGCAACACAGTGCTTTGTCATTTTGTCCTGTTCTGCTGTTTATGTTGTGCTGTGTTGTGTTCGGTTGTGTTTAAAACGTATCCTTCCTCAAGTTAAAGTTATTTGGTAACTAAGCAACAGGAGTTCCATTTCTGTACTTGGCAGGCATTCATGCAGAATCTTATTCATTTCACCCTTTGTTGCTGTTTTGAAGTTAATGGATATTTTCTTTTCATTGCACTAATAAGTGAAACACAGACAGCCCACTTTGAGGATCTGGACATTGAACCAAGGAGGGGGATGAATGAGATATTAAAAGACAAACTTTTTATTATAATTGACTGCATACAATGTTTCATATGTAGGATGTTTATGCTAGTGGAAGTGATGAAAACCAGCATCATTTTATGTTAGTGTTAAAATAATGTATCACTGCTAGCAAGTCTGGTTGACCAATAAGCATCCAGGACCGGAACTATCCATTTTAAATGTTCTCTTGTGATGTCTTGTTCCCTGTCTTATTTTGTTGTACTTGTGATTGGTTGTGTTGCGGCATGCTGTTTTGTATTATTTGTGGTATGCTATACTGTGCTATGTTGTGTTTTGTTTAATTGTATAGTGTTGTGCTAATTTGTGTACTACTGAGCTGCAGTGGGTGCTATTGTACAGTGCAATGTTTTTCGGCTTTGTGGTGTGCTGTATTATGTCATGATATGGCATGTTGTGTTGTATAGTGGTGTGCTACGCTGTGCAGTACTGTTATGCAGAGTGTATCATTCTGCTGTATGTATGTCGTGTTGTTATGTGATAATGCCTCTCCCCTGCTCCCTCACCTTTCACTCTGTCCCCCTTATTAAGGGTGAGCTCTCTCTCTCCCTGAGCAGAGTGGGAGCGTGTTGCCACAAACACTCGTCCTGGGACAGCACTGTACAGACGCCGTCGCTGACCCCCTGTTGTCCCAGTACTGGCTCCTGATCCCGACCTGGCCAGGAGGAGACACAGAGCGGAGGTAAGGTAATGAGGTAATGAGGCAAGGTAATGAGGTAAAAGAGATGTGAAAATGGAACAGAGAAACAGAGGGAGGGTGACTCCATTCCAAACAGTGCAGCAGAGTGTACATTCCACCCCCTCGTCCCGTCTGCTCCCTCTCACCCCTGTGACCCCCTCGTCCCATCTGCTTCCTCTCACCCCTGTGACCCTCTCGTCCCGTCTGCTTCCTCTCACCCCTGTGACCCCCTCGTCCCGTCTGCGTCCTCTCACCCCTGTGACCCCCTTCGTCCCGTCTGCTTCCTCTCACCCCTGTGACCCCCTCGTCCCGTCTGCTTCCTCTCACCCCTGTGACCCCCTCGTCCCGTCTGCTCCCTCTCCCGCCTGTGACCCCCTCATCCTGTCTGCTCCCTCTCACCCCTGTCTGCCCCGAGGCTGCCGGCTCCTCTCCTCCCTCTCCCCAACCCTGCCTCGGGACGGGGAACGAGTGCGGGCCCCCCGGGGACTGCTGGAGCTCCGCAGGGTGCCAGAGTGCTTGTACCCCTGAGAGACAGACAGAGAGAGAGACATTGAACATTCAACATTTCTTAACTAACATAGGTTGGATTAACCAGATAGTAATAAAACCTCAATTAAAGAGAAAAAAATTAATCAAATACCGCAAGATATACCCCAAATATAAAACAAAATACCCCAAGATATACCCCAAAATTACCCCAAAAAGAGGGAAAAATATATTTTTAAATACTACATTTACAGAAATTCACAATATCAATATCACATATTGACGCATTTATTGCCCACTTGCATAAATTCTTCAAGATTGTTAGTTAACTTGTAGAAACATATTCAAGCTTCAATATAGACACTATACAATGTTTATTTTCTCTAAAAAAAAAAATGCTGGGTGGCATCCTGTTAAGGCACTGTTCTAGCAGGTGGATGAGCCCCATGATCTGGTTTGAATCCAGGCCATGCCAGTGCTGGCAGTGGCCAGCAGCCCCACAGGGTGATGCATAACTGGCGGTATTGTCGCCCAGCGATGGAGGTATCTAGTCGGCCATGTTGTCTGGGTCTCGTCACGTACCAGCGACCAGCAGAATATGGTCTGCCACATTCTCTTCATTTCTTTATGATGGACTTTGGGGGATATTCAAAGTATTTGACATCTTCTTATATCCTTCCCCTGATTGGTGCTTTTGAAGAACCTTTTCTTGGATTTGGAGTTGGATTCTTGGATTTCAAATTAAATCTCACAGATGGATGTACGGTGGACATCGTGAACCCGTCAGAATTGTCTGCATTTCTGCATAAAGTTATCATCTAACTCCTTCTAAAAGATTAAGAGAACCCAATGAAACAAATAACAAAAAAATGACTTTTTAAAATGTATTTACTAAGCAAAATGACACATTTAAATTCTTTGTTGGAAAAAGTATGTGAACCTCTAGAATGATCAGTTCCCACTCTAAACCGTCTCCTATTGGCTGACGCATTACTATATCATAGGGCACCCCCTCAAAAGTTAAAATCGGGTGAACTTTTTTACTGGACAATGAAGCGTTGTTTCAACGCAATAACTTGTGTTGGCCTCTATGGTTTGTAAACCATAGAGGCACTACTCTCATTGTAAATAATGGCATAACTTAGTTTTTCATGCATACTCTATTGTCAGTAAGAACCCAGTCTAAAGTTAAGTTCACATGGCACTTCATGTTGACGCGAAGCTTGAAGCAAAATTTTTCTGTTTATTGGGGTGTGCCTCGAACTTGTCAATCAAATGTAGCGCTTATCAAGGGGAAGATTTAAAATGGACATTGCTACATTTACTGTAGTCTGCACCTGAATACAGAATAATGCTAACATTTAGTCAACATTAACTACCTGGCTTGATCATGTTTAATGTATTGCTAGCTAGCCACGCAGAGAATGGATGGAATGTCAAAAAATATCACAAGTCTTTTTATATAATGTTTCATTATAAAAACGAGAGGCTAATTGCGAGCCATAATTCATTTTTAGTATGCTTAAATTGGCACACGGGCCACCAGTTACCAATCTCTGCTTTAGATTGAACAGGGTGAATGTACACCTGGCCAGAGAGCAGTACTTATTTTACCTGCACAGACACAATGTTGCTGGTGGGGGCATTGGGAAATGCCATCCAGTCCGGCAGGTTCATACTGTTGTCGCTGTTGGCACGGAGGAAGGGGTGAGGGTGGGGCAGTGTGAGGGTGCGGGTGCTCTCTTGCCTTTGAGGAGCATATTTTGGTGACTCAAGAAAGGGCACTAAGAGAGCAAGACAGAAAAAGAGACAAAGAAAAAGAGAATAATATAATGTAGTGTAAAAGGCTTTTGAGATAATAAAGGTGTACACATACATTAACAAATGCATGTAGTACAGATAATATAAAGCCATAGAGCAAGATAATATGAATGAAATATGTATCCAAATATCTCACAATATATTCTCAAGACACAGACAAAACAAGGAATCACACAAAGAAAGGTATATAGCAGAAACATAATATACTGGTAACTGCCAAAAATAAAGGATACACCAACATAAAGTGTCTTAATAGGGCGCTGGGTCCTAATCTATGCCTTGGCATAAATTCTACAAGTGTCTGAATCTCTATTGGAGGGATGCAACACCATTCATCCACAAGAAATTGTCGTTTATTTTGGTGTTTTGTTGATGGTGGTGGATGATGGTGCCGCTTCAGTATCTCCCATAAGTGTTCAATCGGGTTGAGATCTGGTGACTGAAACCATTCCAAAAAGCAATCACGCTTTGTTTAATGTATTTATAAATACTGTCCTTTTATAATTCAAACCTGGGATGTAGCTTATCAAATATTATTGCAATAATTTCATATTTATTTGTAAACATTATAATTATAGCACTGATATTATTATTATTATTATTGCAATTGTATTGCCATTTGAATTGCAATTGTATTACTATTAATAATATTATATAAAACTCTTATAGAAATATATATATAATATTGCTATAATATTTATTTTCATTTATATGCATTTTTATACCCATAATCCTTATGCATCTGTATACTTAATACACTTCTGCTGGTTTTCCCCTTGTATGAGTTTTATTGTACTGTGCTGTTAGTGTTTGTGTTCTCCTGCCTAGTCCCCTCTCCCTCCCCCTCATATTTACAAAATAAAAAAGTTGAACACCAAGTATAACAGTTTATTAAAAATGATGTTGTATTCAAAAACAGTTAAACAGACCTTGGGATCATTAGTATTACTGATAGTAACAACAGGAATACATATTAGGATTGATGATGACAGACCTGATTTTTCAGATGAAATTATAAAAACTACTGCATTTCTTAATATCAGATGGTAGTGAATTCCAATGTTTAGAGGCTTTTATAGAAAATTCAGATTGACCAGGTGGCTCTTGAAGATCTGTTGGAACAGTAACTTTATGAACTTAGTTAGAGGCGGGGAGACAAGCTGTGAACATTTTTAAACATGAGACATACATCAGAATAAAACCTAAAGTTTGCAAGTTAAATTTAGTATGTATCTTGCAATGGTGGTATTGAATAGGTTTCTGATCTAAATTTTTAGATTTTAGGTACGTTTATAAAGAGATTGCAGTGGCTATACAGTTCGACTATATTTGGCTATATAACATCCATCTCCAGCTTGAGACCAACTTGTTATGTAATATACCAGGTAAGAAAAAATCGTAGCAAGCATACAATCCATGGCTGCCTCAGTTGAAAGACTTGGTCTGAAAAATCTTAAGTCTGATACGTTAAACTTGATTTTTTTAATGGAGAAGTACATTCCCATAGATTTGCCCACATTTATCCTATATTTAAGATGTGAGAGATCAAGATATTGTCATAGCTGTAGTTAATTCTGAACCTGCTTGTTCTGTAGTTTTAGTGCATACATACACAACTGTATCATCTGCAAATATTGGGATGTCAACTCCATGGCAAACTTGTGGGAGGTAATTTATATATAGACTAAACAGTAGTGGGCCCATAGCAGATCCTTGGGATACCCTGTCTTTGTGTTTCTTTAAAAATGCCAAACATCAAAGCCAAACACATCATTACCTTTAGAAGTTTTCAGACCTCAATATATTATACACCTTATACTGTGTAGTTGGTGATAAATTAAAAACTTGGAGAGAATCATTACATGGTGTAATATTAAATTAGCTAATTGTGATGTTTTCTGAACTCAATCCAGTTCAGAACAGAATCTAGAAAGAAAATATTAAATGTTGAGACAATTGAATAGCTATCCTGAAGTAGTCTTCCCTGTATCTTTAGTTGTTTCTCCCCAGAAAATGTAGCATGTCCTTTGCTATTTATATTATCTACACTTTTCCAAATGAGTTTAGAATTGCCCTTCGCCTCATTTATAATGTTAATAAATAAGTTGGCCTTTGTTTTTCTAAGTTCTGAAGTAACCTTATTTCTTAGCCCTTTGACTATGATTCAAATATTCAGATATTATGGGGGCATTGTCATCCTGGAAGAGACCACCCCCATCAGGATAGAAATGCTTCACTATATGATGAAGGTGACCACTCAGAATGGCTTTGTATTTATTGGCATTTACCTTGCTCTCTTAGGGGTTGGACCGTCCATAGTATCCATCTGTGTGAAGTTCTCGACAGACTGTACTTGATGAAACTACCTGCTCACACCCTAGATTGATAGTTGCAGTCAACTGATTCAGAGTTGCTTGTCTGTTTTGCCTTGCATCTTGAACCAATGCACGGTCATCAAGGAGTATGCACTTTTGACCACAGGTGCCCCTAGTTGATGATGTCTTTCCCTCAGACTTCCATGCCAACATCATCTTGTGAAACATCAGCAAGTTCAGCAGTCTTCGTCACTGAAGCTCCTGCTAAACATGCCCCAACAATCACCCCTCTTTCAAAGCCAATGAGATCATCATCTCATCAATGGTAAGCAAAATAATAGGCAAATGGACCTTCCCAGCATTTTAAAATGAATTGCTTAATTACCTCAGGAACCACACCTGTGTGGAATAACCTGATTTCAATATACTTTATACCCCTCATTACCTCAAGTGTTTCCTCTATTTTGGCAGTTACCTGTATATCTCAGAGAAAAACTAACAAACTATGTATGTTAATATTCTGTATATACAATACAAAGGCAAACACGCACATGCAAAGCAAGTATGAAATGAGATACACACATACAGTGCAGGCGCACACACTCTCACGCACACACACAACAGACACAAGACTTACCTACATCTGAGTCACGGTGGTTTTTAATGATCTCTCCCAGTTCAAAATGGCCAGACATTACTGCAACCTGAAAAACAGACATACACACTGCAACATATGTTCAATGCAAAGGGGATACTATTCACGATCACGCCAACATGTACACAACTGTCAAAGGCTCTGAGGTCATTTTTACATTCCAACTGCTATCATATAATTGTATTTATTTACAGGACACTCAGATCGGTTTACAGCACATTATTAATTTGCTAAGCACTTAGCACATTCCAACACTTAGATTACCTGCAGAGCAAAGCAAACAACTTTTTGGAAAGACAGTAGCTTTTCTAGTGGAAATAATGTGTTAATGTACCCTGACCAAGGATACAACTACAGAAGCTCAGTTCAATCCTCTCGGTTCCAGTCACCAGTACAATGGCCAGCCTACCACACTACCACCAATTGAAAGTTGGAGAAGAGAAGAAATATACATCTCACTCCCTATAACTGCACAATGGGTAATTGCACACTTCATTTGATTGTATAGTATCTTGTTGGGCCAACACTTTGTTTCTATGGCAACATGTTTTGGTTAAATTAATATTAACTAAATGAGAGAAACTTGGCTACATTTATAGGAGCTTGCTACCATTCATGATGAAATGTGGCATATTCACACTTAGCTTAACCCTTTAGATACCTAGACCATCAGGTGCTTACCAGCAACACGAATTGTTCTTCGGAGCACCTAAAGAGCTGTAAATGAGTTTCTGCAATGTCAGAAATGTTCAGCATAATAGAGTTCTGCGCTGGATTTCATGAGTCAAAATTCAAGTATGCAATTAATCAACTGTCAATGTGATATGTCAAAAACAACATTCCTTCAGTTCGCAACTCAATTTCCAGTGAGAAGCAGTGGTTGAAGAAAGACATAATGGCATCAAATTAAAAATTCTGGACAGAAGCAGGACAGAAACAGAAAATTAGTAGCTTATCAAGCTTTGGCAAGAGCATGTTTAATCTGGCCATCTCCAAAGACCTTCCAACCAGAACAAGCAACAGAAGCACAATAAGTAGTTTCACTTGTCAGGCTCATAACCATACGATGCTATGAGCTTGACCAGGTTGACACTCTGTACTTTGCTAATAAACCAATGGTCAGTTACTTCTTCTGACAAATCATGGACGTCTGTAGGTGGGGCTCCATTTGGAGGCAGTGATTCAAACTCAACTAGGGACCTATAATGTAACGCTAACTAAAACTTAGTAGAACCAATGCTAATGCAGGAAACCGACCACAAACTGCTCTAGAAATATAACTGGGGTCAAGACTATACAATAAGTGACAAGAAATAGCTGAACAGCCTGGTGTAAATGGTAGGTGATGTTGTATGTCTCAGAAACATGCTCTGTACTATACAACCTCTGAAGAAACCTTGCAAGAAAAGCTTGATAATACATGGAGTAATTCTTATCTTCATCCAGAGGTGGTGACGTATTACTCCCTGTTATCAAACCTGAGCGATGTGAAACCTTGATTCAAACAACTAGTTTCAGATTCTAAAAAATAGTTTGAATTTATAAAATGAATGATCATACATCATCAATTTCATACATGTAACTCATATTCATTTAAAAAAGCAATGATAGTGTACACATACACATTGGCAATGTATGTTTTTGTCCTTTATACCCTGTGTTTACATACTGCTGCATTTTTCTAATTGCATGCCATACAATCCACAGGCATTTACTGTTATATGGAGGGGACTGTTCTGCTGTTTCTTAGTAAGTAACTGTGCTGTCTCACACCATACCGAAGCACAGTAAAATCATCTGTATTACAAAGATTATATTTACAACATACACCCATTACCTGGAAGGGAGTTTGCCCGCTGTTGTTCTTTGTGTCCTTATTGGCACCCCTATACAGCAGAATGCGGACACAGCTTTCCTGAAAGGATCAGAGGGGTGTCAGTTAAAAAACAGAATAATAATAATAAACCAGAAGTATACAAGTTGATTTCTATATTGCATATTGTTTTTAAAATTTGAAATATAAATAGACTGTGCTCTTATTTAGGGCTATAGGTTAAAATCAGCAGTGGTTAGATATGTTTTTAATCTATAGGTTTAAGTAAGAGCACAGTCCATTCATCAGAAATGTATATTGTCTTTTGGATTTGCTAGTATGAGTTAGGAACCTTTAGACTGAACACAGAGGCACAGAGTGTCAATTCTCACTAACTCACTTGAAGGACTGTGGTGTGGTTTTAATGTTAGGTATATGTTGCCAACAGAGCAACTCTGCACTAATGGCAGTATGTAGAAAAATTGCAGAACGTTTAAGGCATTCTCATTTTTTATTGTGTGTTGTGTGCACGTATTGTGTGCGGTATATTGCCCCTTTAAGATTGTGCTTCAATTTTGGGATATGACAGAATGTTACCTTATTGTACAGAGCACAAATGTGCAGGGCAGTGTTTCCTGAGGCATTCTGGGAAGTGGAGTCCGCCCCATAAAAAAGAAGGTGCTCTAGATGCTGGGAATGACCATTTTGGCAGGCCTGGGTCCACCAGTAAGAGGGAATTGGAAGAGTACAAGGTCATGGATTGAAAAATGAAGGAGAGTGACAGAGGTAGAAAAAAAGAATGGAGAAAAGGAATCAGTGCAGGGAAGGAGAGAGTGGAAAATAGAGAGTGAGAGAGAGGGTTAATACAGAATTTGGCTAATTGCCAGGCAAGACACCTCAGTTCATTAACACTTCACCGTAAGTGAGAAAAATAACTATGAGCATCAGACCTGAGCCTCTGACACCTACAGACACAAACAGACTGAAAGTACAGCAAGGAAAGATAAGAACAGAGATAGACAAACATTCACAGATGGTACACAAAATTCTCACTGCTCATTTCTTAGTTTACCTGCAGGGGCTGTGCTCTGTGGACCGATGTTGGCGTGATGGTGAAAATGGAGAGATGGAGAGGTATAGGGATGAAGGGATTAATACCTTGTGTATGCCCAACATTCCACACTCCTCTTCCTCCCTAATCTATGGAGAGAGCAGGGAGAGGGGGAGAAAAGGTGGAGAGGTGGCAAGGGAATGCAGATGGTGCAGATGGAGAGAGTGGAAAGGGAAGATGGAGATAGTTGAGCAGCGCAATGTGTCAATATAAACATTTGGCGCTGTGAAAATGTCCTGCATCATAATTTATTTGTGTTCTTTGTCCACCTAGACCACCTTTTAACTCAAACGCAAGCTTATGTGCTAGTTTGGTGACATTATTAATGTGCATTATTAATGTCCCACATTGTGCATGACAGTTCCCCAATTTAATACAATAACATAATGGATATGAACCCCACTCAAGAATATCATCACCCCCGTGTCAATAATTTTGCTTTTGTTATTTTGATTATTACAGCATTTTTATTACAGTACAAACTTTTTACAGATATAAAATACGGAGGTGTCCTGGGATTTATCCTGCTTGACCTGCTTTTGGACTGTCACCCCAGCTCTGCAGCCAAAAGGTGCCTCCTCTTCCCTTCGCTCATATGCAAACTCTGCAATCGCTCAGGACATTGTAGTGAAGTTTTAATAATTGACAAAACAAAAACCAGTGCTTATACATCAAGGGCGTAATCACATATTAAATGCGGCAGGGGCATAATGAAAGGGAATGTTTTATATCTACAAATTATTGGGGGGGACAGATATGATTGTTTTGAAGGTGGACAAGGCCCCCTCCCCACTCGTTATGCCTATGTTATGCATACATACACAGAGGTAACGGAGTAAATTCAGGGTTCTGGCGGCTATGTTATGGTGTGGGGTGCATTTTTCCTAGCATGGTTTAAGTCCACTCAACCCCTTAGAGGGCAAGGTAAACACCAATACAAAGTCATTTTGAGTGCTCACCTTCATCCTATAGTGAAGCATTTCTATCCTGATGTGAGTGGTCTCTTCCAGGATGACAATTAAACATCCATAGGGCACGAGTGGTCACTGAATGGTTTTATGAGCATTAAAGCGATGTAAACCATATGCCATGGCTGCCTCACTCACCAGATCTCAAGCCAATAAAACACTTAAGGGAGATCTGGAGCAGTGCCCAAGACATTTTTTCCACCAACATCAACAAAAAATCATGGAATTTCTTGTGGAAGAATGGTGTCACATCCCATCAATAGAGTTTCAGACACTTGTAGAAATGTAAACCATATGGCTGTCTCAGTTACCAGATCTCAACCCAATTGAACACTTATGGGAGATTGAAGCAGCACCATCATCCACCACCATCAACAAAACACCAAAATAAACAACAATTTCTTGTGGAAGAATGGTGTTGCATCCCTCCAATAGAGATTCAGAGGCATAGATTAGGGCCCAAAGCCCTATTAAGACACTTTATGTTGGTGTATCCTTTATTTTGGCAGTTACCTGTATATTATGTTTCTGCTATATACCTTTCTTTGTGTGATTCCGTGTTTTGTCTGTGTCTTGAGAATATATTGTGTGATATTTGGATTCATATTGTCTTGCTCTATGGCTTTATATTATCTGTACTACATGCATTTGTTAATGCATGTGTACACCTTTATTATCTCAAAAGCCTTTTACACTACATAATATTATTCTCTTTTTCTTTGTCTCTTTTTCTGTCTTGCTCTCTTAGTGCCCTTTCTTGAGTCACCAAAATATGCTCCTCAAAGGCAAGAGAGCACCTGCCCCCTCACACTAGCCCACCCTCACCCCTTCCTCCGTGCCAACAGCAACAACAGTATGAACCTGCCGGACAACAACAACAGCCTCCCGTTCTATTCCAAGGCGCCTGGAAGCTGTTCTGGCGGCTCATCATAAACTTTGAACTGCCAGAATTTTGAACTGCTTAGTTGAATACAAATTGCATTCCAAATTGTTGTTTATTGAACAATTTGCCTCAGAAAATACAAAACATAAAGAACATCCACAAAACAGCCTTGTGTGATCAGGGATTTATCTGTATGCTGGCCAGGTTCAAACAGTCCAAATATAGAACAAGCAGGGTGGCTTTGTGGGACACATGTTATATCTGTAAAAGGAATGCAAGGGAGACCAGGCCTGGTTGTCACATTGGGTTGGTTGTCACAGAGTTCATAACTTTAGAGGGAACTGCAACACACATTTAAACTGTACCCTCTTAACCAGATAGCTTCCATTTTGTTGTTAGAGAACAAGGTCACAACACACTGAGGTGAGTTGTATATTTTTACAGTTCAGGGACAGTTTGGATATTTTTCATTGCAAAAATTGGAAAATTGGTATCTTGTTCTTTATGTTACACATCTTTGTTATGTTGGGGTAGCCACAATGTTACAAGAATAATGTACAATAAATATTTGAGGCATGGGGTAGCTATATTTTATATTTGCATAATCTGAGTCACTAGTCTAAGAGATGTGGGCATGAAAATCGAATTGATTAAAAAAAGTCTGGTAGGGGAAAACTGTCACATTGTTTTGGGGGTTTGTTGTCACGTGTTTCACTCTTGTTGGCAGAGTGAAGATTACTAGGATGTATTTTCATGTATAAGCTGTTTCAGGTTATATTCAGTTCAGAAATGTGTATGTATTCTTTATTCTGTATTCATATGGTAGAAATGTTTAAAATTAAGTTAGAGGAAAAAAACATTCCAACCAGGTTCAGATTATAGGCTGCTCAAGTCAGAATTAGCTTTAGATTCATTTAATTTGCATTAAACAAACCCATATCATGTGACAACATATACCTTGATGGGACTGTTTATCACAAGTGGACAGACTTTATTCAGTCAGTGATACAATCCTTTTAGAATATGTTATATTGGTATTAAAGATATCAATTTCTACATTTCTATCCATTTGCCATTGGTTAGGACTTATAAATTGTGACTTATAAATGGCCTACCAGAGAGACTACTTCATTTGAATGCGGTAATAATCAAAATAACGAATCTGAAACACATTCATTGACTTGGGGATGATGATATTGTTTATTAATATGTTGGATTGTCCCACACAATACAGGTCATCTGGCCACCCTACTTATCTGCCCTATCTGTTTATATGTGTGCATTAATAATTTCACCAAACTAGCACAAAACACCCTGCGTTTGAGTTAAGAGGTGATCTGAGTGGATGAAAAGACAAATTAATTATCACTCATGAAACTTGCACAGCACTGACTTTGTTTTATTGACACATGCTCCGCCATCCAAATGCAAATGCCTTTATTGAAATTAACCTCCAAACTTGGCGGAGGCAAAAATTATTCTGTTTGTGAAGGACGAAAGAAGCAATTACACTACCACCCATGTGTGTTTTTGCTACTGTTCTCAATGCAATGAGGGATAATGGATCAGTGTGAGAGTAACAAGGCAGACAGTACAGAAATAAAATGACACAAATTCAGAACAGAGCTTTGCACACAAAGTACAGTGGACAAAAAGAGGAAACCCTTAACGCAATGAACACACAAACACATCGTTGTATGCACACGCACACAGACATATACACACAGCAACGCAAGCAGATCCACACAATAAGAATGATTGCATAAAGGCACTGCATACCACAAACATACTGTACCAGCACACGCCAGTAGGAATGAGGTAGAGAGCTGTTGAGAGGGCTGTGTGTGAATGTAAGGGGATGTGAGGATACCTGGTGTGTCTCATCCCAGCCGTTCTCATCCCTCATTCCCAGCTTGGCCCTGTGGTACAGCAGGGTCTCGCAACAGGAGGTGTCACCCCCTGTCAGCACAGTGTGGTAGAGTGGAGTCAGGCCCCGGCGATCTTTGTAGTCTGGAGAGGCTCCCAGAGACAAGAGGGCCTAGAGAGAGGGAAAGTATTAATAAGGCAAGTGTACAGGAGGATACAGGAGTGTACATGTATGAAAGGGTATAGAAGGGTGTAGGTATTAACAGGGTGAATGTCTGGTATAGGTATGTGCAATTGTAGTTTGTTTGGTACAGGATATATGGCTTTATCTTTATCTTTCTCCCAATTTAGTAGCCAATTCCACCCTCTATTTTTCACGTAAATCCCCCCTCATATTGTGAGATAGCTGCCGTAGCCCTGTGACCGGCAGTGACAAAGGCAAAGTATCATCTCCTCCGAGATGGCACTCGCCAAGCCGTCGACCGTAACTCACGCCACTCCTATACGCACTCCCAAACTCATGTTGGCTTCCCTTCCCCCTCCCTGGGACAGCCAATTGCTGCCCCCTAGTGAGACTCCTGGCCAGAGCCGACTATGGCGTGGCCAGCGTCGAACGTTGTAACCGCTAGACCACCCGGGAGGCCCTGTAATACAGTATTTTGACAATACATTTGCAGAGTTCAATCATCTGCGCAATGTATGTGTACTGTGTCAGTAGTAGTATAAGGCAGCTGAGGCAGTTACCAGCTGCGCAGTGTGTGTGTACTGAGTCAGTAGTACAATAAGGCAGCTGAGGCAGTTACAAGCTGTGCAGTCTGTGTGTACTGTGTCAGTAGTAGTATAAGGCAGCTGACCTACCATCTGCGCAGTGTGTGTGTACTGTGCCTGTAGTAGTATAATGCAGCTCCGGCAGTTACCAGCAGCGAAGTGTGGCTGTGCGCTCGGACGGATTTGTGTAGTGGAGTTAGTCCATCCTTGGCTCGGAAATCGATGTGTGCTCCGCCCAACACCAGGAACCGAATGGCTTCGCTGGCCCCCTGCTCTGCCTGGACCGCCAGGGACAAGGGTGTCTCTGAGAGAGAATGGTCAACACAGAGTTAATCACACTTTAAATTGAGCTACAAGACAAACCATTTTCTTCATAATTCAAACCATAATTCATGCTCAGGCATTGCTTAAGAATATTCTATTAATTAATTAAAATATTTATTATATATATATATAATATCTGTGAACAATCATTAAGTCATGTAATTTCTAAAATTACAATCATAGCGTCATTACAATAATAGCGTCATTACATTAAGTGATGTAATTTCTAAAATTACATGATTATAATTCAGGGGGTAAATTAAACAAACTACAAAGCATTTTAATCTGCCAATGCAATCTAAAGCCATAACATACGCTTGTTTAACATACACTGCACTAATGGTTGTTTAATGTTAAAACTTATAAATGATAGAATATAGTAACTGCTTATAGTTTGCTCTAAGTGGTTAAAAATTATTGATTTATTTTTACCATTAATGATTTAGACATAGGCATACTGATAATCCCTTCTGAAGTGCTATGCAGTGGTGTCATTTGGGTATGAAAGGGGGTGGCACTTGCATTACCTGGGCTCAAGACCCAGTTCCCATTTTTATTTCTTACCTGTTTTTATCTTTGTTTGTTGTATATAGGAGGAAACACCTGAGAGGTATGCATTATTTAACCATGTCTTGTTAATCATCAGCCATTAAGCTTTAGACAAATGTATGTAATGTAGCCTACAGATTTTAAAACAATGACACATCTGGGAAAAGTTTCATAGAGTTTTATGCTGTTCATTGCTGTGTTAAATCAAATCATAAACTCAGAATGCTGCAGCCTTAATAGAAACAAAGCAATACTGGTAGTTTTCGGTATTCTTTTACTGAATAAAACTGGCATGTTTCCTGAATATACGTGATTTTCAGTGCTGGTCTTATCAACAGAATATTGCATCATATTGATATTACATTTTCCATTTATTTTTTAATTATGTCACTTGACAACATTATGTAATTCTGCCATATCATTTTTTTGCTGAAATGATGCCACTGGTGCTGTGTGTCATTTCTTTCAGCTTTAAATGGGGCATTGAGTTCCATCTATCTTAAGCTATTCAGTTTCCTATGTTGATAAAACTGTAGATCAAACATAGACTTAAAAACATTGTGGAATTTACAGTTTCATATCAAACAAATTATGATAATCAACCACTGTCCCAAACCATAATATTATTATTAATAATAATAATAATAATAATAAATATAACTGCAAGCAGCAGTACTGGAGGCACCATCATCTGGCCTCCTGGTGGTGCTATATGGAAGGTGTACCCACATCCCCCAATGCCAGTGGTCAGGAATACACAGGAATACATCCTGAACAGGTCGCCAATCCATCACAGGGCACATACACCATTCACTCATACTTACAGGCAATTCAGACTCTACAATTAGCCTAATGTGCATGTCTTTGTACTGTGGCCCCGGCCCGGATTCGAACCCAGGACCTTCTTGCTGTGCGGTGACACTGCTATTCACTGCCCCACCATGCTGTCCACCAGTGGTCTATTGACAACCATATATATCAGGTTTTGTGAAAATCGAACCATTCATTCATTCATTCATACATTAAGCCTCATTTATTATTATTATTATTTCCTGTTTGCACAGGAAGTTCCCCTAGTGGCACATGCAAGATGGTTCAGTCACAACACCCCCATGGCCATAAGCATATATATCAAGTTTTGTCAAAATCTATTTTAGTTTATACATTTTAAAATGAATTCTGTCGATCTTGTCAATAAATTCCTCTGTTTCATTCTTAAAAAGGGTCTCTCTCCCTCAAATGAGAGTGGTATAGTCTAGCCTACCTTTGGCGCACCCTTGTGGCTACATATGAAACATTTAGCCAGTTAATCACCAACTGAGTCTTTAAAAGTGAGTTAGTGAGCCACATGCTTAGATGATGAAACTAAAGTGTCCTTTTATATATACACAAACACACAGACACAAATATCCAAATATGAAGGTTTACTTTGAGCTGCTGTATAGACTGATTTTAACTTGGCTAGGAGGTGACTAAATGAACACATACTGATGTTGATAAAAATGTATAGCCATATGGCTTGTCTTAATTAGCTAGCTTGCTAGCTTACAAGGAAATAATGGATCTTTGCCAATACTACCAGTTTACTGGTTAAGAAATGGAAAATTTTCTGAATGTATGAACTATTTGTTAAATATATGAAACGTGTATAAACATTTGAAACATTGCTTGAAACATTTACTAAATGTTGAAAACAACAAAATAATAAAATGTAAATATTTAATTTTGTTTGAAGTATATTATTTTGGGTTAGCATATTTAATATTTAGACCTGCCAATTCAAACCTCATGAATACAGAAATTGTTAAATGTGGGATAAAAAGTGATACTTTGGTTAAATGTGGTGGGGAAATGCATGGTATTTGCATTTTAAATGCAGTTCCTGAAGTCGTATGACTTGATGCAATTGTGTGTGGGAAACTGGAATACTGGAATGTGTGACAGTGAAAGAAAGCTCAACAACTAAAAATAAAATTATATAAATTGGGAATATATTATGATCATGAATATATCACCAATTCTCCTTCTCAAATCTCCACTTCAGTTTGATAGTGACATCATGTAAACTAAGTAGTGGCAATGGCTGTCAGGAGGTGGGGAGTATGAGTGTTCAGACAGATATCCTTTCACTGGTATTATGGATTTGCCTCAATATTTTTTATTTATTGGAGACTTCATTTCCAGAGGAATAGCTTTACAACTAAAGCCTTAGCAGCCATAACTGTATTGTAATTTGAGATATTAGACAATTTCTTGAATTAGCACAAAGCAATGGCATTGTCTGAGTGGAAGGGCATTGGCTACATACTAGCTAGAGGTTATTGTTGTGCACACCATCGTCCAAGTACCTGTATGTCATATGGAATATTACTTCTAATTGCTAGTTTAAACACTAAAACATTATCCGTTTGAACCTTTAGTAGTTTTTGCACATTTAATCACCGTTGTGTATGGTGCATTTACATGTTTTGCCCATTTCAATTAAAACGATCCATTAGGGGGCCCGTAGCGGAGTGAAAAATAAACCTGAATATCTGGCTGTTGTTCAATTAAATAAATTTATGAATACTTTTTATTTATTATTAATGGTTACTTATATGCAGGATTTAATCCAGTTATAGGTAGGCTAATACCCAACAGAATCTCCATCTCCATATATCTGGACAATGATCAATCCAGCAATGTATTGAAATTTTAAACCAAATAACTTCTTGAAATTATTCACCTGTACTTCCCTCCCAGCACAACGAGGCTATAGTTAGTTATATATTGCTATAGTGTCTTCTCAAGCCTTTAAACAATCATCTCATTGTGCTACATTAATAATTTGTATTAATCCTTTATTTACCACAAGTAAAGTGTATACACATGTGGATTGACTTTGAAGTCACTTACTGTATTGTTTTTATCACTTACTGTTCTACTCGACAGTATGGACAGACAATGCATCCAAAAACAATGTGTATGCATTTTGTGCACTAACTACACATTTTGATGTAACAGTATACGGGTACAAAATTATTACTTAAAGCTACAGTGCAGTCGCATTTAAAATCTGCTAATTTAGCTAGAAAAGTATGGTTTGGTAACAAAACAGCTGTGTGTTGCTTTTAAGACATAAATAAATATGTTTAAACTATTTAAGCCCAAATTTCCCAGGGAAACACAGTGCCACACTGGCTGGGTGGAGTTATGATATTCTTGAATATTGATGCCTAGGCCTGATTGACAGACAGTCCCCCAACTCCCACGCCCACCCCCAATCCAAGCAGATCCACAGGCGGCTCTAACAGTACAGCTATCTAACAATGACACAAGGTGGCACACAGCCCTATATGTATGAGCTGGAGTCTGATCCAGTGTTTGAAGAGGATCAACTCATTCTACATCCCTGCGCTGCATGGAATGTATCACAATGGTAAGGCAAATTTTACAATATGTAATATTACCACGCAAGTGTCCAGTGCACTCTATAAGGGTGTAATTTAGCTAGCTAATGTCAGCAAACACTGTGAAAAGTTACTCTGAAAATGTAGTTACCAATGTTACCAATTACCCTACACTAGAAGTTAAGCTACAGCAAAGCTACCATGGTAGAAAGGTAGTTAGCTACACTATAACTACCTTTCAAAAGTAGCTAACTACATTGAAGTTACTTTATGGAAAAAAAACTGTGTACATAAATGGCCATTGCTTTAATTACTTTTACTCTTATAAATGAATTACCTTTAAGTGCAGATAATTACAAAGCACTGATTATATACCTGGTAATTAACACACTGTAAAAGAAAGTGTAATCCAATTTCTTAATTTTCAATACTGAAAATACAGTATGTACAGTGCATCCGGAAAGTATTCAGACCCCTGCCAGCCAAACTCAGTAACCGGGAAAGAAGGGCCTTGATCAGGGAGGTGACCAAGAACCCAATGGCCACTCTAAGAGAGCTTCAGAGTTCCTCTGCAGCGATGGGAGAATCTGGCAGAAGGACAACCATCTCTGCATCACCTCCCTGACCAAGGTTACGGAGTTTGGCCGGATGACCAGCTCTAAGAAGAGTTGTGGTGGTTCCATACTTCTTCCATTTCACAATGATGGAGCCCACTGTGCTCCTGGGGACTTTCAATGCTTTAGTAATGTTTTTATACCCTTCCCCAGATCTATGCCTCAACACAATTCTATCTTGGAGGTCTATGGAGAGTTCCTAGGACTTCATGGCTTGGTTTTTGCTCTGAAATGCATTGTGAACTGTGGGGCCTTATATAGACAGGTGTGTGCCTTCTAAAGCATGTACAATCAATTGAATTTGCCACAGGTGGACTACAATCAAGTTGTAGAGACATCTCAAGGATGATCAAAGGGAACAGGATGCATCTGAGCTCAATTTCGAGTGTCAAGGGTCTGAATACTTTATTTATACTGATATTTCAGTTTATTTTTAATACATTTGCAAACATTTCTAAAAACCAGTTTTTGCGTTGTCATTATGAGGTATTGTGTGTAGATTGATGAGGGGAAAATGAATTGAATTAATTTTAGAATAAGGCTGTAACATAACAAAATGTGGAAAAAGTGAAGGGGTCTGAATACTTTCTGGATGCACTGTGCCTCCCTCTGACAATGAAGACAAAACATATTCAGGGAACTCTGATCTGTCAATGCAAATTAAGGATAAGCATGTCTTTATAATGTTGTAGGCCTACACAATTAAAACTTGTAAAATGTCAACAACAAAAAAACAGTTGTAAAATTGGTTGAGAATTAAGTGACTTACAGTAGATCTTATCAGGGGAGGTCTCCATCTCTCAATACACATGCGTTTGTCTAGACGCCAATCTATAGCAGCCGTGCGGACGTATCGCTGCAACATAGCCTACAACAGCAGCCAATGCGCTACGTTTCTATATCTATGAACCTGCCGCCCTTTGTAGGTGTTCACACTGAGAAGCATGGCTAGAGAAAGATGCTTTTATGTCCGTTCATTTAATTGGAAAGATGCGCCTGCTTGCGCTTGGTGGGTGAATGGAGGCTAAACTAACTAACTAAACCAACAAGCTGTCACATAATATGAAAATATTATTTTTATGTGCGCCCCACCAAGACAAAATAGCACCAGCCCCACTGCATACAGACGGAATCTAAACGAGTGCTCAAAGTTGGAACTTGGCAGCCCTGCTAGGACGTTTGCTCGTTGATGAACCAAAGCCACAAACCCTGTTTTGAGGACATAAATCCCGAAACCCAAGTTCAACATTCAAATTAGCCATCCCTTTTGCTAACGTAGCCAGAGTTGCATGGTAAAACACCAGCTAAATTAGCAACTTAATGTTAGCTAGCTAGCTCCTCACCTGAATATGTGTTCTCAAGTTTGAGCTTGATGTCTTCCATGCGTTGAGCAACTTCTGCTTTGGTTGGCACAGAATGCACTTAAAAGTGTGTACTTTCTCATTTTCTTTTATTCGTTTCATGTACAGTGATAGGAATGGCCATGGTGGTTCTACCTCCTCGTCCATTATTAGCCAAGAGTACTGCTACATTCTCATCTAAACAAAATGAAACAGCTGCTTTGAAACTGTCACATGACATTTGACATGGTTTGTAAAAAATAAATAAATGAATAAATATAATGATTAATAATACTGCTGCTTGGGAAATGTAACTTCTAACTTTTGTCCACGCTACCCCGCTAGCTACAAACATAATATATTAATTTTATAGCCAGCTAGCTACGAAGATAATAATATGCATTGTCTGTTCAACTGTACAGCTAAGTTAGCTACCTAGCTACAAATATAATATATGGATCGCCTGCTTAGATGGCTAGTGAAATACCTAGCATCACTAACACTAGCTAGTGCTAGCCAGCTAGCTAGTTGTACAGCTGAACAAGCAATGCTTATTCGTAGCTAGCCACCTAGCTGTAATGTAATGACTTCCATATATTATATTCGTAGCTAGCCAGCTAACTTAGCTGTACAGCTGAACAGACAATGCATATTATTATCTTCGTAGCTAGCTGGCTATATAATTAATATATTATGTTCATAGCTAGCCAGCTAGCTAGTTGTACAGCTGAGCAAGCAATGCTTTTTCATAGCTAGCCACCTAGCCGTAATGTAATGACGTTTAATTATTTAAGAATTATTTAATGTTTAATTCAGATGACATCACCCGGACACATTCTTCGCAACCGGACATATTTTTCTTCTGGGTTTTATCACTCAGGAATGCAAGCTCGTCATGTTGGCATAGCAACTACAGTCCAAAATTCCGATTACATCACCCGGACACATTCCTGAGCACCCGGACACATTTGGGCGTGACAGTACCCGAAAAAGAGCTCATCATATTCCAGATAAGATTGTTTATATTAAGTTGACTTTGAAGTTATTATTGTTTTTAGTATGTTATTGATGTTGTTTCAGCATAGCCATAAAGGCTAGGGCAATGTTATTAAATGTGTGTTCACCCATTCACAAGACAGACGCTTTAACACTAGCTATAGCCTATTACATTGTTGGATAGTCATTGTACCCTGTTACCTTATTACATTTACATGAATGTATGCAATGCAGGCAATTTAGTTTGTTTTGGTGATGACATTGTTTACATTTTTACATTTTACATTTTAAGCATTTAGCAGACGCTCTTATCCAGAGCGACTTACAAGATGTGCATCAATACATGGTAGGAACAATCATAGTTAGCGCACGAGATCAGTGCAGTAATACAGCAATAGACATCATTGCAGGCGTCTGCGTATCATACCTGTAACACTGGGAAGTTTAATTTAACACAATAGTGTTAAACCACAGGTGTAAACTAGATTACAAAGCAAACGAGCGATTCACGATTACCAAATCAAAACTGGAGCATAGATGGGAAAGTGAAAGTGCATCCATCTAACATGCGTCATGCAGAAAGGTTTTAGTGAAAATATGAGTTGGGTATTGTATGGTCTGGAATCTGAATTTAGTTTTTTTCTAATTAATAGAATATGGTTATTTCGGCTGTCAGAAGTCACAGAAATGCAGGACATTCGCTTTATTAAAGTCATATTTGTATATATATGACTACCCCCCCCCCTTACTGAATTCCTAGTTGTGTGCCTGTCTGGCTGTAACAGACCGTGTGCAGTTTTTTGGAATGGGAGGGGTTCTTCAAAATGTAAACATACGCAAAAAGTCCAATCTGAAAAACCAGCTGAACAGAAGATGCTGAAATTACAATGAACTATCGCAAAATAACCTTGACCTCTTTTAGAGGGTTTGTAAGCGTTATAGAGAGTTTCATCCGCTATTAGACAAATAAGGAAAATCTGATTTTGACTGTTCTATTGCTTTAAACTGACGCATAAATGTGGCAAGTCAAAGTGTTGTTTTCTTACCACGATTTTCAAGCCTCTCTACTCTTGAGCTGGACCCAAGGGCGTAACCATGCTCTAAGTGTTGGGGAGGACATTAAAAAAATGGGGGTCTGAGGGAGATGATAGCTTGAAATGCATCATTGGCATGCTTGCATAAAAAATGATTAGCAATAATTATAAATGATTCATTATAAATGATATTCTTCAGCTAATAGTTTGTTTATCAATGCATGCATTTTGACATGCTTGTTGGCATAATGTGTACCTACGGAACCCCTTAGAGGAATACAATGGTATGAATGGTAGAGAAATACAATTCTTCAAACTAATCCGTTCCCACAAAATAGCATCTCATTCCCACAAAGTAATAATTTGTTTCCTTGGTTTACTATTTCGTTCCTTCAAGTTAATAATCCGTTCACTCAAATAATTAATTTGTTCCCTAAGTTTACTATTGCATTCTCTTGATTTAGTGAATGCTCCCGTGCGTTGGACATTATTACGTTAGTATTATTAACCTTAGCTTGTGAGTGTTTGATGATTGCAATTCTGGAGGGAGACTTCATCTGCGACTGCTGTCAGCTTGTAGAGCATCTCAAGACCAAAATTCTTGATTTTGAAGCCCAACTCGCTGTACTCTGCTGTAGTATGGGATTGGTAGAGTTCCAGGAACTGATTAGTATGCCATTTTAGAGAGTTAGTTCCATGCCAAAGCCGGGGAGGTGGAGTCTCCAGAACAGGCAGGGAGAGAGTGACGGTAGGGTGTAAGTGTAGAAAAGAGTGTGCACATGCAGGGGCGGCATCTCCAGAGTTTGTGGTGTCCAACCAATTCCAGCCCTTGAAGGAAGAGCACCTGGCCCAATGCTCTGAGGGCTGATGAGCCCCAGGACACCCTGGCGACCACAGCACCCAAGAAAAGGGAGTTAGTCATAGTGGGGGACTCAATTATTGTAGGTGTAGACAGTATGGTGTATTCACATTAAAACAGAGTCTTGAATGGCACATTGCCTGCTTGGTGCCCAGGTTGGAGACCTCCCAGAACATGCAAACAAGCTCCTGGCCAAAGTGGGGGTGGATTCAGTGGTCATAGTCCATGTTGAAGCCAATGACATAGGTAAGGGTAGGTTTGAGATTCTGCAGTAAAGGGAAGCAAATTCTTATATGTAGATTTTGTGGCTACAAACCAGGTGTAGGAAAGAGGGGTACAGGTTTATGGGGCACTGGGACCCCTTTTGGGACAGAGGTGACCTGTACAGGCGTGATGGGATACACCTGAATTGAAGGGGTACAGCTGCGCTGGGCCAGCATATGCTTAGGGTAGCGGAGGAGTACTAAAGGCAAGACTCTTAAAAGTGGCACCTCACATGAACTTTACACACTGCATTATACACAGAGAAGCTATTGCTAGCAGAGCACTTAATCCAGAGTTAAAGTGTTTTGCAAACTGCAACTAAAATAGTAAGCTACATCAAGTCACATCCCATTAACTCCAGGTTGTTCGCCACACTCGCAAAGAGATGGACTCAGAGCATGAAGCCTTGTAGTTCCATACAGAGGTCAGGTGGCTTTCTCGTCCTCACCTTACTGCACGAGCTACCAAATGAGGTGTGCTTATTCCTGATCAAGTCTGGGTCTGAACTCGCTGACCATCTGACTGACCCCAACTGGTTAGCAAATATAGCATATTTAGCTTGTATATTCAAAATACTTAATGTCCTGAACTTATCACTACAAGGGCCAAACACAAACATCTTGTCACTGAGTGAAATCTTTTCAGAATTTGTGGAGGAGAATGAACACCTCAATGAGTGTCGAAAACCTGAAGGAAACTATCGCTACTCACCTCCAAGGCCTTCTGGAACACTTCATGAAGTACTTCCCAAAATAAAAAGCTACAGAATGATATGACTGCATAAGACAACCATTCACTGCTACCGGGAATCATCTGTCATCCAACTTGGAGGACAAACTGTTGGAGCTGTCCTGTTGCAGGCAACGTTTGCCTAGGCCACACTGGCTGAGTTCTGGATTTCAGTTGTGGGGAAATACCCAGGTTTATCCAAGGCCAAGATGGATGGTCTTATTCCTTTCTGATCAACCTATTTAGGTGAAGACTTTTTCCGCTCTGACATATGTAACAAAGAAAATGCTGATCACGACTGTGAATGTGGAGGATAATCTACAAGTGACCGTCTCCCGCAAGTTGTCATGCTAAAGTTACTTACCGTGTGAGAGGACAGACATATGGCTATTATTGTATTTGTATAATAGTAGTATCAGGACAGGGTAAATGTGAAAATGATCTTTTTAGCGATTTAGTACAACGTACAAATCATTTTTAATGTGGTTTCTATTCTTTTGTCTACCCCCTATGTGTTTGTGTGTGTATATATATATATATTGTAACGAGGGGGCAGCTAGCCTAGCCAGCCTAGCCACAGAAATGCTAGCTGCCCACTTTGTGTGTACCATGCTAGGTGGCTAACAGTAACCTAGGAAACGATAACGTGTCCCAGAGGCCCTTGCGGCCAGCTAGACATAAGATTGTTAGGTAGTTATGTTGATAAATGTGTAAATGTTCTCATGTGAGGAACCACATATGATTGTAATGAAAGCCCCTTTTCCCCTGTTGCGAATTAGGTTTGGATGTGTATATGTGACGACCGACCGTCATTGTGGGTGTATGTGTTGCGAATGGCCCCTGTGTGATTTTGATGCTTGTGTTGTATTTCCCATGTGCTACATGCTTTATTGTAATAAAGAAGTAGTACTGAAATGGAAAAGCGAAGCAAAGTCTTTTGTCTTTTGACCCTTGACCCTTGACCCTTGACCCTTGACCCTTGACCCTTGACCCTTGACCCTGTGGCATCCACCGCTGCAATATATATATATATAATATACTGATTATTTGTCATTGTTCTTTTCCAGTATGCTAATGACGGTAATTCAGGTAGAAATGTAATACAAACAAAGCTGGGATTGTAAACTCTAACATAATAGCTGCAATGACAACTGCAGTTTCCATGGCAGCAATGGGCATTTATTAATGCAGATATTTCCATGTTCCAAGTTGTGAGACTGTTCCATATAAAACTGGTATCTCTCCTTTCACTCATACTCCAAATGAGTGAAAAATGACAAAGAAGAAACGTCAATTGGAGTGTGCCTCCCAGGAGTAAAGGGAGGGAGTTGAGGGAGCCACATTATAAATGGAATTCGGCCACTGATTCATTAACTGACTGAGTCCTCATTTTTTTGGGAGCGTACACGTTCAGTGAGTCCTCGCCAATGACCTTTTTGATAAATGTAGCCCATCCCACTTAAAGGTATCAATCTCTGTATTAACTGTTTCTATTGGCTCTCATTTAATATTAAAGAAAATCTGCCTGCTAGCAGTCATGGGAAAAGAGAGAGTGAGCATAAATGTACAAATAATTTCATGGAGGTGATGCAGTTCATTTTGTTCACCTAAGATTTGTTCAAAAAGAACAAATTGTTCACGAATGGCCCATCAGTACTTGCATTCGCGATTTACACTGGACAAGCTAGTGTCATGAGGCATTCCAGCCTGAATTACATTTCTCTCTCTCGCCAAATTCATACACACATGCGGTGTCTTATTTCTCCACAATAAACTGTACTGCCTTAACAGGCATTCCTACAGTCCTCTGTGCTAGCCACCTCATTCAAGCTAGTCTCCTCCCCTGTGTTTCGATACCCTTTTCCAATGACTTGATGGAAAAAAATGTAATGGGGTGCCTACGTGGACCCCTAACAATAATAGTAATAATAATAACTAATAGCAATATGAATTAAGGTATAATAAAGGTATAATAAATGTTCTGAAAATTTGTGAAAAAATAAAAGTGAACTATTACCTGTACACTACAATATTATACACAGCATGTACAGCACTGCAGTACTATACCTGTGCAGCACTACAGTGTCATTAAAGCTGTACACTGCATCATTATTATACCTGTCAGCAGGTTATTATTATATAGTATTATTACAACAGTCAGTACTACATGTATAGTTCTTAGCTAGCTAGCCACAAGCTAAATAGATTGGTGGAGCCATGTATACATAAGGTTTGATGTTATTTTTATAATTTTCTCTACATGATGCAATTGCCTGGTGGGGAGTTGGTGAATTACAATTGAGAATTCAATTAAATTAATCAGCAAAGCAGCAGAGCTCACGTTACTAATCTAAATAGTAATGTGGATGCAAGAGGGGTTTCCTATGACAGCATAAAGTTCAAGACATCGGCATATTGGATAGAATATCAAGCTAAAACTAACAAGGATTTCTGTGATGGACAAGGAAATGCTTTCAAACAAACTAAGAGGAGAATTTTATTAAGATGCCTGAGTAAGCTAATAAACACAAAGTTTTAAGTTTTATTGTTAAAAAACTGTCTACTTCGAGGGCCTCCTGCATGGTCCAGTGGAGGGTCCCGCCCCAGGGAGGGGGGAGGGAAGCTGTGCACAGGAGTGGCTCTGTAGTACCGAGTTATGGGATGGGGATGTTTTCGGCACGGCACGAGTCCGTCGAGGAGCAGGAAAAAGGCGTACGTGGTAGAATTCCGTCTCGGAAGAGGCGGATAAATTTGGCCCGGAAATAATGTCTCGCCCCGGAGGACGGGCGGTGGACTCATGGGAGAGGGGGAATTGAGATAAATAGAGGGTATAATTGGCAACCAAATTGGGAGAAAGAAAAAAAATTATATATATATAAAAAATCCTTACTTTGTTTTGAGAAATTCATCACCTGGCTGAAATAAATATTTTTATTTTGTTTAGCTGATTAGGGTTATAGTATGCAGTGAGTTTTTCAGAAACTTTAGTTTTAAGGCATAGATGGTTTATAACCCAGTACATTTTATTAATAGTTTTTTCAATTCAATAAAATGTAAGGTAATTCATTCAGAATATCTGCAGGTAAATTATAAATTTTACACTGCTGGCAAAAAATAGTTGCATGGGAAGACACTTTGCTACAGTTTGTGTATTACCAAATTGTACAGTTGGTAATGTTTAAAAATATATATATATATTGCTAAAAGGACATGATAAATTTGTAATGATCAGATAAAGACATTTTATGAGAGAAATTCAGCACTGCCAACCATGTTTATGGTCTCTAATTCCACATTGTGAATGTGTGGTGTCTGAAGGATTTAGTAAAAATCCTTGTTTGTAAATAATTACATAACATGGCTAGGATTGGTCCACAGGGTTGGCCCCACTGGAGTGAGGAGGGAGGATGAGGGGTTTTGTTAAGTGATGTGTGCAGCTTTTTTTAACCATTTTCCAACCATTTTTAAAAAATGATTTTCACTAATGTGTCAGCAATTGTAGCTAGTGAACATAGCTAAATGATCAATTTAATTGATTTCCAGTGCTGGTGAACTATATAAAGGACATCAGGATGACATCAAGTAACTACATTGATAAAGTATTTTTTTATTTAAAAAATATATATATTTCAAATTTTTGGTTGCCAATTATACCAATTTGGTTGCCAATTATACCCTCTACAGCCAAACGCCGCCTCCGATCAGGGCTGACGACCAGGGCCAGTCTGGTAGAGACGCGGGTTTCGAACTGCGTCCCTGACAGGCAGCGCACACCACACCGGACCAGCCAGATAAAGTATTTTTAAATGTTTTTATATTTGGTCAACTCAACATCAAAAAATAATCTGAGTCAAACTATAATTTTACCTGGATCCCTGACATAATCTCATCAAAGGTACACTGCTATCTGGTGGTGGAATTGAACAAATACATGGACTGGCTGGGGGTCCCCGAGGAGAGGTTTGGGAACCACTTATAAGACACTGCCACTTTAACCCAAAAGAGGACTTAATGTTACTTTTTGTTAACTGAAGGGACAAACTCTTTGCCAAACCCCCAAGTTTAGTATAATCTGCAAATGTAACTATTTTGCTACTAACATCCCTATCAAGATCATTTATGTAAATAAGGAAGAGCAGAGGTCCCAGCACCAGTCCCTGTGGGACTCCATTACCCACAGCACCTAGGTCAGATATAAAGCCACCTCCTGCTACCCACTACGAAACAACTCCTGACATTCCTACTGAATTCATTTTAACAATGAGCCTCTCATGTGATACCTTACCAAATGCTTTCTGAAAGTCCAAATATATAATATCATAAGCCTGATAAGCCACAAGGTTTGTTAGGCATGACCTCCCCTTGAGAAAACCATGTTGGCTCTCCCTTAAAATACTATCATTTTTCAAGAATGATTCCAACTTGTCCCTAATAATACATTCCAGTACTTTACATGAGATGCAAGTTAAACTGACAGGCCTATCGTTCCCTGGGTCAGTATGGCCCCTCTTCTTATCTATTGGATTTATACCAGTCTGCTTCCAGTCATTTGGTATTTGGATTGAATAAAAATATCTGTCAATGGTTTATATATATTTATATATATAAGTACTCTGGGATATATGCCATCAGGGCCAGCTGCCTTATTTGTAGTATTTCTACATCCCTTATCTCAAAGTCCTCTAAAACAGGGGTCCCCAACCACCGGGCCGCGGCCCGGTACGGTCCGTGAGGCATTTGGTACCGGGCCGCACAGAAATAATAAAAACGTTTTAATTTGATTTCCATTTTATTGACTATTGCAGTCTGCAGGGTGTTTTATTTTGAAAAATGACCACTTCCGTCTGTGTGCCTCTTTTCCGCACTTGTCTCAGTTTTTTTCTTTTTTTCCATGCACCCCCCCCACCCCGGTCCGCCGGTCTGCGGAAAAATGGTCTTGCATGAAACCGGTCCGTGGTGCAAAAAAGGTTGGGGACCGCTGCTCTAAAACATTCTGTATATTGGCTATACATTTAGGCATATTTATAACCTATACTGTAGTAAAGCTCTCAGCAAAGTAATTGTTTAGTCTGTTAGCAATATCCTTATTATAGACCAAAGCTCCTTCCTTATTCTTAATGCACTGAACCTCATCATTAGCTTTCCTTTTTATCCCCCTGAGGTCGACGGGAGCGGCGCCGCTCCCAGCAGCAATACAAGTATATTACTATTTCTAACGTCGCAAGATTTTATCATACACACGCTGCAAAAACATTGACAGAAACCTTAGAATCGTGACTTTCAGATTTGAGCACTGGCAAATAATATTAGATTTTTAAATTCGGTTAATTAGACCAAAAGTAAACCTTGCCTTTTACTCTGTTTTTTACCTGTTAGTACCGTCCCCTTCTATTGACATGGTAACTAGGTGCTATTCTCGGGAGGGCGTGGAGCCATGTGTGAAATCGCAGCGTAAACAATGTCCCGAAATTATATCGCATCTTTGTCTGTGTTTACGGTTTGCGATCTGCCAGCAACAGACGGTGTATGCTGATATTTATTTTATTTCCAAATATATGAATTCCGCGTTTTGTGACGCTATACGGAATCATTGCGAACTACTGCGAATAATTAACAGGAGGATATTTAACCAGCTGGCATTCTGTTTCGGCGCTTGGACATTATCTAGCTTAGCTTGATAGTACCTATTGTGATGAATGTTTCTTGCCTCTCGATAACTTGTTTGTTCGTGTGCTTGTTGTTTAGATTCCCAGCGTTTAGTTTATACCACGTTTTTGGATACGTGGATTTACCTGTTTACTTTGATTTGTTTGTTCCTGTTCGTTGGTTTTGTTTTGTTTGTCTTTCCGTGTCTTCGCGAACACGGTTTTGCTTTCGTTTTCGACAGGCGTTTAACGATAAATATCTTAAACCCAGAAAACGGGCTACTTTTGATCATGTGCCTGTGTCCACTGCCAAACACTCTGGATGTTGGCAAATTGGCTTCTGTTGGTTGCAATAAATGTGTACTCTGCAAGATGTCGGGAAACAGCGGTTTGTGACGTTCCCTTGTGTCTAAAGTTGACCAGAAACTGTTTTGAGAAGTGGCACCAAAGACTGTGAAAGAACAGATTGTCTCACCATGTTTTAATTTGGAATGTTTTGTATATAGTTTGTTTTCAATGAATCTTCCCAAATGAAAAAAAAAACTTTCTGCATGGCTCACTGACTATTGCTTACTCTGATGGCTTTTCTTTGTCTGACGGCCTTTGAGAGAGATGGCCCATCTGACAGATTTTACAGGTGTGGACAAGCCTCAGGTGTGGATCATGAATATTCTTGAAATTAGCATATAGCCCTCCCACAGCCTGAAATAAATGTGACCAGTTCTGATAAAAACAGGTTTTTAGCTATTTAGATCTCAGATGTGCTAAACTATTTTCACACCCTTACATAAACAAGACCTTGATGAACAAACGCATATTGGCAAAACAATTCGTCACTATAGTTTAGTGTGTGCTTTCACAACTTTTGTGACGGCAGAAAAATTTACTCTTTATAACTTGTGTGTTTGTAGATCTATTTACAAGCTGCATATGATACTGACCAAACTATTGATGGCATATAAATGTAGCTGTGATTGTCCTTCAAATAAAAATATCAAACACTTTGGAGTAAGTGTGTGTTAAGTTGATGAAATTGAGATAAATATCAGACCATGCCAAAACCAAAAACCTCCTCTAAGCTTAGCACGGACCTCAGAGGGATTTATACTACAATATTGAAAAAACATTTTAGGATTACTTTTTGCATCTTGGAATTTTTTTATTTCAAACTGCCTTTTAGTTGCTCTTATTTCCTTTTTAGCTTTAACCCGCATATTACAATACTCTAACTTGTTTCTCTCTGAGTTTTCCTTTTTATATACTCTGTACAGCTACTTCTTTTGCCTCAAAATCTCCCATAAAGATTTAATCATCCACTGTTTTTTTATCCTATTTTTCCTTACTTTTGGGATGAATGTACACTGTACATCTACAATAACCCTTTTAAATTGCTGCTATCTAAAAGTTTTACCCAATCTATATTACTTAAATGATCTCTCATTGTATTAAAGTCAGCTTGTCGGAAGTTAAAAATCCTTAGAGGAGGCCATCTTAACTTGCCAAAAAATATCAAAAGTAACTGCACTATAATTGCTTGTCCCTAGTGGTTCTATTACCTCTAGGTCAGGATTATTACACAAAACCAGATTTAGTATTGATTTCCCTCTCGTAGGCTGAGTAACAGACTGCACCAAAAAGCAATCATTAACCACATCTAAAAACTCCTCTTCACATTTACTCTGACCTGACACTACTTTCCAATTGATAGAGGGGTAACTGAAGTTGCCCATTATGAATGTCGACTTCACAGGCTTGTTTTATGTAACCATAGAGCATAGTATTTATGTATAGTTATTTAAAGTGTGATAAATAACATACTCTGAGAACAGCATGGTCATACCATTTTCAAGCCAGTTCAATTCAATTAGCTTTATTTGCATGAGAAATAAATTCTCATACTCTCTGTGACTAGTTCTCACAAGACCAAGACACACAGACGTAAACACTATAGCTTGCAGTGGGTTACTGTGTTCTAACCATGACATTTGGAACAGATGCTTGAGAATGAAAGAACACATATGAGCTCTCAAATGGATTTGAAGATCAGGCACCCCGATGTAGCATTCTGAATCAGGACCCAAACGTTTGCCTCTGGCAGTAGCATGTGCAAGTCAGACTTGCAGTGTAATTATTTGTATTCCTGGAAAAAAGTAAAGAAAGAAAAAGCATGGCGTCTCACCCCCATTTTCTGAATCATGATAGTTTGGGTCGAGTCCCTTGTCCAAGAACTTGGCCATCTTCTCTACTGAGCCACTTTGGATGTAGTCCAGAAACTTCTTCAGACTGGCCTGTGGTGCAGAGGTGTGGGGTGAATGACTGTGCACGACTACACATATCAATGCCCGTGCGCACACACACACACACACAAACATACATACACACACACGCACAGACACATACACACAATGTGTTGCTCATACAATCACAGTGATACCTTTGTATGCAGTTTGGCCAGTTGTTTTTCATCTAGATTGGTCTGTTTGTACACTCTGGTCTTGTAGCGAAACTGAGAAAATATGAGAATATGTATGAGAGAGAGAAAGAGAGAGAGAGAGAGAGAGAGAGAGAGAGAGAAGCAAGAAAAAAGAGACAGAAAATCACACCATGTTCCAATATATTGTGGAATAAAAGTCTTATGCTTCTTGCTTCAGCAGTTGACCCAGATCAACTAGATGCTACTGACTGATACACTGCATGGTTGTGAGCTAACTGAGTCAACTGTTACAGGTCGACTGAATCATTGACCCTTCAAACCAAAACCATGCAGCAGTAACATAAAATAAGCCTGCAAAATGAAGTTACAGAAATCTCCAGCAAGAAACCTGCATTTGGGCACTATGGTTGTGGCATACCTCTAGATAGGGCACCCCTTTCTCAAAGGATTGTGGGTAATCCCGCAGCAGCCGCTCCTCCTCCAGGAACTTGGCGTCATGACCATCTGTAGCTGGCTGGAACAGGCCGTAGTTGAGCACATCCCGCAGAGACTCAGTCAGAGAGCACAGAACCTGCTGCTTGGCCCGCCACACTGTTGCATCCGGGTTGAATCTCAGACACTTCTATCATTCAGAGAGGGAGAAATAGATAGTGATGGGTGCACTGAGTAACTTTACTGCCTGTATCTGTACAATACTGTTAGTATATGCCTACAGTATACTGCCTTTTACTCTATGCTTTGAGTTTACTCTCTATATCTGTTCAGCACTGCCACTATATTTAATGTCTATACCGTACTGCAACTTTTCTGTCTATATCTATACTGCACTGTGACTGTACTGTTTGTATTTATACTGCTGTTTATGTGCTAAAGTTAGGGGAGAATGGTAGCAAAAACATAAAATGAAGCGATTGTTGAACTGTGGAACGGAGGATCATATTCATATTTTATATCTGTAAAAGTTCTTAAAATGCAGTAATAGTCAAAATAACAACGACAGAATTCTGGGTAATACTTTACTTTAAGTTGCAGATATTACACTGTAATTTTCAGTGTAATTACAATGTAAGTACCACTGTTATTTCACAATATTGCTCTGTAATTACAGTACCAAGGTCTGAATTGAATGTTAAATTGCACATATGTAACAATCAATGGTTGTTACAGGCTTGTTACAAGGACTGTTGCCAAGGGGTAGTTCACACTTGGATGTTGATTCCTAGGAGTTCCCATAGTTACCTTATCATGGATCCTTTGGATTTTTGACAGGAACAGTTACAGCAAGGACATGAGTGCACTGGTTCTTGTGGTGGCTCGGTAAAGCCTTACCGAATTGTGGACTGATGTTAATTGATATGTGGGCCATGATATTGAGCGAGGGATAATGGATGTTACTTAATAAAATAATAACATAACATATTTTTTTTAATGCAGGATAATGCCCATTGTTGTGGGATGCGTGACAGCGAGTTAAAATGCAGAACATCTGGTCATCCTGTACAGAGCATCACAAGTGCATCAATGAACCGTAGTTAATATTGTTAACAAACGTATTGTAATTTATGTGGCTTTGGTGAAAATACACAAACTAAACTAAACTAAGGTGCAGCACATGCCTTTTCTTCTTCCTCCTCCCGGACATCTACATCAGTGTCCTACTGAGAAGTGCTTATACACATTAAAGTCCTTATGCACATTAGTTAGTTAGCTTGTTTATTATTACCACATGATACGCCATCCAATGATGTACTCCATTCTATTATAGTGAAAACATGTCTCATAACTTGCTCTTCACAAGCCTTGGTGCTTGCTCTTCATTGGACATGACAAAATTGCTGCTCGCCATGAACTCGGCAAAGCCTGTGTTGTCTGGCTACCAGGCACTAAAAACACTCCCCGGCCCCCCGAGTAAGCCGTTTTGACAGCTGCAGCAGTTGGCAGGCATACCTGGCACAGTTCAGCTTGATCACGGAAGCAGCAGGCTGGAACAAAGCGGACCGAGGCGTCAACCTGGCAGCTGCCCTAGAAGGTGACGCACTCCAAGCAATCCTCGACCTCACCTGCACCCCGACCTATGGTCTCCTCTGTGCAGCACTGGCGTGGTGGTTCAGCAAAGTCCTGTAAACCATCACTCTCAAGTAGGAGCTACACCATCGGGAAAGGCAGCTCAATGAGAAACTCAGGGTCTATGCAGTTGACGTGCAGTGACTGGTCCAGCAGGCGTGCCCCCAGTACCCAGCCAACATTTGGGACAGCCTGGCCTTTGATGCCTTCCTGAGGAGCCTGCAGCCAGCACCCCATCCATCAGCAGGTCCGTATCTTGTATGCCACCATCTTCACTGAGATGCTGGGCAGAGCAGATGAATTGATCCTGAATGACGGCTGCTTCCACAACTACCGCCGTGCCATCCAAGCTGTCCAAGGTGCTGCAAGATGGAAGAGCTCAGAAATGAGGAAACGGCTCCAGTATGCATGGCCATTCCACAACATGACCTCATCTGCTATCAGCTTGGAAAAAAGGGCACCTTGCCAGACACTGCCACCATCAGGAACCAGTCAACATACCGCAAAGCCCCAATAGGAAGAAGCAGCATGCATATCCAATGCCGGGGTTAGAGGGTAGACAAGGTCCTGGTGCGGACCAGACTGCTCCCTGGCCCCATCGCCTGGTCCCCCACAGCAACAAGGCTCAAGACAGTGACGGGACAGACAGCTAGCATGCATGGCCAATGCACACTTCTCCTGCAGCTGGGTTCTAAGCAAATAAAGCAGTCATTCTACCAGCCTGATATCTCTGACTCCTGCATCCCACTGCCATAGGGGTAATCATCAACGCCACACAGAAGACAGACCTGCTCGCCAGCCACTTGCTGCCTCAGCCTTGTCACGTTGCCGTGAAACGAACCACCACAGCAATGGCAAGCCAGCCATTGCCAGCCAAACTTGTCAGTGAGGGAAAAGACAGGGGCCACAGTCTACATACTGCCAGTGTCACTGGGGCTGGAATCCCAACTGAAACTGACAGGAGGGTGCTCAGTGCAGGGAAGCGTAGCCAGCTGTGGGCTCTCTTGTTTAAGTTCCGGCACCTGTTTGCTGCTAGATATAGAGACTGCACCCACACCCAGGTGGTCCAGCACAATGTCCAGATTGGCAATGCCAGTTCCAGTTGTCACCAGTCATCATCAGCCACCATCGGAATAGAAATGCTTCACTATAGGATGAAGGTGATCACTCAGATTGGCTTTGTATTTGTTGGTGTTTACCTCGCCCTCTAAGGGGTTGAATGGACCTAAACCATTCCAGGAAGTCAGAGGCTGGCTGGCAGACAAGAAAATACATTGCTGAAGAAGAACTTGGATACAAGTTCAACCAGAATGCTCTTGTTTATCCAATTTTAGCCCCTCATTGATACTTTTTCTCCCAATTTGTAACTCTCAATTGGATTTGTAATCATGCGCCATTGCTGCCATGTCCCAAGTTTAAACTAGCACACATGTCCTCATGTCCTCTTATTGCATCAGATGACTACACTTCATGTGCAGCTGATGTAGGCAGACTGAAAATGCCTGATCGACCAGAGAAGGAAAATCCTGCTGGCTGAAATCCTCCGTCTCTGGGCCATGCTGCGACAGATTATGCGTCAGCTCTGCAGGGCTCCCAACCACATTTAACACTGGCATGGTCCAGCTTTGAATCCTGGCCGTAGGCAATTGCACACTAGGTACTGTAAGCTAAAAATCTCCCTGCCAGTGTCTATGGTGCTTAAAGTTGTGTCTCACCCTCTGTCTGTGTGTTAGTTCTGTAGTGTCTCACCCTCTCTGTGTGTCATTGCTGTAGTGTCTCAACTTCTGTCTGTGTGTCAGTGCTGTAGTGTCTCACCCTCTATCTGCGTCTGTGTAAACATGCAGTGGTGTGCAGAATCAGAGTAAAACATTTTTTATCTCTGTTTCAGTTTGTGCACAGCCAACCTAATTGCCATGGCAACCAGTTCATTAGTGAAACAAGCTGCTGGTTGCCATAGAAACATCTTGGTGGTCCCTAGGAAGCAGAACATTATCGGATGGTGTGTGTGTTTATGCATGCATGTCTATGTGTGTGAGTGTGTGTATTCATATGAAAATATCACAGACAAAAAAATAGAAAGACAGGCATAAGTGAATGGAGAGAGTGTATACATGAGAAGGGATCATGAAGAGAAGAAAATAGAGAGGAAGTGTGTGGGGGTTTGTATGCATATTGTGTCGCACAGAGACACACACCCTTTGACTGAATGAAAATCATATCTCATTGATTCTGCAAGAGGATGGAAGTGGGGAAGTTAACGGAGTATTAAAAAGTGGATTGCAATAATTATTGTGTGATTAATTACAGCATGAACCTGTCAACTAATAATTCTTTTAGAGTGACTATAATTGTACAGTTATTCAAAATAACATTTTTCCATTATATCATATTTCAAATTAATCCAAAAATCTATACAGGCTGGCAAATTGGTTGTGCAAACCTGTTGTCTCATACATGGAACTGAACTGACAGACAAATTGACTGACGTGTGGTGATTGTACTTGACTCAGAAAATAGGATTAAATGAAATTAGAGAATTCAAATTTTACATTTTGTAATTGCTGCCATTTGACCTGGGGAAGACACCTCCAGTGCTGTCAATATGACTGGATATGTTTCAATAAACATCACAGCCGTGAACATCAAGAGAGAGCACTGCTGAGAATTCCTCTGTTGTTCGCTGCAAAAAAAAGAGCAGCACACTCCCACTCTCTCACCATCCCTCTTTTCTCACGCCTTTCTTCTCTCCAGCACGCACTCAAAGGGCTTATTATGGCTTGAGTGCTGGATCTGTTTTCCAAAGCGGCCCATTGATAAAAAAAAAAAAGAAGCGGGCTGAGTAAGGGGCCGTGATGCACGTGTGTGACTACAGCTGGCCCCCTTTTACCTGCCATCCTGTTCTAAGTGCATGAGGTTGGGTGCCTCCTTTTCCTCCCTGCGCCACTGGAAATTCCTTTCCATTCCATGACATTCGTGTTTCCATGCTGCCCATCTCTCCCTGATCTCATTAAAACACAATTGTCAAGCAATTAGCATTTATCAAGGGCGAATTGGCTGACATGTAGAACAGGCTTAATGCGGTGGGATTACAGGGGCAGAGAGGGGTGTGAGAGGGTGAGAGTGGTAGAGGGCGTGGCCTGAACACACACCCTCTGAACAGGATGCGGGAGCGTGTTGCTTGGGTGTGTTCTGACTCAGTTCCTTCCTCTTTATCTCTGTATCTCTATAAACCTCCTGTCTTTCTTTCTCTGTTCACCAACCTCTTCACTTTTAAATGATCTCTTAAAATGTAAAACGGGTTGTTAGAATAAGTACTTAAATTAAATTAAACTATAAATTATGACCAGACAGATAGTCATACACACACACACACAATCAATAATACAACAGGCTGGAGAAGATAAGAAAAGGTTTTACACTGAAGACTGTTAATGAACAGTCTGTGCTTTTGCTTCTGTGATTGTAAAGCTCACTGATAGGGTGTGTACAATATCCTGCCATTAAACCATTTGAAATGTTATACCTGCAGGGAAAATGCTAAACTTTTCAGCGAGAAAAGCTACTTCTAATATCCACTGTCTCACTAATGGTGCAGTTTCAGCTGAAGCCAGAACAAGAGAGTGACCATTAATTCTAACAAATATACATTTATTGGAATTTGTCTACATGTATTCACTGAGTTTAGAACAAAACTCCTCGCAATGACAGATAGGTATTTCTATATCTGCACAAGCAAAGCATGCAGCATGTTTTGACTTATGCCTTAAAAATAGAATCTAAAATACAAGTGAAAATATGCAGCATATTTTAGAATAAATACACAAAAAGCATATATGAAAGTGGCAATAATTGATTAACTTGTAGTAGTTGTGACCAAGCTGGCTGTTGCTTATGTAACCCTCCTTTGTCACCACTAAGTAAAAATAAGTATTAGGCTTACTGATATGTTTACAGGAGATATAAGGGTTCTATAAAATGGGTAGATTATATGAATCTATTAACTTGGATGTATGTGTATGAATGAACTTGTCTCAACTGTTACAATTTGGCTAATAGTCTAATATAAAGTAGTGCGGTGCCTCCACCTACCTCCAACTACACGCTAAATATAATAGCATGAATAAATGTTTTACCAGGAAACAGTGAAAACATATATAGATATGATTTATTCAAATATAAACATGAATACATAGAATAGAATAAATAGATTCAATGTATGAGTAGGCTATAGCCTGGTACCAAAATTGAACATTATGGATATGTAAACAATTACCCTACCTTAAACACTATTTAAATAACTATATTATTAAGCTGTAATAGTTTTAAACCAGGAAAAGAAAAATGTCTTAAAACAACCTTAAATCGATTTAAATATATACACTATATAATATTAAATAATTAATACAATAAAAAATCCACAATACAAATATATAGCCTAGGCTATACAATATTTGATGTTTATGAAATATCATGAGAGCTCTCTGTAATAGTGTAGCTAATGGGGATCCCCAGGCCAGTTATTTCCATGCCGTCCTTAATGTCCTCTTCACCTCTGTAATGAGGACTTAAACAAAAAATTAATAAATCTAAACTAAACTCTCTCGTCCTTGCTGCAACGTTAGCTGTCCATTTTGTAGTGTTAGCAATGCAGGAAGGATGCCGAAATCAACGATGCTCTTCCACAACGTTGCAACGGCAAGATGGACAATGCAATAAAATATATATTATACCTAATGTCTATGATCGATACATTAGTGCCGAAACACTATGGGCATACGTTTTTCACCACCTCAGGAACCTGAAGTTCCGTCCCAAGAGGTCGATGGAAGACTTTCCGAAGCTACTTGTTAAGCAATCAAGGCATTATGATCTCAAATAATCATTCAATTACCACAAATGAGGTGCGTATTGCAGTGTAATAGACCAAACAGCAGTTGGAGCTGCACACGCACGTAATCATACTGATTGATTTGTAAGTAGGCTACTGCATTCAATTGTGAAAATATGTCTGTTAACACTTCTGTAGGACATATCATGCCTGTCCTGGAGCAAAGACACTGATATGATGAAAGTGGCCGGATATTTTAAAACCGCACAAACTTGTAACAACAGTTGAAAGCAAAAGGATTTTTTTTTTGATAGCCTAAAGGCAAAATAAAAATATAAAGAACACAATTTTTATTGACGGGATGGCTTCATTTTAAAATTCAGTTAAGGGAGCACAATATTTTATATTTTGGTATTGAATTTATCATTGTCAGATAATTTGTTGTTTCCTCTTTCATCACATATCGTAGAGGTGTAAAAACTTGTCCATAAGAGGAAACTCTGAAACAACGTCAATTTGTAGACTAGCACCCTTTATAAATGGTTACACTTTGTACACCAAAGGGATTATAAAATCAAAGGTACACATTTAAAATCTTCACAGCAGCATATGTTTTAACATAAGTGACAAATGTATTCACTTGTAAATTCAATACATGAAAAACTGATGAAAGAGTTTAAACACAGTGTAAAGTTTAAATGCATTTTTCATGCATTGTTGTGCATAGTTTGTCTTTTAAAAGGTTTGCTGTAAATAAATTAAGAACTTTTGAAAACTCTAAACAAGGTCAGTGTCTTTGGATAATTTTTGTATGTTTGCGTTGGCACTGACAAAAAGAATAATGAACCAATGTAAGACGGGGAACAAAATATCTCTTCTAAATATGACTTAGTTTAATGTTTTTCCATATATTTACATAAATCACTTTCGTGTGATACTACTCTTTGTTGTATTGACTGCATTCACTTATTGTCAAGTGTTGTCAGACCTCTCTGATGCCAAAACACCATAACAAGAAGCGACATGTAAGGGCAGTCTTGACTTAATCTCAGTTATGAGAACAGCCAGTAACTCTCTGGGGAAAATGGATAAAAGTGAGCTTTGACGGAGAATACTTCCGTCAACACTGCCGTGCAATAACAGGTGCGGCTAATGACACTATTCTTACAGTTATTACTCTTATTCAATTCAATTCAATTAAAAAAAACTTTATTTATCCCCGAATGGCAATTATGAAGGCAGCATAGTAAAACATAAAATCATCAAACAACAAGAACAACAACAAACCAATAAAACCAATAGTGGATGACAGACAAGGCAAACAGTACAGACATCTGTGCAAAACTTTTCAATATCAATATATCTAAGTGCCAGTGATATCAATATTGAGGCCTGTATCACAGCTCCATTTCACTCCCCTGGGCTTTGAAGGCCTGCATTCCTTGGCAAATTCCTTCTGTGTTTGATCTCAAACTGATCTTAAGTTTATGATCTTCAGGACAGGTGGGAGGTCAAGTCCATGACATGGATAAGTCCATGACAGGAGAGACATATTTTGTTATATTTTATATACTTTTTGTTTATATTTTGGGCCTTTTAGAGAGTTCAACTCAGTGGGATTGACCAATATAGTACTTTTGCGTTCCTTTTCCTTCGCTAAGGAGTTTGTGCATAATAGTTTACAATCAAGGTAATTTATATTCTGTCATTGGTGTTGGCCTTCTAAGGGGGCTAAAAAGAAGTCGCAGGCCTCTGAATTTAAAAACTGAATTTAAGAATATAAGAATACACAATTATGAGGGTGTTTGGCCTATATAGGCTCATCATTTACAGTCTAGAGAATATCCAGTACTGCGTCAAGCCTGGACTTGAATACTCTAAGAGCCTCTGCCTCTAGTACATGACATGGCAAGCTGATATTCCTGATATATGACTTTACCTTTAAATTGTCCTAATTTAACTAATTTCCACCTCTCTTGCTCTGCTAACTGAACTCAACCTGAAAAATCGGCCCTTTTATGAATTGAAAAACCTCCCCCTTAGTCTCCTTTTTCTAATTTCTCTTTTTCAAATGGAAAGCATTAATAATTATGATAATTTTCTCATAAGGGGTGCACATGAACACAAGACAAGAGCTTGGAGTGGGGTGTGGGAGAACTAACCGTCTGCTTAATGTCAGGGATCCCAATTCGGAACACCATCATGGAGATTTGCGTTTCCTCTGCAGGCGGTGCTATGCTAGAGCGATGCTCCCTTAGCCGCTTCTGCGGTGGTGGCTGATTTGCCTGCTGTTGGTGAGTGGTGTTGGATGCATAGGGGTTGGGCGCATGGCCCGGGTTGCCAGGCCTTAACATTCTGTCTCCGGGCTGTCGTCCAACCATGTTGCCTGTTTTCCTGGGGCCCTTCTCCCTGACTCCCCGTGATTGGCTGCTCCCCTCCACCTCCTCCATCTCCTCGTCCTCTTCCTCTTCTCCCTCTAGCTCCCCATTCTCCTCATCCTCTCCCTCCTCCTCTCGGTCGTCTTCTTCTTCCTCTTCTTCCTCCTCCTCCTCCTCTTCTTCATCTTCTGCCCCTGGGTAAAGGTGACGACTGCTTCCCAACATCCTTTGCTGCTCCTCGTCACTGGAGAGGGGGCTTAGCGGCATTGTCATGGCGACAAGGCGGGTGGCACCGGTGGCAGAGGCATCATCCCCAGAGACACACTAAAAGGAAAAAAAGGAAAAAGAAAGAGGAAATGATCAGAAACAATGGAAAAGGGAGGTGGAGAAGTAGGTCTGCAGTGTATCACTTTCACAGTGGCTGGATTGATCATATGGAATTATTCAATGTTTGGTTCAACACGGAATCAAGACAGCACCAGGACACAGAGACGTAGGGAGAAACATACTCAGGCTCTCTAATACTGACAGGTACACCTTCAGTCAAGTGTACGATGTCCATTTGTCTTTTACATGGATGTGACACATATTACATTCCCCTACATTGTACATTGTAGGGCCTACAACAATGCTGTGTATGGGAGCTCTTATCGATAATCATCATTTGATCATCTCTGTGGCTATCTGAAATATAAACCTTGGACATTAAGTAATATATGCCATTTAGCAGACTACTTACAGTAGTGAATGCATACATTTTCAGTATATGTGGCCCCAGTGGGGACCGAACCCACAACCTAAGCGTTGCCAATGCCATGCTCTACCAACCGAGCCACAGAGAACCACAAGTGTAATGTATAGTATTCATAACAATGCTAACATTTTCCATTCTCTGGAGATCTTGGTGTGTTGAACAGCTGCTGCATGGCCCTTGTGTATGTGAGTGGAAAAGCCATTGAAATTCCCCAATACATTTGTATACAAGACTAAAAGGCATTTGAGATCGCATTGGCTGCAGCCAGGCCCTATAGCAGCCTGATTAGAGCTGTAATTTCTCTTTCAACACCACAGTTAGCTGGACAGCTCCTCAGTGGTAGCACAGGGAGAGACTCCATCAATCAGTAACCACATTATCCTATAGAGGCTCAGAGAGAGTGGGGCCAGCAGGCACAGGGCACTATATAGGTAAGCATGCGTATGTATGTATGCACTTATGCAGGCTTGCATATATGCACACACACATACACACAGACCCAATCACACACATGTACATGCACACACCAGACACACACACAGGGAAAAAAACATAAATGGCAGTTAACTTAGAAAGTATGTTTTGGACTCCAGGAGTAGGCAATGCAGACAGAGGCAGGCAGCGATATTGTCCATGATGGGGTACATAATTAGACATAAAACAAAATGTTACTTAAAACAAAAATGTTTAAATGTGTCTGTTTATCATGAGTTATTTATTTTGTCACTCGCTCACTCTGTACTTCCATTAACCTAGCATGCATTTCACTTTGAAAGCACCAAAGCAAATGAATAAATTAGTCTGAATTAGAATCTGAGAGCACAAGCATTAACAGGGGAGGGCTCAAGAGGATCATACATAAAGACACAGTGATGGGAGGGGGAGAGCAGGGCCGGCCCTAGGCCTAAGTGACATAGGTGGCTTAGGACCCCATGGCCACTAGGGGTCCCCCTAATGCTACATTCTGAAATGTCTTTTTGTAAAAACAATATATATACAGTATATATATGTATATACTGTATATATATATATCAAAGTAAATATCAATGCATGATAGTTGTTAAAAATAAAATGTTTGTAAAAAATGTGATTGATTCTGAGACTGAGACCTCATTACGCTCACCCATCACGCTTCTGGTAATGTCTGCTGGTGTCAGCTATGTTAAGTGCAGTGCCATCATGAAGAACGCACTTATCTAGTGCTGAGAAGCAAAAGAAAAGACAAAACAAAGATGACAGAAAAGAACGGGACAAATGTATATTGGTTGCAGTATTAATATGATTTAGCTAAAGTAGGCTAAATTGTTTTGTTGCTGCTGCTGCCAGTTACACCACTTAGCTAACCAACGCAGCTAGGAGAAAGGAGGACATTTTGAGCAGAATATAACCTCCAATATAAATATGTTTAGAATTTGTGTATTGCTTCATAATGTTTTTCTCTATCTATTTGGTATTTATTACTTCAGTTTCAATTTTTGTTCATAATTTATGTCCACAGTAGGTAACTTTTTATTTTCGTTGATATTCAGAATTTTATCAGACAGACTTGGGTCAATAAAAGTTATTTGCTGATAATTGACCACTCTGTCCATATACACCGATCAGCCACAACATTAAAACCACCTGCCTAATATTGTGTAGGTCCCCCTCATGCCACCAAAACAGCTCTGACCCGTCGAGGCATGGACTCTACAAGACCTCTGAAGGTGTCCTGTGGTATCTGGCACCAAGACATTAGCAGCAGATCCTTTAAGTCCTGTAAGTTGCGAGGTGATGCCTCCATGGATCGGACTTGTTGGTCCAGCACATCCCACAGATGCTCGATCGGATTGAGATCTGGGGAATTTGGAGGCCAAGTCAACACATTGAACTCTTTCTCATGTTCCTCAAACCATTCCTGAACAATTTTTGCAGTGTGGCAGGACGCATTATCCTGCTAAAAGAGGCCACTGCCATCAGGGAATACCGTTGCCATGAAGGGGTGTACTTGGTCTGCAACAATGTTTAGGTAGGTGGCACGTGTCAAAGTAACATCCACATGAATGCCACTGTGTGTTCTGGCACCTTTCTATCATAGCCAGCATTAACTTTTTCAGCAATTTGTGCTATAGTAGCTCTTCTGTGGGATCGGACCAGACGGGCTAGCCTTCTCTCCCCATGCGCATCAATGAGCCTTGGGCGCCCATGACTTTGACCCATGATTGCTGCCTAATATATCCCACCCCTTGACAGACGCCATTGTAACGTGATGATCAATGTTATTCACTTCACCTGTCAGTGGTTTTAATGTTGTGGCTGATCGGTGTATATGTGTATATCTTGGTGCTTTCAGTTAGAAGTAGTTGGAGCTTATGTGTAGGTGATGGGAGGGGACGGATTATAGGGAGGGGCCCCAAAAAACAGGGCTGGCCATGGGGGGGTAAGTGCAAGTGGAGAGGTGATTAATCCCAATGATACGCAGTGACAGAGAGAAGCATTGGCTGTCAGACAGAGGAGGACAGGAGATGAGAAGGAGGAATGGATTGGTATCAGATGTTAAGGTTAACCCAGGAAACAAGAAATGTGAGCTGACCAACCAACTGGCTCAATGAATGCAGAGCATGGTCTGCTGACACAAAACGGAACAAACTCTCACAGACAAGGTGAACCCCCACACACACACCCACACACACACACACACACACACACACACACACACACACACACACACACACACACACACACACACACACACACACACACACACACACACACACACACACACACACACACACACACACACAGCCCTGTCAAATCAGGAGTAGGTTAATCCAAACTACCAAATGAGACACCACGTTACACCAACTGTGGCATAGATACAGTGACTTATCTAAGCACTGACAAAGTGAATACAACAGGGATTGTAAGACAGCAACATCCCTACGGGCAACAACGACCGACCAGCCTCTGTAGACACCACACTAAATTTACACTGACACTGCACAGATTAAGAGGGTTGCTATAGTATGATGCTTTTGACTGTCTGGTTGCTGTTGCTCAAAGACGGGGAGAGGGGTTTGACTGGCAGAATACAGAGGTACTTTCATGCTGCAGAGAGAGGGTGCGGGAGAAGGGAGAAGAACACAGGGGCACAGAAGCCTGTCAGAGAGCCCGCTAATTGGGGAAGGAATGAGAAAATGAAAGCGAAAAGGCTTTTACATAGTGCTGAGGAATCAAACATAGGGGGAGATTGAGGGAGGGAAGAGAGTATAATGGGAATAGGGATAGAAAATGTAGGGACAGAGTGAAGAAGAGAGAGTGAGACAGAGAGAGAAAGGAGGGGAAGCAGATTAGTGCTTACTTGAAGAAGGGATAGGGAGTAGAAAGACAGGAAATGAACTAGTGAGAAGAGTGAGGTTGCATGAGAGGGAAGGGTAGATGGAGGACAGCTGCAAGGGGAAAGAGGGAAGGGAATTTGAGGATAAGAAGATTATGTGGGGCAGGCAAATCAGAGGGGTGCAAACTTTTTAGCACTTTGAGATTTGCTTATAATGACAAGTGCATTATAAATCAAATGTATTATTATTATTTATTATTAAACTGGGGTGAAAGAGTGATTTCAATTTTGAGAGGGGTAAAAAAGAAAGGAATAAAATGGAGAAAGGAAGTGAGATTACAAAAGGCAATTTAAAGATAAACCAAGGCAAAAAGAAGCAATGCCCTGCTTGCTAGCCAGAGACCATAGATAGAAAGATGTGATAAGAGATCTCTCGATCCTCTCTATCTCTATCATTTCTTCCACTCTCCTTTAATATAGGACATATTATTTTAGGTCACCTCTCTCTCACTTTCACTTGTTTTCTCCTACCATACTGTTTCCCTTAAGCCCATTTAAACCATAGGCTTGGTCAAAGTGAGCTTTTATTTTTTTAAATTCAATAAAAATACTATTACAATAAGGGCATCTTGTCTAACTAGCACAAGGTAAGTTAGACAAGATGCCCTTATTGCAATGTAGCAGTTCCCTTCCAGCCTGCACTGTAAGCCACCTGCCACTTTCTCTCTCACACACAAATTAACCTGATCAATTATTTTCCACTTTATTTCTGCCATTTGAAATGGCCACAGTCATTGTGTCCAGTCAGACACATGTACTTCCCAGTATACTCTATACACCAAACTAGTGTTACAATTATTCCACCAGAACCTACCCTCTCTCTCCCTCTTTCTCTTCCTCATTCTCTCTCTCTCTATGTAGGACAGAGCTATATAGATAGATATTTTCAGTATCTTGGTCCCCAGGAAATTTAACTGGGAAACTTCCAAGGAACAGACCGCCCCACTTTTACACCACAAAACTGGAGCGTCCTCTCTCTCTCTTGCTCTCTCTCTCTCTCTCTCTCTCTCTCTCTCTCTCTCTAAATATATATATATATATATATATATCTACTGGCTCCATCCCTTGCCCTCTCTCATATACAGTGTGCTCCCATATTATTGCAAATTCAGTTTTTTAAGGATAACTTCACAATGTGTGTGTTTGTGTGTGTTTGAGAGAGACAAAAGACAGAATTAAGCAGCAGCAACTACAGGAGTGAGCTTGTGATCACCAGTCCAGTGGTGTCATTTCAGTAAAAGCTAAGGTATGGCAAAGGGACGTCTTTTCGACTACAGTTGTTTTATCCATGTAGGCTAAAATGGATATGAAAAAACGGTAAAGCACAACTTTACTGGCTTATTTAGGCAAGTTTTAAAAATGGACTATAAAGCCAAGGTATGGCAACGGCCATACATTGCCATACACAATTGACACCTGTGCACAAGTCACCAGGTCAAGTGTACAGTACTTTATTAAAATAAATAGTAATGTATGTATAAATAATTAAGTTAAATATCAGACCGATGGAGTAGTAAAATCTATCATGTCATATTTCTTCTCTATTATTTCTAGCCTGTGAGTTTACCGCTTTAAGTCATAGTGTGTATCCTTTCAGCACTGACCTAAGAAAACTCACCATTCCCACCTCACTCAAATTATAGAAGAGAAAGCCATACAGTGGCACCATCAACTCTGAGGTGCTGGTTGATGGTAATAAGCAAGCAAAGAAAACTCTAGCTAGGCTTTTAAAATGTGTACATTTCTCAGTAATAACATTTATAACTTCAGAAAAGAGCAATAGAGCAGGTACATAATTATTTTAGTAATGAGGACCAGGAGATTCTAGATGTAATATCTCACAGTACCAAGAGACTGTGGGAGGTACGGTTAAGTGCTCGGGGAATCCGTCACACAATTCTGTATGCCCTAGATAGAGTATCATATTCATATATAGAACATAGAGGTGGAAGTGTGCCCTAGTAGCTAGGGAACTACATTTGTAACCAGAAGGCTGCCGGTTCAAATGAGGTATGGGACTGCTGTACTATGCTTGATTTAGCGCGAATTACTATCAGTGAACGGTTACTGAATCAATTCAAGTTTGTGTTATGTCGATGAGTGAAGTGTAACATATTTAAGTTTCCCTGCATAAGGACATTTGTTAAGCTACAACAGTGAAATCGATTTTTTTTCCCCTTTCAATGTTAATTTTTGGTGGGAGTTATTCAAATTGATTTTAGTTTCCACCTTGTACAAGCTTTAGCATCAATATGTCAACAAAGCCCATACAGATTTTTGAATTACAAATCTAGCTCCTGCACGTGGGAGTGAAATGATGCTTGCTTCAGTATGTGTGGGGGGCAGAAGAATGATAGGAACAAGTCAATGAGAAACAAAGAGGGAGAGAGAGGCCCCAGAAAAGACAGGGATGGAGAGAGAAAGAGAGTCAGCTTTAGTGTAAGAGAATATATAACTTGTGCAACAGGAAGAAAATAATTTGTTTTCTGAACACATGAACTGGGTAGAACAGCGCCTGTCTCAAACCAGTTTATGTACAGACCAGCTGTCAGCAAGTACAAGGAGCTGAACAATTCAATGAAGGAAAGGAAGCCTTCCTGCTTAGCGTTGTGTGGGTATTGGCCTGTGTAGTTAAGCTTGTGATTAATATTTCATTTAGGCATTGCTGTAGGAATTCTTACTTACGGGGAGGAAAGACTGAGCATACGAGTGCACTGAAATATTAAAGGGGATGCTCTAGTGCTGTCGGCAATCCACATATTGAGCACACTGATGCAGTTTAGTTTTCCTCCATGCAACTCAGCAGATATTAAAAAAAAAAAATCTTTGAATCTGCCCTGGTCAACACCAGATAATCAATTGGTGCTGGATTGAAATCAGTAACTGAGGATAACATGGTAAGCACTATCATGGTTAATTTAATTACTTATTATTTGTCATTTAATTGTTCTTTTTATAGCATTGCAGTGGTTATTTGATGGTTTGAGGACATACAGAATCTTTGGATATATCCATTATTTTTAAATATCCCAAATAAAAGCTCTGCAGCATAATTCTTGAAAGAACAATAAAGTATGTGCACCTCTATCCCAGGACACCCCATTCAAATGAATTAGGTGCTTTCAGGCAAAGCAAAGGAATCCTGACAGCTGACATGGGAATATGTACCCAAAACTGTGAGGAGTCACCACCAGTGTTAGCGCAATGGGAATGCTGAATTAAATTGTCTGCGTGACATTGGCACTTGTCATAAGCAGTTAAGTGCTATGCCATTCATCCCAGCATGCAGTTGACATTGCTGATGTAAAATCTTGGAAGATGAAGACTCAATACTCAGGGCCATGGTGAGAGTAGGGAGGTTTTGATGCTGACTTCCTTTAAGGTGACATGATCTAATCAGCCAATTATGTGAAATGTGATCTAAGTGACTTTGAATGATTGTTGGTGCCAGGCGGGGTGATGTGAGTATCTCAGAAACTGCTGATCTCATGGGATTTTCATGCACAACAGTCTCTCCAGTTTACAGAGAATGGTGCGAAAAACAAAAAACATCCAGTGAGCGGCAGTTCTGTGGGCGAAAACGCCTTGTTAATGAGAGAGGTTGGAGGAGAATGGCCAGACTGGTTCAAGCTGACAGGAAGGTGACAGTAACTCAAATAGTCACGTGTTACAACAGTGGTATGCAGAAGAGCATCTCTGAATGCACAACACGTCTAACCTTGAAGTGGATGGGCTACAGCAGCAGAAGGGGTTCAAAGCACACGTCATCTCAAGCTGGTTCCATGAACATGACAATGAATTCAGAATACTACAATGGCCTCCACAGTCACCAGATCTCAGTCCAATATAGCACCTTTGGGATGTGCACTTTTGGGATTCTCAACATGAATGTGCAGCCGACAAATCTGCAGCAACTGTGTGATGCTATCATGTCAACATGGACCAGAATCTCAGAGGAATGTTTCCAGCACCTTGTTGAATCCATGGCCCAAGTGATTGATTCCCACAGTGAAGGGCTCTGTTATGGTGTGGGGTGCATTTTTCTGGCAAGTCCACTCAACCCCTTAGAGGCAAGGATAAATGCCAATAAATAAAAGCCATTCTGAGTGATCACCTTCATCCTGTGGTGAAGCATTGCTATCCTGATAGGAGTGGTCTCTTCTAACATGACAATGCCCCCATCCACAGGGCATGAGTGGTCACTGAATGGTTTGAAAACATTGTAAACCATATGCCATGGCTATCCCAGTCACTAGATCTCCACCCAATTTAATACGTCTGGAGATTCTAGAGCAGTGTCTGAGACCGCTTTTTCCACCGCCATCAAGTAGACACTAAATGCTGGAATGTCTCATGGAAGAATGGTGTTGCATCCCTCCGGTAAGGTTCTAGACAATTCCTGAATCTTTTGGTTACTTTTTTGGGAACTATTTATTTTGGCAGTTACCTGTATGTTATATTTGTAAAGTAAATCTGGCACTGAAGATTAATGATGAATACCATGATGCTGACTGCTTGTTACAATATACTGTATAATTCAATGCATTTTTCAGTCACATTTCAGTAATACAAATGTAATTATAAATATGAGATGCTAATATATATTATGTAATCTATGATTGTACATGCTTTAATATGCACATAAAATTATATATGTGGAAGGGAAAATCATAACAAATTATATAATCATAACACATGGCAAATAGTTTGGTATATATTTAAGATATATTCCTTGTATGTTTACCATTTCATAGTTGAATGTATATAAACATAACTTTTTCTCTAAGAAAATGTACTTCAAGATGAATGGCACTGGTATATTGAGGTTTATCTATTGTCTGAGTCTACAATCTGTCATCCTTACATTTACATTTGAATTGTCATGACAAGAAATATATTGGGTTTACAGTGGAAGTGACAAGTTCTTTGAATTTCATGTTTTTTTTCCTGAAGTGCCCCATATGTGAAAGGGAAAAATAAATAAAAGAATGACTGGGAGGCATAGATTAAATCTGTTTTAATACATTCTGCATGTGAGGGAGAGGGGGGAGATAAATGCTGTTGTCTTAATGCTATGTAGGTCAATCAATATACTGTAACTCAATATCAAAAAGGCCCTATCTTTGCTTTTCTCTCCCATCTTTCTCCCTCTCTTGGTTTTTATTCAGCATTTCCCTCTTCCTCTCCCTCTCCCTATTGTTGTCATCCTTCGTTCTCTTATGTCCACACCATTCCTCTCCTCTCCCTTCCCACTTCTATCCCTTTCTATGCTGCTCTCTGTATGACATTTGTTTCTCTCCTTCTCAGGCTCTTTCTTCTTTTTTCTTAGGTGTGTGAATTAGAATGATTGAGGCATTCTAAATAATCAAGTTTAAATTAGGAAAAGCAACAGAACAAACAAATCAAAGTTGTTTCACCCCCTACCAAATTTATGCAGGCTGGATAAATATGCAGGTGGCTTAATTGGATAAATCTTTTAATTGGAATAGGAGTTTGTCCCAAGATTACATATCACAACACACAAGGAGAATGTAAAACAGGAATTGGACTAAAACTGAGTCATGGGGTATGGCAGGATGTATAAAATAAGATATTTGGCTACACTCCATGAAAGATTTAATCCTGATCAAATATCAGACAAAACTATCACCATGAATACAATAATTCCACTACAAGAACATACAGCAAGAATGAAACTATTATAAATGAAAAGAAAATGTTCTATAAAAAGGTAAAGATGTCTGATTGTGGAAATAGATTTTATTATGATATCTTGATAATGAAGCAAGTGTTAGCCTAGTGAGGGACTGTGGTGCTTCATGGGCAGCTGGGTTGCATAATGTCTCACACCTTAGGTGCTATCAGCAGTGCGTTGGAGGTACTCGTAAAACAGTTGGCACTGTTTGCATTACAGTATCTTCCCTTTTTATTTGATCACTTGCTCTGTATAAGCCAGCTACAGAAAATACTATACCACTAGTAGGGCTATACCAGTCTTACTAGGGGGTAATCCTACCCCACTGGCAGAGGTACTGTGTTGATGTGAGGAGCAGTCCTAGTACAAGGTGAGGCGCCATTTCTGTCTCCATAAATACCAGGCAGCATTTCCACTTCGCTTTTTTTCTTTTTTGAATGTGTTTTCATCTCCATATTTTGAACTTTTCCTCCAAATTTGGAATTCCAAATTGCTATCTATCACTCCTCCAACTGTCTATCGATTCAAGAGAATGCACACCAGCAAGTGCGTCTTCCCAAATTTGTACAGCCAATCATCTCTCATTTTTACCAGAGCCAATGCCAGAGGGCTGCATTTATTATGATGCAGACTGAAGAAACCTGAATGATCAGAGGAGCCACTAATGCATGATGATACCCCACCAACTGAAACCACTGGTTCCCCCCAAGACCAGAAATAAATGAAGCCCCATATTGAGTTGTCTTGCTCATTGACCGCTGTTGATCATTACAAACTCAGACCTTGGACCAGTCAGAGGAGCATGGACTCCCCCTGTTGGGTCTGGTTCCTCCTAAAGTTTCTTCCTATTTGTTCCACCTAGGGAGTTTTTCCTTGCTACTGCTGCCTTAGGCTTGCCTTTGTGGAGGTTCAGGCTGGGGTCTGCTGTAAAGCATATTGTGACAAATGTTTTCTAAAATGCACAATACAAATAAAGTTTGAGTGATTGATTGATTGATTGAAACCCCCCTTTCCTGGGGGAGGCTATGGCCACATTCTGCATTGGTGTGGCCAAGGGTTGATTCTGCAGCTGCATTCGCCACCATGTCTGGTAATATCTATGTTGTATGTGGGCTGTACTGCATAACTTGATAGCAGTCTAATTTATTTTCCCTGCTTGTGTTCAACCGTGTTCATTCCCCTCAGTTGCAACCCTGTCTAACCACGCGTGCTTATTTTGCAGTAACCTCACATTTGAGGATATTTCTACATGTTTAGTCACAGGTAACCTCACATTTGTGGATATTCCTACATGCTTAGTCACAGGTACCCTTACGTTTGAAGATATTCCTACATGTTTAATCACAGGTAATCTTAAATTTGAGGATATTCCTACATGTTTAGTCACAGGTAACCTCATATTTGAGGATATTCCTACATGTTTAGTCACAGGTGGTTATCGGTTAATCACAGGAGCGCATGCCTGCTTTAACACATTGATTGTCTAATGTTCCCATTAAGCTCGTGCTTCATCATTGCATGCTCCCCTCTGTAGTTGACAATCAAGTCTGTGTGGAAAGGGGTGCCATGTGTTGAAATGGGGAGAAATGATTGTCCATGTTTCCAGCAGCTATTGCAAACTTACCTTGTATCTGACATGTTATAAAGAACAGCAGATTGTGTATAGTGTGTACAGTACTATCAAAGAGCATACATTCAACAAAAGCATGAGATCAGGGGTACCCAATCTTATCCCAGAAGGGTGCAGGTTTTTGTTGTAGCCCCGCACACCTGATTCAACTTGATTGAAGACCATGTTTAGTTGATTCGTTGAATCAGTTGTTGTAGTGCTGGGCTACAACAAAAGCCTGCGCCCCTACTGGCCATTCTCGGACTCTATTGGATAATCCTGCCCTAGATAGCAACAGGGTCACTAGTGGTAGCCTGTACTGAAGTGCAGACACCAGGGACAGCAACACTGATGTTGGTGGAACCTGGCAATGGCATCCGGTAATGTCCAGTAGATAACAGCACAAATATCACCAAAAGGCAACAATCCTAAAGGTATGCTAAAGGTGTGCAAATCAACCTCTACTAGTACACTTAATTGGATATCTGTGCTATGTGGGGTAATATTCATACTCATATTTGGAAACAATAAACCCCAAATGAGGATGGGAAAAGAAGGACATCTAAAAGGTATTCAAAGGTATTCTTCTGTGGATAAGCAAAATTAAAACAATGATTTTTCATTAATATATAATATATGGCATATGTCATTAAAATTGTCATTGCACATGACTTAATAAAAATAACATTTGGTGACGTTTATGAAGCTTCAAAATGTGCATATAATGCATACACTTATTAAGAATAGTTTTCTTAGAAAGCTAGCTAGCCATTTTTATGAAGCATTTTTCTACCTTCTTTTATCACAGAACTTATAATTATGAAAATATGGGTCATATTTAATAAAAGATTGAGACTGCTTTTTGAAAGCAAAATCTACGTTGGATTTACTAAATGGTCGCAATGGGTCAAATTGCTATTTGGATGTAATTTTCCGCAGTTACCTCACTGCGATTTTCCTTTAGAAATACAGTTAAATCTGTTCATGGACATGTATACCTACTAAAGCATGCCTTAATTGCGACTCTCTTTTCGTGAGAATTTTAAGAAATCAGGTGGTATTTTTCTGAGCGCTGATGTAGCCTAGCTCACATTCATTAAACTCTTCAAAGAATGGAACTACAATAAGGAGAACATTTTTATGGGTGCTTTTAATTTGACAATGGCACTAGATATTTTCAAATAAACTATTTGCAGGTTGAAGGAATTTCATAATCCGCGTCTTGTATTGTGCTCTCCGAGGTGCAGGACACTTTATCCCAGCGAGCACGCTTTTACATATATTTTCCAGTAGACAGAGAAGACAGTCAACAATGTGGATGGTTTCACCTGTGGTTCTATCGGTGTTTATATTTCATTCTATCATCATGTCATCTTTTCTTTACATCATCTACTGTTCATTTTGTTACGCCTAATTTTCTTTGTGATGTCACTCCAAATGTTTCTCCTCTCCGTTGGTGTTGTACTCCTATATTGTAGTACAGCGTTGTGACGCTGTACCTTGTTGACCATTACTTCCATTTCCTGATCTGCAAACTTTAGCTTTCTTTTGCTTGTGGTTCCCTCGCTATGTGTGCCTGGTTGCTCCGTAGCATACCCATTTCTTGGCGCATTGTGATGGGGACGTGTAAGCGTGCCATATTATTTGAACCCTTTTTGTAGGTGTCTCCTACTGCAAAATTGCAAATGAGGGCGTTTCATTTCTTTGATTGCGTAATTAGAACATCTTAGTCATTACTGACGTTACGGTGTCAGTATCTGCGACTGCAAAAGAGCCTCATTTTAGCAACTGCTGTTGCATAGCGACTATTTCCTTAGTAAATCTGGATCTAAATGTTTCTTACTAATATATAAGTAATGTGATGAATAGCAAAGCAATGCATCTTTATTATTTATTTTCTTTACATCAAACAAAGACAAACTTTTGTGTCATGTATTTTGTTTATAATCTTGACAACTACAAATGCTTGCTTCAAATAGTCAAATTGTTCAAATTGTGTTCACCCACATTCACATTTGAACAACTGCGTAATACCAGGTTGCGGCATTGACATGGTCTTGAATGTGAGATATTGTCTGCTGAGTGCAATCCCACTACTATAAGCAGGCATGTATGAACCACATCTGTGGTTGTGTTGAAAAGCACTCAGCTTGCCAGCTATATATGATGGAGGAATAGACAATAATGAAAGCATCCTGTAAATTCCAGCTACTGTAGCTGTTGGCCACCTATGACTCTCAGCTGCTAAATGAATTGAAGGAATCAGTGCCCTTTAGTGACAGAACTTATACCTTGTCCTGCAATTAGATTATGACAGTGAAAACAGTTCAGGAAGCTTGACAATGAACTGCTGCCTTTATTATTTCCTGTTTGTTTTGCCATCTATAATGCTCAATGTTCATTTCAATTTTATAAGAGTGTAACTATGAAGGGATGGCTAAAAAGCTAGCTTGCAAACAATATTGTTACTCAGGAAAATGTACCTTAAAAAGCATGAATCGATGGACTGAATATGCTGAATGACCCAGGCACATAGTCAGCCTATTGTGTGTTGTTGTATGGCTGAGAAAATGTAAAGCTAATGACACATGAAAAGCCACATATTGGATTACCCTGAAGATCTCTGCTATTTCCTGCCATTCCTGCTGATCTTAGATCAGCTTCCTTAATCAAAGTCCTAAGCACATGCTTCTGGATGCTTTAGGATAAGTGTCAATTGGAATAATATAACTAGGTCCAACAAATAATGCCTTCTTGCTTGATTGACAATATTTCTATCTTACCCTCCTCAAACACACATACTACATGCACACATATGCAGAGATTAGCAGCTTTACCAATTTTATTTTCCTTCTCTCCCCTAGTACTGATAATAGTACTCATTTATTTCTTGTAACAAATACTAATTTCTGCCAAATACACAGCAAATTTTTAGTTTCTGCTTCCAGTCCCAGGCTGTTAGCTATAACGTTCTTGACTCCATTAACTGCAGCCTCTGCTCATATGTTCTGAATGAGATATATAAGCTACACTTGAATGAAATCCTTCCGACCCAACTTATCCACCCCAGTGGTGTGACTGCTTCTGTTAAACATAACCATGATGAGATAATTTATGAAGCCTTCCTGTCATGCTCTAGTGGTTCGTTGCCTGCATTCAAACCGGAACGGCAGGATAGTGTCACTCCCCCTTCTGCTGCCAGCATGTCAGGGCACTCAGCTCATTGCTTCACTGAGCTTGAGTCCAGCCTACATTAATACAGTTTTATACCTTGCCACAGTGGTGATTCCTGGACGCAATATCCAGGGACATGAGCCACACTGTCACCAAAACTACAGTCCAATTCTACCTCTCCTCCAAGGAGGTTCTCCTTAGTGGGTGCGTAATAGAGAGAAAGAAATGACAAGTGGTTCATGTCAGCCCTGGACTTTCATGGCTAATTCAGACTCAGTAAACATTAATCAGATCCCACCAATGAAGAGAATGATCGTGTTCCTAATGATTCACACACAGCAGGTGTTAGGTAGGAAACTCCACATTCTTTAAAGCATAGAAAGCTTTGACAATGGTTTAGAGCATATACGGTGGGTTTAAATGGTATTCACCCCCTTTGGCATTTTTCACATTTTATTTTCTTACTTCATGGAATTGAAATCTGTTTTTTATTTGTAATTAATTAACAAAATGCTTCAAAGTTGTTGTTTTTATTTGACATTATAGAGTATTTTGTGTTGGTCAGTGGCAAGAATTTCCAATTAAATCAATTTTGATTCCATGGAGTAAGAAAATAAGAGTGTGAAAAATGCCAAAGGGGGTGAATACTTCTTATACCCACTGTATAAATGCCATTTGGACACTCCAAATGGGCCAGATCAAATGCTGCCTCTCTTTCACTAGGTTACCTTTTCTGCCCTTAGGGACAGCCCAGCTTCAGCCGCATTCTCTCACCTTTCACATATTCGTGTGGAGGTAGGCTTCCTATTGCACACACTGTATATGCAAGATGCAGGCATAAGATGCATGCCTGACAGTGCAGGCTCTAGGACCGACCTCTTCTCTCCAACCCATCTGGAGTTCTGGAGGAAGTGTGTAGTTCTAAAAACCATTTCCCAATTTCAGAACTGCCCAGGAGGTTTAGTCAAAATATTTCGCAGTCCCACAAAGGACGGTGGCCTTTGTCCAATGCTGGACTTCCGCCACTTCAACAGGCATATCAATTTAGCATGTTCTCAACATCTCACATCTTCCCCGAAATCCACCCAGTCTAGTAGCTGACCACATTAAAGCTATAAGGGATATTTCCCTATTCTGGTGCAAAAAGGCTATCTGAAGGTCCTAAAGACACCTTTTAGATGCTCGAATGGATTCAGGTGTTAAGCTACTTGTCTGGTGTGTGCCCCCTTACAAGAACAAACTTAAGCAGACACAAACACTTTCCTCTCTCATATGTGCTGTTTGGGTCTCAACTCAGGCGCTTACTTTTGTAGGCATCGCTATCAACTTGATGCGAATAATGGCAACACTGTCAAAACAGGTTCTCTTTGAGTGCTTCTGACTAGGAGCAGTCATGTCAGCCTTGAATTGTCTCTTGACATTAACCTCCTCTCTGATCCCACTGGGCCTCATCTCTTACAGCCCTTCTGAGATGGTTTAGCCATGTCTGGTTCTGAAGCATGACAAGCTTTTTTTAGTCCAATTGTATTTGTAAACTGAAATGTCCTCCATTAGTTCAGTAGAGCACAGAACAGCCTTCAACCAGCCACTACTTCTGTTCACTCCGCAGTCCACTTGCTGAGGTGTGCAGTCATTGCATTGCAGGAGGAAAGCTGGAGCAGGCAAAATGTGCAGCTGGTACAGGCATGCTGCAAACACCTAATCAACTAGGGGAGTCACTGCTGCATAATGATATGAGGAAAGTCCCACTAACAGAAACCCTCCCTCCCTAGGCAACACTACAGACAATTTTGCACTGCTCTGAGGGGCTACCAGCCACAGTCACATCAGATTCTTGGGCACACATCCATGCACTGAAACTCAGTCTTCCTAGGACAAGGAATCTGAGCAACCTAAGACCGTGTTATACACCAATGCATCCCTGAAGGGGATGGGGCACAGTAGCAGAGGATCTGTCCACCTGCGGAATTTTAGTCCACACAACATATCAACATCTTGGAGCTCAAGAAAGGGCTGCTAGCCTTGGAAGATTCCATTCGAGCCTCACTCAGGAGAAAGTCCTGATGAGATTGGTTAACTGATGGACATTCAGAGAACACGCTACCCACTGCGTGCTACCCACTGTTCTCGAAGACTGGCCCCCTCATCCCGCTCATTTCATTGCCTTCACCCATGATTAGCTAGACAGGCACTGATTTCACTGGTACTGATAATCTAAGGACTGAGCCCAACACATGTGCTCTGCCCAGTACTGGCCATGATGCTGTATGTTGAGTGCACACATGCACCCTTTCCAGCCCAAATTAATTTCTATTCTACAGAAAAATATTTAGAAAATATTTTTAGAAAACAGCTATACATACAAATCATGGCCAGTTTTTTTGCTTAAATGTTTTATTTTAGAGATGAGTGTCCATATGGCACCATTGGGCTGTTTACAATATATGAGAGCTACCATTAAGTCATGTTACTTAAACAATTTTACAATCTGAAACAGCTGTGTAGAAAATTTTACTATATGAAACAACCCTCTCCATCTTTAGAATTGAATGCAAAATGGCTAGCTGATTAACACTACCTAGCTTAGCTAGCTACTAGCTATTTAGAGTGCTAGCTAACTACCTACCATCACCTTAGACAATCACAAGTAGCTAGCTGACTAGGTTAGGAAGTTCACTTTGGTAATGAATGACTAAATAAACAAACACTACAAAGACAGTGACTCCCAAATAATTAAAAAGAATATACAAATGACAATGACCTTGAAATTGATGTTCAGATACTCCAACTATCTACAATGCTCAAACGTTTTGGTTGGTGATCTGTGTGAATTGCCAAGCTTTGTTGTACAGTGCAGACTAACTTCTTAATTCAGTCTGAACTTGGTAGCAGACATGAAGGGCCGAGGGAAGATTAATCAATTTTCGGAAATGTACGACAATATTTGTTACTTTTGAGTCCTAACCTCACAGGCGCCTTCTTCTGTTCCCCGGTAAACATGAACAAAAAAAAGTGCCACTGTGTAGACATGGAACTGAGAGGTGCATTGACTCACAGCCTCAAAGCTCTGCGCACACAATGGTAAATGCTACGCTCTCACCGAGCAAACTAATAAAAATCGTATTAATGCAATAAAAATATAAAATCATTTTAATCAGATTTATTAGGGAGGCTAAATCTCTTGGCCTCACTGGATGGGCCGCCACTACAACCAATAATTGTTTTTCATACTAGAAATGTCACCTACAAATCACATATAAGTATATATTTTTGACACTTTCATCTTTTTTACATTTGCATACTTTACAGTAAAATTGCAAATGTAATTTTTCTTTGAGATATATGCAGTATATTTAACATTAATATATGGTTTCATTAAATTTTAGATTTCAGATTTGACCATTTATTGATATGCACAGTATTATTTTTTATTATAAGGTCATGACAGAATTCACACATATTGAGGTCAAAATAAGTAAAGAGTTAACATTTAGTGACAAGGTGAACTAATAAAAGTGATCTATGTACTGACAAGGCTTCCAGCACACAACTATGTTGGTCTACTTCAAACAACTGGGCAGGCTGCTGAGGATTCAATCAAACTTTCTCTTTGAATCAACAACCAAATAGATTTTCAGAGGAAGACATGTCTTAAAGAGTTGATTAATTTCTATAAAACAATACAATTAGGTAAGTATTCGGTTGCCATATGCACTTAGAAATTGAACAATTATGGAGTGCTGCAGAGATGTTTGTCCTTCTACCAGGTTCTCCCATCGCTGCAGAGGAACTCTGAAGCTCTCTTAGAGTGGCCATTGGGTTCTTGGTCACCTCCCTGACCATGGCCCTTCTTGCCCGGTTACTGAGTTTGGCCGGACAGCCAGCTCTAAGAAGAGTTGTGGTGGTTCCAAACTTCTTCCATTTCACAATGATGGAACCCACTGTTCTCCTGAGTGCTTTCAATGCTTTAGCAATGTTTTTATACCCTTCCCCAGATCTATGCCTCAACACAATTCTATCTCGGAGGTCTATGGAGAGTTCCTAGGACTTCATGGCTTGGTTTTTACTCTGACATGCACTGTCAACTGTGGGACCTTATATAGACAGGTGTGTGCCTTTCCAAATCATGTCCAATCAATTGAATTTACCACAGGTGGACTAGAATCAAGTTGTAGAAACATCTCAAGCAGTATCAGTGGAAACAAAATGCACCTCAGCTCACTTTTGGGTGTCATATCACTTGTGTACATATGATATTTTACATTTTGATTTTTAATAAATTAGCACAAATGTCTAAAAACCTGCTTTGACTTTCTCATTATGGGCTATTTTGTGTAGAATTTAGAGACAAAAAATGAACTTAATCTATTGTAGAATAAGTCTGTAACACAATGAAACATGGAGAGGGTGAAAGGGGTGTGCAGACTTTCCGGCTTGACTGTATATAGCATCTCGTCTGTGTTTACGTTTGAGATCTGCCAGCAACAGCCTGTGTATTCTGATATTTATTTTATTTGCCATGTTTTCAAATACTCGTGAAAATATATGAATTCCGCAATATGAATGCAATAGGCACTCAAGATCTATGGAAAAATACTTTTCACATTGCAAATTAAATCTTTTTAATTTCAAACGTAAATTACACAGATCGTTTGTTAGAACACAAAAGATAACATAATCTAGAATTCCCTCTGCCCTCCCCCCACACATGACACCATAACAAAATTTAAATCACACCTTAAAACTCACCTCTTCAAACTGGCCTGTATGACACAGTGCATGAAAGCAAAGCCAATAAAGTGGGGTTTCAAGTTGTTTGTACTGTGTGACTCTAGCACTGGGTATACTGTGGATTTTTCTATGTACCCAGGAAAGAACTACTTTCAGATAGGACAAGAACTTACATATGACACTGTAATGTCACTTGTGAATCGTGATTACTTGGGTTCTGGATATCATGTGTACATGGACAATTTCTCTCAATTTCTCTCAAACCTTTGAGAGAGAAATGGCCCATCTGACAGATGGCCCATCTGACACATCTTAGAGGTGTGGAGAACCCTCAGGTGTGGATCATGAATATTCAGGCCATTAGCAAATAGCCCTCCCACAGCCTGAAATAAATTTGACCAGTTCTGATAAAATCAGGTTTTTAGCTATTTAGATCTCAGATGTGGTAAACTATTTTGACATCCTTACATAACCAAGACCCTGATGAACAAAATCATATTGGCAAAAAAATTGTGTCACTACAGTTTAGTGTGTACTTTAACAACATTTGTGACGGCACAAAAATGTACTCTTTATAACTTGTGTGTTTGTAGATCTATTTACAAGCTGCATATTATACTGACCAAACTATTGATGGCATATAAATGTAGCTGTGATTGTCCTTCAAATAAAAATATCAAACACTTTGGAGTAAATGTGTGTTAAGTTGATGAAATTGAGATAAATATCAGATGACACCAAAATCACAAAGCTTCTCTGAATTAAGCACGGACCTCAGGGGGTTAAGCAGTACTTGGAGAGAAATTGCAGTTTTCTCTACTGTAGCAGCTATGAGACCACCACACAAATCAAATCAGATTTTTTTGAGGTTGGTGAAAAACATTCAATTCTAGAAATCCAATCCCCTTTAACCCATTCAGACCTAAAATGCCTGCTAAAAACGCCTATTAAAACCTAAGTTATTCTATCTTAAAACCTGAAAAAAATTCTAAAAAAAAGAGGTCCCCCCACGTATTTCAAAACAGCGCATTTCATTAATCGCAAAACCCTTAAATGGGTTAACATTTAATGAAACCAAAACATTTCATGAAACCAAAATATGGGAACGGTTTCACATTGTGGCGAAATACATATTCCACAAGGTGGATAATTATACTTCTAAATTATGTATGTTTCTCTTTTTAATATAACAATGTTTATTCATTATTTCTCCAATTTATCAAGACATGTAATGGGACTGGCTTGCCCTGCTAACTGGATACCCTGCTCAGAATCAGCAGCGAATGTGGCGTGTTTGATACCAACGAGCACAAGGCAAACACACTGGTTTTGCAATGTGGTCCTGTTGACCGTTTGAAAGCCCCAGGTAAAATTTTTCCCCTCCATTTAAAATAAATACTCCTCCCTCACCACTTGCTGCCATGAGGTGCCAAATTATACCCTGAGTGTATGAAAATGAGCACACCCACTAGGTTTTCTGGCTAGCTCTGACGTAAGCAACAATGCTAGCACTCCCTGAAAGTCAGATTTTTCTAAGGATGTTCTATTTCAGTTTTGGATTTCTTCCTGTAGCTGTTTTTATGGTTTGATTTAGAAAATCATGATTGTCTAGTCTAGCAAACATGACCATGCATGATACCACCTAGTTAATGTTAGCTACTGAACAAAGAGACAAACTACTAGCACCCAACTTCAGCTGTCAAACCAGCTGAGACTAACTAGCTACCTAACATTACCTAGCCAGACTAACAAACCAATGTGTATCATTGTGTCCACGCAAACAGACAAGGTAGCCATAAATGAGCTAGCTATCATTAGCTAAGAAATTGGTATTACCAGATATTTTAAATAATGTTATTTAAAATCTCTGGTATTACTGTCTGATCTCTGTTACCAGTACGAGAAAATTAGTTTGTATAATGAGAAATGTTGCTCAGCAATTGTTATATAAACAACAACAAAAAAACCATCTATATTGGTGGAACTGCGTAAGGAGGAGACTGGTGATTGTCAGATTTTAAATGTAAATGCGGTGAAACCGTTATCTTAACATAAAGAGACCAGCTGTAATATCTATAATCTCAAACCCCATGCACAACCCTCAATCCTAAATGAGCCATACGAAGAACAAGATACATTGATCTGGATTCAAGCAATCTTGAAACACTTTCTCATGCCCTGGGTCAGCAAAGGTTTTCCTTTTGAAAGCACTAGAATTCAGAGTGAAGGAGGAGGTAAATATATAGCTGAGGAGGGGTTGAGAAATGCAACAGGGTTGTGGGCATTACAGATAAGATGGTAAGAATGGGGGCTGTGCCAAAGGAACCTAATTGAAAAGGTAGTTCAGCAGTGGATGAAATTGTTATACCACCACTGAGAGCACGCCCCTCTTGCACTCCGCAATCACTGCTGCACATGGTGACAGCACAGCTGCAACAAGGTAACAGCGAAGTAACAACCTCGCTTTATGTCTTAAGGTTAAGGCCAAGATGAAATACTTAACAAAGTTTTAGTGAAATTAAATTTAAAATTAATTATGGAGGAGGGTCAATGATTTATGACAGATGAAGCACCAATGTACAGCAGCTGCTTCTAGGACTGATCACTGAATTCCAATGACACAGTGTCCTAATATTCACTACTTTTCTCTCGTTAGCAGAAGTGGCCGTAATACCATAATTATCTTTTATAGATTCAAAATACAAGCAAAATACCCCGGGTTACGAATGAGATCCGTTCTTACGTCTGTCTTTAAGTCGAATTTGTATGTAAGTCAGAACAGGTACATACAGTTCTTATTAATCACTTAGTCAAATGTTTGTCTTAGTATAGTATTTATTTTACCTTTCTGTGCATATAAAACACTTAAGAAAAACTTCCAAATACAATAAAACATAACATTCAGTACATAATAATACTGTAATAATAATAATACTGTAATATTAATAATAATAATACAGTAATAATAAAAGTAACTATGTACATACAGTACTGTACTGTAAAAAACATTAAAGAAAGGCTTCAAGCCTATTCTTGCACTAAGGAAAGGCTAATAGGCATATTACGCTGATTTTGGTCTTCTATCCAGATTATCAATAGCCTTTCCATCTCAATAATTAAACCACTGCGTTGCTTGGTAATAATCATGGCATTTATCGGGGCATGGCCTTTCACATGCTCCATTATTCTCCCTTTGTCTTTTAAAATTGTTCTGATCGTTGACCGGCTGTAGCCTAATGCTTTCCCAATGGCTGATGGCATTTCACCTCTCTACGATCTCTTTATTATTTCAACTTTACTTTCCATGGTGATTGTTTTCCTTTTCTTTGATGCATCACCAGCACTTGCATCGGATTTACACTTTGGAGGCATCGTTGTAAGGGTAAGAGAAAGAGAAAAACGGGACCGTGATCTGACTTAAAATAACGGATGGTGATCTCTGTTCCTTGAGCTGACGAACCGCTGAAACCGCGTAATGTTTTCATGAGCATCACAAAGTAGTGCGTTCGTTCGTTATTACGAACCATTGTATTTAACTAAATTTTTAAAAACATAATAGGCCTTATGGCAGTCTGTTCGTAAGTACGAGTTGTCCGTAAGCCAGACATTCGTAACCCGGGGACTGCCTGTACAATCAGCAGTTGTGTTAATTATTTTTGAACAGAAGGTGCATTATTATTTTATCATTACTAATTAATGTATGTTTATGCCATTGTAGACCTTACAGTTCTGTCAATACTTTGTAACCTTTGGCAACATTTAAAAAAATGCTATTTGTCCCAAAGGAGCCATTGAATTTGAGAGAGAGAGAGAGGTATTTCAAGAGGAGTTTCAAAGGGGGATATGATTCAGCTCCTTGGCTCCCTTGGCCTGACGCCTCAATGGGCAGAGCTTCAAGCAGGTACAAGAGTGCCTCAAGAGTGATCACACACTTCACCTGATCTTTTATCACCAAAACCTGTGTGATGAATGTCAATATTCCCTTTATATTTGACTGGGAGCAAAACCACTACAACCTTGCTGCATAGATCTAGCTCAGGAAGTAGTGCAGTTAGTGAAGAGCCATTGGGATGGAGGGAGGAGGGGTGATGTGTGTGGTGGTGGTGGGGGGCTCTTAAATGGGTACTCTCATCCATCTAATCTCCATCTATTAGACGAGCTCACCATCCATCATCAGCAACAACAGTGAGCCTGCCTGATTCAGAAAAGCAGTTGCTGTTCTTTTAAAACACAACAGTACCCATCTTATTACATCTCGGGCCAGCTCCTACATGAAGCATCCGCTTCTAATACAATCCCTTTGATGACGCAGTTTTTTGTCGCTTGCTGTTGAGGAAAGTCTCCCACTCCCTCAATGGAACAGTCAGTTTTGATTAAAAAAACACTTTGATTGATCCACATCTCCTGTGTTATTCCGGTATAAAATGTATTTTAATTATGGTATTTTTAAAAGACTGAATTGAATCAGATTAGTCCTTAATAGGGAGTAAGGAGTGTACAATAAAAGGATAAGAAGGAAATGTGGCTATCAAAGATTACTCTTGGGACAGAGTATCCCTGGTCCCTTCCTGAGTAAAAATAAACTCCAGTGTCTTTAGTCTCACTTGTCAGGCTCATAACCCTACGGCACTATGAGCCTGACCAGGTTGACACACTGATGTCTGTCAAACTTCAATAGATGGCATTTGCTAATAAACCAATGGTCAGTTACTTCTTCTGACCAATCATGATCTAGAAGGGGATCCAAAGAGGAGGGAATTCAAGTCAAGTCAACTATTGATCTATAACATAACACTGGTTAAAACTTTCTAGAACCAATCAGATTGCAGGAAACCAATATCTGAAACTGTAACTTCCCTTTCCAGACACTCTAGATATAGAGTGTCTGGGGTCAAGACTACATAGTCGTTATGCCTTCGCAAAAAAACAAATGCTATTTTTACACCTTAATATCACATTGAGATAATAGATAACTCTACTCACACAAACATGGCTACAGGGAGGAAAAATGGGATAAATCGGGGGAGAGCAAGAGCGAGAGCAAGAGCGAGAGGGAAGGACAATTGTTGAAGTAGGCCACAACGCAAGGGAGGCAGTATGTCCCAGATCAGTCATTTACTGCAGGCAGGATCATAGGAAAGAGTGGGGAGGTAGTGAGAGAGTGCAGAGGTCTGCTCTCTATTTCACAGCCCCTTCCCCCCTACAGTGAACACAGTAAATATTAAAGAGAGCTATTCCCTCTGTCTGTGCAAACACACAGGGTGATGATTGTAGGAGGTAGAGGGCAGATTGTAGGGGGTAATACAGCTACATAGATGTACACGTGTTGAATAAGAGACAACACCATCAGCAGTGGCACCCCTGGGGGGCTGTTGTTTACAATATGAAGTGAACGCTGAGGGCCAGATTTACTAAGGAAATAGTTGCAGCAGACATTCTAATTACTCAATCAAAAACCAAAAGCCACGGGGCCTCCCGCATGGTCCAGTGGTTACAACATTCGACACTGGCCACGGAGACCGGGGTTCGGTTCCCCGTGCCATCAGGGGGCGGCAATTGGCGGTCCGCCCCAGGGAGGGGGGAGGGAAGCAGACAGGACGTTCGCAGCGCATAAGAGTGGCCCTGTAGTACCGGGTTACGGTCGACGGCCTGGAGAGTTAGTTTCGGAGACGTCACTACCGGTCGCAGGACTACGGCAGTGAACTCACATTTCTAGGGGGGGATTGACATAAAAATAGCAGGTCTAATTGGCTACTAAATTGGGAGGAAATGGGAGAAAATCAGAAACAAAATCTTTAAAAAAATTAAAAAACGCCCAGATACCACAATTTTGCGTTAGGAGAAACACATAACACATATTCAAAACAATATGTCATGCTTACAAGTCCAGATCACAATCACCAAGAAATGGATAGGCACAAGTAGCGAGTGAACCACAACAAAAATAACTTTTCACAGATCAGGAAATGGAAGTGATGGTCAACAAGGTACAGCATCACAACGACGTATTGCAGCATAGGAATAAAACACCAATGGAGAGGAGAAACATTTGGAATGACATATTTACATTTTCCCCCTTACATTTAGTGACATCACAATTTTCTTTTTTAAAACAGCAATAGCTGTTAAAATATATATACAAATATATCAAATATATCAAAATATTGCAGCAAGATAAAATATAAATAATATCTATATTAAAATAATATATAATATGTAAATAATATAACATATTTTTTTAGCCAAGCCAAAATTGCACCTCTGGCAATTGGCTGCTCTCATTGCACATAACTATTTAGTGTCTGTTATGTTCTTTAGTCAGGCAACACAGGAAAAGCTATAGGTTATTTTGTTGTGTCAGTCATTAAAGCGTGGACTTTTGCTACAAAGAACAAAAGCAAGTCACAGGACATGAACATGATGTGTGTCTTCTGGTGGCAGAGCCAGGACTTCCGCTGACCGGTAGCTACTCACTGGTCGTAAACGGGATCCTGGTCATCGATCCTTTGGGGCTTTTGGTATTGTAAAACCAAATAATAAATCTAAATGAACAAAAATGAACCAAAACTCAGAAGTGCTGGAACTCTCACAATCGGTGCCCCACCATTCCAGTCTTCAATAGCAGCACAAGGCACGCGAAGCCCATTCATGATAGTAAATGTACACTAGAGAAAAGTTTGGAAAATTTGTATTGGAGAATGACAGAAGTTGGCTTATTTCGTAGCAAAAGTTTACCATCATGAGGATACCAAACTTTTCTATGTGAAAACATACTCACATATCTCATAGACCCAGGAGAATGACATCTTTACTGTTGTTAGTGATATGAAGTGCTAAGTAAACATTGGAAGTCTCTGTTTGGCTTGGTCTTGTGAAAAAACTGGTTCATTACTTTTGTTCGTTAGACCCTATGGTGATCAGGATGCCCACATTATCAATGATATGTCATATTTTGAGACTGATAGACTTCACCAAAGGTAAGGAGCAGCTATTTTCCTAGAGTACCCTGCCTTGAATCGGGACAGGATGTTCATACAATATTTTTGTTACATTTAACCATGATATTTAAAGAAAAGCATGTTATATGCTGTAGCTGGCCCGCCGACAGTTAAGAGGTTAAGGCTTGCTTTATTACATCAGATGGCATACCTAATCGGCCTAATTTACAAAGTCCCCACCCTTTTTTAGCACGTTCACCCCAAGTATACATATGCATGAACAGATTTAATTATTTATCGGAAGGAAAGTCGCAGAGCGACATAACGCAAATTACATCCTAATAGCAATTTGACCCATTGCGACCGTTTAGTAAATCCAACATAGCTATTGCAACCTTTCAGCGACTGCTTTTGCATTCGAAGAGCAATCCTTTAGTAAATCTGTCTATCTTATTTCAATGATTATTTGGCACTCATGTCACCACATTTAATGAGCATTTAAGTACATAAGAAATATTTTCTTTTTTACTTTTATTAATATGTGTTGAAATTATATTTAACTATTTAGAATGAATGTAATTCCAGAGAGTAAATAAAATAAATATTGTATTTATTTTCTTCTTGATGCTGTTGGTGGAGACATGCATGGTACAGTCGCTGCACAATGTATGTAGTTCAGTGCCACTGTCAGAATAACATGGAGTTCAATTGTGATGACTCATTTACAGTTTGTCATACATTCAGCTGTGTCAGTCAGTCAGTTTTGCAGTATGTCAGTCAGTCTGTATGTTTGTTGTGCATTAATCCTCTCTTACAGATAAAAGCAGTGTGTTAAGCAAAGTGAATTATAATGACATGAGTGGAGCTTTTGAACTACAAAGGAAGTTCTTCTGCTGTATTCCCTGGCATGCCAAGGAGAAGATGAGAGGGGGAGAAATGCAGAAATGCACATTGACTAGCTCCACACTCCATGTTTGCCTCTCGCAGAAGAATGCCACTACGGATCTTAAGAGAAAGAAAGCAAGCAAATCGCTCATAAATTCTGGAGGAAAGAATGTCAGCACAAGACCAGTTTTTTAAATTTCTCAATTGCTTTTTGTTTCCTTGGTAGTACCCATTCTGGCCTTAGTTAGGGCCATGTTCTTCCTTCATTTCTCTCCCTTTCTCTCTGAGTTTAGAGTTAATGTGCTTCGATGTGCTGTCAGACAGAGTATGTGGACTTTATTCTGTCTGGAGCCATGATATCTCTTTGAAAAGAGCTGTTAACATCTGAACGTTCCTTTCTTTGTCATGCAACTGTGAATTCCCTCTGTGTAGCACAAAGACGCTCGATTCTTTACCCTCAATCCATCTTTCCCCATACATATTCCATCCTGACACACAAGATTTACACACCTTCCTCTCACCTCTGCCCTCTATTTGTTCATCAACAGTATAACTTTCTACACTTCTGACAACCTCCTCTTTTTCATCCTCCCTCTCTCTTTCTCTCACTCACATACACATACACTCTCAAAAGCACTTAATTGTGTAATTATGTGCGCTCCACACAGTGACCTACCTACACCCTATCCATAGGGATGTTAAAAAAATAATTTCGAGAGGATGAGAGAGTGAATAACGGAAGAAACACATTAGAGACAAAGACGCTATAAATAGATACAGCTGATAATAGCTGTAGATAGACTTCCGTAGAGCTGGAGATGAGCATGTGTTCAGATACGATTCATATGTGCCATTTTTTTATCCGTTTCTCACTTTCCCACTTTTTCTCTAATTTTCCTCCAACTTCTCCTCAGGACTGTAATTTCAACCTGCTTTTATTGAATTCTGTATATGGTGTGAGTGTGTGTGTGTGTGTTATTGTGTGTACTCTATTGTAATAATCAAACTGTGTGATCATGTAATATGACTATAGTATTACATACGCTCATGAAAGTGAGCTTGTGTATATATATTGTGTGTATATATATACATATATACCAGCCAATAAATATTACCTCTATGTACAGACTGCAATTAATTTGTCAAGGTATGCCAATGTATGTGGGTGGGTGTGTATCAAAAAGTGACAGAAATCTGGATGCAAGGCCCCTTTAATAAATGCCTCTCTCTCTCTCTCCCTCTGTCGCTCTGTATAGATCGCTGGCTTCACTCTATATAATTGCACACACACACACACACACACACACACACACACACACACACACACACACACACACACACACACACACACACACACACACACACACACACACACACACACACACACACACACACACATACACACATACACATATATCTCTTCCATCTCTTCTCTCTCTCTCTCTCTCTCTCTCTCTCTCTCTCTCTCTCTCTCTCACACACACACACACAAGCCTTTTTCAACCCTTCCTCCTTTGCTCATTAAATCTCCTCCTCATCCATGCCATTTCCATGTCTTTCGCTCTCTCTCTTTCTGTTACTTACACATATTTATCTGCCTCCCTGGCATACCTTATTTCCTGTATCTCTATTTGATTATCCCGTTGCCCTTTCTTTCTCCATAGTTCCTCCATGTGTCTTATAATATTCTACAAACCCTGAACACTGCCTCATTCAGCTTTCTTGCCTCATACTATTAATACCTCATTTACTTTATCCCTCCTACAACCATCAGTTTTTTTAAATCAAACTGCCATTCCATTGATACAGTATTTGCATACGCATACATCTTTTTCTCTTTTCTCTCTGATCCCTGTCTCGCTCTAATCCTGGTCCAACCATATTTCGCTAATTCAAATAGATGGTGCTACTTGAATACCTATCCCTCTCTCTGAATCATCAGAAATCCACCCTCTCCCCCACTCCTTTCCCCTCATTCCCTTATCCCTCTTTCCCTTTTCCCCCAAAGCTAGTCCTCTATCTTCACTCATATGCCTCTCTCCCATCATTTCCCCCTCTCCATCCCTTTATGCATCTCTCCATCACCACCAGCAATAGGACAAATAAACACTCCTCCTTACTGTATACAAAGCTCTGTCTTCTTCTTCTTTTTCTTTCTATTCGTAGATCCCTCCTTCCTGCACAGAGAAAGAGAGAGAGTGACAGAGGAGGGATAGAGAGAGGGAAGACCCAGAGGCTGGCAGTTTCAAAAATGAGAAAGAGGGAGAGAGGAAATACAGGTAAAAAAAAGAAATGATTTAAAAAAATCAATGTACTGCTGCAGCAACAGTGCAAGCAAGAATTACATTGTAAGGTCTGTCCAGGCTAGACATATGTGAGTGTTTGCATATCCTCGAGTCACATTATGTCTTCCAGTGATAGCAATAGTAACAGTTCTATTTCCTTGGTTCTGACAACCAGTCTGCCTCTCTCTCCCTCTCTCTCTCCACGGTAGCATGTTCAAACAGCCCTGATCTCTCTCTCTTTCAGCTGGTTGGTTGGCTCCTTCCCTTCAGCCCCCTCCTCCGTACCTTTCTCTTTCTGTCTCATGCTCCCGCCCCTCCCCCTCTTCCCTCTCTCTCTTGCCTCCGTCAGTACCCAGATACAGGCTTAGCCCTCCCCACCCCCACCCCCCTCGTTCTCTTTGATATTATAAAGAGTTCTAGACTTTAGCTATGAAGAGACTCTATGTTTTTGACAGAGCCAGAGACTACAGCAGGCTGAGAAGGAAAATGCACCGCAGCTAACATACAGCAGGAAAATATGTCTTCACACAACTGGTGATACATACAAAAACAATACAGATATATGTTTGTTTGATGCAAGAATGATACGGAGAACAAAACTAATATTGTGTGAATATGTTATTAATGCTATTATATTACTGTTATTGTTGAATCACTTAGCAGATACCATTCGGATATTGTCTACACGCAAACTGAATCACAGCCAGATGTATGGACTGATACAAATGCAAATCTGTAATAAAAAGGGTTAGGGATTCTTTATAAAAAGAATATAAAAACATCAGCAATATCAATACAGAGTGAAAATACAAATAATACGGATTGTAAAATACATAGACAAATGTACATGTATTGTAATCCTAATTGTGTCAATTGCATGTATTTCAATCAAATATGACATGGCATATGACATATGGATTTTTGTCTGCAAGTGGTGTAAGTGAGGATGGGTGGAGTTGGGCTACTACCAGCCAGTCAGACCCATTGCCCAGATTCACCAGCATCCTCTACAGCCAAACTTCACAGTCTAGCCCCACCCATCCTCTGTAGCTAAGCTGCACCCCCTGCAGTCCAGCTTCTTCTTTTACAGCTGAACTCCACTCCTGTCCTCTACAGCTATGCCCCACCCTTCACAGCCCAACTTCACCCATCCTCAGTAACTAAGCTCCAACCATCTTCTTTAGATAGAGCTCACATCTACAGTCCAGCTCCACTCTTTATAACCCAACTGTACTTTATACAGTCCAGCTCCATCCTTTATAACCTAGCTGTACTTTTTATAGTCCAGCTCCACCCTTTATGACCCAGCTGCATGTTCTACAGTCCAGCTCCACCTTTTATAACCCAGCTGTACTTTATACAGTCCAGCTCCACCAATTTATAACCCAGCTGCTCTTTCTACAGTCCAGCTCCACCATTTATAACCCAGCTATATAGCCCAGCTGCTCTACATTCCAGCTCTACACGTTATAACCAGCTGTACTTTCTACAGTCCAGCTCCACCCTTTTTAACCCAGCTACATATTTACAGCAGAGCGGCACCCTTCCTCTCTAGCTGAATTCCAGGCTGTACATTCTAGCTTCACTAAAGAATAGCTCCACCCCTGTCATCCACAGCCTATTGCTCCCATTTATTCCATTGTCCATCCCCATCCCACCTCCATGTACTAAATATATAAGCAGGAGGAATGAATAATGCCCTTATCGTGGTATACAATTATGATGGACAGATTATGTAAAATGAATATATTCTGTATGCTAATTAAAGAGCTTTATCCTTACAGCCTCTCCGTGGTAGAACTGATTATGAATCATTACTTTTATCTCAGGCCACACAGTCACACCAATAAGTTGAATTCCTGGACTGAAAATTTTGTATGCACTAAACTTAGCTTTTAGGGTTTTAAACTTAGCACTGATCCGGTCAGCTTTCAAGTTTTGTTCCTCTCTCCTTTCATCAGCCAGATCCTCATCCTCCTCTCACATTTCAGCATTACAGATGGTTCTATCTGCTCCAAGGCTCTCTGTCTCTTGGGCAAGGTGACTGTGTTCCGATGGCAACGCTTCTGATACTGCCACTCCTCCCACCATCACCAATACTTTGCATTGCAACTCCATGGTACATTAAATATTAGTTCTATTAACATAACTTCTACTATCATAACAGCTTCTTCAGGTACCAATTATGACTACAATTATAATGTAGAACCGCAGAGAAAGAGATTTGTAAACCAGACATCGGTTCCTTTCCATTAAACCATGAACACCTTATAATAAATCATAAATCAAGCCATATAGTGCTTACTTTGGCATAGGTTGATTTATCTATTTTGATTGATCAGGTCACCTGAGAAAACTGATGGCTCTAGCAGCCTGCTTGATATAATGCTGTATTTTACATGTGGGGTGAATGCTACAATAGGTTATAACTGAAACAAATTGGTCAATAAACCGTCAAGTTTTTACTGCCGCAGCACTGTCATGTTCGGCAGTCCCATGGAGATGTTCTGGTTTCTCCTCGCACCACCTATATAAAAAGCATACTTATTACTAAAATGCTCATTTAAATGTACATCTATAGTGTAAAATACAGAGCAGTGGGTTTTATTAATACAGCATCTGTGTTCTCTAGACACGCATTTAGGCTATTTTGAAGTAAATGTAGTGGACTAGTAGCTTCAGTCCATCGTGCTTGTATGATTCAGAAATGAGATCATCCACAGCTGCTGGCTAAATTACGTCAAAAATAGGTGCTGAAAAAAGAAATACAGAGGTCACCAGAAATCTGATTTGTTCCCAAAAAACTGAATGTATAAGAACACTGCTGTTACTGTAAATAACTAGCCTTTTACATTACAGGAAGTAATTGTCATGAGAAAAATAATTAGACTATTAAAAGCATTCCAAAGTGTTGTCCTTGGCGTGACCTTATTAGGAGTCTCCTCCAATAAAATGCTGCACATTCACTGAATATTATTTTGTGACATTCATTTTAAATATCAGTGGAAATGTTTTTAATACCTTACTTTTAAGCTTTTAATGTGCAACGTTTCGCTGTCTAGCTTTCTATTGCACACTTGTATGTTCACGGCTGCATTGATGCAAACTTTCTATAAATTACAGACGTATATTGGAATTTGTATTAATTTCTTCAAATTGGTCTGCAACCTCTCCCTTTGTTCAGACTTATTGGTGGCTCCCATCACAAACATACGGTGTACTCAAGTTTGTAAGCCTGTCCAACAATGCATGAGTTTTTGTATGCAGTCTTGCTCAAATAGCCCCGTTTGGACATGATTCGGACATTGCTTCCTTATTGAGCTCATGGCCCTCTGTTTGGGAGACCTCGGTCAATTGATTTAGCTGGATCTGCTGGAGTGCAACTAGGGTTGAGCACTTACTGTGCATGTATGTGGACAAGGCTAGGACTATGTTATCATGCATCAATGTGTCAGTAACGTTGACAAAAAATTCATCCCCTCTTCTGCCCGTGTCCTCATTATGAAAAAAGCTGTTCTACTTGCCTTTGGAGTTAACCCCTCGCGTGCATCAGAGCGGATGGAAAGTGGGTCATGGACTGAAGCTAAGGAAGGGGTGGGCAGGGAGTGGGAAGGGAGAGGGAAAAGATGGAGAGGGGAGGAAAGAGGTAAAGGAGGAAAAAATAATAATAAGTGAGGGAAAAGAGGCAAAAAGGCAAAGAAAGGGGGGTGACAGACCAGAGAATGAGGTGCATGAAATGAACAGGAATAAAGGGGGAATTGGTCGAGAGAGCCTGGGGAAAGAGAACAAGAGGGATTTTGATAGATCTCCAGAGCAACATATCGATAGTCAAAAGGGTAACAAACATGTTTAAACTTTAATTTTTCCATTGTATTACTTTACAGCAGAACATTAGAAAGGATCAGTCCTCCCATTTCTCCCTTACAAAAGGTTGTGGACATACATCTCCACCAGATTCCCTTATAAAAGGGATATGTACATAAATGAACATTTCTTTCCAGAAAACGACAGAAAAATGTAAATTTTTTAACCCAATACCGTTAACTTCATATATCATATACAATCAAAGTTTATTATATTTAAGTTATATTAAAGCACCATTTATTAAGACCAGAGATATTGAAATAAATAATAAATTGGCCATTTTCTTCCTGTATATTTTCACCTACAAACACAAAAAATTTATACATACACACTGCCTAACTTAATTAAACAAGCAAGTCGTAACGGCATCATTTTTTACAGTATCACAACTCCCTCTCAGTCCAGTCCTGTTTTCTGGTTGGTTCCCGCATACCTCCATTAAGTAATTGAATGGCACCCATCAACCATTCAACCTGTTATTTATAAATGACTGAACACATCAGGGACATTAAATTTACAGCCAATATATTAGAATCCATGTTGAACAATTCTGCTTCTAGACAAAAGCACTCTGCTTGACCTTATGCTTGAAACAATAAAAACTTAAGATGTAATGTTACAAAAGTGTCTCAGTGTCTTCTTTATCTACATACGTTATCAAACAAACATAACCACAAGGCATTAAGCTAGCTCAGCAATAACAGAACATTGATTAATACACCTTTAACAGCAGAACCCTGTGTCATGTACAGAGCAGTGTACATGTAGATGTACATGTCATACAGAGAACAGTGATGTTGTGCTTAATAACATCTTTTATTTACCATTTACATGGGTTCACAGGAGCTCCAGCATTTGAGGTTTGGTGATGAGATGAGCACAATTCCATATTATCCCCCTCTCCCCTCTAGGTTTAACAAAGCATTCCACCTTCTGAACACTTGGCCTTTTATCCATTTCTTAGGCTTGTCCTAATGCACACGCCCTACTGCCCCTCCCAATTGCTCATCTTTCTCTCCCTCTCCCTGCCCTTGTCCCTATACAGCAGCTGTGCATTTACAGTACATTACACAACTCCCCAGAGGAGTTTTCAGCTGGAGCTTAGGAAGTACTCACTGCACATGTGCAGTTACAATTTGTGTGCATTGCTGACTGCTCATCTAATCTAATTTAGTAAGGCAGTGCGCACGCACACACACACACACACACACACAAATAAAACACGTGCCCTCTCGCTCATACATATATTTATATCTTTCATGGCCAAATATGTATACAAAATTGACGCTGTATTTTTAAAAAGAGAAACTAATCAAATACATATAATTACAGTACACATATTCACTTCAGGGCACAACATCCCCACCATGTGGCTATATTCTGCTATGCCAGACTAGAAGAGAATTGTGGTACTTCCTCAACAATGCATGTTAAATGGAAACGGATATTTTACTACTGTTCTTTTCCTTGTGGATGATGTCTGACATCTAACACAGGAAGATCAGACAATCCATCATATATTATGTGGATTTTTATCCCCTCGGTCCTGCACATTAGTTTAACTATTGTTGCACCATTCTATTCATGCAGTTTGTTCCCTCTTTACAGTTGTGCCATCATTTAAAGGGTTTCGAAGAACATTTTTCAGATTGACTTAACTTGAAATGAAAATGAAACCCTTTTAAACACTCAATTTATTTTACGTTCTTTTGAGAAAAGAAAAAAGTACAATCCATGCCTGCACACTCTTTTTAAAAAGGCTTAGGCAAAAACAGATACTTTTTTAATGGAAAAGTGAATACCGTCTTCTTCTTGTAACATGAACTCCTCGTCTTATTACAACAAATAAATATATGTATCAATCAGGACATTTTATCAGCTAGATAATGGCTAGAAACCAGAAGCCAGACAATCAGTCTGTATACTGTAGGTCTAGATCCACAGAGCCATCAGTCACCACCAGTCTAAGCCTCTTGGGTTTCCTGTCTGTGTGTAGGGGGCCATGGGTGTGGGTGGACATGGGGAGAGAGCATGACACTGAGGAGACAGCATGGGGTGTGGCTTGGCTGGGCTGTTGCAGATTCTTCTTGCTCTGCTCATTTCTCTGTATTTCCTCACCTCTCAGCCCTGCAAAGCCACCTAGAGAGGAAGAAGATGGACAGTTTGAAGCTATGGGGCCACGCTCAAGGACCAGCCTCCCCTGTGTCCCAGAGGGCTCCATGAGGCAGTGGTAGGTGTAATTACTAGGCATGGCCCCTGAATAGTTCATAAACTCCCCTCCATCCTTATAGCCCAGGGTCACTGAGTGGTCACCAGAGAAGTTGAACACGTAAGGAGATGCTTGACTGTAGGGGAGAGATTTATTCACAGAGGCTTGATGTTCAGAAGAGGAATTACGGGTAACTTGAGGGCTATTATGCTGAGACACAGACTGTGATTTGTCCAGAGTGTCTGAGGAACTGTAGGCAAAGTTGGAGGGGTCACATTGTGTGAATGTGGGGGACTTGGGGAAAGAGACCTGCCGTTTATCAGAAGGGTGGGCAGATAGGGTGCAAGTAGAATGAGAGTTTTGAGTGTGAGACAAATTTGGGGAGTTGTCCTGATTTGGGTGTCTGTTTTGAGATATGTTGTAACTTTGAGGGACTGAGTGAGGAGAGAAAGCCTTATGGAAAGTGGAGAGGTTTCTGTCCAATAAACTACAAAAAAGATGGGATTTATCATGAGGTGGTTTATCAAAGGCCATTGCGTCTTTATTGGTAGTCAGATAATAAACTGGATGAATTCTGTCACTGTGGGAGAGAGGTTTGTTTGGATAGCTGGATGTTTCATAACTGATCGAACCTTTCCCTGTATTGAAGCCACACTCTGGATATCGTGCTTGGAGACCGGCAATGCTAGAATTTTGGGCATCATAACAGAGTTGATTCTTTCTGGGATCACTGTACCCAGTTTTTGGGCCTGGAGGCTTGTATGGTAGGCTAGGGCTGCTCAGAGGACCTTTGCAGTGGTTAGTATGGAAAGTCTGACTTTGTCTGCTGCCATCTTGAACCTTTCCCAAATAATTAGAGTTTTCAAAAAGGTCTGCATTTTTGTCATATGCACAGCAAAATGTTTCCCCATGACAAAGTATGTGCGACGGTGGGTAAGAAGCAGAGTTATTCCCTGCTGGTAGGCTGTAGGACTTTGAAGGATAATTCTGGGTCCCCATACTGTACAAGTTTGGCATTGTGTGGCTGGCAGAAAAGGGTTCCGGTTTATTTGTGACGCTGATGTTGTGGAAAGGTTCAATGGTTTTATCCTGGGAGTCAGACTGGACTTTGGCACAAGCAGAATGGGCAGAACTTCCCCTGGAACTGAAACTGTAATTGAGTGGATTGACTTGTGAGGTATGAGCAAGTGAGCTGGGGGGAGGAACATACTTGGTGCTGGATGCAGTGCCATGCATGAGCAATTCTTTGCTGGTGCACTGCTGTTTGTCAACGAGAGAGTGCTGCATTTTTGGATCTTCCTTCATGTGTGGGGCTGGTTGATTTTTATCAGGAAAGAGATTCAGTGCGGGATGGGTGCCCTGTCCTCCAGAGTCAGAGACAGGTGCAAAACCAAGACTTACTGCATTAAAAGATATTGCATCTTTGATATAAGTGTGGCCCTCACCAAAACAGAGAGACACATTCTTAGGGCAAGTGAAATCTGGGAAACTCTGCAGATCTGCGCCTGAACTGAAGTTGCTTCCTGGGCTAGGAGTATCTAGATACGGAGTGCCTGGTTGCCAGGCTTCAGAAGGGGTTTGAGAGAAAGGACTGTTGAAGGATTCTGAATGGTTTTCTTCTTCGTCTGGGCAAAATGCATTGAGAGCATTTTGGAGGTTGCTTTGATGAGGGAGGTGGTAATACCCTTCCAAATTCAGTGTCTGGAAGTCTAGGAGATCTTCACAACAGTTTGTGGTATTTGACTCTGTGGTAAGGAGAGACCTCTCGATCAATGAGAAAAGAGGAGACTGGGCTTTAGGCTGGGACTGAGAGGAGGTAGAATTGGTGTCATTGGGAACGCTTGTGTCAGAGGTCTGTGCTTGGTTTGATGCTTCAAATGTGGGGACTGTTGAGGAACCCTGGTTGATTTGGAGCAAACTGTAACTTGGACCAGTGGATCTTCTTCCCTCCCTCCTCCTCCTTCTCCTCCTTCTCAGTGCTCTCCCCTGCCTCTGTCGTATTCTTCTCATCTTCTCCTGGTTTTCAATGATCTCCTTATTCATCTTCATTCCTCTCCAGTTCTGATGTTCAGATGATAAACGATCTTCCTGTGAGCTGCGACGAGGTGAGTTGAGCGAGAGTGGTGAGAGAGAAAGTGGGAGGTTGAATGATTCAATTTTTGGAGGGCCAACACAGGCGCCTCTGTGTTTGTGTTTTCTTTTGAGTTGAGAACACTGAGATGGGTATTCTTCCTCTTCTAGCTTCTGGAACTTCATAAATCTCCTGAATCGCCTCTCTTGAATATGCAGAATGTGCCTTCTTTCCCTTATGGCAGGTTCATTCCTTCCCTCATGGCCCTTCTCAATCTCCACTCTTTGTCCACTTCTCTCTACATCACTCTGCTCCCTGTCCTTATTCTCCACCGTCCATCCGCCTTCTGCCACTCTCCGCAATCTGATTCGCAATAAGGCTTGGTCCCCTCTATCTGCATTTAAAGCCCCTTCTCTCTCATCACTGTCCTCTGCTTCAATCTTGAATTGTTTCCTCATCGGCACCTCATTCTCTACCTCACCATTGCCACCTTTATCCTCATTTCCTTCAAGGTTTCTGTCAGTCCCTTCGGGACTCGGTCTCATTTTTTTCTCCTCCCCATCTGTCAGTTGGATTTCATCTCTACCCTCTATGCTAATTGTGTCACTTTCCATTTCGCCTTCATTTCCGCTACCATCAATAATTTTCTTTCCGTCTTCCCAAGCCTGTTCTGCAAGTGTCCCACTAACATCCCAGTCTCGGCCTTCATTGCTTACACTGTCTACCTCTCCCTGTCCTTCTAAACTGTCACCCATTTTTACCACCAGTGCTTCCTCCATACTGTCTTTTTTCATATCCAGACCTACATCCCCAGTCTCAGTTTGTGTCTTTATTGACTTCAACCCTGCTCCTTTTGTCCACCTTCCCCATTGATCTGGCTTTCTTTCGGTTGTCTGCTCCAATTCTGCTTCATGTTCCACCACCATCTCTCCTCTCACCTCCCTCTCCATCTCAAGGTTCAAAATTGAAACTGAGTCTAGAATGGCCTTAAAAGGCTCAAAAAGCTGCATATCAGGTACTGGACTGGTGCTTGTCATCATCTTTTCCTCTTCAGTTCTCTCCATCTCCCACTCCTCGCCTCTCTTTCTCTTCAAGCGAATTCTTAAGTTACAGCTCTGATCATCATCCCTCTCCTCAAGACAATCTTGAAAGGTAGACAAAATATGGACTTCAGTTTGTCTCTCCTCTTCCTCTTCTCTACCTTCTCCCTTTTCTTTCCCCTGCCCAGGACTGCACTGATCTGCAGTGATCTTATCTGATGGAGGCTCCTCTACAAGTTCTGGAGCCTCCATGTGAGTCTCAGTAGATGATTGCTGTTGGTCCGTGCATAAATCAGTCTGAGATTTGGAATTCTCATCATCCTCTACTTTCTCTTGGTTGCTGCCTTCCCTCTCTTCTTTCTTGCTCTCCATCTTGTTTCCCTCATACTCGGCCTCTATTCCACTCCTCTCTTCCTGCTCTGCTTCTACTGCCACATTCTCCATTCCATTTGCCCCTCTCTCTGACAGCCCTACCTCTACACGTAGGTTTTGATTTTCCCTGTTTATCTCACAGTCCATTGCCTCTCGCTCTGCAGTATTTCCAGCTGTTACTCTTTCCACTTTCTGTCTCCTCTTCTTTAGCAACCAAACGTTCTGGTTTATTTGTACATGCTCTTTTCTGTTTACACAAGAACGTAGCTGTCTGAGCATTGGGTTTAGTTTTGAGGTTCTAATTAAGGTGTTCTTCTTTGACCTACTCTTAGGCTTTGCTGCTTTAAACCTGGATTCACATGTTTCAATCTCTTCCTTTGCTTTTCCACTGTCTTTTCTCTTTGATTCAGTTTTTACTTTGACATCTTCTTTTAAATTTAATTCGGAGTCCAACTTACTAGTTGTTTGTTCGGTTACATTCTCTGAGCGTTCATCTGATGGAACAGATAGTGCAGAATGTAAGTTCTGTTCAGATTTCATAGCCATTGCTTGTAGAGACATTCTTTTCTTTAATGGAATTCGAGCCTGGATTTGTGCCTGTGGAATGAGATCCAGACTTGGTTTAACTCCAGCCTTTTCAGTAATATGTTGCTCTGGCACTGAAAGAGGCTGAGGTGATTTTGGTTCTGCTGAAATCATATGTGCTGGAAGGCCTTTGATAATTTGAGGCAATTCTCGCTGCAGGTCAATTTGCGCAATAGGTTTGCTCGTACTTGTTGTTCGAGTTGTGAGTGAGTTCTTGTCCCTTCCCCTAGCTTTCTTTCTTCGTATTCTTCCTTTCCATCTCCTCACCTTCTTTATTCCTCTTCCTCCTGGCTTGTCTTTCTTCTTCTCATTATTGGTTTCATGGACCTGTGACTTCCTTCCCTCTTCTTTCTCTTCCTCTTCCATATCATCCTTATTTTCTTTATGTTCTGGGATTGTCACATTTATTTCTCCCTTCCCACTCAAGTTTTTCTCTTTTCCCTTCCCAAGAACATCAGAAAGAATAACCCTCACCTCCTTAATAACAATATTATCCCTCATTTTGTTTTCAGCAGTTTTTGAGTGTCTCTCTTCTTGCTCATCTCTCACACCTCTTTGGATTTCTTCTCTCGGTTTCTCTGCTTCTTCTCGATGCACCTTCCTCCACTTCCTTTTCCCTAAAATTCTGGCACAAGTTAAAGGCTTTTCATTGCCTCTCTGTCCTTCCCTCTCTTCTGTGCCTTCATTGGCTTTCTCTCCCGCTATCCTCGCAGTTGTAATTAAACTATCTTTCTCTATCCCCCCGGAATTCTTACTGTGACTTGTTTTTTCCTCCCTCGTCCCTCTTCTATGCATTGAGTGTCCTATTCTACACTCTTTCTTCTCCTCCTCTCCACCTATTTTTACATTTGTGGGACTGCACCTATCTGCATCACTGTCTTTCTTTTGCCTGCTGTCCTTCCTATGACTATTGTTCGCCACCACCACCTCTCCCTGTCCTGTTGAAATTCTGGTACCTGCCCATCTTTTGTCATCTTTCTCCCCATCCTTCTCAACCCCATGATTGTTTGACTCCTCCTCTTCCTTCTCTTCTGTCACCTGTGTAGTTCTCACACTACCAACATTTTGGATTACATTTTCCATCCCATCACCACTATTCTTATTCTTCCCATTTATATTTGCACCCTCCTTACCTTTACCTTCCTCTGCTCCAATTTCAACAGCTTTGCATTCTACCCCTTTCTCCCCTTCACCCTGCTGTAAACCTCTAATTTCTTCAGAACCACCACCACTATCTCCACCTCCACAGCTAACTGCTCCAACATACATCTCCCTCACCCCTTTCTTACCTTCGTATCTTGAAGAGTTCTTTCCTTTTCCTCGTTTAGATAATGGAGGTGGACTTGAATTTTTAATGTCAGTCCTTCTCACTTCTGCTTCAGCTATTTCTACGGCTGTTTTCTCCTTCATCCGACTGCCTCCTTCCTTCTCTGCTCCTTTAACAGCCCTTCCTGCTTCCTGACCTTCTGGAAAGGATACCCTAACAACATCAACTGTTAGATACCGTTTCAACCCTAACGAAAGAGACTGACTGGAGTGTAACAGGGTGCAAGAGCTATGGAAGGGGACTGTAACAAGGGGACACACACACAGATATGGGTTTTGGGCGCAATTTTCATTTTTACACTCTCGACATCCGGAATTGTCTGAGACACTTTTGCAAACACTTCTGCTGCTAATTCTTTTCTCTGAGAATTTTGAGTCCCGCAGTGTGCTGTGAGTGCCCTGAGTATGTGCATTTTCACAGCTGTCCTTCACATTGACAGGCAGAGAGCCTGCATGCTGCAGTTCACTGCTCTTTGACTTTTCTATGCCAGTGCATATTCGGTTAATGGCATATGACACGCTACTGCTGGACCTACTATTAGCAATGGTAATGCGGTTGGTACCATTAGTAGCAGCTTTAACAATATCCGTTGCACCCTTTGTGCACCTTTTAAATTTAGGGTCATCACAGTTTTCCCTCACGGACTGGTTGCTACAGTTTGTCTTATTGGTGACAGCAACTGTGTGAACAGCCAATTGTGAAACAGTATCCAGACGTTCACATTTATTTCGATCCATGTTCCTCATATCAGGGGAAATCCTTGATTGTACAACAAGGGGAGCTTTGTCCACCAGTTCAAGCTTCGCCCGCTGGCTCCTCTTCCTCCCTCTGTGTCCATCATTCCCATCATCATGTGAGCAAGGGCTGAGGGTGAAGGGTTGCAGATTCAACTCAACTGCAGTTGTATGGTTCAGAGTGCTTCCCTCTTTCTCCTCTCCACCCTGGTCTAGTCCTTGGGTCTTTACATCTTTAGGCTCCCCATTTTCAGCCGGGCACAGTAAGGTATTCCCACCTTTGGTGGACTGCTTGAATTTTGAGATTAAATCTGCAGAGCAGCGGCGCAGACACACCCTCAGGTCCTTGAACACGATGTGTGATAAAGAGGGGATCACAAAGTTCGGATTTCTTTCAGCTCTCTCACGCTCATCTTGTCTGTATCTATTTCTCCTCCTCATCCTCATCCTGCTACTGTTGCTCATGGCGAGGGGATTTCTTTTTATCCGCGGAGAGAGGGAGAATCTAGGGAAAAGAGCTGCAAAAAAACAAAACATGGTGGTGACATTTAAACTTATATTGTGCAAGGCTGCAGTTTATATGAAATTAAAAATGGAAAATATTTCAAAGACAAAATTTAAAATGTCTCTGATCTTTGTGGATTATGAGGTCTTACAACAAAATAATGCTACATAAGTGTTAGACAGAACAAAATAAAGGTTTGATAGACCATCGTATATGGAAACTGTAAGATCAAGTAAATATCAGCTGGTATCAGGGTTCTGGTCAATTCCATTTAAATTATAAGGATTATTTGATAAATAAATAGAATTATAATTCATTTCCTGAATTGACTGAATTTAAATGAAGTTGACCTCAGCTATGGCTGGTATATATTCTATGAACCTAGGAATACTTAGATATGCATACAAAGAACAAGATGTTAATGAATATCATGTTGAAAGGACAAGTTGAGTAACCCGGACATAGTCGTGAGATACAATCTAATTTATTTTGCACAACTGAGTTTAAGATAAAACCAGAATCAGTTAAAATATGCCATGGTGGATAAAGCAAACAGTGAATTAATAATGCAAAGTGAGAAAGGCCTACCTGTGCTTGTGGATGCAACGGTAGACCCTAAGGTACAATTCCCTTTCTCCCTATTCAGACGGAGGTCAGTCTCTCTCAGACTGTACTTCTGCCCAGCAACGTCTCCTAGGTCTTCACAAACCTTCTGTGTTTCCCTATGCCTAAAGAATCCCTCTCCTTTTCTAAAAAGACAGTAAACAACAGTGTACACATAGCATAACATAGAAAATATACAGCATGGACATAGCATGACATAGCACCTATGGTTTTGTTAGTGGACACAATGTTCAAAAACACACTTTGTTTCAAGTTCAATTGAAACTAAATCATTCCCTGACTACCTTGAATGCCCAAAGTCATTATAAATAAGGTATACTAGAAATGGCAAAGCACCTGGGATATTGTTGTCCCCTAGACAGTCTCTCTCATCTTTGCCATGAAAGACTAACTCCATCAGTGTTGCCATAGGATGCTCAGTTTTGAACGACAACCTGTTCTAGGCAAATTAACAGTTGTGCCATATTCTCTCCATTTCTTTATGATGGACTTAATGGTGCTCTGGGGGATATTGAATTTGTTTGGTGCTCTTGAATAACCTGCTCTTGATGGTCTTCATGACGAATGATATTTGACATTTAATATTTTGAAATCCCAATTATATAAATTTTGATTCCATGTTGAAACAAAATAACATTTGGAAACTTTTTTTTTCAAAACTACTTTTTATACCCGCTGGATATCCCTGTTGGTGAGCTTCGACTTGCGACAACTGTTCGTTCCTCTTTCCTGATGCAGTTTCTCCTTGTTTGGTGTATGCTGTCATGGTTTTTGACATTGTTCCCCTTGACACATTTAAGTAATTTTCCCATTTTTATGACTGACAACTAATTCAGGCACCAACTATTTATGAGTAACACTGTTTCACACCTACTATTGTGATTACGATTAATTGATGGCGATTGCTCCAAGGTTGCTTGTGGAGATCTGTCATTAATCTGATCCTCTAATTTTCAATTTCCTCAAATGAATTTCACCTAAACCCAAAATGTGTTATTTTTGTCAATAGTTTTTACAATCACAATTTACATTACAAATGTTGTTCCCTTGGGTTTTTGTATACTTCTTCACTGTGGCTATATGTCATGGATTGACACTGATTGGCAATAATTGATAAATGACCACATCCTGACAATCAATTAAGCAAAAGGGCATAAATATGCCTACTTTGAATTGTGGGGATACACCCTGATGAAGGCAGCTGATATGCATGGGCTGTAAGTCTCAGCCACTTCAGTCCTTTTATATTTTTCCTAATGGATAAGCCCTAGCAATAAAGTTTTTTTAACTAAACATCCAAGTAAGTGTTTTTTGGATGTGCTATGCATGGCCTTCCTAATTTTGTGATTTGTTCTTTGAGCCTTGTATTCAAAGAGCACCAGTAGCATTCAAGAGACTGTGCCAATTCCTTATTTCTTAAACTTAACTATTAGGTGCACATTTTAAAGCTTTTATTTCAAAATTCCTTATAGCAGAAACATATTAGTAATTAGTATTTATATTAATATGAAACACTTATGGAGACTTTTATTTTGATATTGCGATTTAGTTACTTCAAAATACAAGTTATTTTTCATATGGTGCTTTGCTTATTTTGTCTACCCTGTGTACACATTTAGACACACAGTGCTTTTCCACTGCACGGTACGGTAAGGCACGGTAACCAATTCGTGCTCCCACGTTTTGACGCTTTTTCCACCGCCAAGTGAACCGTATCGAACCGAAGTACCCATGCTGAATTTAGCTACTGTTCTGTTTAGGTACTAGTGAGCTGAACAGGGACCTAAGGGTGGAGCTAGGAATACTGCAGACCGCTGATTGGTCAAACACAATAGTCACAGAATCGTCGCGCTAAATTTCAGTCCGGCTCAGACACAACCGCCATGTTTTTTTTTCAGCGTCACTTCGATTATTGGTAGAGTATTATATAGTGTTTGGCATTATTGTCAGGTTTGCGTGATTCTACGAGTTAGGCTTGTTTACGAAAACTGAAACAAACATGTTTTCTTTGAAAGGACAAAGTATAGCATTGTCATTTTCATTTTCATCAACGCAATTAGAATTATGGATGTTAATGTTTAATTGATGATCGATTAATCGCCGTTAAGAATTTGATCAATCAAGCATATCAAATTAAAGATTATGTATCACAGCAGAGTGCAGTTATCCAATAGCGTGAACTCTAGTGAGTGTAATAATATTGCTTTGAAACAAGTTAAAACCTTGTTGATGTTATCAAATATATCGAGCAATATTTCACAAAAGAAACAACCTAATCTTTTTTTTAAATTTTGTTTACTATTTGTTTACTGCTTACCTTTGTACCATTTCAGGTTATTCACTGGACTTGACCAGTAGTGTGTATATATAATATATATATATGTAGTTACGGGTATGGATGGTTACCATGCCGTGCCGTGCCGTCCGTGCGGTGGAAAAACGTCAAAATTGACACAAAATGCATGGCTATACTGATCTCATTCCTTCTGCCTCTAATCTCTTACCTCTCGCAGGTGCAACATTCACACATTTCATTATCTTCGCCAAAAAAGCTATCACCATAGTAACAGGTGATCTCCTCCCCAGGGGCAATGGGTCGGACCACTTTCACACATGCCCCGTACTTGTCACCTGGGACAAACTGGAAGTGAGAGACAGACAGAACACAAGGGAGAACAGGGAGAGGTAATCAACAGGTGACTGCCACTAGCCTACTAGAGAATACATTATCACACACAACAAAACACTGACGCCATCAGTGGCAGAGATAGACCACTGTTCATAGTTGAAGCATTGCCTGTAAATCTGTTTGGTTCATAGTTGAAGCATTACCTGTAAATCTGGCTATGTTTACAAGCACAAGTGTTTCGGTCCATATTCTGGTTATGGTCATATGCTGAATAAGACGTTTACGTGCACCATGAAACAATGTCCACTGATATTCCTGTATAAACGGTAATGAGAGAATCCTAAAAAAGCCCTGCGAAGGTCATGAGCAGCCCTTTTTGCACCCTCAATTTGGGAGAAATGCTCCCATTGTCGGTGCCTCATGTTTTTTTTGCACTTTTTAAAAATAGATTATTGCCAACAATCTTTCTCAACCATTTTTGGCAGCAACCTCTTTTAGAGATATTGCTGTTGCTGTGCTCTCTTCTGTCCAGAAATGGCACATATAAACATCTTTATTACTGAGAGGCAGACAGATGTATGGAGTGAAATGACTGCCATATATGTATGCACATAAAGATTCATAACCGTAAACTGCGGTTCGTAATTTTAAATCACACGTTGCAAATGCAAAATAACTTACGATGCAAATCTGTAAATGCGAAATCTAAATGAACACTAAAATTGTGAATAACGGCAGTGAGATGAATATATATTTCTCAACTATAAATGCAACTTTCAAATACATTTTAACTCAATATTATTTCTGTTCAAGATGCTCTTTATGCAACATGCTCTATCATTTTACGATTGTCTGCAACTGTGATTTATGATTACAAACGGTAATTTCTGTTTACAAGTGTTTTTGTGTACATATGCAATTTCACTCAATAGAATTGTCTCACCGTCGCTCCAAAAATACAGGAGACTTTGTTTCAGCTAGAGTGTTAACATCGGCCATTACCATATGGGGTCATTTACACCCACATTGCTGAAAATAAAATACAAGTCTTTGTAGCATTACATTTGTAGCAATCCTAATGCTGAAGACCCCATAAACTGTTTCTTTACGAGGGGAAGCTGATAGAATGTTGAAGACATACACAGACAAGAGATTTAACCAGACAAAAAAGCTTTGGAACAGCTCCTTGTGGCACCTCATTCTAATTATCTCATCGCATCCTCACAACTGGCTAGTCTTGAAAATCCAAGTCTTTGTGTTGTGTACTTCACTCCTCCACTTGTATCATTGCTGACTATTGCAACCTGATGGGTTACAAGAGGGTAGTGAAATTTGAGGAGGCTCCATAAATACACTGAACCTCAGAGTTATAATATCAACAAAAGCCATAAGAGGGCTGACAGTAGATAAACATTGTTGCATTGGAACATAACAGAGATTGGAAGACACCAGAAACAAACAAAGAGAAAGACAAATCTAGAACTGCTTTTGGAACAAGGTTCTTACCTTACAGTTTGGTCTGCAGTCTTCATACCATAAACAGAGAAAAGTGTGAGTTAGTATAAGGGATGGGGATTTCAAATATTTGTAAAATAAGTATTATACAATTAAAACACTGAGAACAAAAAAAATGTGTACAAATGTCTTTCATATACAGTCAGGTCCATAAATATTTGGACATTGCCAAAGTTATTGTTATTTTAGCTGTCTAGCAGAGCTTTAATTTGAGGGTATTTACATCCAAATCGGGTGAACGGTGTAGGAATTACAGCACTTTTTATATGTGGTCCCCCCCTTTTTAAGTGACCAAAATTAATTGGACAATTAGCTGCTCAGCTGTTCCATGGCCATGGTCCATGTGCTATTCCCTCATTATTTCATTTACAAGTAAGCAGATAAAAGGTCTAGAGTTGATTAGAGTTTAATGCAAGTGTGGCATTTGCATTTGGAATCTGCTGCTGTTAACTCTCAATATGAAGTCCAAAGAGCTGTCACTGCCAGTGAAGCAAGCCATCATTAGGCTGAAAAATGAAGAAAAAAAACATCAAAGAGATAGCCAAAACATTAGGTGTGGCCAAATAAACTATTTGGTACATTCTTAAAAAGAAAGAACGCACTGGTGAGCTCAGGAACACCAAAAGGCCCGGAAGACCACGGAAAAAAAACTGTGGTGGATGACAGAAGAATTATTTCCCTGGTGAAGAAAAACCCCTTCACAACAATTGGCCAGATCAAGAACACCCTCCAGGAGGTGGGCGTATCTGTGTCAAAGTCAACAATCAAGAGAAGACTTCAACAGTAAATAGAGGGTTTACCACAAGATGTAAAACATTGGTAAGCCTCAAAAACAGGAAGACCAGATTAGAGTTTGTACAGTTCTGGAACAACATCCTATGGACAGATGAGACAAAGATCAACTTGTACCAGAATGATGGGAAGAGAAGAGTATGGAGAAGAGAAGGAACTGCTCATGATCCGAAGCATACCACCTCATCTGTGAAGCATGGTGGAGGTAGTGTTATGGCATGGGCATGTGCGGCTGCCAATGGAACTCGTTCCCTTGTATTTATTGATGATGTGACTGCTGACAGAAGCAGCAGGACGAATTCTGAAGTGTATAGGGCTATATTATCTAATCAGATTCAGCCAAATGCTTCAAAACTCATTGGACTGCGCTTCACAATGCAGATGAACAATGACCCAAAGCATACTGCGAAAGCAACCCAATTAAGGCAAATAAGTGAAATGTTCTGCAATGGCCAAGTCAATCACCTGACCTGAGAGTTCACTTGCTGAAGGCAAAACGCCCCAAGAACAATCAGGAACTGAAGACAGTGACAGTAAAGGGCTGGCAGAGCATCACCAGGGAAGAAACCCAGCGTCTGGTGATGTCTATGGGTTCCAGACTTCAGGCAGTCATTGACTGCAAAGGATTTGCAACCAAGTATTAAAAATGACTATTTAATTTATGATTATGTTAGTTTGTCCAATTACCTTTGAGCCCCTAAAATTGGGGGGGGGGGTGCTATGTATAAAAATGGTTGTAACCCTTAAAAACCCTTAAAGGTGGAAGTCTACACTTAAAGCACATCTTGATTGTTTCATTTTAAATCCATTGTGCTGGCATACAGGGCCAAAATGATGAAAATTGTGTCACTGTCCAAATACTTATGGACCTGACTGTATATGTTTCATAAATATATTCCCTTATTTTTATATCAACCATGAAGGCATATGATCAGCTTTTTTTGACTGCTTAAAGGAAATTAAAAACAAACTCCAAAGTATATATTGTATGCATAAATGCACATGCTTTTGTATGTATTTGGTTTCATTTATTTACATTTCTGATGCATACTTTTCTGTAATTTATTGCGGACAGATGTTGGAAATTAGCCGTTGGCGATAAAAACCTAAAGCAACACGTGATTTTTTTTTACCATTGTAACAATGCTTATGCTTTGTCCCTGATAAAAAAATTCAAAATCTGTAAATGCAAGCATATTGCAGAATCTTTATACTAAAATTACATATACTTATAAAATGTAATTGTAATTACAGCAGCAGTGATGGGAAATAGTTACAACTGACTAATTGTGATGCAATTATAATAATAACTCGTTTAGAATATTTTTTATTTGCAAATATCCACACATCCATTAGTTTATTCTTTTATTTATTTCAGAACCCAAGAAGAGAATTCATACACAGATTTGTATGCAGAAAACAAAAATAACCACAAACAGTAGTTCTCCTCAGCAACTCAAGTGTCTACGGCACCGAAGAAATAAGTTATTCAAACCTAGCATCTGAGTGAGAACCTATCAGGCCAGACAATCTTCCCAGTAATTGAACAAAGCCACTGAAATGGAGCAGATAAAGCTGGTGTTGCAAGATACATGTTGGCTAATCGAGCAAGCTAGTGAAGAGTTCTAGTACTTGATGCTGTTGTCAGAAGCCAAGTGGGTCTTGTTTAAGCACAAAAGTTGCACTGCTTTGTTCATTTACTGTAATGTATCTATTGTATCACTCTTATTTGTACTTGCACTAATTTGTAATTCATTTGCACTGTTTTTACTCTATTTTTAATTTTTGCTTTATTTTTTCATTCTTAATTTTTTACTTAATTTTTATATTGAGAGAAGCCACACAAAATGTAATTGTACTTGAGTATAATGACAATAAAGATAATTTAATTGCCTCTTCTGAGGCTCACCAATCAAGTTTCCACAAATTCAAAGGATAATGCTTCTTCATTTACGTACTTTTCATAATCATGTATGGATGATTTTAATGATGAAACCATGTTGGAACAGCACATTAGGTCTGCTCTTAATCCATGTATGCACGGTAGGCTGCAAATAACTGACGGTCCCTCCTTCAGTCTCATCTGTGGTAAACTCAAGAGTTTATGCCATTTTTAGTTTCTCGCAATCTTTCAGAGCTTGACCTTCAGGTAGTCTTTTGAAATTGTCAATATAGTCACCAGTAATGTGGACCAAATGTCTGCTGCTGCTGCTCTCCCCCCCTGAACAGGACAGTGCCAATGTGTAACTGGAAATTGTACTGGATCCTGGTAAACTGCAATTCAGGACCAATGCGAATAATAAATATACAATAAGATATACTTTATTTGTCCCCGTGGGGAAAATTGCCAATATACAGTAGACTCTAGTTTTTATTCCCACCCTTGATAAAGATGAACAAAAGAGGTCATACAAATTAAACTATATCAGTAATGAGGTATATTTTATGCTAAAAAAATGCAGAACATTTAAAACCTACAATACTAATACAATTGTTCAGAAAAACATATTTTGTTTTATTAATAATATATATTTTCCAGAAAACATTACAAAAATTACAAAATGATTCACACCCCTAACTATTCTTTTAAATGTAATCCAACAAAAACAAATCTTCATAAATATATAACTTATTTCAAGTTCATTGGAAGGTTATGGAACTATACAGTGGCCTACAATGTTTTCCTGTTCCCCTAGGGCAGGGGTCACTAACAGGCGGACCATTTCAATTTTAACCTCCGGGTCGGACTGGTTTATCATTGCACCAGGCGCAAAATTCCGTCCTATCAGCGGACCCCCCATTTTATCTAACTGGACGTTTTACCAAAAACCGATAAATTATTGAGAATTACTACATTTTGACGGAGCATTTCAATTTTAACCAGCGCAGCTTTCCTCAGTAGCATTTAAAGCTTGGCACTGGTTTATCATTGCACCAGGCGCAAAATTTAAGAAAACGTTAAAAAAAACAAAATTTTCCATTAATAGAACATTTTTGCAATAATGCCCTGCTGAAGCACTGGCACTGAAATCATTATGTTCGCTAATGAGTGACGTTATGAAACAGTGCTATTCACTCCTACAAATCGAACTTATTAGACACATCCCCATGCAGCTTTTTTATCAAACAAACTCAGAAACAGTAGCAAGGTTTTTATTGACCTTTTCTTTTGGAAAAGTAAATGTGCATAGTAGCTAGCTGTGCACTGGATTCTCTTTTATTCATCATTGAATTTAATTTGCACAAAAAGAAAAGCTCTGTCCAGTAACTACAGATCAGGAGAAGAAAATCGGCTACAAAAAATAATTCTAAAAAGTTAAAAGATAGAGACCGCTCTCCACTGTTGTGTCAATTATTAGGAAGTTTAAGGCCACTGGAACATCGGCTAACCTGCCAGGTAGAGGACGCAAGTCTATCTTGCCCCCAAAAAGATGTCCAATTGGCACAGTTCAAGATCTCCAAAACAACCTGGCATCTTGGGGTTACAAGGTGTCTAAAGCTACCATTTGACCAAGCCTACATGACAATGGCCTTATGGCAGAGTTGCAAATAGGAAGCCTATTTTGAAGACAATTCACCAAAAAAGGCGTCTTGAATTCATCAAACTACATATGAACTACAATTGACATTTTGTCCAAAACCCTTGTTCTCTCTGCCAGGAAGTTACAAATTAACATTTCTGGTTTGGAAACAGTCCACAAATGTTAAGGCAAGAATCTGAAGGAACTACAACAATTCTGCATGGAGGAATGGTTGAGGATCCCCCCAAGAAGTTCCATAACCTCGTACAACACTACAGAAGGTGACTACTTGCTGTTATAATGGCCAAGGGAGGAATATTATATATATTTTATATGAATATTTGTGATTCTTGATTTTTCTTGGGAAAAAAATAGTATTTGTGAACCGTTCAATTGTGGTTCATGCCAATGCATTATTAATAAACAATATAATTTTTGGAATTTTTTAAGCATAAAATATTTACACTTAAATAGTTCTAATTTAAATTGTTAAAAGTTAAATAGTATTTTATAGGATCTCTTTTGTTCATCTTTATCAAGGGTATGGATAAAAACTGAGCCTAGTGTATATGGTTCTTCGTTGCGTAGACTCATATTTTCTGTGTAAGGAGAGTAACCCAAGGTCTTTATATCTATATTAAAGACTCTATAGCGCCACCCTGTGTTTGAGTGTGCCGTTACTGTTGAGCTGGGCTTCTGCAATGGGCCTTACCTTGCATACCAAGTTTTGTCATGTTCTAATTTACTGTTTAGGATTTATAGCAATTTGTGTGAAAAAACATGACCTACAATCCATTGGCTCATGGCAGCCAATTTTTTTAATGAAAAACTTTCCAAATCACAACTTTTTAGAGGAATGGCCAACGAACAAAGAAAGTACCTTGTCCCTTGTGAGGATTGGTATTTAGTGACATTGTTTTCAGAAGTTATGGGCATTTAAACATCACAATTTCTATTGATTGTGATAGCATTACCATATGACCAATAGCTGCAAAATTTGGCCAAGGCTGCTTTGGAGATTCCCTCTATCAATGTGCCAAGTTTCGTAAAAGGTTACCATGCAGATATGCCAGAACTGGAAAGGGTGCAAGAATAATAATAAAACCAGCAAATACAATAGGTTTTCCTATACCTGCGTTGCTTGGCCCCCTAAATATAGCTGCAAGCAGAAATACTGGGGGCCAAACAGTCATAGCCATAATTAAGCCAATTAACAAACTGCCTATTGTGCCCCCAATATGTCAATCGCATTGTAAGTCATTGTGTTGAGGTTAGATGCCAACATTTGATATGTATAACTAAAAAGAAAAAGTTTATATAAATCACTTTTATGCATATACACAAACATTGGCCATGGATAGGAATGTAATTATTTGTTGGTCTTAGGGTAACACCTTATGGCCCTTTGGTGTACTTGTACTGTTCATGAAATCAAGAATGGGTGTAAATGACCACTGTATATATTTATTTATATTTACACCCCTAAATGTTGAACACTATCATATGCTTTCACAGGCATGCACACATACAGTATTTGGCATAACATTGTTTGAACCACCATTGCTATACACTACTTTAAGGAACTTGAAATTGTTATATGTTTTTTAAGCTATAAAACCCATATGTAAATACTGTAATCATATAATATCATATAGTAAGTACATTGTCAAGCTGATCACAGAAAGTTTGATGAATTTATATGACTTATAGACCATGCATAGGTATTCAGTTCATTTTTGTTTTTAGATCTTGTGGCCTCTTGGTGTTAACTCCACCGTTGGCTAAAGTGAACCATTCTACATATTATTCTATTTACACCACTAAATGTTTAACACTGTTTAACAAATGTAAGAAGCAAGCAAATATTAAGATGTCTTGAAACCCAGAAGAATTAAGAACCTTGAATGCCTCAAGCAGTATAACTGGTTTTAATAGTGTTATTGCTCAATTTCTGTTTGTTCTGAATAATAGAATATACAGTATATATATATACAGAGAACATTAAAGTAATGAGGTTACATAAAAGGATTTAATCCAGCATCTGAACAATTCAAGGTAAACACAAAGACAATGTAAAGACAATTCAAATGATCACTATTTTAATAATGTGTGTGATCATGATAGATATTTAAAGTAAACATTTAATTAAATTACAATATGAACCAGTGTATAGTACCACAATGTGACAAATCAGTGTCAGGGTCATTGTGATTATATTGATGTCATGCATCCTACAAAGTTTGTGAAAAAAAACCAATAAATTATTTTATTAATTTTAAGAAGCATGGTCAAGGCTGTGGTCAACAGTGCCATCTAGAGACACCAAATATACATTATTTGGTTGCAATAGTGTACGTGCTTAATGTTGGTTGTTTTAAATGTCTATTTAATATATACAGCAATACATTCAGAGAACAAGGGTTTAATGCAGCATTTGAACATCTCAAATGTAGAGGGTGAACCAGAGATAGCAATTTTATAAAATTTTGTCATGATCACACAATTCATTATTTAGCTAATCATGCACATAAATTCCACTACGAAAGCCGGTATATACTGCCTCAATGTGACAAATCAGTGCCAAAGGTGTTGTGTTGATTCTGGATGTCACCCTTGTGCATTCCTGTGAAACGCTATGCCTGCTACTGGTTCATTGGCTCATGGCAGCCATGTTGTTTAGTGTTCCAACTTTCTTTATACAACTTCCAATGAACAAATTAGTTAAAGTTTTGTGCCAAATGGTCAATCCCTCTATGAGATGTTTTTAAAGTGATTTTCAAAGAATTCTAAATGGCAAAACCCTATGGCACTCTAGTGAGTGCATTTCTACTGAGGAGAGATTTGAAATCTCTGCATCATAACAGGGACTTTACATTCATTTTTTAAATATTTGGAGCTCTATAGCACCACCAAATGTTTTAATTGGGCCAATTGACCCTTCGCTAAACCACGCCCTGAAACGCAGACTGGCCAATCACATCGCAGCATAGGACAGGCTCCGACAGAGGTCCAACAGTTTATGGCTGCACTCCGTTGACTCTGATGGAAAAGTTTGAGATTTTCTTCATTTTCTAGCTGGTTTTGTGTACTTTTAGCTAGTTAGGGTTAAACGTTGTGCCTGGGGCACTTGTAACAGTGACACTCGTTACCCGGAGAGGTTGGAAGGAGATATACGTTTTTTTCCCTGTTCCAAAACCAAAATCAAATCCTGAAAGCTAACGTGGCTACGGTCTGGATATACAGCTCCGGGTTGCAACGTTGGTAAAGTTAGACTAAATGTTAGCTTTGTTATTCGTGATCCAGCCAGCTTGCTAACGTTAAGATGTTACAGTCAAGCTCTATAAAACCAAGTGGGTAACGTTACCTTGATGTCAAAATGTAATACTATTTTTTCATTACTATTTCAGCATTTTGTCAATGGGAAGCCCAGTCCCGAGTACCCAAATCTTGTGGAGGACTGGGCTGACACACTGCTGATATTTTTTGCTTTACAGAGGTCCAGGGTATGGATAAGTCCGATGAGATGGGCGCAGAAACCTGTGGAGCTAACCAGAGTAATGTCGTTACAGCACACTATAGGCTACTAATGTTACGTTAGTTAGCTAATGCTAGCTAACTTACTACTGAATGCAACGTTATATAGGCCTGCTTTTGCTTTTTAATGATTGTAATAGTGAATAGAAACCTAGCCAGCTTTACAGGAACACTGTTGCTCCTTAATGTCGTTGTCCTCTGTCTCAATCGCCAGGTGATGCGGTGTTTCACTTTTACTCTGTGATCTGTAGGCTTTCGCTTCTATCTTAATTTTTTTTTACGTCATTTTGTTGCTGAGTCAGTGTGATATCTTGAATATAACCTTCAAATGCATATTGTAGACCCTTCTGTCTGCTTCTATCTGAAATCGCTTTTTCTATTTTCCAAAAATTGGACAATATTTCTCCAGGGAGTGCAGTTAGCGACAGTGGGAGCGCCATGCTGGCTCCAAAAGCTTGACGGACTTAGCAACAGTAACTAAGGGGGGCGTGGTTTAGCGAAGGGTCAATTGGGCTACATCTCATGACTCTTGATAGAGGTGACAATGTGAATACCAAGTTACGTTACATCATGTCAAACCATGTGGGACTTACAAGCATTTTTGGAATAAGCCATGTCTACTACAGTTCATTGGCTCATGGCAACACATTTTAAACAGGGCTTTTTAAACGGAATAAATCCTAAACTGAACTGAATCCTAAACTGAATAAATCCACTAAATTCCACTGAATAAATTACTGTAAGTTTCGTAAAACTTTGTAGGAGGATATGTCTTTGCAGATCAGATTAACAGACATTACAATGTTAATATTCCTTGAATTCTGGTATGGAGAACAGGGTGGGATTTTATTTCATTTACCTACCGAGTAGAATATGTATTCTACTGTAGATTCATCAATAATTGCTGCAATTACAATTGTTTACCCCAAACAAGTCTGCCAGCCTATAAAGTTCCACATAATTTTCACCAGTCACTGAGGCAGAGGTCAGTGGTGTAGTGTTGAGAATGAACTCCTCTACCTGCAGGTTAGATCCTTTTTGGAGAAATTTCTGTCTGGTTTCTGTTCTGGATATAGCAGATTGCTTTGATAAGGGTCAGCAACAACCTTCTACGGTCAGCTGATTCTGGTCACAGCGATCTATTTGAATTCTACTGGATCTCTCAGCTGGTTTTGACACTGTAGATCACAGAACCTTATTGGAGAGAATGCACAGCCATACAGTAATTGAAGGTATTGCCCTGGAGTGGTTTTGCTCATATTTGACACATCGTCACCAAAAACGTTTCTTTGGGCAATTTGTGTTCAGAAAAGGGCAAAGTGAGGTATGGTATTCCACAAGGCTCTGTGCTTGGGCCTCTGTTGTTCAGTCTGTACATGCTCCCCCTTTCTGCCATCATTGCGAAGTTCAACTTTGGATTTCATTGTTACGCTGACGACACACAAATATACTGCTAAATTTCCCACAAAACTAGAAATGTCAGTGGCTGCTCTATCTCAGTGTCTCAGTGAAATCCAGGCATGGATGACAGCAAATTGCTTGAAACGGAGTTCGCAAAAGACAGAAGTGTTGCTGGTTGGCTCCAGGCATAGCTTGACTAAGTTGCCATGTATAGACATCCCATTTCATGGCCATTTAACTCAGTGGTTAAGACATCTTAATTTCACTTGCGCAATATTGCGAAATTCAGACCAATTCTGTCAGAGAAACATGCCGAAATGCTGGTGCATGCCTTTGTAATGTCTAGGCCGGACTACTGTAACGCTTTGTTCGTTGGTTTACCAGACTCTTCATTGCAGCGGCTTCAACTAATGCAGAATGCAGCAGCTAGAGTGCTTACCAACACACGCCGCACAGAGTACATCACTCCTGTCCTTAGGACATTGCATTGGCTCCCTGTTAAATTTAAGGTGTTGCTTACTACTTGTAAAGCACTTCATGGCCTTGGACCTTCATACTTGCAGGATCTGGTTAAACCATATGTTCCCAGCCGCAATCTGTGCTCAGCAAATGTTGATCTATTGGTGATACCTCACAGTCGTTTAAATACAGTTGGGAAAGACCTTTTAGCTGTTTTGCACCTCATCTCTGGAACTCAATTCCAAGCCATATCAGCTCTTTTAAATCGGGTCTTAAGACTTACCTGTTCTCATGTCTCTTCTTCCTAGTTTGGATTTAGCTGATTCAGTTTTATTTTAATTTTATTTCATTTATTTAATTATTTTATTGACTTAATTGATTTAATCAGCGCCCTGAGTTGTTCGTAAGAGCTTTTTGTATTGTATTGTATTGTATAAAACATCCAATTGGAAATAATTCAATTTGAATAAAGGCAGCCATTTTTCACCCAGCTTTGCGCTTAAAAAAAAAAACCTTTGCTCAATTGTGAAACGATTGGAAATTTGATAAAGATTTTTTTTTTTTATTATGTAAAGTAAATGTTTTTTTCATGAATTTAATTTATCGGAGGTCTCTTAAGGTTGCTAAGTCCAGGTCTTGTATACTGGTGACTCAACTTGTGCTCGAAATTTGGTTAGGAAAAAAAAAAAAAAAAAAAAAAAAAAAAAGACCTGGAGTAACTGGAAACGTGTTCTTAGACAGATTTGTGAAATCATGGTTGGAATTGCTCTTATGGAAAACTAAGCCCTTAGATATATTACTGATGGTGAATTGGCTCCAGGACAAACTTGTCTGTTTTGCCCTCACTCCAGGAGAAGGTCTCTACATGGCCTTCAAAAGGAATTGTGGTTCATGAACATGTAGAGACAACACATTCTATACAAATGTTAGTTTATGTTTGGTCACTGTCTTAATGTTATTCATTTTTAATAGCTTCATTTTAGACCATACCCCATGCTAGTGACATTTTAATTAGTTTGAAACAAAGGACCAGAGCGATTACGATGCATCACACTTGCAGGCATATCTGTGCTGTACTCCCATTGCAATGAGAGCACAACCATTGCTCTCATCAACCACCTCTGTACCTTCAGAAAATGAGCCACTTTAGAATTGTTTGGTTTCTTCTAAACTGAATTCAAATAAACTATAAAGCTGCACACACCTTAAAATTGGACAGTTGAAAGAAAATTCCTATTCTTAATATCTAAGTAATGTGGGCCTTTAGGGATTTTACCTAGACTGCAATGATTGATGGAAGCAACAATCATGGTGACAGTGTTGACACTGAATAACAATAAACCACATTGTGAAGATTACACAGTGGCTGTAGTAAACAGAGGCTGGTAGTAAAATCAACCGTCTGCTGTTGTGACTTGACAAAGGCCCATGGAAAATGAGAGCAAGTTGCTCTGTATGAAGATGAAGCATGATAGTGAACAAGCTACAGTAACTGAAGCCTTACCGTGGTTGATGAAGGCTGCTGGCCCCAGCCATAGCTGAGCACAGCGCTTCCGGGTGGAGTACATCACACTGAAGTCATTCACCCCTGCCCTCAGCACAGCACTGTCTGCTGAGCTGAGCTCTGCGATACAGCCCTGCAACACCTCCACCCGCTCTCCCACTGACCTGCAAACACAGCAACAAACATCACTAACACAGACACACACACAGCAAGCATGAGCAAAAAAGATCATCTTAACCATTACTCTCACCAGTGTCGAGTAGATGTTATCTTCGCTCCATTCGTTTCGGAGGAGTAACGGTGACATGACTCAATTCGGACGCCGCTGTCCAACAGGAAAGCACTAAGGTAGCGATACACCTGGAAAAAGAGAAGGACAATGTAGGGCAATATAAATTTTGACTTACAAAATGTACAGTATCGTGTACTCTACAGTATAGTGTGCTCTAGACATGCAGTGCTGCTCAAACACAAACAGCAATTTGTAGCAGGATAGTTCGATTTTTCACTAAAATATATTATTTAAGCTGTGAGCACACATTTCAAAATGTGAGATGCATAAACTCCTACCAGAACACAGTGTTACAGGGGGCACCATTACTCACGTGCTGCCTCAATAGCTCCTGTCTGTGTGAGCCCATCTCCGTGAAGTAGCCCCAGGCCCACTCTCCCATCGTTAGGGCCTCAAAGGTGACCTGGAAGTCATGGGTCCGTCTGAAGCGTGACAGTGTCTCTCGGAGATAACCCCAGCGTTTGACCTCAGGAGGGGGGCTAAAAGAAAACATACAGAAATTCCAGTAAATGAAATCACCTCTCGCATAAGCATTACACAAAAAAACATTCCCCATTAACTTTGTACTGCATAAGGCGGCTCAGTGCAATCAAAAACACAAGCTTATTTATTTATCTTTTAAAGAAACTAACAGCAGTCAAAAAATAATGCCGTGTGAAGCTTCTTAGATAATAATGTCAGTTGAGTTTGTAAATCAGATTGTGATTGTGTGTGTCAAAGCACCCCTCTAGCACAAACGCAGTTGTCACAAGGACGTTAGCGCCTAGGTTGGCATAGGGGCCGTATGTACAAAGATGTACGCACTTCAAAGAGTGCTGATCTAGGATCAGGTTTCCCCTGTCCATATCCTAACCACATCCATTATGAGCTAAAAGGCTAAACTGATCCTAGATCAGCACTCCTACTCTTAGAATCTTTGTAAATATGGCCCTTGGTCTTAGCACATAGGCAACCATGCGCTGGTGATACCAGACTCCTCCACAGGGGGTGATTATGGGGAAAAAATGTGTTGTATAGGCCTTCACATATAGATGGTACAATATCATATTTAAATCAATCATAGCAAAATAAAAGCTCACAGATAAATCACAACAATGCAGTATTGTAGTTCACGCAGACAGAGCAGCCTATACTTTATATATGCAGAAGTGTCACTTCATGGAAAGTTACGCTCAGTTCAAGTGCAACTCCAAAATGTTTTATATATGCATGCAAAATATGGTGACAAGAGAGCAAACAATTCTATAATCTTTAGAACCCCTCCCTCACTTAAAAGTCTGATGAAATAAGCATCAGGGAATAAGCGCTGCCCATAAACAAACCAAAGATGGCACAGATGACCTCCAAAAGCCAGGTTATAAATCTATTATCGAAGTACAGAATCTCAGTGTTACGGACTGACCGGTCAAACCCCAAAGAACCATTTTAATGCTTAGTGTAAGCAATTACACATTATCAACATTGAGCACTCTATTACTACTGGTGCAAAAAAAGCTAAATCAAATCACACTATTCATTGATTTTAAAAAAGGGGTGTGTCTTAGTGCTATATGTTGGTTGTCAGTTGACTGGTCGTTAATGCTAAAGAATGTGAGAAAAATCAACATAGTTTGACATACAAGTTGCCCATAAGATGGGCCAAAACAAAATCACAGTTAGCAATGGTGTGCCCATTCTATTCTTACCACTGGCGAGGACAGACAAGGACAGACACAAGTGTGTTTTGAGTATCTATAACAAGCAAACACTTGATACATAAAAATGGATTTTGTGTCCACATAAATCATGAACAACAGTGAGAGTAAATATTGATACTCAAGCCAATATTATGGTTTTGTGAAATAACTACGAATAACAGGCTAATCGTATGTTGTTTTACAAGACATGCCAGCAAACAAATGTATAAAACTGCCAAATACATGAAAAACACGAACAATCTAACTGAACATTGCTTGATGACATCTGACAGGGGGACAAATTGCATAGCTCAATAATACCAGTTATTTTAATCTTAAAGGAGTCAATTCTATCAATGTAGATGAATTGCAATACAAAATGCGGCATAATTGCCAATAATCCCACCCTGCAGAACTTAATTCTCAGCCACTCTTGCCTGGATCTTCAATGGATCCCAATCTTGATTCATTAAAGATGCGGTGCGTACCCAGGCAGATGATTTCAAGACAGCCTCAGAATTTTAAAACATTGGCTGTCAGTGGTACATTGTTATTCAATCAATCAAATTGTATTTATAGAACGCATTTCATACACATATGTAAACATGTAGACAGACATAAATATACATAATAAAATAAATAAAACATAGTAAAACATCAAATATATAAGCCTACAAGTAGATAATAAAACAAAGTGCATAACAGTTGTTGTAGATATTACTGAAAAACACTATTCATATGCAACACTGAAAATGCATGTTTTTAGTTTTTTCTTAAAACCATTTAATGTTTCTGTATTTCTCAGATCCAAAGGCAGGTTATAGCAGCGGCAAGGAGCATAAAAACTAAACGCTGTTTCCTCCGCCTTTGATCGAACTCTAGGAAAAGCTAACAGGCTTGTTCCCGATGATTTAAGAGACCTTGTGGGTTCAAAATGTACAAGCATGCCCGATATGTATTTTGGTGCTAGGCCATTTAGACTTTAGACCAGTAAAATAATTTTAACATCAACTCTTGCGCTAACTGGGAGCCAGTGCAGGGATTTTAAAACAGGGGTAATGTGCTCCACTTTTCTTGTCCTGGTTAGAACTCATGCTGCTGCATTGTGTATGAGCTGCAGACGACCGATAGTTTTTATTGAAAGACTAGAGAAAAGACCATTACCGTAATTTAATCTACTTGTAATGAAAGCGTGCACAAGTTTCTCTGAGTCAGTTTGTGAAATAAAACCCTGCACTTCAGAAATATTTTTTAAATGATAAAACACTGATTTAGTAGTATTACTAACATGAGCTTGAACGTTAAGATCGGAGTCTAAAATTACACCTACTTTTTTTTTTACTTGATTCTTGCTTCTAATGGATAGAGAATCAAGTTAGACTGAGATTTATTCTCTTTTGGCCTTTGTTCCCAAGACTAGGATCCGTTTTTTCTTTGTTAAGTTGTAGGGAATGTAAGGGCCAACCACAGCTTTATATGCTCAATACAATTAATGAAAGAGCTCACAGGACCCAAGTCATCAGATGTTAATGAAATATAAAGCTGGGTATCATCAGCATACTTATGAAAGTTGATGTTGTGCTTCCTAATAATATATCCCAGTGGTAGCATATACAGATTAAAAAGTAAAGACCCAAGAATAGACCCTGGGGAACATCACAAGATATATTAACTTTGTGAGCAACATAAAAAATTATCCCTGTCAGATATGTCCTAAACCAGTTAAGAACTGGACCAGAAAGACAAACCCACTTCTGGAGTCTGTCTATCAGAATTTAATTGTCAACGGTGTCAAATGCTGCACTTAGGTCAGGAGCACAAGAACAGAGATCTTATTTGAGTCAGTGTTGACTCTTAGGTCATTTACCACCTTGATATGGTGCGGTCTCTGTGCTGTGGTGGGCACGAAAACCAGATTGGAGATTTTCAAAAATAAATCATTGATTTATGAAATGCTGTGTTCAAAAAGTCATTTAATTGCTTGAACACAACTTTTTCAAGTATCTTTTCAAGGAAAGGAAGGTTTAAAATGGGTCTGTAGTTGCTCATTACTGAAGAGTCAAGATTACTCTTCTTCAGTAAAGGCTTGACCATGGTACTTTTGAAAGTTCTTGGAAAAGTGCCAGATTGCAACGAGCAGTTAACTATATGACGTATTTGTGAAGATAAGCAGCTAAAAAAGTCGTGGGGATAGGATGAAGAGGACAAGTTGAAGACCTAAGAACGGATAAAACTTCACGAAGCATTTTGGAGTCAAATAAGCTAAACTGTGCCATTCTGCCCTCAATACTTCCCTCAAATGGTGATGATGGGAAGACAACTTTTCTATCTGATCTTGTTTGAGCAATGTTTAGTCTAATGTTTGTGACCTTGTCATTAAAGAAAGCAGCTAATTCCTCACATTTAACTGTGGAAAAAGGTTCAATCAAGTTCAATCTCTAAGTTCAATTAATAGTAGAGAAGTTCACATTATCTTTATGTTCATTTATAATTTTAGAGAAAAATTATTGTGTGGCCTGCTTCATTTCCTTGCTACAGCATTTAGTCTGTATAAATATTTAAGTGTATCTGGAGTTTTGTCTTTCTCTAATTGTGCTCTGCTTTAATTTCTCCATGGAACTTTTTGTTTTCCAGAAATAGTCTGCATTAATTGGGGCAATAATATCAACATGTTCTCGTACTCTACAGTTAAAACTGTCCACTGGAGTGTCACAGGAGGATGAAAAGGATCCAAAGTGAGTGGAGAAGAGTGAGACACAAGATTCATAAAAGCTTTAGCAGCAATGGCATTTTTGATTACCTTGTTACTGTTTACATAATCCAAAGCCAGAGTCACACAAAAAACACACAGAAATGATCAGAAATCGCTGCATCAAGAATAGTAATGACATTAACATCTATTAGTTAGTGAGGGGCAAGTCCAGTGTATGGTCATGTTTATGGGTAGGCCCTGAAACATTTTGGTCAAATCAAGGGAGCTAAGAAGACTAATAAATTACTTTGCTTTACTATCAGTGGGATCATCAATATGAATATTAAAATCACCAGATATAATAACATGGTCATAATCTGTGAAAATGATGGACAGTAGTTCTGCAAATTCATCTAAAAAAACCTGAACTACACCTTGGTGGATGATATACAGTCAGAAGCAGAGCAGAAACACCACATTTTTCAAAAGTTGACAAATCACCAAGAAAAACTTGCTTGCAGGACATTTTATCTCAATATATCGCAACACCACCACCTTTCCTATCTTATCTTGTTGCATGGTGAAAACTTACATTTGGAGGTGAAACCTCATTTAGTGAAATAGTACTATTTTTGTCCAGCCAGGTCTCAGTAAGTAAAATGGTATAAAGTTTATGATTGTTTATGAGGTTGCTGACGATAAAGGTCTTGTTAGTGAAGGACCTAACAACAGTAGTGCAAAATTCAGCCTTATGAACATCGGACTGGGTTTTTCTTATAAATAGATTTTTCCGATTTTACCCCATTTTTCTCCCAATTTGGTAGCCAATTACTCCCGCTGTGCTTAGTTCAATCCTCTCCTACGGTAGTTCGTTGCCGTAGCCCTGTGACCAGCAATGACAATGGCGAAGCGCTGCCTCCTCCGAGACAGCACTCGTCGTGCTGTTGACTGTAATTCCGGCACCCCAGAACCACTCCTGTGTGAAGCGAACTGTGTCGGCTTCCCTCCCTCCTCCCTGGGGCAGACAGCCAATTTCCGCCCCGGTGGCACCCCCGGCCAGAGCCGACTCTGGCGCGACGGGGAATCAAACCCTGGTTGCCGTGGCCAGCGTCGGACATTGAAATCACTAGACCACGCGGGAGGCCCGGATTGGGTTTTTACTGAAATAGGGATTTGGTTAGAAGCGTTTACACCCTGGGGCCTGTGTTTGAGTGTGAGATGGACTAGGGCAGGGGAGGATTACAGTCTGAATGGGCTGGACTGAAATTATATCGTGGGTAACAGTGATGTTAATGGGAGGTGCAAATAGGTGCAGGGACATAGGACAGGGATCCAGAGTCATTAAATATCATAACTTAGTCCATGGGACAGATAGGCAGATAGGAGGACTCTGTTATTGAACCAAAGTTGGCAATTCTTAACCTGCCTTTCAAATGTCTGAACAGTTTGGATGATACACTAAGATTACAACCCTCACTTTAAGAATAGCAAATAAAAGCGCTTCTTATGTAGCTGTTTTTACTATGTTTGGACATATTAAGAATAGGATTTTCTTATACCGTACCAAATCTCTTTAGCAGACATAGGCTGTACATTTGAAGATAAGACACTCGCATGGGGGATTCTCCCACAATCTCTGCAACCCAAGGGTTTTATGATATCTGGAGAGCACTCTTTCCCAAACTGTGGGTGCTGCAGAGAGCTTGGTATGTACTTAATAAAACAGTCAAATAAGCAGAATGCTGCCATGTCTGGCTACCAGTAGTCCATTTTTGGTTGAATGAATGGACAAGATGGTTGGCGCAAAACAAAATAATGTAAAAATCAAAATGAACTAGGATGTCAGGGTATGAATTTGTGACGGTATGTTAACCATCCTGAAAAATACAGTGGTAATCATGATACTGCAGTATCAATGAGTAATATAAATGCACTGATATACAGTACCAGTCAAAGGTTGAAGTACACCTGCTGGAAACTAGGTTTATCTCATAACTGACAATGTTTTACACTGTATAAGTGTCTGTAAATAGTTATTACAAAAAACACATGCAACAATAACCAAAAGGAACATTAAAGCAATGTTCAAGAAAATTAAATTGAGCCTCACAAACACGTTCGGTTAATACGTTTCAGGAGGAAATCACCCGACATGTCTTCCCAGCTCTCCTGCAACAATTCCCTGAGACACTTGTGGTTTATTTGCTTTGCCTCTTCTGTCCAGTTTCTCCCATACAAGTTCTATGCGATTGAGGGCTGGGCACTGGGCAGGCCAGGTCATTAGTTTAAGTTGTCCTTCATGGTGCTCTACCTACTGAGCCACACAGAACCACGACTAGCAAGCTACCTACTATGACTAGAGACAACCATTCAATGCAACCATAGCCTTGATCCCCACTAAATATAAGCAGATCCTCATGAAATAGAATGCATTAAGTGCTACAGTGAGCTGCTGAATCTCAAAGCTAGAGACACATGCTGCCGTAGTAACTTTGTAAAACAAAGACATGTCAATAAAACCTTTGGGACACTGACACTGTGGTATACCGTCAAACTGGTGTACCATGACATCCCTAATATGGAAAAAATTATTATATATATATATATATATATCATGATAACAATAAAAGTAATAAAAGTATATCATTATTTGCATTTTGAATGATTAATTATGAGTGAATAATATTTAACTAATTGATTCATTAATTCAAATGTATTTTTAATGTTAGCAAAGTCACATCTATGTGCAGCTCCTTTGCTTTGTCTGATCGGTAGCTTGTTAGCCTCTGTAAACCTGAACTGTTCACGCCTCAAGAATTGAGGTTTGTGCACAGCAATTTCTTTGTTTTGACATTCGCCACCTATGAGAATCAGTGAAAAGGAAGTTCATGGATCGTATGCACCCAATGGTGCTATCCGGACAGAATTAGGTATACCCTTAACGCTAGCTTCTAATATCAAAATAATTATCAAAAGCCAAAGATCCTGTGGAAATTTACCCGAAAATGTACTGCACATTTACTGGAAACTTTCCACCCCTTTGCAACCCTAGTCAGAGAGTGCTACATATGCACGCGCACACACAAACAAATGGTTTAAATACATTTTATTCTATATATTATTCTTTATTATATTCATTTACTCCCACACACTCCTGGTTACCTTTTCCTCTAACCTCTCCTCTGCTAAATCTGCATTTTTCTTTTCCAAGATTCAATCTTCTGCTTCTAATACTCGCAAACGGTACTCTACGTTTTCCTCTCTCCTTCCTCTCCTTTCATCCTTCAAATTGTTCACTCGCACTGTCCTACCACCTGCCCTCTCAATCCCATTCCTTCCCTCCTCTTCCAGTCCATTTTATTTGAACACTGCCTTGAGGCCATTTGGGATGTTTTGAAAGAAAATACGGTATGAGACTACTGCAACAAAAAAAAATCCCAATTACAAAATTTTGTGATGAATATACACTATATGGCCAAAGGTCAGTGGACACCTGACCATCACACCTATATGAGCTTGTTGGACATCCCATTCTAAAACCATGGGCATTAATATGGAGTTGGATCCCCCCTTTGCAGCTGTGACAGCTGCCACTCTTCTGGGAAGGCTTTCCACAAGATTTTGGAGTGTGTCTGTGGGAATTTGTGCCCATTCAGCTAAAAGAGCATCTGTGAGGTCAGGCACTGATGTTGGACGAGAAGGCCTGGCTCGCAATCGGTGTTCTAATTCCTCCAAAAGGTGTTCAATGGGGTTGAGGTCACGGCTCTGTGCAGGCCAATCGAGTTCCTCCACACCAAACTCGTCTAACCATGTCTTTATGGACCTCGCTTTGTGCACAGGGGCAGTCATGCTGGAACAGCAAAGGGCCTTCCCCAAACTGTTGCCACAAATTTGGAAGCTCCCAATTGGCTAAGATGTCTTCGTATCCTGTAGCATTAAGAATACCCTTCACTGGAACTAAGGGGCCTATCCCAGACCATCATCCCTCCTCCACCAAACTTTACAGTAGGTACTATGCATTCCGGAAGGTAGCGTTCTCCTGGCACCCGCCAAACCCAGATTCGTCCATCAGACTGCCAGATAGTGAAGCATGATTCATCACTCCAAATAACATATTTCCACTGCTCCAGAGTCCAGTTGCAGTGTGCTTTACACCACTCCAGCCGACGCTTGGCATTGCATATGGTGATGTGAGGCTTGTGTGCAGCTGCTCGGCCATGGAAACCCATTCCATGAAGCTCCCGACGCACAGTTCTTGTGCTGATGGTGCTTCCAGAGGCAGTTTGACTTGTAGTGAGTGATGCAGCAGATGATAGGTGATTTTTAGCACTTCAGCACTCGTCGGTCCCGCTCTGTGAGTTTGTGTGGTCTACCACTTCGTGGCCGAGCTGTTGTTACTCCTAGGCGCTTCCACTTCACAATAATAGCACTTACAGTTGACCGGGGCACATCTAGTAGAGCAGAAATTTCACTAACTGACTTGTGGCAAAGGTGGCATCCTATGACAGTGCCGCGTTTAAAGTCACTGAGCTCTTTACGAACCATTCTGAATTCTAAATGTGTGTCTGTGGAGATTGCATGGCTATGTGCTGGATTTTATGCACCTGTTGGCAATGGGTGTGGCTGAAACACGTGAACTCAATAATTAGTAGGGGTGTCCACTGACTTTTGGCCATTTGGTGTAAGTATATAATAATAACACTCCTGTGAGAAGATTCCAGCTGAGTAATGAGATCATCCTTTATGTAGGAGTTTGGCATTTGGGGCTACAATTCACTTGATTAGGACTTATTTTCATGGTTTTTACGTAAAATGAAAATAAACCTTTTGAATCTACTACAGTGTGTGGGCACTGTGTGTGTGTACATACCCTAGTATAAATCAATTCAAAATTGGTTGTCACATGATGCTCTTATGGACAAAAAACTAATCTGATAATTTCAGATTTGACAAATGAATTTCTGCTTATGATGTTATTTTATGAGTGATAATAAATGTGTGTTCACAATGGCCAGTTCAGTGTTTGTTTTGGCCCTACATACACTACCGGTCAAAAGTTTTAGAACACCCCCATTTTCCAGTTTTTACTTAAATTTAAGCAGTTCAAGTCCAGTGATTAACCTGAAATGGTACAAAGGTAAGAGGTAAACTGCGAGGTAAAAAAAAAAAAAAAAAAAAAAGTTTAGGTTACCAAAAACTGAAAAAGAATGTACATTTCCTACACCATCAAAAGGCACTTGGAAACTGGAGGAAACTCTGGCAGGTCTGACAGACCCAAAGCCACAACAAAATCAGAAGACAAGTTTCTGAAAGTCAACAGCTTACGTGATAGGCGGCTGAAAAGAGGCATGAAGCACTGCCAGTGGACTAATGAAGACTGGAAGGTCTTATGGACCAATTAATCAAAATTTGAAATCTTGAAATTTTGAAAGGTTTTTGTAGGCCGTCGAGTAGGCGAAAGGATGGTTCCTCAGTGTGTAACACCAACTGTCAAACATGGAGGAGGAAGCGTCATGGTCTGGGGCTCTTTTGCTGGATCCAGAGTCGGCGACTTGCACAGAGTGAATGTTAACCCACGTTAACCCATTACTTGTTCCCTGAAAAGGGCCTTTTTTTAGAGCTCTGAAATTGACATTATTTTTCATTTTTGGTAACCTAAAACCTTTTTTTTTTTTTTTTTTTTATAAACCTGGCAGTTTACTGCTTACCTTTGTACCATTTCAGGTTATTCACTGGATTTAACTGCTTAAATTTCAGTAAAAACTGGAAAATGGGGGTGTTCTAAAACTTTTGACCGGTAGTGTAGCTTCTTTTAAATCTCCTGAAAATGCTGTTGAAAGCATACTGTCCATTAATACCAAAAAATAGACCTATTGAATACTGTAGTCATACAATATAGTTTGCCATCTTCTCAGAAATTACACGTGCCCTCCCAACTGCACAACCATTTACTCATTAATCTGGTATGGCTGCTGAAAATGGATTGAAAATCATCACCTGCTTCAGCCAATGAGTGATGCTGAATCCATACAGATCCACCACAAATACACAGAAACCCACATGAATGAACAATATGTGCAAAACACAGACAGATATTGCATTATTCACCCAAGTTTGGTCAAAATCAGGCTAGTGGTGTCTGAGATATCATGTGTCACAATAGCATAACCCCCCCCCCAATTAGAGTAATTTTGCATCTCCATTCATTCACCCATGTTTCGTAACAATCAGGCCAGTGGTGTCTGAGACATCACGTGATGAACTAATACTAACAAAATAACGAACAGACGAAGACAGATCCATTGTCCTGCAAAACAGAGTAATACGTGACATGTGGATATGGAAAAGACACACATGCCAAAATGTTGGCCAACTATCAACTTGCCCTGTGTTAAACAAATAAGGTTGTAACATCCAGATTAGCAGGTTTATAATACCATATATTGACAACAACCTATATATTGTAAGGCTATCAATAAATTATTAAAAATGTAATATCTTTCAAAAAGAATCATTGCCACAGCACATTACAAAAAATGAAAGCATTAGTTGTCTGAGAACTGATTTGACTGATTAAAAGTCCTTACGTTATAGACTATTAATTATTTTAAAATGATCATCTGTTTCTGACATCTGTGGCATGAAGAGGGTAACATTAAATCAATTCGTTTGTCAATTGATTTAACAAAAGCAAAGTTTAGAAATACACACTATTTCAAGACAACTGAGCGCTAAAGCATGATATGGACTTCCTACAAGGGTTTCCAGATGACTGTATATTTAAAGCAAAGGTTTTGCCAGGGAATGGTCCACATCTTCAAACAAGAAAGTCACGCAGTGCCAAGATAAACTTAACATTTTCTTAAACTAACAATAAAACATTCAACATTTTAAAACACCATGGAAACGTGCTAGAACGTTCTCTCAAATAAATCATAAATCAATGCTGGTTGGTTTTGAAATCCCATTGTGGCAAAAATCAGCTGAAGTAGGCAGTAACATGGACCGTGTACCTGATGTTCATCTTGTGGGTGCTAAAGCCCAGCAACGGGTCCAACACCAGGCTGGTGGCCAGGTCATCGGTTTCACACAGCTCTCTGACACTCATTCTACTGCATCCCTCCATCTCCTCCCTCCATCCACATACTGAAAGGTAAATAATGTCAGGGTTAGTGGAATATTCAGAAAGAGTGAAACTATGAGAAAATCATTTAATTCTAGGGAGCTAGCTTGCTAGTTATGTGAGAATGTTTAAAAAAAAGACGAAAACGCCGCTAGCTAACCCCGTTAGCTACCTCATGGGTTGGTGTATGACTAAGTACAAGCACATGAAAAAACAATTCAATATATTCTTCGCCCAGTTTTCACTAGCTAGCCAACAGGTTAATGACAGTCCCCTTCAGTGGAACATATGTCACTACTACATTATTTAAACGTAAAGATAGCTGATTCGTTAACTTTGTTATAGAGTCTAATCCTTCCTGCCTAAGTACAATTCTGGCAAGCAAGCGAACGTTAGCTACCTAGCGAGACAACTACAAGCACATGGAAAATTACATTTATTTTTCTCCCAGTTTTCACTAGCTAGCCAACAAGTTAGTGACAGTCCCCCTTCAATGGAACACATCAGACTTCACTACGTTATTGAAACATAAAGCTATGTTAATTAATTAACTAGCCAATTCCTTCCTGTCTGGGTAAAATTGTTCCGAGTCGTATAATATGTTCGTGCAATTCTAGAAAGCAAGCTAACGTTAGCTACCTTCTTCGAATCGGTTGTGGTGTTGCTTCTGTGGTTGGTTAGCTATAATTGCGGAATGTAACGTTTGTTAACGATGTTGACAATTTAGCTAGGTGATGTTACGTTCGATATTCCCACGAGCAGTTGAGACTGGATTAAAGCATTAACGATCTATTTAGTAGTTCCAGCAAACTAAGATTGTTTATGCAGTGGTGTTCAGAGTCTCTTGTCACGCATAGGTGGCTTGCCAACTAGCTAACGCTAACTACATTTAAAGTGAGTTCACAATGCACACGTCGAGGTAGCTCGCTAAACCAACTAACGTCAAAAAACTGCAAAACAAACATCAACCAGCTACCCATGACAGGTAGCTAGCTAGCTAAGAGACTTCGCTGAAGGACACACTGACCAAAGCGGGACCTCACAATGATGCTACCTAGACATCTCACGTTAGCATTCAAATATGACGCCAATGTAACCAGAAACAATATTATCAGCTAGCTGGCTAGCTCAAGGGATTGACAACTTACTGTTCACCGAGTGAATGACTTGCTGTAGATAGCTAAAAAGAGGTTCACAGCCAGGGGAGCAGCTAGTTACGAAGCTAATGCTAGCTACCTAACGTTCCAATAGGTAAGGGAAACCGGAAGAACACAATGCAGTTTGTCGGAAACACAACACTTAGCCTGCTAGCCATCTAGCTTGATATACGAAGCCAATAGCCAAATAACTATTGGCAATGGCTATTAAGCGAATACATAGCCAGTAAGCTAATTCATTAGCAACGAAACCAGCAGCTACATTCCGTGCAAATAGCGAATAACAAGCGAGCTAGCTCGCAAGCCAACTATTAGGCTAACTAGCTCTACATTATCAGACAGCTAGCCACCTACATCACGTCGTTACCTGACAATCTTATGTCGATGTTTCTGGTCACCTCTTGTCCGTAGACTAGAACACTTGGCTGGCTACAGTCGACGAAAGTACGCTATCTCTAACGCATTGCAGTGTTGCATGAATCACAAATGTTTGAAGTGGTGTACTATTAAAATATTCTTGAGTAACGTTGGCTACATTTAGGGTACACAATTGATTATTTAATTGTGTTTTTTAAACATACAAGTTCCACACAGAGGTACGACGCAACCGACCTAGCTCCATATTTTCAGTTCAATTGGTTGACAGTGAAGTCATTTAACGCCATTACGCCGTGTGTTCATCTCTATTGGTCTATAATAATTCACATTCAATGAACAGTATTGTGATTGGTTATTCCTTGTGCAGGTGTAAAATAGCCGCCCAATTCTCAGACAAGAGGTTGGCTGTGTTTCTGCGGTTTAACCAAAAAGTCGTCATAAACCGTAGTACGTATTCATATGGTTTTGTGTTGGGGTGTTATTGAACCCAGTCGGAAGTCAAGGCATCGTGTGACCGCCTCTTGAAGACCATCCGTCATATTATGGTCAGTGGAGGGGTTAGATTGCATTACAAAACTGCACCGTGATGTATTTTGCGTGCTTAAAGAAAGCTATGCCCTTATTTATTTTGTGTCAATCTCAATGGAAAACAAACATGGTTCCGCCAAACTTTTCGCTAGAGCTTGCTAAATCGGCCGTTGCTTTCAACATTTGGGAAACAAAACAGTGCGTACTCTGTCAAATTTAGACTGACCGCATACTATTCCACGCGACACCTAGATCACTCTTTCCTCAGACAGAAGGGGCAAGTTTGCTAACTGAAGTTACATGTAGTGATGGGCATTCTGGCTCTTTGGGGATGGCGATTGAGTTAATTTAGCTCTCATTCGGCTCTTCACTTAAGTAGTATTTCCGATTTTTATCGGAATCAAAATAATTACTTGTGGTTGGTTCCTACATCAAATCCAAATCAAATTGCTGGCATTGTTTACAAATGAAGATTACAATGCATGTGTTTATTTGTGGAATATCTCCTATGAAAGATTTCCGAAGCGATTTGGTTCCCTACGTTCAGGCAGTGTGGTATAATGTACCCTTGAGCAAGGTACTTCACCTGAATTGCTTCAGTTAATATCCAGCTGTATAAATGGATTGTATGTAAAGAAATGTAAACTGTAAATCGCTCTGGATAAGAGCGTCTGCTAAATGCCTGTAATGTAAATGTAATAATCTCTAGTTGGCCTACATGAAAGAATGAATTGGGGACATATAAATCATTAGGGTCCATTGACATTGCATAATGCTCTTTGTAGGAGCTAGTGTAATGTATCCTAAAATGTAATATTGTGACTTTGCGTCATTGAATTGATAAAAAAATAAAATGTATATACATTTGAGAGAGTTTTGTGTTCTGAGTTAGTTACACTCCTATGGAGTGATATTAGTGCCACCACAAAATGCATTTGAATTACACTACCGGTCAAAAGTTTTAGAACACCCCCATTTTCCAGTTTTTACAGAAATGTAAGCAGTTCAAGTTCAGTGAATAACCTGAAATGGTACAAAGGTAAGCAGTAAACTGCCACAGGTTAAAACAAAAAAAGTGGTAAATGTCATGTTACAACCCTGGCTACATACATACTAAAATCATACAATGTATAAACCATTGTATTAAACAGAGTGGAGGATGTCATAGCCAGTTTAATTTTTGATTAAGTTGTACACTCAATTAGGGAGGGTCGATGCATAACTGGCCGAGACTCAGGGCCGGACATTGGCTACTCCACAGTAATCCCACAATTTAATTCTGGAACACCACCATGATTAGTGGGGAAAAAAATGTTGTCAGTTCAAGTTGTAGTATTTCATGCTGCCACTGGCAGAGTCACTTATGTCATTTTTCCACCGGCAGCACGGTACGGCACGGTAACCATCCATACCCGTAACTATCCCCTTCACAGGTCGAGTCCCTGTGTCGTTTTTCCACCGCACAACAGACCCGTGAAGATAGGAGGAGTTAAGGCCTCTACATGCTTCTACGTAACCTCATATTTCCTACATCTGTAGCCTACATTTTTTCAATCGTATAAAAATGAAAACATAAGCTATATTTGTCTTTGTGTTTACGTCTGTGCTTTTATGTAGCTTATCCCTGCAAACATATGTGCAGCACGAGCTACGAGTAGTAGTGAACGATATATTGTATTTCGATCACTATTCCGATATGAGCATTTGCAATATCATACCTCCAAAGTGTGTGATATAAGTCTATAGCAACGCTCGACGCTGGGCATGTTGTCTTACATTTGTTTCCCACCCATACTCGCAGACTATCTGTGTCTCCCCAGAACGTATTTACCAAAATCACATCCCAGACCCAGTCGCAGCCCAAGCAAGCATCAATCTCGGATGCTTTGAAAAAGCAACGCCTTATGGAAAAAAACTCTTGCACAACGGTGAAAGAAACAGTAGGGCAGCTGTGTTCATTCAGTAATGCGATTAAGAAGTTCAACAGAAACAGTTGAATATTTGTTTTCAACATTTCAGTAGGCTAAACTAATATTGGGAAAAATTGTATTGTTTGGGTTCCCTTCTCTTAATATAATGCCTATTCTATGATGTCTGTAACGCATATATTTTCCAAACACTTGTTTTGTTACATCGTGTGCTATATCGCAATCGCAAAATGTAGGCTATCAAGATTATCGCAATATGAGATTTTACCCAAATCGTGCAGCCCTAGCTACGAGCTAAAATAAATAAATAAATAAATGCGAGTGTCGATTTATGAAGGTGCAAGATTGTTCAAACACTTGTCCAGTTCAGATCATTTTGTTTCAAAGGCCTGGGTTTAGCTCAAGCATCGGAATGCATCGAAGCGATTCCGATATCTTTCTAAAAATCTATGTGAGGAATGAAAATGTTGTACTATGAAAATGTATATTCTAATTGCGTGAATGAAAATGACAATACTTTTCGTAAACATAAAACCTAACTCGTAGAATCACGCAAACCTGATAATAATGCCAAATTATATATAATACTCTTCGAATAATAACCTACCAATAATGGTGGTTGTGTCGGTGCCGGTCTGAGATTTAGGCTGTGTTCGAAACCGTTCCCTATTCCCTAAATAGTGCACTATATAGTGTGTTTGCCAATTTGTTCAACACACTATATAGTGCACTATTTAGGGAATAGGGAACGGTTTCGAACACAGCCTTAGTGTGACGATTCTGTGACGATTGTGTTTGACCAAAAACGCTCTTACTGCGGTTGTCTAATATCAGGTGGTCATCCGTTCTCCTGCCTGCCTGATTGGTTGGAAGGGAGTTCTATTAAATCCCTGATCTTCTACTTTTTCCTGTGCCCGGAGGTGTCTCAGGAAACTGCATTTTTTTGGTGAACTGAATTTGAATGTTTTTGGAAGTTGAATGTAACTTCCAATTAACTTGAAATCTGGGGAAAAAAGGAAATTGAATCAGATTTTAAAGTGCATTTAAAATGAATATTTAGTTTGAATAATTATTAAATTAAATTGCAAACCATTAGTTTGAACATTATATTGCGAAATACAGATTCCGTTTTTCCATACAATTATTACATTCAAGCTTTGCAAATTCAATACAATGTCATTCAAATTAAATTTGTGATGGCACTAATATGGCTCCATACACCCCCACCTCCAACACACAAACACCATGATGGTGCGAGTATAAACGGTATATTACGGTAAAATGTGACTACAGCCTGATGCCATGCTCGTAGTGTGGTCGGGAGCTAACGCTGCGTCTCCTACACTTGAATCTTCTATTTACTACTTGTACAATAAATATCACAGAGTCGTAGCTCGCTAACTATATAAACAGTCTATGGTTCGTATAGTTTTGATGCACTAAACGTCTAGATATAGAGGTAAGTTGAGATAATTTCATAGCCTTAGCTAAGCTAACGTGACCCGGATTCCTACTTCAGTTAGCGTGTTTGTTAACTCATTTTACTTGCTAGTCGCTCGCTAGTTGCTGTAATAAGTTATTATAAGGCTAGATATGCAAAGGAAGAAATGTCACTGTTGGTGCGTGCACATTGTAGTTCGCTGTTTGTATTTAACCTGTGCTGAATTTGGGCTGACTGGCATGCCACGATCGGTCCCTCGTGGTACATCTTGATTAGCTGTCTAGCTAGCACTAGCTCGTTGTCGTTATTTAGCCAACTATGTAATTTTGTCTCGTGTCCAAGCTCAAAATGTAGTTTGCAATTAGTAGTCTACTACAGCGACACTGTTAGCCGGTATGAATGGAGAAATTACTATCTAGTTAGCTAACCGAGCTTGCTAACTGTTGTTGGATTCAGCGTCTACATTAGCAAACGTTAGTCAGCGAACTTAAATAGTTATAACGTAAACAAGGAAAGTAATAATGTCTTGCCTCTTTTGGCATGCATTGATGGGTGTTCAAGGCAGCATTAGCTAATTATCTTGACTGCCGCTGTTAATATGGTAGCTAGGAGTTAGTTAGCTATCCTGTTGGTTGTGGGTGCGACCCATGTTGTTGCACCTTCGAGCAAGCCTTGCACTATTGCTACTTCAACGTCACCGACTTTAGAAGTGGAGAGTGACTTAATATAAAGGTTCCACAACGTGTACGATCTCAAATAGAAGATCGTTAATACTGTAAAACATAGTCACTACAAACAATTAGAGTAAATGTTGCTAACATGAAACACAAACATAGTGTGCAGGTCCTGTTGTGTAGTTCCTCTAAATAAGGAGATCATGTATTATAATGCGAAACCCAAAAGTATATACTCATACAGTGTACCAACCTTTTTTCTGTCTTTCTTAGATGCCGTCTTCTCTCTAAAGCTCTTTTAAACACTAAAATCTCCACCACTACCATCACATGCCTTTCTTTCTATCCTCGCTGTGAAAATAGAGTCCCACTCGATTCAGATTAACCCCTTTTGGTCTCTGCTTCCTCTTTGTCCAGACAGAGATGGCTGAGGGTGGAGGTAACAGACAACACCCTCAAAACCTACAGGGGATCTTGCGAATGGCTGTGGAGGTTGGTTCTGCATCTGATGCACCTGCCCCCAGTGAACCAATGTCAGAGGAGGTAACCATGAGAGCGATTGTACTCTGCGGTGCAAACTGACGTTTCCTGTAGTCAAGTTGCTGCTGTTACCTTCCTGCTAAATTTGAAGTCATGCTGCCATTTGAGACCTTAGTCTTTTGTCATGTCAAATGTATACTGCAATTCAGCTGTAACAAAGCAGGACATTTGACAAAGGGGTGTCCAGACAGGACACATCTTCTGGTATAATTCGTTTTAATGAAAACATAGTTGGAACAGCATTTGTTTTTCAGTATTAAATGATCTGTTCAAACAGTGCCACAGGGGGAAAAAAGCTTTTATTGCATTATTGCCTAAATACTTTTATGTTCAAAATGGAGCGGACACACATGGCACATTTTTATTCAATGCTTTTGGGGGATTTATTTGGATTATTATTTATAATGGTATACATTTGTGAAGTTTTTTTGGTCTGTTTTTCGTACGTGAAAGTAGACTGTAGCTTCAGAACAATATGGATCATGATCAGAGGACACTGTTATGGCTGCAGAAGAGCTGGAGTAACTGCATTTTGTCTACAGTACAGTCTGTGTTATAGTAATCCCCTCTTTCACACCCAGCGAAAGGCATGGCTGAAAGAGGCAATGGCTGATGTGTGTAAGGGGCAGAAGGATGAGGTGGAGAAGATGAAAGAGTGTCTGGCTGTCCTCCAGAGGGAGGAAGCAAAAAGAAGAGAGGGAGAGGAGGAGGAGGAGGAGGAGGAGGGGAGGAAGAAGAAGATGTGGAGAGAGAGGGTGCTCTGGAGTTGCTCTCTGAACTCTGTGAGAACCTGGACAATGCCAGAGGTGAGACATGGAGCAGTGGCAACTACACCCTTCCTGTCATCACTCATTTGCACAGCTTTTACAGATGTCTGTGGTTGAGAGAGGGACATTAGCTCATGGTCCATGTTGAGTCATTGTGTCCAGATATACAATGAATCTGTGAGAACCTTGGATAGGGAAGGAGTGTAATTGGGGAAATAAAAACTAACCATCCTTCTCATACAAAAATAGGTTTCTGTCAAGGCTTAATACTTGTATGGGACAAACAGTTCACTGTTGTATGTTTTGTACCCTCTCTTCTGTCTGTCAGACTTGATGGTGCTGGGAGGGCTGGACCTGTGTCTTTCTCAGTGCCTGTCTCACCCGCAGGGTGGGGTCAGGTGGAGGGCAGCCCAACTCATTGCCTCTTGTGCTCAAAACATGCCTGAAGTGCAATGCTATTTACTGGGCCAGGGGGCACTCTTGAGACTGCTACAACTCACCGACACTGACCCTCAACCTACAGTGAGAGTGAAGGCGCTCTACGCTGTGTCCTGTGAGTACTGTCCACACAGGAGACTGTTGCAAAGTTGTTTCATGGTGCTTATTTTACTACTCAGGAAATTATGATCCTGGGTGTTGATGTACTAAATGACTGGTGAGGCCGTTAAGAATTATTCTGCTAAAAGTTTGGAATGCTATCAGTTTCTCAGTTTTCTAGGAGCACTGACTTCTATGGCCAAAAGTAAACTGTTCAGTTTGCATGGCTGCTGTACTGCTACTGGTTTTTTTCTTAATGCGTAAATATGCCTGTGTCACGTTAATATGTTAATATTTTGCACTGTTAGTCTCCCAACCGCATACTGACTCAACCACAAACCCTTCTCTCGGTTAAGGTCTGGTGCGGGAACAGGAAGCAGGACTACGTGCCTTCCTGCTTCTGGATGGTTTTTCAGTGTTGATGCGTGGGATGCAGTCCGACAATGAGAGGCTGAGAACCAAGTCTGCCTTTCTGCTGCTAAACTTACTGACAGTTCATCCAGAACACAGAGGTACTGTGTGTTGGTACTGCAGTGTCCTGTTTGAGGCCTTTACTGCAGTGTGCTGTGTATCAGTCCTGTACTATCTGTGTCTGTACTATGGATGTCACGATATGAGTTTGTGGCGGTATGATAACCATCCTGGAAATTACAATGGTAATTGTGGTATAGCGGTATCAATGAGCAATATGCAAGTGCACTGATATAAAACCAAGGTACGTACTGAACCGTGATTTTTGTGTACCGTTACACCCCTAATGTGTGTACATCTATCCCTGCATTCACGTGCCCCAATGTTAACTGATTATTATTCAAAACATGCATGTTCAGCCCTTAAAGCTAAGGACTTCTAAATATATTTATTGAAACTGAAAATGTGAAAGTCAGATTTTTTAAAGATTCTAAAAACAAACAAAAAAAAACCTTTGCTTCTTAAGCATACTGTTTTAGCTTGCTAGTTATCTGCCTCATTAGTGTATCTGTCCATTGAGATTGAAATGAATTGGTTAGGTGGCTAGTTTTTGTATGTAGCTAACGTTCACTCTAGAAGATCCAATGTTGCCAACCTAGCTAGTTAGCTACAGTATAAGCAGCTTGGCTACGCCATTACCCGGCTTGCTGATACATGCAAAAAAAATCATATTCTTCTGAGAAAAGCTCAACATGTACACTATTACGTTTTTAGAATAAGCTAAAATGGCTAGCTAGCAAATAATGTGTAGCCTATGAATGAAGTCTACAGGAACTTAATATTTTGAAGGAAAAAAAAAAAAAAAAACTATGCTCGTCCGTTTTATAAAAGAATATTGGAATGAATATTATTTTATGTGAATATTGGCATGCCTAGGGGGTTAGATACGTACCTAACAACACCCTGCCAATATTCAAAATATACAAAGTAGCCCTGCCAATATTCATGTTGTATCACTTCAAGCAATAAAATTGCTTGACCGGTCTAACGTTAGAGGTAGCTCTTGTGTGCAAATTGAGTGTTCATGTGGAACACGGAAGGCTTCAGTGAAATTCTGGTTTAGAGTAGCGAGTCTGTAGCTAACTAGCAAGCTACCTACTATGACTGGTGGCCACAGAACTGTATTCGGGGTAACCGACAGATTGATAAATAGTGGTCGCAGCGGGAGAACAAATTCAGAGAGCACCACCCTGCACTTTCTTTCAATGACAACCATTGCTTTGAACCCCACTAAATAGAAACAGATCCTCATGAAATGCTACAATGAGCTGCTGAATCTCAAGTTAGTGACACTCACTGCCATAGCAACCTCGTAAAACAAAGACATGTCAGTAAAACCTTTGGGAGTGCTACGCAACTTTTAGTCCAATACATATTTAACCAGTGTAAGTATTTTATATCAAATACCATGATATACCACCAACTCGGTTATCACAGTAGGGGGGAAGATGTTTTTGGTGTGATAAGCATAAATTCTAGCACCATGTACAGTGACATGCCTAGTCTGTACTGCGGTGTGGTGTGGTGTGTATCTGGGTCTTTACTGTAGTGCACTGTGTATTAGTCTAGTATCCATTTTTGTGTCTACCGTTCTGTTGTGTCTGTCAGTCCAGCACTGTGTGCTTTTGTATTGTATGCGTTTCCATAGGATTGAGTATGTTGTGTGCTGCCAGTCCACTGACTTCCTCTGTCCCTTTGTATCTTAGACACAGTACTGTCCATGGGCATGGTGCAGCAGCTGGTATCAGTCCTCCGCTCTCCTCACTCCTCCTTCCACGAACACGTGCTGGGTTGTCTCTGCTGGTGAGATACACACACACTTGCATACATATGCAAATAATGCACTAATGTTTGGGAGGACGATTAAATCATTCAGAAAGCAGCACTGCATGATACTGCAGTGCTGCAGCTGCAGTGCAATAGATTTATTAAACTATTATTACTAAATATGAACAAACCACAATGGGTCAAACACAGTGTATGTTCGTTTCCTAGTACACAGCATCATATAAAGTTTTACAAACCACTGTACCAACATGGGTTTAGCTTTGTAATTACTTTAACTTTCTAATCAAGTTTAGGAAAACTTGATTGCAGTGTACAATTGGAGTCGCGTATCAGCTGATTCACAGCAAATCTTTTGCTAGTCCCATAAGATTTGTTTTGGGTTTACCTGTCGTTTTATGCTTGCGTCGCCACTACAGATTTAAAGGGATAGCAAGCCATAGCGGGGAATGGGAATGTTTTAATGTTTAACGTAGGCACTTACGCACATGTTTTCAACAACTGTAATTGATCAAGAGATTGGCTGTAACAAAAACCAGCATACACAGTGGGTCCCCAGGACCGAACTTGAGAACCACTGGATTTGTCAGCAGTTGCATACTGATTGATTTGTAAGTAGGCTACAGCTTTCAATATGTCTATTGACACTTATATCATGCTTGTCCTGAAGCAAAGAAACTGATATGTTGAAATGAGTGAGCGGATATGTTTGAACCACACAAACTTATAAAAAGAATTGCAAGTAAAAGGAAAATGTTTTTTTGACAGCCTAAAGGAAAAATAACAAAAATAGAGAACAAAATTGTTATTGATGGGATGCTTTGATTTTTAAAATTCAGGTAAGGGAGCACCACCATTTAATTTTTTGGTATTGAATTTAATCATTGTCAGATAGTTTGTTGTTTCCTCTTTCATGACTTGTCGTAGAGATGTAAAAACTTGTCCATAAGAGGAAACCCTCTCCTTTCTGAAACAACGTCAGTTTGTAGACTTGTATCCTTGCACCCAACACTCAGATTGGCACTTAATTGTATAATTGGTCATATTCATTTGAGTAATTGCCACTAATTACTGAAAATAGAGCCTACAGCGCCTTGAGGATCAGAAAGGAACTTCAGCTTCTTGAGAGAGGTGGTGAACGCATTCCCTTTATTATAATGACCACTCTGATCAACATTTGAGTTGTTCTGTTATGTTACACCATAATATTCTCGATTGGCAGTGTTTTATTTGTGTGTGTTCCTCCCCCCAACCCCCATGGTTTGGCCAGCCTGGTGGATGAGTGTGCCCAGGGGTTGAAGGATTGTCAGAGCCCTGCCCTTGGATTGGAGGAGCTGCTGGACCACAAAGCCAAGGAGCTGAATGGAAAGGAGGAGTGGCAGGTCTCTCTCTCTCTCTCTCTCTCTCCATTTCCATCTCCATCTCCTCTCTCCCTCTCCCCTCTCTCCTCTCCTTATCTCACACAGACACTGTAATGACCTCAGCTTTCTCCCCAATCCACCATAGGAGGAGCTGGAGTTCTGTGAGCGTCTACTGGCTGCTTGTTTCCGGCGAAAACCCCCCAACAACAACGGAATGGACCGCTGAAATCACATGGGTCTGCCCCTGTGTCTTGCCTTGCTGCCACTGGCCAGGACAATTCAGGATTGGGAAATCATAAAAAGGACTGATCATTATCGGAAGAAAAATAAACATTTCAGTTATTACTTAGTTGGATGAAAAGGCCAGTTGAATGTATTAACATTTTATTTATTCTGAATGTTTAAAATACTTGTACAGCTTGGCAATCATATTAGTATTTTATTTAGGACAATATTTTGACAGTATTCATAATCCCAGACTCCAAAATGATTAGCATTTTTGACCCCATGTTTGATTTCTGAACCGTTTCATGAATTATTCATATTATTTTGAATTTGCAGTTTTATTACAATCCACATATGCTTTCTTACAATTCTGGTTCAGAATTGTCTAAAACCTCTATCATGATTTTTTTATTCTCTGGAGAAAAATCCAAATCAATAAAGGTTTTTTTAGAAACACACATTGTTTGAGACACCACAGCATGTCCCAGCAAGTTGAGACTTTACTTTCCTAACAATGTGGAGCTAGAGAAGAGACCGCAGATCATCTGGACTGTGTCATCAGGATCGAGGCCTGGATTCAATCAACGTTCTTCCTTAGCCTTAACTTGAAACACTAACGACACCATAAATAGAAGCAGAAGCCTAAGAAGAACTAAAGCCCCTTTCTCACATGCACCATAACCTGTAAATGTTCCAGTAATCTAAAAGGCTGTATTGGGAACAAAGCAGCAACATTCCTGGATGAAGCACTCAAACGATTACGCTCTTACGTATGATGGTTTTACATTGCCAGATAATGGTGCGTTCATAATATAATATAATAATATAAGTTATGTTAATGCGCTAGCTAGCTAGTTAAATAATAAAACATTTAAACTATTATTTGAACATTTTAGCAAACTAGCATTTCACGTCCAGCTAGCTACTGACGCTAGTTTATGGAGGCTATTTTCCTAACATTTAACATCCATCTATCTGATAGCAATTAACTGCGATATAAAAATCTGATTTAATTATGCAAATAATAGCTATGTGGCATAGGAACATTGCATTAACTAATCACATTGCCAAATAGTGAACATTGGCTAGCTAGCCGATTGATAGATGGGTAGTATTTAACGTTGCCAGTAGTTTTGTCTTTATGTGCATAGTTAGGAAATGTGTAACCTTTATCAGTTGACTCTTGAAAGGTTATAAAATGTGTTAAATATATGGCCACGGGGGTTCAGTGTCATTAGCATCCAAATCCAAATCCATTGTAACTCCTAAAGGAAGTTAGCAGCGTCTTTGTTTTAGCTACTGAACATGTCTGGAAATTGGGCTGACTGAGACAAGGGAACTTTTGTCTATCCTCGCAGACCACAAACTTAACCGACAGCTTTGTGGCGCCATCAGAGATGCCGTGGTCTTTGACAAAATAATAGACATCCTGCCTAAACAAGGTACAATGAGACAGAAGGCCCAGATCATTGGCAAACTGAAAAGTCTGTGTAACAGACATCTTCAAATAAATATGTCCTGCATTGACTAATCTATCTGGAACGATCATGTCATGTTGGAACAGACTGTACACAGAATATTTCCGTATAGGAGACCTATATGGGAATGATGGCACATGATTCCATTTGGGAAAGGGGCTTAATTCTGGTTGCAAAGGAGCCAGTAATTGCTAATATCCAAATATTCCTGTATAGTATGTAACACCTCTACACCGCCAAATATTCATTTACAGTATCTCACACCTCTGCCCCACACGATTATTCATGTCAAGTATGTCACACCCCTGCCCTACCCAAATATTAAGGTACAGTATGTCACACACCTCCGCCCCACCCCCACAAGTAGCTGTATTAGTTTGGAAGGTTGTCAGTGTCGACATCATTAATCCAGTTTGCGGAAAAGCATGCTATTGATAAAGAAAATATTTTTCTTTCAAACATATTTCTTTATATTATATAAATTTTGCTTATAGAAAGTGGAGTGACAAATATATCTTGGGACTTGTACAGGAAAAAACATGGTGACCAACATCCAACTGAAAAACGAAAGGTGGAGCACATGAACCATTACGTAAAGCTGTGTTGACCAGGTTTTTCTTGCAGTTCTATGCAAGAATGCCAAGGTATTAAGTTTATTAATGTTTTTTCTGTGCTCCCTTTTCAATAGTGCACAATGTAAAGCAATAGAGAAGATGTGTTGGAAGTATTTATGGTGATGCCATGCGCAATATCTAAAATACACACATTGAAGCACCTGCATCTTTTCTAAACTCTGGTGGATACTCATTTAGTGGTTTTCAATTATGCAACTTTCCTATTACCTACCCAAACTCAGTGTTTGATATGTGAAGGATTGTTGTACATTAGAAATGGTAGCTTTTAAGTTGCCTTCTGACTTTAATGGCTTTTTTATTGTAATAACATTTCATTCCATTTTTAATTGACCATTGGCAAATAATTATCTGTAGCTGGACAGTTTAATCAAAACCAGCCACTAGGTGCACTCTTGCAATGTATTCACAATGCTTTTGGGCCTTAACCTCTGACTTACTGTGTGTTTTGTACCTTTGCCATCTGGTTGTGTACACCATTTACAGGATATTTGCTTTAGAAAAATAAGCTGGCCCAAACTGTCACTGCTTTATAACTATATGCTTGGCTGCTAGTATACTATAAATCAGTTTTGTGCTGTGGGATATGTAAGACATGACAACCGAGGAAATGGTGGTTTCCGTTACTGTTGAATAGGTTGAAAGTGTATTCTTCTGATCGTTGGCATTCTGCTTTTACTTTCAGAAAAATGTCAGGCATTCAGCAGGAAGCTTACAGTGAATACAATATCAGCTGTGCACATACATTGTTATTTGGAATAAAAGCAGCTTCTATAATTTTTTTTATATTTGTACTGTACAATTTTTTCCGCTCAAAGACAAGTGTGCATTTCAGTTCTGTTGCAAACCGGACATGGTTATTCTAATCCATTCTGTGTTGGCATTTGAAAGTCTAAGTATGGGATTGGAGATAAGGTCTTTGGGTCCACACCCAGGCTTGTTTAGGTTTTGACCTTGCATCGTAGAGGGAGGTGTTATTGAGACTGTTGACGCCAGTTTATGATACATGGCCCTATTCGGGTGTCCTCTTGGTCACCGTCTGCGATCACCCCTTACATCCTCTTCCTTTTTCCAAGCCCATCCCCCAAGACACTGCTAGCTTTGATGTCTCCAATAGCAATCAGCAGCTGTGCCAGATAGTAGGTCGTCATCACAACGGCCCTGCCTTCCGCTGCTGGATCAACCACTCCAAAAGTTTGCAGGGAGAGAGCCAGGTCTGAGAACACAAATGATATGCTGCCTAGGATGACCATAGGCTGCCATGTATGTATGGCCAGGGTTGCCATGGCTATTATCAAAACTACGTACACCCCCACAGCTGGAGTCAGAATGGTAGAGTCCGGTCTCTTTTGTAAGAAGGGCAGGAGATGGAAGTATACACCTGCCCCAATCAACCATAGAATGACAGACAGAACGAGAGCGGTGGAAGACGAGGATGAAGAAGAATAGCGTTCAGAGAGGAAGGAGAAAGAGTACAGCAGGTGTGCCATGCCGAAGGCAGCCATCCCTAAAGGAAAGAGAGAAACAAAATGTCTGCATCATAGTTATGTTGTCATGCTTTTCATGTTTACCTCACAAAAAATGGCACAACACAATTCAGAAAAGCTCAGTTGTGTTTGCCCTCTGCTTGCTCCCTTCATATTTTTATTTGAGCTAAATAGAGCTGTGCTGCCCTGGAGTCCTAGACATTTGTGGCCTACAAGTGATTATCAATGAACTCTTCAGAGAATGATAATAAATCTACATGAAAAAGCACATACACGGCATAGACTTGTGCAGGCCAATCACACAAGCTCATTGTGCAGGACATAAAATCTAGTGCACACTACACTGTGGTGATGTTAATAAGATGCACACAACACAATTGAGAGGTAACATGCAGGCACAAAAACAACAGTGCTCACAGATGAGTCTCTACAAAGTACAGCACATGCACACCCATACAGTACTGAACAGGTAGGAGTATACTCCTTACCATGGAGAAACAGCTCGGGCCATATAAGGCAGCAGTCTCCACATGCTGAGAAGATGAGCCCTCCCGCAACACTCCAGAAGCTCCGCCCACCGTTGTAAACCAGTACAATGGCAGCCAGTGAGAGCACAGGGCTTGATTTCACTGCTGCAGCGAAGATTGAGGGTGCAGTTAGGGGGATCCACAGGTAGAAATAGAAAGAACCAGAGATAAAGAAGGGTAAGAGAAAGAGAAAGAGAACACAAGACTGAAAAATTGAGAGAAGGAGGAGGGGGAGAATTGGGAGTTTAATAACAATTCTAATGTCAGAGTTACATTGGCCTGACATTACAGTCGAACATTATGCACACACAGGCCTCTTTACACAAACCTTAACAAAGACACAGAACATTACTGTAACCTCCTCTACCTCCCTCTCCAAACACAAGAACATACATTCTTCATACAGCATGCAAGGGAAAGACTGTAAATAGAACCATACACTAACTGGCTACCCCACTGCTCCACTGTATAAGAGCTGAAACTGATCAGGAGCATTGAGAGTTCAGTCTTTAGATAAACTTTAAGGAAGCTTGTATCTTACCGAGTTCCTGCGCTGTCTTCGGTCGTATGCATAAGTCTCAAGGATGTCCATTTCACACACTGTATCAAACCAAGGGAGTCAGAGAGTATCTACCTCTGCCCTGTGTCTACTTCGTGTCTGAATCTCTGCAAGTGAGTCTCTATAGTTTGTGCGTCTATGTTACTGTTTCTGAGCCTGCCCGTCAGACTGTGTTAGTCTCGTCTTTAGACTATGGACTGTGGACTATGGACTACCAATCACAGTGGCGCTTTATCGGTCAAGGTCTTGTATCATTGATGACTTCCCCTCCCCCACTCACATTTTAATTTTGATTTGTGATTTTTCTGTAAGTACTTGCTTTTGGCACAGATATCCTTATGGATATCATACTTATCAACAGTAGATTTCCATCTTAATCAAGAAGAGGTAAAGAACAACTGGACAAATGTAATGTACAAACATTGTTGATATAATTGTTGATATTGATATAAACAAATTATTTTATAATTATTACCAAACTACATTGTTACCTGTTTCATGTATTGCATTACAATATACAATGGACTGATTTATTAACTTCAAAATACGGGTTATTTTCAATTGGTGTTTCCATTGTTTTACCTACCCAGTACCCATGTTTTTGGATTGGATTTGATATAACGGCCGTTATAACCACAATACTAGTTTAATCCACACGGGGGCGGAAGAGAAACAAATTCTGGAGCTATTACCGTGAAGTGGGGGCAATGTTTGGGAAGGAGAGGCGTGGTATCCGAAAAGGCAATAGATTTTATGCTAAGGTAAATATTAACTTGTTAAATTAATACATTATTAGTTATGGATACATCATGGCTTGTCTTGTATACATTATATTATGTAGATTGATTTCATATTGCAAGTTAAATCATACTTTCAGTATTGATAGACAGCAGGTATTTTTTTTGCCCATATCAACATACGCAGTACAAAATATCTTATCCAAGTATCGTGATCACAGGCATCGTATTGTCACATACATAGTAATTCTTAAACTAATTATGAATATTAATTATCCACGTAAACGGTCAAGTTCCAAAACACTGCAGCTAAACACTAACTAATAATTAACCGGTTCATTCAATGTTAAACTTTGACTCTATCCCACAATCCACTGCAAAGCTGGAGAACAGTTGGAGAGTTGAAGACAAGACACACGGAGAAGGATTTATTGGTGAGTCAAAAGGCATTGTAGTATAATAAATTATTGTGAAATGGGGGAGAGGCAGCTACCTTAAAATTGTGGGTACGTGTTGCTGTCAGGGACAGAGTCCAACATCACTGATATGGGCTGACTTGTACTCAGTGCAGGTACTGGCGATAAGGGGAAGGGGGGGGGGGGGGGTAGAGCAGAGGTGAAGAAGATATTAGCAGAGAATAATAATTAGCAGAGAACATGAACAAACACAAAAGCTGAGCATGCTACTCAACAGATACGTACATACTGTCTTACACAGAGGTCTGATGCTGTTGGCAGATCTGTGACTTTTGACAGACAGGCTCTGCACATAGATAGATGGAAACTGTTAGGATATTACATCTGATAACATTTTATTTTTTTCCCTAAAGAGTCATGGCTGAGAAGTCTAAACTGATGGCAGTCGGAATTGTGGGATATGGCCATTTAGGTTTGTCATTTTGTATGGATTGTTTGACACTGGTATCTTTTCTCTGTCCCTCTGTGTGTTCTTTCCTCTTTCATTGTTTAATTATCCTTCAAATGATCTCATTCTGCTTCTTTTTTAACTATTTGTAAAACATGGATTGGGGGTCAGAAGTGAACTCAAATGTCCTCCTCAACATTCCTCCCTCCCATCAGTTTGTCTCTCAATTCAATTCAGTTCAATTCAAGGGACTTGGAAAATGTGCACAATATTTTCAACAAACATTATGAACAGATACAAAAATGCCTACAAAGTACAAATACAAATGTACAAAAAAGTTAGAAAAGACAAGAAAACCAATGAGAAAATGGTGCATTGGTATTGGTTGATAATGAATAATAAACGTTAAATGTTTTGTTTAATGAAACCTTAAAATAACTACTCTCTATCTCTTTCTCACACACTATATCAGAGAGTTTTCAAGTAACTTGAGTGCTTTATGGTGGCATTAATATGAATGGTCACCAGTGAACATTTATATGTGGCTATTTTAATGGTCATGAGCCAGGTTGTCAGTCACCTCCCCCTCTCTCCCCCTCCCCTCTCTCAGGGCAGTACCTGGTGGAACGGATTCAGGAGGAGGGGGCGGAAGTAGGCCTATGCTTGGCATTTGTGTGGAACAGGAACACAGAGAGATTGAGAAATTCTGTTCCAGAAAAGGTCATCCTGGAACAGCTCAGCGAGTTCATGGAGAGGTACATCAGCACACACACACACACAAACACACACACACATACATGCATGATACACACCAACAAACATGCACACACAACCAAATGCAATATACACATACACAAACAACACTCGCACAACACACAACCATGCAAAAGCATGAAGATGTACACACGCATGATCATACTGAAGGTAGATTCATGCACACATCTACAATAAAATACAAATATTTCTGGATGAAAAATTACCAGGTGCAAAGGCAATCTTACAGCTCAGGTGGTACTACAGCTACAGTATCCTTAGGTGTGTGTGTTTCAGAGGTGCAGAGGTGATCGTGGAGGTATGTCACCCTCACATCGTCAAGGAGTTTGGGGCACAGTTCCTTTCCAGCGCTCACTTCATGGTAATTGTCATACATTCTTCTTTGGCTAGCTCAAAGAGCAGGTGATGATGGAATCTGATTGAAGAGAGGTAAGGGAGGGCTGGCCATTTATTGGCTATTCATTCATTCAATGGTAGGATAATACAAAACAAGATATACTAAAAGTGAGACAGGCTCTCTTTTATACCAAATGTAATGTAACATGTGTGATAGAACCACTGATCTAGAACAATAGCTGATGACACAATAATGATTTAAGCCATGGCACAACATCTTTGTGTTCCCACTGTTATGGTTACATTAATGGAGTGAGCAGATTATGGCAATATTCAAGAGCTAACGGTTTTGGTCATATTTTATTTAGTAATACTAATTAAGAAAATCAATGCATGTGTTCGCTAAAAAAGTCCTACATTTTTATAGCTGATACAATGTATTTATGCAATGTCTATTTGCTTTGCTGTCTATGCTGTAATGTTAGCTTAATTTGAACTGAAATATATAATATAATATAATAAAAATATAATAAAGCTCAAAAACAGCCATAGCAAATAGATATAGGCCTAAGATATGTTTCTAAATTGTGCATGGTTTATTTTCAACAGATTAATAGATAGAGTAGCCTAAACATTGTGCTTCATGTTGTTTGAACTAACCTGTATTCACTCACCATTACTAATGTTAGCAGGCTAACTGAAAAAGAGGCATTTTTATTTTGTCCTAGATTAAAATTTCAATAAAAATATACTGTGTTTTAAGAAACAAAATCTGTGATTCTTTATGCCAAGTGTCTAAGTCCAATTTGTAAGTTTATATGCCTGCCTGCCTGAGCTTATTTATCTGTTCCTTTGCTACATGACTTTATTTATCAAGGTGGGCTTCTGCAACACAATGTTAGTGAATTGCCAAAGTGAGCTGCTAATGAACAACCTTACATAACAGAACTGGTATTATCTAGTACAAGCCATAACCAATATTCATTTGATAAGTTTATGTAGTGAGTCTTGCTAGGTAAACCAGTATAGTTCACTAGCTAACATTAGCTGTGCCCAGCTACAGTATTTGGCTGTAAATATAGCGCTTTAGCTAATGTTAGCTTGCTAGCTAGTGTTAGCAATCTAGCTAACTACTGTCCATATTGTTTTTTTGTTTTAAACAATATGGACAGTAGACTTTAAAATAAGGACAGTTCTCTAAAGGGCTTGGCAAGGCATACTAGTTAACAGCATGAGCTATTTCTGTAGCTATTTTTAGCTATTATATCTATAGCTATTTCTATACCTATAGCCTAGCTGTTTTACCTAGTTATAGCAAAGCTAATGAATATGCATTTCCTGTAGTTGACTGATTTCCCCATAATTTTAGCAACAAGATAGTGAGCAAGCAAATGCAGACTTCAGATAGTTAGCATGCTAGCTAATTTATTTGAAACAACTTGAGTCCGTAACAAGTAAGTAGGTAATAGCCACGACTGTAAATACTGGAAGAAGAGGTGGAGAAGCAAATTTATTGCTTGAATGTAAAAAGAGATTTAAGAGATTTTAGACATTAGCCATTGAGTTAGTGTTATCCATTCATTCATTTTTAGTGATATGTACTGGGAAATGGATGAACGGATCAAGTAGTTCTTTCTGAAACAGCATTTAGTAGTTCATTGTGAATCACAATAAACTAAAAATGATCAAAATGCAAAACATTATATAAAGAACAACAAATAAGCGGAGTAACGTTACTACTGCATGTATGGAAGGCAGTATCGGACCTCCTCTGGCTTAAAAAAATATGTTAGCTAACTATACCGCCAACAAAAGTATCTAGTTAACAACAATTGTAATATCACTCTAATGTTAAGGTTATGCTCATTTTACAATTAAGATTTGGACAATCGGTGAACAAGCTTGCTATTATTGCATTAACTTTTCCCCCTGTAACTTTCAAATGAGCTAATCCCTCCACACAGACATCCCCTGCACCACCCCCCACCAACCCATTTAATGAGTTGTAGATGTTTTATGAAATAATATGATAGATATTACAAATATTGGCTTTTAAAAAGCAGTGTAACCATTTATAAGCATATTAATGGACTCCAGTCTGTGGGTTATTGGTTATTGAGCAGTCATATGTTATGGGAATACCAATATGGCTGCCCGCCCAATTCCAGTGATGCTTTGCTAGCTGGCTTGGCTAGCTTGCTTCTCGCTGGTTGGCTGGTGGGCTCACTGGTGGGCTGACTCCGTCTGATTGGACACTCACTATGTTTGGACCCAGGCTGGGGTAGCCGGTGGCTGTTGATCTTGTTGTTTTCCTACATTGATGACCACCCTGGAAGCAGCAAGGGTGTCAAGGCCCATGTTGCAGGGGTCAGAGATGTTGGCCAGGAAGAAGCGCTGCTCGATGGCATTAGATCCCATCCGGAGGCACAGCTGGCAGAGGGCTAGCATGCTAGCTATCGAGCCCATCACGGTCTCCAGTCTGGTGGAAGTGTGGGACTGGTTGGTGATCTTGGGGAGGAGGCTGTGGCGCACTATTCTGATGGTGAAACTGGTGTCAATGAGTGCCTGAACTGGCTCCCCCTTGATGTAGCACTGGATGAACAGGCTTTGACTGCTGCTACCCAGGCGGCCGACTCTTGACGTCTTGGGGCAGGGTGGTGTGCAGGCTGGGTGTGACCCATCGTTCAGGATTGTCTCCAGTTCTTCTGCCTGGGCTAGCACGCCGTTCAACGTGGTGGGGCATGCTATGCAGACCTATTGTTGGAGGGTTGCAGGCCGCAGTCCTCTCAGGAAGGCGTCGAGGGCCAGGCTATCGCAGAGTTCAGTGGGATGCTGTGGGTAGGTCTGCTGGGCCAGGCGCTGGATATCAGTGGCCAGGAGGTCCCCTGATGTCTCCGGTCCTGTCCCCCTGGTGCCGCTCTCAATGGTGCAGCTGTTCCTTGAGGGTGAGGAGTGACAGTACCGGTTCATGACTGTGCAGAGGAGGCCGTAGAAGCGGGTACAGTCTGGGCCATCTTCCAATTTTCCATCAGGACATCTTGCTTCTTCAAGCCTCTTGATCTCTACATTAATACATCCCACTCTGACATGTTGCATCTCATGTAGCAGTGAATGTGGAAGAAAGGCTCTGGTGCATACTTTCTTAACCCATGTGATGCTATCAGCTTTATTGTTAAGTTAAGAGAAATGTCTCCCAGCTGAGAAAAAGTCACTTCAAAATCATACATTTACAAACACGGTGGCACCCCCGAAAGGAGAGACAGCAGTATTATACAGATATTCTTCTTTACACTATACAATCACTTATAACCAAAAAAACACAAACACAAAACGTGGAAAACAGTCGCAAAGGTCTGTGAGATACTGTACAGAGAAGTGGCGCAAAAGTGACAGAACTGGCAGTTAGCCTTCTAGTGGCTACACTAACCGGAAGTAGTGTAACAGTTCACCACTACAATATTATGACATCAGCTATCCAGTTCTTTTAGATCAGTGGATAGAACTCATTTACAACGGTCTTACTCATGTGAATATTTATGTACTGTCTTTTATCTTGTTGAGTGTGTTTATGTTTATTTTGTGAATTTGGGTGTTTTTGTCCCTTTTTACTCAATCATGAATTTCATGTTTTTAACAAACATCATTGTGATGATGGCTCTTACTTCACCTCAGGTGGGCTCTCCTTCCGCCCTCGCTGACCCACAGCTGGACAAGCAGTTGCGGCAGGCTGCAGTGTATCATGGGAGGACACTCTATGTGCCCAGCGGTGCGTTGTGGGGTGGCCAGGATATCCAGAGATTGAACAACAGTGGAGCGTTAAGAGTGAGTGTACCAGTAAAAAAATAAAATACCAGTCTCAACCCCAGATTTGCTCTCTGAAGTCCCTGGTATGGGAAGTCACATTTTGGGAGATCAGTTTCCTGCAGTCTACCAAGTTCTACCAAGTTTTACCCAGCGGTATATTATTTTAGGTAATTATGGCAACTACTGTATATTAAGCCTCCTGCTAAATTGTTTTTCTGGGAGGGCCAGACCAAAATTACAATTCCCACACTGCAAATTGACCTAAATATTTAACCTAATAATTCAGTATTTCATTAATGATAATAACATAATTTCTTACCTCGATTACACTAATACGGGATCACTCACTCATGTCCTTCTGTATTTTCAATCTAACTTTACTTCACTGTGTGTATGCCATGCTACTGTATTTAAAAAAACAGCATTTAGTACTTTAATAGTTTCATTAGATAGCCAAATATACTTTTCCTAATATACAGATATGGTATAACTTTTAAAATAATTCTGAGATTAAGGGAAAATGGGGGAAAATGTAATGTAAATGTAAATGCTTTGTGGAGCAAGGTCATTATTATATGCATACATACAGTATGTTTGCTATTAGAGGTTTTACAGAAGAAATTAAGCTGAAGTACCTTACTCAAGTACAGCAACCACACCCCACTTGGGATTTAAACCTGCAACTTTCTGGTTATATGAATCAGAATCACATCTCTGTGAGAAAAATATGATTAATTTAACTATATCGGAATGGCAGGTCAAGTTACAGGTTAATGGGGTATATCCCATATTTGCAGAGCACAGATAACATTTGCCCTACACATTAGACATTTTTTGTTTGTGATCCCTATCAATTTTGTTCAGAAACAACTGCACCACAGTGATGCTCGAGGCCTGTATTTATGTGTCCTCTATTTCTCAGGCTCTCTCCATCCGCATGTCCAAACACCCCTCCTGCTTCCGCCTGTCGGGGGATCTCCTCTCTGGCTGGACGGAGGGGGAGGGCAGGCGGGTGCTCTTTAAAGGCTCGGTGGCTGAACTTTGCCCCCTGGCCCCCAACAATGTCAACACCATGGCTGCAGCTGCCATAGCAGCGGAGAAGCTGGGCTTTGCTGGAGTGATGGGGGAGATCGTTTCTGACACAGAGTGAGGCTCTGCCACCCGTTTCCTGCTTGAGTGGGGTCATGTGTAGGGTTGCAAAGGGGTGGAAAGTTTCTGGTAAATTTCCATAGGAACTTTACGATAAGACAAGCATATAAAATCAAAAAATTGTACATCTTAAAATGACTAATAGAGCTGGAGTCTTAAATAATTAAACTACCTTGTATTCACTATATATTTATTTTTTCTGGATTTGTTTGTTTTTATGATCACAAAGTTCTGTGTGTCTGAAAGACCGTGTCCTCCTGACAAGGTGGATTGAGTGATTTGCTCCCCCTATTGGTGATGCAGTGTCATGCACGCATAGCTCATGCTTCCATCATATGATCACCAAGAAAACATTTAGTCAGAGTATCCTACCTGCTACACTCGTGTTGATCAACTACAGTTTGACACAGGTACATGCCATTGTAATTTACTTAAATTATTAATGGTATAATAGAGTGATGATGGATGTTAATAGTCTAGCTAAACCTAGCAAGCATTTATTAATTGTTCAAATAATAGTTAGGTAGCTAGCTAACACTTGCCATTAATTGGCTGTTACAACTTGCAATTTAAAATAATTTTGATGTTTGGAAAGCATGTTTTAATTTGTATGGAACAAATTGTGTGCTATGATTATAAATTCTTATTCATTAGGTTCATCAACAACCTGCCTTAAGTGTTTTACCATGTAGACTCTCAATTCAAGTTTGCTTTATTGGCATGATAAAAACTATTTGTAATGCCAAAGCATGCTTTTAAAGCATTTAATACCTTATTACATTCATCTTACCGCTCTCTCAGGCTGAGTCAGTTTCACGTTGTGGAAGTGGAGGTAACGGGGCCAATGGCTTCTCTGTGAAAACAGTGAGGCGTAACCCTGCCCAACTGGGAGCCGTGACAGGAAGTGCCACTTACAACTCCTTCTGGAACAGCCTTCTGTGTGAGTACTCCACTGGGCTATACTGGAACATTCCATTTGACAGTGTAGTGTTGTATATTACTCCAGTATACCACACTGCATGAGTGTTGAGCTCTCAGTATCTACCATTCTGTACTGAATCTCTTTGTCTGTTTTTTTCAGGTTGTGAAGGACATGGAGGCAGAGTTTACTTATGCTGATTACAGTACATCTGACTGGCACAATATATTTCTATAAAACATATTTGTCCATGGTTTTAAATCTGGGATGGATTTAAAAGAAATCATTGACCTAGGTACTCAGAAAAGTACCTACATAAATAAACATATGCATTTACTCAGAATGTGAATTATTTGATTGAAAAATAATGACCAGATCTCATATCACCTTTGTAATTATTGAATGGATCTTGCCCCAGGTGTTGGCATATCTGTATATGAGCAACAAAACAAAATTGTGTCTTTATATTAAATGCTTTAATGAAACCGCAGCTTTTTAAAAAATGTTATGTTTTTTAAATGTTGTTTCAGATTTTATCCTATTTTAGTAGCCAATTACACCCACTATTTTTATGTCAATCCCCCCCTAGAAATGTGAGTTCACTGCCATAGTCCTGTGACCAGTAGTGACAAATGCCTTCTCTGAGACAGCACTCGCCAGGCCGTCGACCGTAACCCGGTACTACAGGGCCACTCTTATGCACAGCGAACGTCATGTTGGCTTCCCTCCCCCCTCCCTGGGGCAGATAACCAATCACCGCCCCTGGTGGCACTGCCGGCCAGAACCGACTCTGGCGAGACGGGGAATTGAACCCCGGTCTCCGTGGCCAGAATCAAACGTTGTAACCACTGGACCATGCGGGAGGCACTCTGACACTCACTTCGTCTTCCAGTAAAAGCTCCTTGGGCCTTGAACTATGGTTGTGATACACTACATTTAATCGAATGTTAATATTCCATATGCTGTTTCAGATAACCTTGTTATTTAAAGGCAATAATATATATCTTCATGCAAGTGTCATATGTAGAAAGACTTCATTAAAATAAATGATTTTGAGATAGCCATGCCAGTCATGTTAGCTTAGAGACACATGCTGACTGTCTAATGAGCAATATCATTCAAGCTGCCTTTATTTTCAAGTATTTTGGAATATAACTGTAACACACAGCAACACACACTCAGGCCTACACAGACAGCAAGGCAGTGATGTGAGAGAGATGAATAAATGGGACCCAGGCAGAACACTATTGAATAATAGCTGTGACCATCCACCTTGGCAGAACATTTTAATTTGTTTAGGTTTGGCTGAACTGCCATTGCTGCAGCAGCAGTGTGGGTTGTCTGTCACTGTCCATCTTAAAGCAGCAGTGTGGGTCATGGTTCACTGCCTGTCTTACAGCAGCAGTGTGGTGTGTGGGTCACTGCCTGTCTTACAATAGCAGTGTGGAGTGTGGGTCACTGCCCGTCTTATAGCAGCAGTGTGGGGTGTGGGTCACTGTCCGTCTTACAGCAGCAGTGTGGGGTGTGGGTCGTGGGTCACTGCCTGTCTTACAGTAGCAGTGTGGAGTGTGGGTCACTGTCTGTCTTACAGTAGCAGTGTGGAACTGCGTCCAGTGCTGGCAACTGGGGTTCCTGGTGTGTCTTCCATTCATGTCTTAGGTAGGTAATAAGAAGCATTCCTGCAGTTCAGGATGAATCACCTCTGTTTGGTGACCAGCCTTGCCACCCTTGACCGCTGGATATAACAGTTTCATTGAAAAATGAAAAAATTCAATCTTAAATCCAAAATCGAAGTATATTTCAAGTACAGTACATGTCAAAATATACTGAATATTTAAGAAAATACATTATCTCCACATTCATATATGTCATTTCATGCATATATTCAATTTATTAAATGTTCCTCAATACATGCAAAAAATGATTAAATGAAAGTGCCAATGATAAGCATTTTTGTAATATATGGACATCATGTGCGAAAAATGCATTCCAATGAGGTCAAATTTAAACTAGGTTTACTGTCAGATGCCCTCCTGAAGCTAAGTGTTACCTACAGTGAGATGAATCATTGTGTGATAACATTCATTCATAGTGGCTGCACCTCATTTGAAAGGTGGGTCAGTGCACTGTTAAAAAGGCTAAGATTAGGAAGATGTTGGGTAGAAAGGTTACAGATATCTAAGTATAGTTAATTAATTAATGAATCTCTGATTTCAGAGAACATCATAGCATACTACAGCAGGGCTTGGCTCTACATATAAACAGGAGTGCTAGGTTTTTTTGTGTGCATACTACATTGCAGCACTATTTCTTGAATAGGCTGTGTCAGCTTTGTAATACTGTATGATTTTCTGTTCTGTTCCTAAAGAGTTTTCTGTGTCTTAACTCAGACGTAATGAGTCTTTGTATGTTCATTTTTCTTTTGTGTGTGTTCATGTTGCGTATGTATGTGTGTATCTAAAGTATATCAATAACTTTGTGTGTATTTGTGTATTTAATGTAAATGTGGGGCATTCATGGGTGTGCAGGTGTGTGTGTGTTGAGGGAGTGCTTACATGTATGGAGTGACAAGCCTAGAAGGGCTGAATGTATCTTTACGTTCTTATGTTCTTGTATGAATGTATCTGGGAGTAGACTGTATGCGTGTGTGTGTGTGTGTGTGTGTGTGTGTGTGTGTGTGTGCGCGTGTGTGTCTGTGTGTGCACACGAACATGTGTTTGAGCGAGTGAGCATGTGTGTGTGTTTGTGTGACTGGGCTCAGGTCTTCTCGCTGGACAATGAGCTGGGTTGGGAGGTGATGGAGCTGGGGGGGCTGCTGCCGTTGGAGGCGGAGGTGGACGGTGAGTAGGGCAGGTTGCTCTTGTTGCGGGGGGAGAGAGATAAGGGCTGGCGGATATTGAGTCGGTCCTTCTCAGCTTCCAGGTCTTCGTCATACCTTTCCTCATCCTCATCGTCATCTTCCGCTTCGCTGTGGTGGGGGGAGGAGTGGCGGGACAGGGCAGGGGAGGGGGGCACAGAGGCTGGTCGGGGATAACGGAAGCCCTGAGTCTGTGGGTTATGGGGGGTGGGGCAGGGGGAAGATGCCAAAAGTATCCATTCATGAATTGACAGAAAACTGTTGCATTGCTACGCAGACAAAGAAAGTCACACACCAAATATCAGTTGTCATATACAAAAGCTCAGTACTAGGGATGTCACGGTACACCAGTTTGACAGTATATATATATATATGTATATATAGTGTCAGAATTGATGGTTATCACACCATAAATTATTTTTGATAAAATAATTACACTGGTTAAATATGTGTTGGACTAAATGAAGCATTCTCTAAGGCGTTTTTTTTTTTACAATGGATTAACTAACAATCTTGTCTTAGAAAATGTACTTTAATCTAAAATAATGTTACTCGCTCGAATGCAGTTCAGTGGTCACCAGTTATAGTTGCTAGCTTGCTAGACTTGCTGCTAGAAACCAGCATTTCACTGAAGCCTTTAGTGTTCCACCGTAAGGTGATCAGACATCCTGGTTTTAACCAGAACAGTCCCGGTTTTAGGGAATGGTGTCCCCTGTCCCAAAAAAATGCAGAAAAATGCCAAAGTGACCCGGTTTCTAGCTTGCCCCAAGACAGTAGTAATATGGTAAGCGCATTCTGCATGGCTATGACTACATTCTTCCCTCAACAACTGGTTCAAGATCAGACCTATTGTGCCGAAGACAATACAATAAAACATACCTGAGCCAGTTAATTAGAGGAACTATTGAGGAACAGAAAAGTGCTGCAGAAAAGCCACTCAAGGTTAAAACACATATCAAGACTCTGCATAATACACCGTATTGATATTTTTTCCTGGCCCGGTTTTAGGTTTTGAAAATCTGGTCACCCTAATGAATACTCAATTTGCGAATGCACTTAAGAGGAAGTGGTATATCATAAATATTGGCAGGGGAGGAACCACGTAGCCTAATGACGGCAATGGATGCTTGAGGCAACAGCTCCCACAACCCAACAGGTATATTTGATCCATATTTGAGTGGTTATAATAACCTAGCTATATCACTAAATAATTTGTCAATCATTCGAGATGTCTCTGAAACGCTAAACTCTGGCTTCTCCAGCCAAAAATAAGTTAAAAGACGATGACAGCCAACTCTGCAACATCATCGCAGAGTTGCTAGCCCGGCAGCTTAGCGTCTTTAAGCTAACAATGAAAGAAATTGTCAGAGAATAACTTAAAAATGTCACAGTCAGACTTGGCTTTCTCGAAAAGGACGTGAAGTCCTTCACATCCAGATTCAACAACATGCAAGCTGTGGTAAGAGACGTGAAAAAAATTATCAACGGCTTCAAAACTGCGGACCAAGGAACAAGTTGAACCTGTACGAGGGCAAGCAAAGGCAAAACAACCTGAGGTTGGTTGGGCTGAAAGAAGGGGAAGAAGGTGATGACACAATTAAGTTTCTCCAAACTCACCTTCCAAATGGATGTGTACTCTGCAGGGTAATGCGATAGAGATTGAATGGGCTCATTGCATTTACAATGGGTACAAAGCCCCCGAGCTGAGCAATGTACCCTGATATTTCAACTCCTTCGTTATAATGACAGACAAGCTATCCTTAAAGCAGCTAGGGGAAGCTCCCCGATTCTGCATGGCAACTCCAAGTCAAAACTTTAGCAACGGAACAGCAAACAAAAGATGAATCATGAGTCAAGGGAGTCCGGTCATTTCTGATGTATCCTGCGATGGTGAAGATGCTTCACAGAGGCGACCAGCTTTTCCTCAAGTCATGGAATTAGAGGGATTCATATATCCTTAGCTTGAAGAGCTACCATTCATGTTTTGAATAATAATCAGTAAACATTGGGGCACATGAATGCAGGGGTGGGTGTATATACACATGCTAATATTGGGTAACTTGATTAATTTATATCTGTACATTTATATTACTCATTGATACTGCGGTGCCCTGATCACCACGTTTTTTTCCAGGATGGAAGTCATACCATCACAAACTAATACCGTGACATCCCTACTCAGTACAGACACCCTTGTAACTTGTCCAAACATTCACCAAGTAAGTATCAGTACAGACACAAATGCCTGTACATTCACCCAGTAAACCTCAGAACATACACTATACATAACATAATTCACATAGTAAATATTGGTAAGGACATACAGTACAAATGAGTGCAAACATCATACATGCATGTACAGACATACAACTGCCAAAATAAATGAAAAACTTGAGTAAATTAAGGGTTCTGGCAGGTCTGTTATGGTGTGGGATGTATTTTCCTGGCACCCACTGAACCCTTTAGAGGGCAAGGTAACACAAAGTGAGTGCTCACTTTCATCCTATGGTGAAGCATTTATATCCCGATGGGAGTGGTCTCTTCCAGGATGACAATGCCCCATCCACAGTGTACGAGTGGTAGCTGAATGGTTTTATGAGCCTGAAAGCAATGTAAACCATATGCCGTGGCCATCTCAGTCACCAGATCTCAACCCAATTGAACACTTATGGAAGATTCTGGAGTGGCGCTTGATACAGCATTTTTCACCACCATCAACAAATGCCCAAATAATGGATGGCCTATACGGTAAATAGGCGTGGCCTTATGGTACACCACTTTATGTTGGTGTTTCCTTTATTTTGGCAGTACAATCCACATCAGTATGTACACACAGTACAAATCTATCCTGGCATGCTAAGTTCAGACTTACAGCAGTTGGGTCATGAGGCTCATAGCAGTAGGTTTCTGGAAAGGCTTTAGCCAGGGCCATGTGACGAGCTGAAATGTAATACTGGGAGGGAGAGTGTGGGTGGGGAGGGCAACAGGTCAGATGATTGCTGGCTTATTGCTGAGGAAATCAATCTCTATGTCCTCTCAAAAAGCCATTACTCCTCTGTGTTTCTCCACTTTCCCTCCCCTCTATATTCTCCACCACTTCCCTTCCCTTTCCTCCTTTATTTCCCTCTTTGATCTCCACCCCTCCACTCACCCTTTCCCATACCACACTCCCATCATTCACTACTCTGTCACTCTCCCCTCAATCTCTTCCTGTTAAATTCCCTCTCCCTGTCTCCCGATCCCTTTTGTTGTCTTCCTTCCTCCTTCTGTGTCTAACTCCCTTTCATCTCTCCTTTTCCCTGCCTCCCTCCATTTTCCAATCCTCCCTCCTTCCTGGTCTCTCTCACTCAAGGAAGGCGGGGGGTTGATTTATGTTTTTATATTTTGGGATTAGATCATTGGGATACTCAGGACCAGACTTTACACATTTATAAATACACTCTAGACAAAGGGTATTCATATTTTTCATGGGGGCCAAATCATTTTGAATAATCAGGCCATCAGAAACAACACAGGTGGGTCAAACATTTTCCACTTCCTATATATAGAACAATATATCCATGAGTAGTATGTGTATGTGGTGCATGATGTATGCACATTTACACTGGAACTGTGCATAGCTTTTATTGCTGACCAGGACATAGTGGCATATTAAATGTTTTTTGTTTTTCTATGTTAGGCTACAGGGGGCCCCCCAAGCCGCTAGCTGAACGGCCCTAGTCTAGACAGCAAGCAAAACGATGATCCTAGAAGGGAAGAATAGCCTGTCCTCATCATCAAACATTCTTATGGTCTTTCCTCCCTCTCTCACCCGGCCCAGGTATCTCCAGTCCAGCAGGTCGCTGAGGCGCTCAGTGCGGTTCCTCTGGATGATGCGCTGCCGTCGGCTCTGCTGACAGAACTGGAACAGGAAGGAGGTGAGCTGGTTACAGGAGTCATCCACACTGCGGTACCGCCGGTCCAGGATGTAGATTCCTGAGAGAGAGAGAGAGAGAGAGAGAGAGAGAGAGAGAGAGAGAGAGAGAGAGAGAGAGAGAGAGAGAGAGAGAGAGAGAGAGAGAGAGAGAGAGAGAGAGAGAGAGAGAGAGAGAGAGAGAGAGAGAGAGAGAGAGAGAGAGAGAGAGAGAGAGAGAGAGAGAGATAATGTACATGATGGACAAGTAATACCTGAGGGACTATAATGATGCAAAAAATATATAATGTTTATTTCAGAGTATGCTTTGGCAACGGAAGTGTGTGCTTGCCATGGCAATAGAGCAAATTTGACTTGACTTGGGGGGGAAGGGTATCCACGGTGAGACAGAGGGGCATAAATAAAGATAGTTTTACACAAACAGAAAAGAGGGTTAATGAGCACCCTGGGCAGGGAGTGGATTGTCATACAGATAGACACACAGAGAAAGAAAGGACAGCAGGACGAACCGTAAGCAGATGGGTCAGCAATGTGCTCCTCCATGAAACAGCCAAAACCTGACAGGTTGGTGGAGATGGAGGGGATCCCCATTACTGTGCACTCCGCTGAGAGAGAGAGGGAGATAAAGGAAAGGAAGAAATAGTAAAGCAGGGAAGAAAAGAGAGCAGTGACAGTGAGTGAATAAACACAGACTGATCATGCACACAATGTACACACACACCAGTGGAGGCTGCTCCAGGTAGGCAAATTTGGCATTGCCACATTATGAAAACTAAGAGTAATAATTCAAATGAATTAAATAATTTAAGATGTAAACAAGTGACAGCAAAGTTCATTATTATTTCGCTTAATTTATTTGTTATAAATTGTGGCAGTGACCTCTATCGACCAAAAGTTAAACAGCAGAGTCAAAACTTGACCTTGCCTCCAAAGGGCTTGTCATCTACTACATGAATGTATCAAAGACCAGAGGATCCTGTTTTCTTTCAACGTTCTTTTAACTAAGAGCTCATTCATTCATTCATCATGAAAAGTCACGTGAGTGGTGGCAGAACTTTAGCCCAAACATAGGTCCCTAAACTGACAGCCAGACCAGGCACGTGCACAGATAGGGTTCAAGGGGGGCTTGAGCCCCTGCCCTTTTGCCCTCAGAGTCAAAAAGTGCCCTTTTTATTTTATTTTATTTTTTAATTTGTTTCTGATTTTTCCCCCGTTTTTCTCCCAATTTAGTAGCCAATTATACCCTCTATTTTATTTTCAATTCCCCACCCTCACGAGTCCGCCGCCCGTCCTCCGGGAACGAGATTCGTATTCCTGGACCTATTTCCCCGCCTTCTTTCGAGACGGAGATCTTCCACGGACTCCATTAACCTTCTCCTCGGTGGACTCGTGCCGGCTCTCCCTCCCCCTTCCCCCAGAGGCGGACAGCCAAATGCCGCCCCCGATCGGGCTGACGACCAGGGCCGGTCTGGTAGAAACGCGGGTTTCGATCCGCGTCTCTGACGGGCAGCGCACACCGCTCCAAAGCGCGGTGCACTAGACCGCTGGGCCATCCGCCAGCAAAGTGCCCTTTTTTTGGCTGGTGTTAATTGTATTTTATTTTTTCTTTATTTGTTATTGAAATTCTATCAAATATAAAGGGGGAAATGTATAGTAGTATCCATGAAAAAATACACCTTATCAATTTAAAATATACTCCGCTCTCCAACCCCCTCCAAATGGTTTTGTCTCAATCAATCAATCAGTCAATCAACGTCGCATCTTCCGACATTCTGAATACAACTTGTCATGAAAAGCACTGCATCCCCAGCCCCAGTTCGGTTACGGTGAATGATATCACTCAGGTAGGCACTGTTTTAATTATAAAACCAATTATTTTATACAAATTAATTATAATTTCTGAAGCAGGTACTGTAGTTACATTTTGCATAGTTTTGCTAGTTTAGTGTAGTCACCCCCTTTTCTTTATAGACAGTTTTCTAAAAACGTGATGTTTAAAAGTGTATTATTGTTTGGGCATGTAGCAGTGTGTTTCCCTGTTAAAATAAAGGTTTTTTGTTTGAATGCCATTAAATTTCATCCTTCCTAACTTTCTTTCTCAAAGAAACCACTGATCTAATGTGACTGAATTGGTCTAAACAACTGAACACTGACTGACTGCATTACTTACACTGACTGACTTGCATTACTACATCAAATCTGTGGTTTCTTCATGGAATAATGTGTTTCAGTAGAATTTAAACAGGTCCCATGTTATGAACATAGTGTGTGATTATGGATGGGGGCGGTGTGGCAACATCGGGGTGGGAAAAGTGCGTGTCGGTGGGGTGAGTGTCCTTTTTTTTTTTTGAGCCCCTGCCCCCCAAAATGTCTGTGCATGGCCCTGAGCCAGACCATGTCTGACAGTGGATTGGGCAATAGTGTTGTCAATTACAATTCCTTTTCAGATGTTACACAGTTGATACTGACAAATCTGTCACAGTGAGTGAGGTGACTTGGATTACGAGTAATGTTGATAGCAGATATGACCTATATATATTTCCATTCTACCTAAAACATTTTTTTATTGAATTTGTTTAAAAAAAGCTAAACTCATACTGACTTTGTACTTTTGAGAAATGAGGACCTATACAGTATTATGGAAGTAAACCCAGTGAGCTAAATTGCAGTGTCCTACTAGCTAGCAAATGTTATCTAAAGAGGCGCATTTTCCCTTTATCTAGAAACCATGTTAGCTAACATTAGCTAAACAGCGATAATATAATATAAAAGATAATAGCAAGATAATAATGGCTCACAGGTTGGTTAATTGCCTACTCTGCTGGCCTTGCCTGCTCTTTTCCGCTGGATGTGGTGGAACATGGACAAAACATGGATTTTACAATATCAAAAACTTGTTAGTATTTTGGGACAAATTTGGGACATGTCATAGACGGCGGGGCTAGGCTTCAGGTGGCTTCAGGTGAAACAGGGCTGTCCCATAGAGTTATACAACTCCTAGAGGGCGCACTTCCTGTAAGGCACCACCATGTAACTATGTTTCTACCAACATCCCTATCAAGATTATTTAGGTAAAATAAGTAAAAGCAGAGGTCTCAGCACCGATCCCTGCAGGACTCCACTGCCCACAGCCGTGACAGATATGACCCCTCCTACCATGACTCTTTGTATTCAACCATGCAACCAATTACGAATCTACTCTGGAATAACTCCTGTGATTCCTACTGAATTCATTTTGACAATGAGCCTCTCGTGTGGTACCTTGTCAAATGATTTTTGAAAGTCCAAAGATATAATATCAAAAGCCTGGTTGAAAAGCCTACAAAACACTTTCTAGCTTCCTCAAAGAAGCCCAGCAGGTTTGTTTGGCACAATCTCCCCCTGGAAAAGCCAGGTTGGCTATCCCTGAAAATTATATTATTTTCAGGAATAATTCCAAATTCTCCCTAATAATACCAGTATTTTACATGAGAAGTTAAACTGACAGGCTTATAGTTCCCTGGGTCAGTACGGTCCCCTTATATATTGGAATTATACTACCTTGCTTCCAGTCATCTGGTATATCGCCAGTATTTATGGATCGCATACAAATATCTGTCAGTGGTTTACAAATAATCTTCCCAAGTTCCTTGAGTACTCTAGGATATATCCCATCAGGGCCTGCTGCCTTATTTGTCTTAAGTTTTTAAGTTTTAAGTTTTTTTCTTAGTACCCCTCCATCCCTCATCTCAATGTCCTCTAAAACATTCTGTACATTAGCTGTACTTATATTTATAACCTCTACTATTTAGGGTATCAGCAATATCCTTATTCTTAATACACTTAACCTCTTCCTTAACTTTCATTTTTCTACTGCAATATTGAAAAAACTACTTAGGATTACTTTTTGCAGTATGAATTTATTATTGTAAATTTACAAAACATCTTGTGGATTGATAAATAAAGGAGGCAACAAAACAAGAGGCACGTAAATGTAAATTGACCATTAGAGACACTTTCAACTGAGTCCTGATGTTTTAATTGTGCAAATACCGATGAGAAATACCAAAATAAACTTTAAAATTTAGAATTAAATAGAATGGGCCAAGTTTGTTACAAGAAGAAAATCAGTGATTTGCCACAGGGAAGAATACAACAGGACACTACTGGACACTTCTTTACTGTGGTAATGGGGGAAATAATCAAATCTGATGATTTTGTTCTAACAGATTAGTCAAATAAGTGTAGAAAATAAGAAGAATCTTGTGTCATTTATTTCTTTTGAAAAACAACAAAGTTTAAATTATAATTCAACAAATAACAGTGCAGTTAATGCTGAAAATATATGAATACAAAGTGTCTTGTATTTGATTACAGTTTAACACACTACCATACTTTGCATTGACAGACCCAAAAACAGTTATCGGGAATGGCACATTGATGAAGATGTGCATCGGCTATTAAAATCTGACATTATTGGGGAAATGTTTTTGAAATGTAATGCTGCTGTGATAGCTTATGATGTCAAATCAGAGGAAAACCTTCTAGAACATATTGCAATAGAGGGAATCCACACATGCAACAAAATTGCAATATTGTAAGCCACAAAAAAGAAATTGAACCATTGTTAATATGTCAAAACGTACCTTTCAGCTTCACAAGGGCAGATATTGATCAATTACAAGGACCAAATTGTTGGCTAAATGATCAAATTATTGCCACATACCATACTTATTAATTAAATAGTGAAGTTCTAAAGCAGAATTCATTAATCATCTCAGCCCTCATTGGCTTACAACATGTTTACAACTATTATTGGTGATGTTTTCTTGTGAGGAAAAAATGTGGCTTCATTCATTTCCTGAAATTAACCTTAAACTTAATTCAAATGGCTACCAAAATGTCAGCACTAGACAGGGCACAAAATGTAATTCATTTACTTGGTTACTTTCATATTTGATGTCCATCAACAATTTGGACAACGACACAGTGATCTAACACTAAAATGATTTAGAAAGGTATCCATATCACCCCACATTTATTGAGCTACTATCCTTTGCTTTTGCAGGAAAGCATGTTTTTTACCACCTGACAGACTATAATCAAGTATGGCAGTAACATAAAATTGTTGTCTATACTGATTACATTACAAGTTGTTTAGTTCCTAATTCTCTTACGTTTGGTCCAGTAATAAAAGCACATATGAGAGAAAGTAATTCTTGCTTTTATTTAGATTTTTTCCACCATGGTAACCAGAAGTCAATTTCTTATTTTCGCTAGCTTCACAATTCTCATGGAGGCACAGATCATTCTGGTAAATACACCCTCTAGGAGTTTTATAACTCTATAGGCTATCCTTAAATGGTTCACCAATATAATAGCATCACTTGGCCAGCAGTTAGCTTTGAGAGGGCATGATGAACAATTCATATAATTATGAAATACAACATGATAGACTTGGCTGTGAATAATATACGCCATGATTGCAAATCCATCTCGTTGACTGGCAATTTACACTGCTAAAATGAACAAAATATTTTGTATTTTAATATAAATCTTTAATATAAGGCTTTAATAAATCTAACTCTTTAAAAGCCCTGTAATGCCCTACTCTGTCCCTCCCTCCACCCCGCCTCCTCAGGTTTATAGCCTACCAGCCACCACTGACACACACCCACACATACACTTAGGGAGAACAGTGTACAGTAGAGTTACCTGGTGTGTACCCCCAGGGCTCGTAGTAAGAAGGGAAGACTCCTAAATGACAGCCTCTCACAAACTCCTCATAGTCCATGGGGAGGAGGGGGGAGGTGGACGAAAGGAACTCTGGGTGGAAGATCACCTGAGGGGTGTGGAACAGCACAATACCACTACATATCAATCAGGATCACATTAAAACAATGTGGGTGACAATATCACCCACTGGCAATTACGTGAGGTTGAAGTTTAATACAAAAATGTATTAATTACTATATAGCGTATTACTACAGTGTTGGTACAGTAAATGTGAGTAGGCAGTACTTTGACTCTGTTACAGGGATTACAGGGTATTATAAGGTATTATAGTGTTTGTATTCTTGAGTGTGATGTGGCAGCAAAGTAATCTCGACTGTTACAGGGCTACACAGTGTTAGTTATAGGGTTATCCAAGTGACATGGCGGTAAGGGTACCTTGGGTTCGGTTATGGAGTAATAGGATGTTGGTTATATGGTCAATTTAACATGGTGGTTACCTTGACTCTGTTATAGAGTATTAGTGTTTCTATTTCTTCAGGTAACATGGCGGTAACCATATCACATCCCTGTTAAGGTTTGCTGGAGAAATAATAAACTATATGATAACCCAAATGCCCAAATTTGAACCATCAGATATTTGTATTCTCAACTAAAGAAATTATTTGATACAAAAAATATATTTGAAAGTATTTAAGTATGAGCAAGTTATTTGAAAGACAAAAAGATTTGGGTAAAACTGAAACCAAATTGTTAGTCTATAAATATACCAAAATAGATATATTTATCTAGCCCGATCGGGGCTCCCCATCAGGGCCGGTCTGGTACAGTCAGGTTTCGAACCACAACCGTGATAGGCAGCTCACACTCCTATGCCCCGATGACTCGTAATTTCTGCTGAGACCAGCTGAGACCGATAATATTTGCATTTTCAATTTCAAATTTAATTATGATCATATTATAATTAACAGCTATCATAATTATCATTATTCTTCATAAACTAGGTGAATCAATAAAAGTGTTCCCTTTTGAATCAGAGGATTTGATTTCTGATCATTAATAAAAATAAAAATAAACTAGAATAAGCTTCTTTTTTAAATTAATTATCAGAAATTGTGCCCTTTTTTTCACTTGAATGTTGTAACGCAAAATGTGTAAATAAAGCTGGAAAAAGACGGATTTTATGTACTTTCATTTCAGGCTGTAAGACAAAAAAAAGTGACTCTTTCAAAAGGGTATGATGACTTTCTATAGGCACTGTATTTACTTTCTGAGACCTGTATTCAACCATTTTAATTATACAACAATGGTATTTGATTATATTTCAGATAATAGTTACTTTTCACAAAGCGTATCTGAAAATATATTTATACCAGGTCTGTTCTCCAGGTACCATAGCAGTAACAGAGCCTTGAATCTATTATATGGTTTTAAGTTATTATATGGTTTGTATTTGTACAAGTAACATAGTGGTAAAGAACCTTGACTCTGTCATAAGGTTTTAGGTTATTTTATGGTTTTTATTTCTCCAGGTAACGCGTCTGTAACAGAACTTGAATCTGTTATACAGTTTTACGTTATTATATGGTTTGTATTTCTCCAGGTAATCTGGCCGTAACAGAACTTGAATCTGTTTTATGATTTTAAGTTATTATAGCGTTTTGCATTTGTCCAGGTAACATGGCGGTAACAGTACCTTGACTCTGTCTGTGGCGCTGTTGAACAGGCCTATCCTGCGTATACAGGTCAGTATGGGGTCACTGCTGTCCTCCAGCATGTTGTGGGTGCATATGGGGGGCTGGCACTGCCTCTGGCTCCCAAATATGGCCCTCTTCATCATGGTGAAGTCCTCCTTATCCAGCATCTTCGACACATCTGGTAACTGGCCCCTGAGAAAGAGAGGGAGAGCGATGGAGTGAGGGAGTACAGCAGAGGTAAGAAATGGAGAGTGAGGTAAGATGAGGACTCGGGTCATTTGCATGTGAGAGTGTTCAGTACAGACTGTACAGAGAGAAAATTCTGGCACAGAGAGATACTCACCCTGTCCTACAGATTGATTAGTTACCTGCTATATGCAATCACAAAGCAGAAGGCTACCCAGGGCTACCCAACTACAGTACCACAGAAGGAAGAAGTCTGAGGCACAGATATGGAGAGACTGACCAAGCGGAAACAGTTGTAACCGATGACACAGAGACGATGCCGGGGATTAGAAAGCCAGCGGAGCTGCTGCAGTAAGAGCAGGAACACTTACCCGAGCAGGGACTCATACAGCTTCTTCCCAAACTTCTCTTTCACAGTGTGAGCTGTGTCCCTGACAGGGAGGATTCAGAGAGTACAGAGATGATGGTCACAAGACTGGCCCATATATATGGTCATTAATAAAAACTTGGAATTACTGTTTCTATTGTGTGACATACTCAGGAATTCAAGCATTTTTGGGGGACAACTGTATTTGGGGGACAACTGTGTCAAACCTCAAACTCATTGGAGTTTTAAATACTATAAAATCTTTAGCTCTTCTATCGGCCACACTAACATTAGAGCATATAGGACAGTGTTGCCAAAATGTGGGTCTAGCCCCACTGATGAGTTGTGAGAGGTGTTAAGGTGGGTCATGAGATACATGTAAAAATATTGGCCGTGTATAAGACACTTTCCAAAGACATTGACACCAGTCAGATGTGCACTGCACATTTAACATGATACATGCACTGTGTCACTTACTGTGAGCGTGCAGTTGTTTTGACAAGTTAAAGCATTTTAATTCCATATTTGAATATATATTTGGTGACATTTTATGTACATGCACTAAGTGGTTTATGGATTATGGGAACCACTGATCCAGGACACCCTGTAGTTGCAGCTGGCATGTCTTGAATCTGCTTTGTGACACTTCAGCGAAGACAGTAGCCACTGAACTTCTTGGTAGACAAATTAGCAAAAAATACTGAATTCACTTACTGAAACAACTAATTAAAACCTGCAACTGGAGCACCGATTATGATACTTATGCGTTACTAAGGGTATCAGTGAGAATCACACAACTTCTATTAGCAGTGAAAGTAGCATTACCAAAGCTGTTTCCTGACTGCCTGTCCCTTCAGTGTTTCCACATTGAAGTTGTTTGTCCTGGCAGGCATGATGAAGAATGCTATTACAGTTACATCACTGTGGTTTACCTAAGACAGAAAAAGAGGAGGGGATGGAGTGAAAGGGGTGATTGAGAAGGGGAAGATAAAGAATTGGAGAAATTGGAGAGAGGGCTGTGAAAGGGATGAGTGGAAGAATGGCAGGACAGAAAGAAGACTAAGAAAAGTTCCAGTTTCATAAAATCTCCATGGGAAGATGACATAGATACTGTATTTGCAGTTCAAATGCATAACCCTAAATTAAATGTTTCTAGGTACAAAACAGACACACAGTAAAAAACATTAAAAAGTGAATTACAGTACAGGCACAGACACTCACATAGCAGATTATAGTACAGACTTGGAGACCCAACTGCAATCCATCCAAAATACATACATCATTTCCATAATATTAGCATAATATTTAACTTAAGTTTAACTATTAATGAAAATAATGGCATTGTAGCATTGCCAATCATTACACTCATAGCCTAGCCTAGTGCATACAATTTCAGCAGTTAATGCTCTTGGGAAGTGCCTGTCTGCTCTCCATCACCATCTTGTGGCTTGTAATTTTCACTTGAACCAATTTTTTTCCACTTGTCATTCAGAGCTTGTAATAGAATGACGAACAGTCCAGTCCAAAGTTCACTCTCACAAAGACCTCAGCCTTTATGGTTGAAACGTGACTTTTCAGATGACAAACTTTGTTATCAATGAAAAATTGTACAGCATTTGCTAGAGTTGCTTATTCTACTGCCTTACTGTCCTTCTCAATGAAAATGTCCCTCCACTTATCAGACACCAGTGTTTTCTGGGTATTCCAGTCAGGGATGTGGTGGGAGATAATATCATTTGCATTTGTCCATTAATCAAAAATACAATTTTTGTCAATCAGGCTAAGAGTGAGGAATCTTGTTTAGAAAGAAGCCAAGGCTGCTCTCAATGTCATTCCACACCAGGACATTTTTCAGTATTGCCCACTCAAACTTTTCTGTGCACTCAAACAAAGCATTCCAATGCTGTAGGTCATCCAGAGCTGTCAAGTAAAAATTCTGAACTGCATTGCAAAAATCATCTTCCTTGATTTCACCAACATCAACTAAAGAATATAACCAAGTCTTTATGTCTGATGTCAGAAATCTCTTGCTGACAGAAGTCTTTTAGGTTACAAATATGCACTGCAACTTCTATCATTTCTCTCAATTGCCTCAACTGTCCTGTGAGAAATGTAGCCATGAGAAATGTTTGCTTTGTGGAAAAAGAAAGCCACAGCTTCATGCAGGGGTCACTGCACACCTTTTTCAGCAATGTTGGGCATTTGTCTTGAGAGAAAATATGCCTTGACCACATCAAAAATTTATAGCAATTTCGAATACTCAAGATCGACAAATTGACAGAAATCTGTTAGTTCTTCTACACGAGAAGTGTAAATGTGAAAGTATTTATAGACTTTAGCAAAACACTGGCAAAACACTAGAATAACATTCTGTAGACAGCAGCTGTTTGCAAATGTGCAGTGTGAACTGCTTAATTTGAGCACTACAACCAATACCAAAACTCATGAATGTGAATAAAATGATTGTGTTTATCCCACCACAGGGAATGAAATAGCACACAAGCACAAGGAATAGCTTTGTGTCCTTGTGACTTTATGTGTCCACGCTCAGTGTAAGAAACAAGCACTTCTCCAACTTGCCCTGCAGTTCTTCCTCTGACAATGGAGCTAATAAGTTGAAATAATCGCCTTGGATGTTTTTCAAGCAGCCTAAAACATAGGTTCATTAAGAGTCCTGATCAATGCAAACTCCATTTGACAAACAACCTTCTTGCTGGATCTGCACCAACAATGGAGCTGTTGAAATAATCGCGGATGTTTTTGCCTAAAACATCTTCAGTCCTGAAAAACAGTCCTTCACTGACATTTAAACAGTCCTGTGTATTTTATCTGCCTCTGGGTTTTGTCTCACAAAAAATCCAGACACACCTGGAGTAGCACACTTGCTTGGTTCAGTTTAATTGGAAGGATGGCAGTGGGTAGCAGTCAAACTTAAGATTGATGCATTTACCAATTGTAAGTATTCTAAGAAATATATTTTTATTAAAAAAAAACATAATATATATATATATAATAAGCGCTGTATTCGCTGTACTGTGATTAAATGACTGACACAGCTATTACACATTTAGAAGAGCATCAGGCACGAAAACACTACAGGTACTCCTCACTTAACGACCTACCTGTTTAACGACCACGCGGACTTACGACCAGCTCTCCGACCAGTTGGTATTGTACGCTGTACGAGAACTTTGGTCGTGGAAACGGCAACGCGGCGTCTCAGCGTCAAGCATCTCATCTCGCATCACCCTTTCTCAGTCTCAGTCTCGTTCCCGCAGTTGGTCAGTATTCACTACACTAGCGTTCGCAATCTCCAAGACTACATATTTCGTAGCTGATTGTATTTTTATGTTCTGTAATATGTAAGAGTTATGCAAATTAAAACAAAGTTATCAAGTTGGAGTTTCCATTAGACCTTTTCTTTATTTAGAATAAATAAAAACGATTACCTGTATTTACAGTATGCAAACCTAAGTAATGTATATTAGAGCTGATTTCCTCTATTCTGTTTATTACAGTATACAGTACACTACTGTATAAACATTTAAAAATATACAAAAAATGTTATAAATGGTGCAAAGGTGACATTTAAACAATATCTAAAGACGGTTGACACAAACCCACTAACAGTTCAGTATGCTTGAAATATCGGTAAGGGGCGGCTCCTCGCTTATCGACCAATTCGCTTAACGACCTAGTTGTAGGAACGGAACTCGGTCGTTAAGTGAGGAGTACCTGTATATTTTTTCATAATAAATCTGGACATCTTAAAAGGGGGTGAAATATGGGACTGTCCCAGGAAATACAGGACGTATGGTCACCCTATGCATACTAGTAGACACAGAGATCCATGCACACTATATTACAGTACAGACACAGAGATCCATGCACAATATATTACAGTACAGACATAGAGATCCATGCACACTATATTACAGTATAGACAGAGATCCATGCACACTCCATTACAGTACAGACCCCGAGGAGGTAGTTAAGCCAGGCAAGGGCCTCCAAAAAACTATCAACTGCTTTGTTAAAGAACTCGTATCTCCCAGCAATGAAAAGGAACAGACACTTATCTAGAGAGATCCATGCACACTATATTACAGTACAGACAGAGAGAACCATGCACACTATATTACAGTACAGACACAAAGAACCATACACACTATATTACAGTACAGACACAGAGATACACACTTCATTACAGTACAGACCCTGAGGAGGTAGTTAAGCCGGGCGAGGGCCTCCAAAAATAGATCAGCTCCTTTGTTAGAGAACTCGTATCTCCCAGCAATGAAAAGGAACAGGCACTTGTCTAGGTTAAAATCCAGGTGTCTGTGAATAAAAAACAGACAAAGAAATGTGTATTAAATGTCATTAAAAAACTGCACCATGTCACATAACGTGCATCAAACACACATTCAATCACTGAACACACTGTGCTGACTGTGTCACACAGCACCTCCACCTGGTAGGTTTTTAATATATTTTTACTGTTTATGCCCATGTTTTCTCCCAATTTAGTATCCAATTATACCCTCTCTTTTTCATGTCAATTATCCCCTCCCTTGTATGAGAAGCTGCCATAGTTCTGAGACATGTAGTGAGCACTGCACCGCCTCCTCCTAGCCAGTACCCGCCTAAGCCAAAGCCTGTCACCATAACACACAGGACCACTCATATATGCAGCAAGCTCATTCGGCTTTCATCCGTCCCCACTCCCTAGGGCGGACAGCCAATTGCCGCCCCCTAGTGGCACTCCCGCCCAGGGCCGAAACTGGCGCAACCTGGTGGAATCTAACCCCAGTCAGATGTTCTACTGCTACACCACCCGGGAGGCGAACACCTGGTAGGTTTTTATAGGAGACACTACACCAGGGTTGCTCAACTCCAGTCCTAGAGGTTTGCAATGCAACAGGATCTCCACCCAGCTCTTGTTTAAAACCACTAACACTCCCATAACTCCAGAGTACTACACCCTTACTTGGTTTGTTTCGCAACTAAGTTGTATTCTAAAAACACAGGTGCATGCAATTATATTGCAAATTATATTGCAAATTGCTCAGTCTGAGAATAATATGCTTCTATCACTTCTATCACCAATAACTGTTGAACCCCTTAACTGTCACCAGCCCCCCAGTGGGCCATTTACATCATATAGCATGTTCTCCTTTAAATATCACGGTTAAATGTACCAAAAATATGAACATGTATTATATGCACAGATCGGGTGCTCTTTTCAGCAGTGCGTACCAATTTACGTCAACTCGCGATGGTAAATCTTTGCTACTAAAGCCCACTCCCACCATTCTCGGATAAATATTTGCAAAACAGCCGCAAACAGCACCACCAGTAATATTATCACATGGAATGATCCATTGGCATAATTGATACTGTACTAATTCCCTCCATATATGCTGAAATCGGTCTAGGGTTCTAAGCAATGGAATATTCTTTACAAAGATAGTTTCCTTTGGTTAGCTTTTTCTATCATGAATAAACTTTGTCTGCATTGTATTGAAGACGCATGCAATTGAGAGTGCCAGGACTTCAGAGTTTTGGAAAACTCTTTATACTTTTCTCTTAGTTTATTTGAATTTATTATTTGGTTTTACAATGCCGAAAGCCCCAAAGAAGCCTGATTCACTGAATGAGAGGCTCTGCATGAGACACTAACAGACACTGTGCAATTTTCTCTTGGCTAAAAAATATTTGTTATATTATTTATATATTATTATAATATTTATATATTATTTATTTTTATCTTGTTTAAATATTTTGATATATTTGATCTATTTTGATAATGTTGAGAACTGTTGCTGGGTTTTTTTAAAAGTTGATAATGGTAAATGCCTGTTGGTTACTTTTTTTACCATTGGTAAAAAAAAAAAACTTCTGTTCTTCCTTTCTGTTTTGTAAGCAAAATAATGATCCATAATGGTTTGGGTGATAGGAACAGGTTTTATAGTCATCAAAACCTGTTTGTATGTTCCCGTGTCACAGAAGTGGAAATAAACAATTGGGCCAATTTAGCCATCTTGGAAAGGTTTTGGGACACCACTCACTAAATGACTCACTAAATGCTGTCTAGTTCATGCTTTGTGGGTCTAGAAGTATAATGTTTTATCCAGACTTAGTTGATATGTTGTAAAAGGCATGCACAAAATGTAATAGGTCTATCTTGAAATGTGACCCCTTTATTGCTTTTAAAACATGAGTTTCTACACAAGAAAACTATACAATACCTATTTTTTTGTAGAGTGGTCTTTGGTACGTTGGCTGTGTTGTGACCACATGCTATGTGGTCATCACAGTTCTTGAGCTATGAACTGTTATATATGGTATGTCTAAATGGGCGGGAATTCTTAAATAGGGTGTGATGGTTAAGGGGCTAAAGATACTTTAAGCACCCATGTGAACATACCATTTCAAGTTCGTAGTTGTTAAGCACAATTTTTCAGCACTAACTACCCCGTATGTCCCAATAAATCGTGCACACAGAATTCTCGCTCAGAACTCTTCATAGATTAAAAGCATAGATTACCCGTAGAAGTGTCCCCGGATGAACTCCTGAATGCGGTTCTTGCTCTGAGCATGGAGATTCTGGAACTCGTGCATGGCGGAGAACTTCTTCACATTCAGCCCATTAGGGGTCACTATGTCTGAGAGGGAGGAAGAGTAAATATGCAGGAAATGGGGTGTTAAGATTGTCCATACATACAGAATTTACGCTGCTGTTTTCACTGGCACCAAGCTGGCTGGCTGTATCCCACTGCGCCTGAACACTGGCGACCCTCCTCCAGCAGGGGGAGTTGTTCAGTTTCCTCCTTCTCTGTGCCTTGTCCCACCTGGCTTCCTCTTGAGCAGGGCCTCAGCCTCGTGGGCGGTGATCTGGGAGACGGTGGTGAAGACGTGGGCACAGCGGGCAGCGGATCTCTCCAGGCAGTACCTGTGGTAGATCTGCCGGTCCCCGGCCTCCTTGTCCAGGTTGAACTAACAGGAAGATAGGAGGTGGGTTACACTCCCCCGACAAGACAAACTGCATCCAGACTTCTTACACATGATTAGTATATATCCTTACTTTGCCATGTGAAAGATACATCACCATCTATCTCTATCTTTATTTGCTACCACACAGGTGTCACTCATAAATTATTTAGGCAAATAACATCCCAGCATGCACAGGGTCATGTGTAAAAATGCTGGGCAGGCCTGGTTGCCTACAATTATAGCTGACATGGCTGCTAGAGGAAACCATAGTGACAGCTATTTAAATGAGCAGATAGCACATGAAAAGCTTGCAATTAAAACTTTACCTTCATAATTTAAGATAGAGTCGTGGGAGAAAATATTGTCACACTTGCATTTTTTTCTCAAATAATGCAGCATTTCCTCCAGAAAATTGTTGAAATTAAAACATATTTTGGTATCCACAGATGTATTTATTTGGTTTGCAGTGGAACAAAATAAAAAACCTGGAAAAATACTATTCCACACAGAAAACCTAAAATGGCCTGGACAATATTATTGGCACCTTCTAGAAGTTGTAAGACATTTGTGCAATGTTTTCTGATTCACAAATGAAGCTTTTTTGTTTGATAAGACACTATTTAACTTTAGATGGGAAAAAGAAACCTCACAAAGTAAAATTTGATGTTTTGACAAATAGATTATGTGTGTCTTATCTAATTGGGTGCAGGTTGACTTGGGACAATATAGACAGGAAAACACAAAATAAGCTCTGGATAAGCCTTCTGCCTTAGACAGCAGAACTCTGGACAAATCTCTGCCTAGCCATGAGTTGAATTTATTCTTGATAGCTGTGATAAGTTAATTCATTCTAGATTGTTCTTGTAATTTTGATCCTTAAGTAGGTTACAGTGTTTTCACTGGAATGCTGCAACACAGAATCTTTCAAAGCTAATATTTCACATTTATTTAGATTTAGATTTAATCCTGAGATATTTGAGAATTTTGTAATAATGTTAAGAGCTAGAGGGACTTCTGTTCTTTTTCCATAAATATTGTATCATCTGCCAATTGGGATATCTTAATTTCCTTATCATCAACCTCAATACCTTTAAAGGAATTTTGGGATAAATATAGATGTAAAATCTGAGCTGTCAAGAGGAAGAGATGACAAGAAATGGGACAACGTTGTCTAAAACCACAGTTGATTTCAAATCTGGGTGAAGTACCATGGGCTAGTTTTACTACTACTACTCCTGTAAAGAGTTTTAATAGATTTAATAAAAAAATTAAAAATAAACTGATGACCTACAGTATCAATGGCCTTTTGCAAATCTAGAATCAAATAAATGGATCGTCAACAATTCACTATACAATTCAACTACATCCAGTATTAATCTGATGTTATTATAAATGTGACACCGTCTCATAAAACCACTCTGATTCACCAATAATTCCCTCTAAGCCAAAATATAAGCACACTGCTATTAGGGAGGCAGGTATCTTATAGTCATTATTCAGAAGTGTTATTGGACACAAATTATCAATAAGTAGCGGGTCTTTGTGGGGCTTAGTTATGATGGTTAACAGACCTTGTTTTAGAGAGGGGGTACATTTTTCTTTCTGAATAGATTAATCATAAACTACAAGTAAGAACTTTTATCCATAAAAGCTTTATAAAACTTGGCCGTTAAACCATCATTACCAGGGAACTTTTTTTAATTGACCCTCCATCCACTGTCCTTGTGATCTAATAAAAGCTCCTTTAGCCTTTTCTCTATAAGTTTAATGTAAGTCATTTTGGTGTTTTTGTAGTTGAATATAATATCTTTCTGTACCCTCCTTTTGACATCCAGATGGGTAAGTAATTTATTTACTTTTAACCTCTGCTTTTTTGCACATTCCTTGCCATGAATCAACAAATCTTCTAGCCTTATATTTGAATAATTCCCAGTATTGACCCTGTTCATTGTTATCTAAAGCTAATTTCCAACTCCTAAATAACAGTATGAACTTTCATAAAGAAATCTTCACATTGCAATAAAGTGTTATTACATTTCCAATAGCCCACATTAAGTTGTTTCCTTGATTCATCACAAAAAAATAAGTTTTAGTTTAATGACTTTATGATCCGTTAAAATGGCTGGTGAAATTTCAACTTTTTCAACATTGGATTGTATTTCATTGGATATCAACCAAATGTCTATTCTGGACTGAAGGCTAAAATTGTTTGTTACCTCAAGAAATAATATTTTATCATAGGCTTTCTAAGCCTCTACATATCAATAATATTGATACAGTTACAAAATAAAGACCACCTATTACCTGAGACATGGCCTCTTGGAGGATGTCTATCTAAGTTACTGTCTAGGGTCATAAAGTCTCCCCCTATTATCAGTGTTGCAGAATGAAAGTTATTTATGAGTAAATTTGCATTCTCTTCAATATTGTCAAATAATTTTTCATTTAAACTACTTTGAGTTATAACCATAAATATTACATAGTAAAAACTGTTCTCCAGCAGTTTCAATTGACAAAAAAACCCAGTGACCACCTGTATCAGCTTTAACTTAATATTTTCACTGCAGAGTGATTTGTGGCAAGTTCTAACCACATTTCATTGGCCCACTGGTTTTTCCAAAATTGCATGAATGGCACTCTTGTAAGAAAATAGTCTGCCTTGGTTTCTTGCAGTATAATGCAAATTTGAATTTGTTACATTATTTTAACCCTGTATGGTCTTCTTTTATCTTTTTCATTTGTCTAAAATTGCCGTTGTGTTGCTGGTCAGCAGTGCCACATGTGATCACAGCTTCTCAGCACTTTTGAAGAATCACTTGCGCTACACCATGTCGGATAACAGACTGAGTAATTTGGCAATACTGTTAAAGTATTGAAGTATCAAAGTATTGAATCCAAGCATACAAAAGCGATGGATGAATTTGTAAGACTCTTTGCTGGACAGCATGGCAACTGCCGTATTCAGCTTTCTATTCAAAACTTTTTCTATTTGCAAATGGATCATTTATGTTCAAGGTATTTTTAAAATCTACAAATGGATTATACATTTTCATTAAAGACTAACTTTGATCAATTCTATATGGGTCATGCAGATTTTAAATCTCAACTGAGAGGCCTGTAACACATCTATGTTATTTCATATAGGCTAACTGAATCATATCAAGCTTCTGTTTATTGATCATTATTCAAGAGTAATTTGTGTTTGCATGGTACGGTGACCAAATCTCTCAAGTATTACAGACTATAGAACTAGTAGGAGACCAGTACAATAATATGTAATTATCTGGCCATTCATGTCATTATTAGGGGTGTAACGGTACACATATTCATACTGAACCGTTTGGTAGATGACTTTTGATTCAGTACACACTGTGAACCGAACTAATGCAATATTGCTTTAACCACTAATGCACGTGCGGAACTTAATTCAAAACGAGTTCCTCTCCCGAAGACATAACTTGCGCAAAGGGCCAAATGTTGTTTGTTCAGCCCACTTTCTTATGTATGAGGGTTTTACGTTGCCAGAGAACGGTGCGTTCATAATATACACTACCGGTCAAAAGTTTTAGAACACCCCAATTTTCCTAAACTTGGGGGTGTTCTAAAACTTTTGATCGGTAGTGTATATATAACAATGTAATATAATAATATAAACCTCAGAAGATCAACCATGGCCTCAATCATCAGGACTTTCCGCCATGAAACCGGTAAGTCTTCAGCATGCACTATGCATTACTCTCAATTGTCAAATTACTGTATATTGCATACCACTACATACCACACTGTAGGCGTTGTAACTGAATGTGTTTTCCCTGCAGAATTGAGACAAGGCCAAATAGGGGAGGCAGAGGCTGAATTCCGACTTACTAACAAGAGCTGTCTGTGGTCAATTTGGTTCAGGCCAGAAATGATATACGCCAGACCGAATTTTGCAGCACATCATTGACAATGACGACGTGTTCAACAATGTGGAGGCTATAAGTCTGCCAACTATTGCACGCATTCTGAAAAGGCACTAGGTGTCTCTAAAACAGATATACTTGGTGCCTTTTGAAATAAATGCAGTTTCAAGATTTCTATTGTGAAATATTCAAGTTTGATCTACATTATTCTGAAGGGTAATTTTCTTTCAATTTCTTTTTAGTGGGTGATGGAGCTGGATGCTGCAGGTAGAACCACAATTCCTCTTTGTGGACGAGGCAGGCTTCAACCTGGCCAAAACAAGGCGGATAGGTCAGAACTTCATTGGCCAGCGGGCAACAATCCAGGTACCTGGACAATGTAGGGGCAACATCACCATGTGTGCTGCAATATCAGAGGATTCATTTGGTTAATTAATTAATTAATAATAAAAAATTACTTTGTAGCTATAATTATTTGTTGTTATGATTCAAACAAACCTATGTTGTAATAGTTTTTATTTTTTTATTCTGATTTTGTTTAATGATTCCATCTAGCTAGCTAGATGATTGGTAGCTGGGTAAAAAAAAAGAACTATATAACAAACATTTAAACTATTATTTGAGCAAACTAGCTAGTTTTGTCATCTTTGTTCATAGTTAAGAAATGTGTAACTTTTGTCAGTTGACTCTTGAAAGGTCATAAAATGTCAGTTGAAAAGTAAAATGTGTTAAATGTATGGGGGTTCAGTGTCCTCAACATCAAAATCCATTGTAACTTTGTTTCTTTGTGTTTAACTACTGAACATGTCTATAAATTGGACCGACTCTGAGGCAAGGGAACTTTTATCTATCCACGCAGACCATGAAATTAACCAACAGCTCTGTGGCACCGTCAGAGATGTCGTGGTCTACAACAAAATAACAGACATCCTACGCGAACAAGATATAATGAGACAGAAGGCCCAGATCATTAGCAAACTGAAATGTCTGCGTAAAACATCCTGCATGGACTAATCTATCCGGAACAATCATGTGGGAATGGACTCTACACAGATTTCTTTCTGGTTTGGAGACCTATATGAGAATGATGAAAAACACTCACGTTACCCCGATAATTGAACCCAGCAATGTTCCGGAATCCATGTGGGAAAGGGGCTTATGGCACACCACAAACCAGAGAGATTAATTTAGCACAGCCCAGCCTCGTAGTCAGTATGGTGAACGCAAATGAGAAGCCAGAGCTTGAAGACCCTCCCATATCATCCCAATTTGTTTTTATTCAAGAAAGAAAGATATGTGCCTTACTTTGTTCAGTAGATTATAACCACTGTTTACAAAGTTCATAATAAATTAAAAGCATTTATGTTTGCCACCCAATGTAAAAAATCCTGGGCAGGCCAATGTAACATGCATGACACATATTCTAGTGTGAAATAACCACATTCATATAATGTTATTCCTTTTACGATTTGCCGATAAAATAGTAGCCAACTATACATTTAACATTAAAACTAATGTAGCACATTGTTTAAACAACATCACATCACTAATCACCTAAATGTGTTAGTCAATCTGTTAGCTAGCTACCTAATAATTCTAACGTAATAATGTCCAATGCAGGGGAGATTTCATTCAATCAAGGGAATTCATCAGTAAACTTGGGGAACAAAATAATTAATTTGAGGGAACGTAATTATTTTGAGGGAATGGATTATTTGAATTTGGAACTAAATAGTATTTCATGGGAACAGATTCGTTTTATTTTATTTCTCTACCATGATATTTAAAGGGCTCCGTATGTCAACATAATATTATGTAAGCAATCATCATGTCAAAATGCTGGTATTGATAAACAAACTGTTAACAGAAGGATATCATTCAGATTCAGATTCAGTTCAGAATATTCATCTGTGAGCATTAAAAATCTTGGGCCAGGCCCCTCAACTCATTATTCACACTTTGTAAACAAAATAGAAATAGAATAGATAAATAAATAAAATATAAGGTAACAAAAAACCTCATAGCATTGGTCATTATTCATAGCAATGAATATTCATAGCATTCATTTATTGTTAATCATTTCTTATGCAAACATGCGTGCAGCCAATGATGCGTTGCAAGCTAGCATCTCCCCTATTGCCCCAGACCCAGTGTTTTTATGGTTCCCCCCAATCCAGACAGCATGGTTACACCCTTGGTGACTGAGAGACTGACAAACACACACACACACCTACCTCGCTGAGGTTGTTGTAGAAGTCCACGTTGCCGGCACACAGATAGCGGCCCAGCAGGGTGGCATGGGTGGTGAAGATGGTGGCCACCGGGAGCTGCCTGGTCCGACACAGCACCAGGCCCAGTCCCGCCAGCCACTCGTGAAAGTGTGCCAGGATGTGGGGGGGCTCCTCACACTGCGCTGCGTACTGTGGGGGGATAGGGATCTACTGATTGGACATTACATTGCACTAACACACTGTGAGGAAACTACTGTGCATTAACACATTGTGCGTACACATTGTGCATCAATATAAACACTGAGAGTTCCTGTATGTGTAAAAACATTACCAGCATCCAACAGAATATCGCAAACAAGCCAGGATAGCACTGTGAGATAATAAACCCAAAGGGAAGTTTTTTAATTGGATTTATTTTTAAATCATCTTTCTAACAATTATCAATTGTTTGGTACATCCAACTGAATGCATTCGGTGATTCATTTTCAGAAATGTATTTACTTTTTCCAGAAATCAATTTCAAATGCCAATCAAAAAATGCATGCTAAATGAGAAGTGTATGATAAAATTATAACATGCAATCCAAGACAAAGCCTTAGATACCATTAACAGGATTAACATACAGTAGATGATCTCCAAACCTCAATGATTATTCTACTGTACAGCAGTGTGCATTATAAGTCTATTATTCCACGGTGTGCTTCGTAAGCTTCTTATACCACTGTGAATAATGTAAGTATTTTATTCCTCTAGTGGATTTCGATCACTGTGACCATCAAGCCTTCTCCACCAAGACCATAGGCATGACCAACCTCCCCCAGCAGCCAAGCGGTCAGGAATCCAAAGAGCACGGCATCGTTGGCCTCTCGGTCAAACCATGGAACCCCGATCCCACAGTTTTCCCACAGCTCACTCTTCCAAGAGTCCAGCGACCAGGCCGTGAAAGCCACGTCAATCAGCACCACATACGGGCTGCCCTCAATGAGCCAGCGGCCAAAGTACACCTGCAGGGAGGATGTGGGGTGGGGTGGGGTGGGTTGAGGCAGGGCAGGGTACAGCTCAGTATAACTGTATAGGAAAGCACAGCACTGTGTAGGCTCAGATTTGTGTGTCACATTTTGATAAACCTGAAAAAGCTCTCACCTATCACAAAATGTTTAAAGAACTTTCAGGAAACATTCCAGTTAGATTCCCATTTGGTTGTGAGATAACATTATGATGATAACGTTCCCCAGTCTTAGAATGGATTTATTGTTCCAAACAAGTTCTGGAACAAGTTCCAAATAAGTAATAGAAACATGTTACAGACATGTCACACACAAACTTACTGGTAAAGTCCCCTGATAGTTATCATTTAGTGATGAAGAAACAACATGGAAGATATCTGTCAATAACATTTTAAGAATGTTCAGATTGTAAGAATTGAAATAGCAGATTTTTTCAACATTGCTAATTCCAGATCAAATTAACATGAGTTTATTTATCCACAATTCAAATATTTTTGTTTGTTTATTTTTTAACAAAATAACAAAACAGAATAACATACTAAGAACATTCACATGTCCCCTGTGACTTAAAAACATCCTGAATCTGGAATGTTTACCGGGAAAGAACTGAGAATGTTCTGGGCACCACAACATTCTTAGCTGGGCTGTTAGCCCTGAGGAGGAAGAGGTGTGTAGGAATAAGAGACATATCAATGCTTAGAAACAGGATTGACAGATGAGGCAAATAAGTAAACGGGACAGAGAAAGTGGGTAGGGGAGGGTAAATGTATTTGCTGTTATCTGCTCGTTTATCTTGTGGCAGCCCAGGGGCTGCACAAGGAAATGGCTGCCTGGCCTCCAACACATGGGAGCCCGAAAACACTAAATTTCCCAGCAGGCCACAGTCACACCTGAACGGAGTCAGGCAATGGGGACTAACGACCAGCTGAAAGCCATTTCAAGGCCTATTTAAAGGGCTGATTCCCATCACACTGGGAGGAGTAGGAATGTGTTTGGGAAGGAGTTGAGTGTGTTGAAGGAGAGAGAGAACCTGTGAAGTCTTTGACCAGCCAGGATTTAGAGTGTTTTGGAGTGTTTTTGTGTTTGACCGGATTGTTTGAGGACCCCCTTGGATTTTGGATTGCGGAACTGACTTGGATTTTGAATAGGATTACGGACATTGACAACTAGATAAGGATTGCAGACTTTGTGTGTTTGTATTCCCCTGAAGACCCCACCCTTTGTTTTGTGTTGTCAAGAGTTAGTTTAATAAATCATTGTTTTGTTTTTGAATACTGCCTCCTCTGTGTTCTTGAAGTTGCCTACGCCCTCTGCAAGGTCTGTGCGTGTCGCCCAACCCTTGGGGACACCACAATCTGTATTTGCTGTTATCTTCAAAATTTTGTGTAAATGACATGATTATATTCGCATTTCCTTTTCCATCTCTGTGTTTTTGCTGTTTGCCTAAATGTCTTGAAATCCTTCAGAAGTAGAAATGTTTTAGTTGTCATGCCAATAAAGGATTTGAATACTACACTACCTCATGACAGAGAGGGGCCCTGGGTGTGACTAAGCACGGGGCAGTGACAGAGACAGATTGGAAACTCTCTTGTATTTCCAGATATCAGAGAGGACCCCAGAAATAGACACACGTGTGAGCGGCTCTGTGTGTGACACTGATACAGCCTCTAACCTTTAAATGCACATACCAGCAGCATGACTCTCCTCAGGGAAAGACAGAAAGGGGTAAAAAGAGTGGTAGGGTACAGAGAGGAGGGAGGAGGGGAAATTAGCTAAAGGTACAGAGGGCAAGGTCAGAGCAGGCAGAATGAGGGCTCTAAATTCCATGACAGAGAGCAGAACAGTTAATTTATAAGCATATTCAAGCTTGTGTGTGTGTGTACAGGTAAAAGCATGTGTATCGTCTGCATACATGTCTGTGATTGTGTGTGTTGGCTTGTGTGTGTGTGTGTGTGTACGCATGCAGGCAGTACGGTACAATACCTTGCAACCATTGGCATTCATCTTGTCTATGGTTCTCTTTAGGGCAGGGTTGGTAGGCTCAATGAGCTCAACCTGTGTCCTAACATTACTCTCTGTGTAGGGTCCCACCAGGAAGTAGTTCTCCCCCCATTCTTCTGAGGTGAGACGGGCTTTAGTCTGGATCACTGTGTAGATCCCCCCCACTGAGAGAGAGAGAGAGAAGGAGAGGTTACTTATTTAGTTTTGAGTAGTTTTCCATTTATGCCTGATATTATTATTGTTTGATTGTTAATTTAAATTGTATTTAAACAATTGCTTTGACAGGACTATGCCAATGTGTGTACCTTTATTCGCCACCTCCCATGCGATCTCAAAAAGCACAGCATCTTCCAAATCAAACTCCTCGTCCCACTCCTCTAGAGCCGATAAGGAGGTCACCGAGAGGCTGCGAGCCAGAGGCATGCTGGGAGAGACAGCCGACAGAGTAAATCAGTGTACGTCAGATGCTCTCACACTGCTGAATGTCCACGTTCTTCAAGAACAGATTAATATAAAGTATATGCACCAACTAATGGGACACAGCTGGATATTTACACTGACTGCCTGGACACAGATACATTAGCACTGACAAAGTCGCCCAAGTCGGAGCTGATACATTACTGTCACATCAAGTGACGGGTCACTCCATCAGAAAGAGAGAGTGAATGGGATGGCATTGCAAGATGCCTGTTTGTGAGGTGCAAGAAATGGCAGTAGAACCTGACTCTGGTGCTGCCAGCCCCTTCGCCACATTGAGCCGTTAAAGGTACGGCGCCTTACGTGAACCAGGCATAGGTAAACGCATAACTCAGTGCGAGTTGGGTGAGTGACGTGTGCGTGGCCTCGTGGGACGCCAGCCAACAGCCATCCATCAGAACAGAAGGACAGCCACACCACCCGCACTGTCTCAAAGGACACAACAAGATTCCACACAGGGCAGAGCACCAGAGAAGCAACTGTATGAAATGTAATAAAGGCCTCATTATCAGTGCCGATAAGGGCATCCACTGAGAAAACCCATAATAGCTATTAAAAGAAGAGCAAAGCAGACCTTTTAGACCTTGTTGTCAGCACTAATTCAAAACTTGCTATTTGTTTCTTCTTTATTTATAGTAGAATAAAACACACCTGGAGGTATAAATGACAATACAGGCCAATTACTACCAGTCTTTGCAGAAATGCAATAATCACCCAATGTGATTTGTTATTTTCAACTTCAAACAGAATAAAGTTCAACCAAAACACAAATCCAAATCCATGACCAAGCAAGCCTTATAATATACCTCTTAAACAATTGCTGTATGATCATGTGAATAACAAACCACAAAACATCAGTTTATTCAATAGCAATTTAAAATAATTATCATTATATCCATTTCTGACTTGAAGGAATTTTAAAGCCTGTGCAAAAATGATTCATTAACAGTGAATGATTATATGCTTAAAGAACCAAGTTAGACAGGGAACTGGACAAATGGCCAGTAGCTTCAAATAGTGAGTAATGTACACAGGGCGGTTTACACCAATCAAAAACAGTAAAATAGGTTCCGAAATTGTGTGCAATTCTAGCATAATGTCAGCACTGTGTGGCCCTAAAAAGGTCAGTAGTTAGTCATAGAGGTAGTTTGAGTAATGGGGTAGGGAGGAGTAGACTGACTGCTCTAGTGTACAGTCTACTCTGGGAGAGGAGGAAGTTGAGAGAGGGGTTGGGGAAAGTTAAAATAAAGTGGCAGGAGAGCATATATATGTCCATTAACACAAAATATTCTCCTTTAGGGACTTCTATGAACTTCTCTCTCACACTCACACAAACACACACACAATTACTGGGCCGCAAACTGTACAACTGTTGCGAAAGAAACTGGTTAGTGAAGTCAAAATGATGAAATATTGCAATGTGATTTACTGCATACTGGATAAGGAAACTGAAGAGTGAAGACACCATGAGGGTTAGAGTATCACAGAAATGAAAAAGACCCTAATTTATTCACATTAAATCTACAGAATCAACAGCTCCAATCACAAGGCATCCAAGCAGTGCTGCCTGAGAATAAACGTTTGGGGAAACACAGCTATAAATAAGTAACCTTTTACATGTAGCCATTGCTACACTTGTTTATGACTATGAGCAATAATGGATGTGCTGCCTTCATGGTTAAAACATACTTTTTAAAGATCTGCAATGCTCACAGACAGGAAAGCCAGTGAACGCATGTCCAGTAGCTATGTATAACCGCGCTTATTTCAATCATACATGTTGTAGCTTGCTTTTTTATGACATTTCGCAATACCCGGGCTCTGCTCGCAGAGTTCTTTATTCAATCTACCAAGAAAGCATGTACGCATGCAGTAACTCAAAAACAAACTTTATGCAAACACATCCCATCATACACACTTTGAACGTCGCACTGGAATCCGAAATATATGCAACACACGCAAGCATTAGTTTTGCACTTCAATGAAATTAAAGGGAAAAAAATAATACATAAAAAATGTACTTACCATTAGTCTCATCAACACATCATTTCGTAGGCTAAATGATATAGCTTACAGATCACTAACAGATTCAATCTCTAACGATGTTGTCTCCCTAAACTCAATTATCTATTAATTTGACTCAAACACAGAAGTTAAGCTAGCTAAATCAGGAAAGCGAAGGTAACTTCCTATCTAGACAATTCAACATTAGCATGCACAATGTTCCCTGTGTTACGAATACCGACAATGTCACACTAATTAACACTTTACATGACAAGGAAACAGAATAATAACCACAATACTCACCTTGCAGTACTGTTAGAATTCGGTGCGGAGTGTGCAATGGCTCTACAGACATATGTTGGAGTCAATCAAAAAATCTTATCATGAGGAAAGGGGGAAGGCGGAACCCCGTTTGAGCTTTCCGTGTCACTCATTGGTTTATCATATTGTAGATCAGCTTGATAGATAACTTTACTTCAAAGAAGAAGGCATGATCGTGTTAGTATGCCCCCTCCCCTTGTTGCTATTATTGATGAGACAGTGTGCTGTGTTTTACCCTCGCCGCTTCTGACCATAGTATTATAAAAGTCAGAGTGGGCGCAGCTCCTATCTTTTCCAATAGGCTACTCCTGTGACTGCATGGAGGCTGCCATTGAGATGTTTTCATTTTCAGTTTACTCCTCCTGTTTTGTCTGCTGTGTGTGTAAATTGTGTATATCACAACATTAACCATTTATCGCCACCTGTGCTTCCGCAGTATTTATTCATTCAACCAACACCATTCTGTTTATAGCGCTAGCTGCGGTGCTAAGAATTTCGTCACCAAGAATTACCCAGTGGAAGTCCGATTGTGCGAGAAGTGTTGGAAACTATGGAAAATAGGCTATAACATTGTGTAACAGTTAGCAGGAATGCATATGTGATCGCTAAAATGAGATAAGCCTACCTTTAAAGCGGATTTCAGTAGAACAATGTTTACGTCGAGCAATAAAGCAAACTCAAATGACAGTGCACGTCTATAACAGAATGTCATATGCCATAACAGTATTACCATATGTATATCTAATTTATGATGTGCATTTTATCAGAAAAAATAGGCAGGCCTACTCACTTGTGCCAGTAGGAGGCAACATTTGATATTTAAGGCCAGATGCATTTTACATTACATCATATCATTCAATGCTCCAGAAACGGGAAGCAACATTAGCTAGTCCCACCAAATTGACTACTTTAATATCGGTAGAGGCTAGATGCCACCCATGCAGAGGACGAGATGCGATTGGAGATGTAATTGTCCTGTTTTTTTTTTTTTTTTTTACAGTGCACGTGACCAAACCCTAACCCCTAAACCTAACCACAACCCGAACCCTCAGTTATGGTCAATTTCGCGCATTTGACCTCAGGCGTAGTACTACGCATTTCGTCCTATGCATGGGTGGCATCTAGTCTCTACCCTTCAATATCCCCCTGTCAAATCTGCCCTCGAGCCCGAGACACCTATAGCCTAAGCATTTGCATACTTGCGATTATGTGTTTCCGGGTAATTGATCCCTATTGCGATAGGGCTTGAATCTCTTTTAGATTACACTGTTTTGGGACAGATTAATACTCTGCCCACAGTTTTATAAATTACACGGTTTGTTCGTCAGTCCCTGGTGGGAAAAGTGATGATTTATAAGTTACATTATTAAGCACAAAACGTTCAACTGAAAAAAATATTTTTAATTATTCAGCTCAAACAAACATCCATACCATCATTATTACATTATTACATTATTACATTATAGGCATTTGGCAGACGCTCTTATCCAGAGCGACGTACAACAAAGTGAAACAAACAACAAACATCAAAAACAAACTTTCGATATAGGCCACTTTGATAAATAAAAACAATAAACAACCTAAACAATTCAGAATTTTACCAACATTTAAAAGTTTTCTTGCTCCTTGGGCTACTTTTTTCATTTAATGGTAATCAGGGCCATCTGTTTATCCTGGTTTCAATTGGTTGTTGTCTTAAACATGACGGTGCTGCAAATTATGGGCAATTCCATTCACCAAAGTCTGCAAAAAATGCGGACATCGGAGAAGGGCTCATCAAGCGCTCATTACGGACGGTGCCATGCCCGCTGACACTTGCAACCTTCAGAATGGGAGAATCTTAACCCTCGCTCGGTCGCACGAGAGCGCGCAATGAAGTGCATGAGGGCTCAATGCTTCATGCAGGCACAAATACTTCCTGTAAGTGCGCCCTCTAGAGTTCTATAACTATGGTCCTGACAAATCAAATGTCACCCAGTAAGAGTGAAAATGGGGGCGTTTTCTCTCTACAGAGAAATATAATTGGTTCAGCATTCAACCAAAGTCAGACAGTGATTGGTTCAATACCAATGTTGATCAAAACGGAGGGTTCATTGTTTGCAACCTGAGCTGCAAGACTGTAAAGGTAGAAGAAAAGGGCAAGCAAGTTATTTTTAATTACTGTCGTAGGTCAGAAAAGACTAGTGTGGAAAATACAACGTGACTACAAGTGTGATGCTGTGTCTCTCTCTCCCTCTCTGTGGGCCATATATTTGTGCAGTGTGGCCTTTTGGCCCAGTTGCATTTGTTGCTGGAAGTACTGGGTGGGAAGGTTAGGGTGATTTTTGACTTAAGGATTTTCATTCTAGGCTCAGATTATGCTTTACAGAGCAAATACAAGTGTTTGTTAGTTCATTTTTTGTTTGAACAAGCAAAACTGCCAGTCTGGATTACGAGGAGAAATATGATTCAGGGTGGTCTGGTGAAAGATCACTGCTGGTTTTTAAGTGCATGGCCTCTTAGCACCTTAGAATAGACTACACAATGCATACTATGCTTTGGTCAATAATGTACTGTATGTATTTTTCAAAAGATTTTGTGTGTGTAAGAAGCAATTTGTACGGTTAATGATGGATGGTATTTATACTTTGTTGTTTTAATAATTCAAATGTTAGATATGTGAAATGGTGTGTTTTTTTTTTGATTGAACTTTTATTAATTATTTATTTTATTAGCTGCTTGACATTGTTTGATGTTTAAATTTGTGTAACTTTTGCATTACAAAATGTACCTGATGTCTGAATAAAGGGGACATAAAAGTCCAAAGTCTTCTCTATCTCTCTCTCTGTATGGTCTCTGAAATACCATATGATACTGACCTACTTAATAAATGTATCTAAATAAATGTATTCAATATGTTAGTCCCAAGGCGTATACTTCTCAGGATTTACAAAATAGATTTATTAAAAATTACATTCTACATATTCATGGAACTTGTTATACGTTTTATAGCCCAGCTTCCCTGAATATTTAGCCATCTAAAGTATAGACCATATAGATTTGGACTAAAAAAAGATCCTGAATTCAAATAAGTTACATCAGAGGGAAAAGGTGAAGATATATTAGCCGTGGATATAAATTGAAATCAAGTACAAAGCTTTTTTCCTTTTCTTTTTTTTGGAAATAACAATAAAATTACAATGCCCAATACTCTTTATAGCAGTTCACTGTGTTTCCCTGTTTGCGAAGTACCAGTGGTTAATAATTAAGTATTTATTATAACGAAAAAATTGTTACATTGTTTTGATCTATATATATATATATATGTGTGTGTTTGTGTGTGTGTGTGTTTGATATAAATAATAGTATCAAAATTCAGGTTAATCAAAAAATTGCTATTTAAAAAACATTTCCTTATTTCACACTCATGAGCTCATGCTGCCATTACTTTCGATCTTGATCAAATCAAATCAAATCAAATCCTTCTTCAAGAATGGTTCAATATCCCACTAGAAAGCATTCAAAACTTGTATGAAAGCATTCCAAAAAGGATAGAGCATGCTCTGAAGGCAAAGGGTGGACCCACTCCTTATTAGTTAATAAATATTCATAATTGTTTGCTGGAATTAATGGAAATTACTGGAAAATAACATATGCTAATGATGCTTTATGCAGCTACAAATGAAATACTGCAAAAGTGGGATTTTAAACTGTGTTCTCGATTCCATTCCTGTTACTGCATATCTCCTAACACCAGTAGATGGCAGTGTTCCTGTTGTAGTGCCCTTCTATAGCGACTGTACTGTACATCTGGCTGTGTCCCAGTCAAACTTGTTGATTGTAAACTGTTACGACCTGTATGGCAGACCATAATGAGTAAACCCATATTAGTATTCAGACTACATCTGCAGTCTCAGGAAGCACATATGAATGTTCTGACATACGTCACTGTCTTACGTGACTTAGCAGCCAAATGTGCTTTCAAGGTCAAAATGGATTAAATGATCCATGATCAGCTGATCAAACAAATACATGACCCTTGAATATGAGAGAGACTTTTGCTTGAGCCTGAGCAAACCCAGACCAAGTCAGTTACAATTTCAACACAAATAGAACTGGTTATGGAGCACGGCAAATCAATTACTACTATACTATACTATACCATTATCTGTACTGTATTTGTATATTTGTATTTGTATATTAGCACTGTACTGTATTGTATTGTATTATATTATATTGTATTGTATTGTATTGTATTGTATTGTATTTTTATTACACTATTTCTTATTTTTTATTTTTTTCTAAGCTCTTGTTATCGTTTGGTTGTATGTTGACACCCTTGCACTAAGGCAAATTCCTTGTACATCGTACTTGGCGAATAAATAATTCTGATTCTGATTCTGATTCTGATTCTAATAGAAAGGTCCCGGTACTGTCCAGCCACAGGAATACAAATAATTTAAAAAAACAGGACAGGCCTACGCAGCCTACTACAGCACGACTTACGTCATCTCTTGCCTGTTTCAGATGCGGGTGCGATAGCCACTTAATAAACTCTCCACAATGCCTGGCTGCCAAAATTACATGCAAAACATGCAATATATTGGGACATTACACTCCATTGTGTCGCTCATCTCAGACTCAGACAGTATGTGAAGTGGAAGTGCCTGAATTGGCAGTACAGGGCTCTGACTGGTCTCCACATGAAATAATGTGCAACATAAGCATTCACACCCTGAGTATTACTTTGGCCAATGCCATTGATCTAGTTGTAGACATAGGATCCTCGGTTTCGATATTTCCCCGTCAGGTCCATGACAGACATTTCAGTCCATTCCACTGTCTGAGCCTTCTGTTCAACTTGTGACCTATTCAAAAACTCACATTCCTGTCCTGGAATGCCTGGAAGCGGAGGTGACTTGGGAAGATGTCACCAGCCCTGTCACTTTCTACATTGTGGAAAAAGGCTTCTCCTCTACTCAGAATGGACCTGATAACTGCGTTACACCTGTGCATCAGTGGAGATAGTATTCTCCCATCTTCCACTGCCTCAACTGCCCCAGTGATGAACTTGAGTACCACTGCTCACTCCTTCTCCTTCTCTGATTGGCTATGCAAACATCATTGTGCATCAGGTGAAAATTAGACACAATCAAACAAGCTGTCTGCACTTCTGGACACTGCAGTTTTCATCCATTCTTCTTTACAAAATTTCTCAAGCTCTATCAGGTTGGATGGAGACTGTTGATGAACAGCCTTTATGTGCTTTACGGAAAACTTGAGCCAGCTCACCCTCCCCCTGGGGTGGTCAGCCAAATGCCAGGGCCGGTCTGGCAGAGATGGGTTTCAAACCGCGTCCCTGATAGGCAGCGCACACTCGTATCGGACCAGCCAAGATACGGGTGTTCTTCCTTCACTTGGTTTGAGAGTCTCCCACATGCCCTCTGGCAAATTTTAGGCAAGATTTAATGTGAGTTTTCTTCAACAATGGTTTTCTTTTTGCCATAACGCAGGGTGTGAAGAGCCTGGGCTATTGTTGTCCCATGGAGAGTTTCTCCTATCCCTGCCATGGAAGACTGTAACTGTAACTGCCATAGGTCTCTTAGTGGCCGCCCTAACAAGTGTCCTTCTCGCATGGATGCTCCGTTTTGGAGGATGGCCTGTTCAAGGCAAATTCACAGTTGTGCCATATTCTCTTTACAGCATGATGTGTAAATATGCATTTCTTAATTTTGGCAAATGGCTAAAGTTATTTATTGATTTTGACAGATGGAAGTTCTGTCTGCATACTGTCAGATTCCTTGCTTGCTTATCAGGTGTTCCATGTGTGTGTTCCAGGTAAGATGGGGGTCAATGTGCACATCCAATAACACAGCCTCAGTCACCTGCTCTAAATTCCCCTTCCCCAGAGTCAAGGACAGTGAAGCATTTTATAGGCTCCTGAGTCACCAACCAGTGCCTAATAACATGCATTTAGTTCTGAAGGCATTCATGAACAAATTATTTGCATACACCTATAGTGATATGCTGGTGAAGTCAGCTTGTGGGCCAGGCTAAACCATGGGTAACATTTTGTGGGGTGTCAGGTGAATCACAAGTGGCACATGACTATAAAGGCTAGCTTATGTGGGTAGAGCAGTGTTGCTGTCTATCTGTTTTAATATGTTTAATTAGTGTTACTGATCTTAGCATACTTTATAGGCTAGAACTATGGCTAAATTCAGATTATATTAAGAGGAATTAATATAAAATGTTAAAATTAAAAATTAAAAAAGAGGAATTAATATAATCAGAATATATTATATTCATTATATTGTTCCCAAATCCAAAAGAGATCAACTACTACTCTGGGCTGGGCAGCCTGGCTAAACTGACAAAATCTGAAAGTCAGAAACCTGGGAGTTATATTAGATCCAGACCTTAATTTTAAATCACATATGGATATTGACAATGTAACCAAGACTGCCTTTTTTAACCTAAGAAACATAGCCAAAGACAAAACCTTTTTTGGCCAAAAAACTGATACATGCTTTTATCTGAAGCCAAACCTTTTACTATCCTTCCTAAGAAAACCATTGAGAAACCTCACGCATGTCACCCCTCTACTCACCTCTCTGCACTGGCTCCCCATCACAGCATGCATCAAATTCAAATCACTGGTGCTGGCTTATCAAGCGGCTAGAGGAACTGCTCCCCCCTACCTCCAGACAGTCATCACACCCTACACCCCAGCCAGACCCCTTCGCTCCACCTCCCCTGGCAAACTGACTGTCCCATCCCTCTGGGTGCCCAGCAGCCACTCCTCATGGTCTCGCCTCTTCTCTGTCTTGACCCCTCGGTGGTGGAACGGTCTTCTGCACTCGGTCAGGACCAAGGAATCACTTGCCATCTTCCGCAAGAGACTCAAAACCCACCTCTCCAGACTCAACTACCACTGAATTCTGTACATCTAGCCAATTGTCATCACCACTGCCTCCATTTCTAATACTGCCTTTTGTATATGTATACTTGTGTAAAGCTTCCTAAAAAAGCCCCCAAAAAACATGTATTAACCTTTTCCTTCCCAGTGTTACAGGTATGGTATGCAGCTGCCAACAATGATGTCTATCACTATATTACTGCACTGATCTCTTGTGCGGACAATGATTGATCATACTATGTATTAATGCACATCTTGTAAGTTGTTTGGGATAAGAGTGTCTGCTAAATGCTTAAGATGTCAAATGTATTTAGAATGCTGAAGTTAGAATTTTAAAAACAACCAAAAAGAGAGAACACATTGTTCCTGTCCTTGCGATTCTGCTCTGGCTTCCAGTTTCTTTTAGAACTTATTTTAAAGTCTTATTACTTCTCTATAAATCTCTTAATGGTTCAGCACCTTTTCTACATGAAAGACGGCCTCGTTTTGTGTGCCAACTGGAACTCTCAGATCATCCACAGCGGGCTTGCCTAATGCGCACAAGGTCAAGTACAAAAAAAGGAGTGAGTGCTTTCTGATACAGTGCAACTGGAACTCTCTCCCACAGAACATTAGAACAGCAGACCAGGGGGCCTTAAAAAGCGGCAAAAAATAGAATGACCTTTTAAACATACTTTTCATTTTTAATAGTACTTTTTAAAAATGGTTGTTTCATTGGCTTTCATGCTGTTATTTTATACAAATATTTCTTATCATTTTATTTCATATTTGATGAAATACTTTATTTTATTATCAATTTTATGTTTCTTATCATTTATTTTGTTCTTAAGCACTTTGAGCTGCATTCTATATGAAAGGATGTAAATAACATTATTATTTAAACAATATATAATTGTACTATTTTGAAAAAGTAATTGAAAATACAGAAAAATACACATTTGACCCAGTTGTGCACATGCATGAATTTGTGTATGTTTGAATGTACGGGTGCGTGTCTGTATTGTGTTCAAATACATATTTGTCAGTGATGATTGTCAGCCGATCTGTGTCCAGGTCTTAATGTGTGTGCACTGTGAATGTTCCAGTCTTTCTGTGTTAGTGGAGTGTCTGGGTATTAATGCGTGTCCCTCTCTGCCTCTGTCGGTCTCTCTCAGTGTTAGCGCAGTGTACAGATGTTAATCAATTCTGTGTCTTTTCTCAGGAGAGACAGCTGCTGCAGGTGGTGGAGTAGAGGAGGAGAGGGAGAAAAAGAGGAGGGAGCCAGAGGAGGAGTTAAGGTGAGAGCGGGAAGAAGGAGTGGAAGTGCAAGTGCAAGACCAAACGGTTAAGGTACAACACAATGTGCACATTGGCATTAATAGTTGAGTAGCACTCTCTTACCTGAATTAGTAAGGACAGTGGATCCAGATATCATCACAGGCTACAACATCCAGAATTTAGATTTTCTTCAGAATTTTTGACATTTCTTTACATTCAATCCATTTATACAGCTGGATATTTTACTGAAGCAATTCAGGTTAAGTACCTTGCTCAAGGGTACAACGGCAGTGCCCCCACCTGGGAATTGAACCAGCAACCTCTCAGTTACAAGCCCAGTTCCCTAACCATTATGCTAACACTGCCGCGAGCAAGCACGTGGGCAGGAGGGAGAACAAGACTGTTAACATGGAGGGCCGGGTGCAATTTCACCTGCTGCAGATGGGCACCTCCACAGGGAGCAAGAATAGGAAGGTGTGCTGGAGTGTAAACTTTAAAGGGAAACCTGCCTTATTATATTACAGGTATACTCTGTTTAACGCTTCTCTGTTTAGCACTGATTCGCTAACATGCTGTTTCACTCACGTGTAAAAATCAGCTGCTTGAATCAAAATATATAATTCCAATCGAAACAATTACGAGTTGCTGACTGTGACTTGTTTTCATCTAAACGCTAAGTAAACTAAATAAAAACAAAGTAACACTTGGCGCAGATATGAAGACTTGGATGAAAAGTTCATTTGTATTAAAGAATGGGCAATGCATCATCAAATATCAAAAATATATACTGTATATCGGGCACACAATATTACCAGCTAGCTAGGTAACTAGCAGACTAAAGCTCCTATGGATTGTGCTGGTCCTGTGCTAAAAATGTGACGAAAGAGCACATCCACATTGTATTGTATTCATTCCTATATACACTGTTTTGATTCTTGAAAAAAGTACAAAACTTTAAATGTACTCTACTATCGACATATCTACTATATGATTCAATTGGGAATGCATCTCTATTAGTTCAGTTTTATTCCTTTTTTAACTAATGTCCTTTTCTGCTCGCAAGCATCCATGGTTGTCTGGGGTATACCTGTATTAAGCTCCTGTACATGCAACATTACCATATATCTGATCGAGCTGGAAGATATGTTTCATGCAGAAAATCTTTAGTTGGGTAGTCCGGGTACACACTAAGTCACTGGTCCTTCAAGGTTTATCCATACATACTTACTGTACCTATGCATGCTTATCTATACATGATAGGCACCTGCTAAGTTAAGCAGGTGGTAAAGCAGGGACTGGTGATTCCCATAATAAACACTGAGGGACAGAAGGACTACACTGGAGCTATAGTCATCAAGCCAGACAAAGGGTCAGTACTGCAGCCCTCTGTGAAATACTGAACCCTGTGGCTTCTGAACAACATCTGTGCTGAGCACACTGCACGGAAACATGGCATGCATCATGTATGGTGGTTTTATTGACTTAAGCCCTGTCTTGTGTTCCATAAGCTGTAGCAGTAAAGATGTGCCTTGAACCTACTCAGCTTGATGTCATACATACAGACCATTGGGGTATGCAGACCTGGATGTTGCTCAGTTTCCCATTACCACCCTCTCTCCATTCACTGTGTACAGGTACTACAGCATACCCATCACCACTTTGGACTTCTCCTCCCTGTACCCCTTCATTATGATAGCCCATAAACTCTGTTACACCACCCTCCTCAAGAAGGGCTCAGCTGAGAAACTAGGGTAAGGAATCTGGAGTAGATATCTGCTGACAATCGTCTGCAACAAGGATGACACAATATCATATAGATACGGAGCTTGAATACGGAGACCTTAATTTAGTCATTCAGACCCTGAGCAGAGATTGTGCTGGTACCCTCATTGCACTGGCTCTGACCTTCCATACACTACAGCCCAGCACAGCACCATAGAATGAGATGTAGCTACTGTATTTGCATGTTTACAGGCACATGTGGGGAATGAAGATGTGTAGAAGGGTTATGGAATGGAGAGTGGAGGAGAAAAGGGATGGATTGAGCAGCCGTTTTCCATTTCCGGACTGGGAGGGATAAATCCAAAATGAATGTGCAGAGAGCAGGAGAACGGGAGTTGCCGTCTATGGTTAAGTGCATTCAGACATCATTGTTATTCTTTGTGTTGTTTGGCTGTGAGACACATTAGCTGTCTCCACAGCCTCTCTCTGGAGGACTTCATCAAGACGCCCAAGGGAGAAGAGCTTTGTGAGGAAGGGCCTGAGATCCTGGAAAATCTTCTGTCCGCCAGGAAGAGGTGATGGGCCCGTTTCCACTTCATGTCCATTTCCATTACCTGTTCTCAGCCCAGACCCTTCCAGTCATGCCTAGTAGTAGCCCTCTACTTTTCCAAGCAAAACTGGGTGGGCCAATTACATTTGTCTGCAAGCACATATTGGCTTTTCATTTAGCCAATGAAACATAAAGCTGGCTAATTTCAGCCTGTACCAGCTTTTTATGATTGACATTTTATACTCTTTGGTACCATGTGCAAACCTAACCCTAAGAAGGGTTTATTGTCTTTATGATTTCTGATTGCATGTCTTTGATGTTGTGTCTTTTATATACTTTAATGTATGCTGTTGACTTGGTAATTGTGTTGTAATATATTTTTTTGTTGCACCAAGAAACTTTCATGTTTTCAACATGATTAATAAAATGACTAACTCTGTTTCCATCCCACTGTCTTCCCCATCCCTCAAGGCAGACCTGAAGGATTCACTTAAATTAAAATATTTCAAGCACTATACATGAAATCCCAACGTACTTTATCATATGCTTTCTCAAAGTCAGCTATAAATATCAGCCCATTCTAGAAATTCTAGAAGGTGCCAATAATATTGTCCAGGCAATTTTAGGATTTCTGTGTGGAATAAGCAAAGATTCAGTATTTTTTAAAGCTTTTTTGTTTTGTTCCACCGCAAACCAAAGAAATACATATGTGGATACCAAAAGATGTTTTAATTTCAACAATTGACCATTCGCTAAACCACGCCCCAAAACGCAAACTGGCCAATCACAGCGCCGTGTTTTACATACTCCGACAGAGCCTCCGACAGTGTTTGGCTGCCTTCCATTCACTTTCACGCAAAAATTAGAAATTTTCTTCATTTTCGAGCTGGTTTTGCGGATTTTTAGCAAATTATGGTTAAACGTTGTGCCTGGGGCACGTGTAACAGTGACACTCATTACCCAGAGAGGTTTGAAGGAGATTTACGTTTTTTTCCCTTTATAAAACCTAAATAAAATCCTGAAAAGTGTTAGCCAGCTAAGCTAACGTGGCTACGGTCTGGATATACAGCTCCGGGTTGCAACGTTGGTAAAGTTAGACTAAATGTTAGCTTTGTTATTCGTGATCCAGACAGCTTGCTAACGTTAAGATGTTACAGTCAAGCTCTAGAAAACCAAGTGGGTAACGTTACCTTGATGTCAAAATGTAATACTATTTTTCATTACTATTTCAGCACTTTGTCAAATGGGAAGCCCAGTCCCGAGTACCCAAATCTTGTGGAAGACTGGGCTGACACACTGCTGATATTTTTTGCTTTACAGAGGTCCAGGGTATGGAGCTACCTGTGGAGCTAACCAGAGTAATGTCGTTACAGCACACTATAGGCGACTAATGTTACGTTAGTTAGCTAATGCTAGCTAACTTACTACTGAATGTAACGTTATATAGGCCTACTGCTTTTGCTTTTTAATGATTGTAATAGTGAATAGAGACCTACCCAGCTTTACAGGAACAGTGTAACTTAATGTCGTTGTCCTCTGTCTCAATCGCCCGGTGATGCGGTGGTTCAGTTTTACTCTGATCTGTAGGCTTTCACTTCTATCTTAATTTTTTTATACGTCATTTTGTTGCTGAGTCAGTGTGATATCTTCAATATAACCTTCAAATGCATATTGTATACCCTTCTGTCTGCTTCTATATGAAATCGCTTTTTCTATTTTCCAAAAATTGGACAATATTTCTCCAGGGAGTGCAGTTAGTGACAGTGGGAGCGCCATGCTGGCTCCGAAAGCTTGACGTACATAGCAACAATAACTAAGGGGGGCGTGGTTTAGCGAAGGGTCAATTGGCAAGAGTGGCAATATTTTCAGCAACGACTGTACAAAGACAAACTACACACTTAAAATACCCAGACTAACTTCTAAAGTATTTTCTGGCCATGCAATTATGAGAAGAAATTATGAAGATGAATATTGACTTGGTAGGTCTTTATTTTTTTTAAGCAATGCTAGCGAAGCAGCAACTGTTGTTGGCAGCATGCAATGAGACATTTTTATAGTGAGAAAATGAGCTAAACTGCATATTTTTCACCTACAGCTCAACAGCATATCTACTAACTACTATTATGTCTAGCTAGCTATCTAGCTAAGCTTATGTAATAAACATGAACTGTGAATAAAATAAAAAGAGCTATCATAGAATGAGTTAGCTAGCACTGTTTGACATTAGAAGCAACATAGCTAACATTAGCTAGCAACATATCTTATGATTAGTGTATTTATGGTTAGATAAAGTGGCTAACTTCACTATTACAGCTAATAGTGAACAGTCTTTACAAAGTCGTTAACATTAACTTTGTATCATTCCGTTTTTAATAACTAGCTAACCAAGGTAGCTGGTAAGGCAGATTATATAATCAGGTCATATAAACATTATGAGAGGCTACATTACAAAACATTAGAGATAGTGTTTACTCGTTCAAAAGCTGGGCATCCGGTCCGGCTGGTTTAGATAGCATTTTCTAGCATGTCCTTCAGAACCTGTCCTTTCACGTCCCAGATAGCGGAGCCAAACATCACAAATTACAGTTGGTCTGTGTGTAGATTGTCTTTGTGAATTATCGTCATGTTGCTGGATCGACAAAACATATAGATAGTACATCACGGATTTTGGTCAGTGTGCTCCTCTAAGGCTAGCTGGTGTCATAGAACATGGGGAGGTGATTATAACGCATCAGTGCTTATGCCAAGGCCTGTGTACCTGCAGATCTCGCACCTGAGCTCTCTGGAGGAATGTTTCTCCAGGCTGCGGACTCCATGTACCAGGTGACACCATCACTCCCAGTAATGCCCTGCATGAGGAGCTGCTTGGGGGCCTGAGCTTAGGGAAGGGTCCAGAAAATACACCAGCAATGAGCTGCAAGTCTTTACGATGCCATTGGTGAGCAAAGCATACTCAAATTTGAAACCCTCCTATCTCCCGCTCTACAGCCAAGTCCCATCCCATCTTCTACATGAAGAGAAGAAAAAAAAAGTAATAACCTTTTCCTTCCCAGTGTTACAGGTATGGTACGCAGCTGCCTGCAATGATGTCTATCGCTGTATTACTGCACTGATCTCTTGCACAAACTATGATTGTTCCTACCATGCATTTATGCACATCTTGTAAATCGCTCTGGATAAGAGCATCTGCTAAATGCTTAAAATGTAAAAATGTAAATGTAAGAAAGTACAGAAAGACCTTGATGAAAAAAAGGGCAAAAAGACACTTTGTGGCTAAAAAAGGTTAAATAACATTTTAAAATAAAACTTGACAAACTGATGGAAGTCTTCTGTTCAAATGGAAATGTTTTTTCATTACAGCCCCTTCTCTCCTGCCTCTCCTTTCTGATCTTCAACCCTCCCTCTCACAGCCCTCTAAAAGTGTCTCCTTTTATACTCCATCCCATCTCTCAAAGTTCCACCCTCCCACGTTTCAGATTGAACAAGGACAACGATTTAACCAAAAGTTCACTTTATTGACAACTAGGCACCTCTCACAGGGTGCAGGAATGATGGTACAGCTTGGTCTACATTCTAAACGTGTGAGAATATCAGGGAATTATAGTCACGGCCACGACTGGTAAGCATGCGAGACAGACTGCAGACAGGCCTGCGGGGGTTGGGGCCAGGAGGTTTGGATCAGAACAGGAATGAGCGGCCTGTTGCTCCAGCTCTACTCTGACCCAATGAGCAAGCCTGAGCTGCAACCTCACAATCTATATGGCCCTTGTGGTCTCAGCCTTCACAGTTCAGGATGCCTTAGGTGCCCATTTTTACTGAAGCCTGTCAATGGCAGGCTTTTTAGGACTCAAAAGGCAAATTAAAGATTTTGATAAATTTCTAAGAGAAGGCCTGAGACCTCGGATCATCACTGTCCGATAGACATTTAGTACAGCAGAGAACATTACTTTTTAGTCGAGAAAAATAGAGGTCTTGTAACATTTTATAAAGAGTTACCATACACCTTTTTACTTACCTATGCATCATTGCTTTCCACATACTCTCTTATCCTTTCTCTTTTTATTTCTCCTCCCATCACGTCACTGAGTACCAATTTCCAGGAACTACAGTATTCCAGAACCAAACTGGTCAGTTGCTTCCTCTTTGCTATCAGATTAAATCAATCCATCCACTTAACACTAAAGTCAAACACAATATAACATGATTCATCCATTCCTTTCAATAAAGACATTTTCAGATTCCCAATTTACAGTATAAAAGGTAAAGTCCACATACACAACTCCTGTTTAGGGCAGTCTATACCATAATTATTACATGAAAAGATGTATATTAACTAGTGCAACATGAACAGAAGGGGGGGCCATGATCTTTGTGTTTTGTCTGGGAGGTGCAGTTATGGCAAGATGGTGAAATGGGGGAGTGAACAGTTGTGTAGTGCTCAGGATGGAGAGTTTCAGCTGAGGCAGTGTTACTGTTACAGTGTGTCACTGTTACAGGTAGGAGTAGAGGCAGTCCTCTTGCTATAGCAGTGTGCAACGTCTCTGTGTGCTCTTCTTACTCTTCTTGTTGCTGCGGTTGGTTTCCTTGTACCTTCTTATCTCTCGCACCAGAGAGTAGAAGGCCTCCTCCACCCCCTGACAGAGAGAGAGACTCATTAGACTGATTATTGTTACTTCTACTTATTTATTTATAAATTCTGCTATTCCTTTGCCTTTTTGTGTCTAAGATACATTTCCAATTCAATATTGCATTTGACTTTTGTTACTTCCACTTATTAATTAATTCTGCTATTACTTTATTTGCCTTTTTATATCCAATATATATTTCCAATTTAATATTGCATTCAATGTCTTCCTACCACTGTAAATTGTTACTCTTTAAAAGAATTATATATATTTTTTTAAACACATTTGATATATTATTGAATTTGTATTGTGCTTTTATGTTATATATATTTATATGTGCTTTGTGTATGTGTGCAAATGTATGTTTGTAATGCCAATAAAGCTAATTTAAATTGAAAACTGAGACAGAGGGAGGAAAAATGCAAGCAGACTGGATTCTTCAGTACCTTTCCTCTCCCAGTGGAAGCCCGTCTTCACATTCTATGCACAGACTGCCCATTCGCGTTGGAAGCCATTATTTTCACGCAGAAGCCATTTAGAGCTGGGGTTGGCGCGCATGAATCAAAAGCTCAAACTACTTCAACAGGGCGTTCTGACTAACCACTGGGATTGCAGTGGGCATGACTATCTTGAGAGGTGAAATCAATTCAAGAAGGAGGAGGAACTTGTGTTTTTTGTGTGTGCGAGTTCCCCAAACTTTTCAATACCAGTCTTCGAGAGCCAGGAAGAAAGGCGTTAGCTTGGTGACATGTTTCTAGCCAAGTTGGTCTATTAGGCTTGTAGCAAAATCAAGCTGTAAAGCTTGATTAGATAGTTTGCTAGTTCACTCTCAGGAAATAAAGCTATAGGTGATGTATGTATAACTGTGGTTACTACCTAGCTAGATACGTAATAAAAATTGCCTGCTATTTGTGATTAAATGTGTTATCATTTCCTGGGATTGGGCAATCTCTGTAATATGACATGGTAATTAGCTAGCTAGCTAATATCTGAAAAACCTGGGGAGTCACATTTGCTGTGTTTATTTATACATGTTTCTATATTTGTTTGTACTGGTTAGGTTCCTGAAGTATAGCAGAATGAAAGGATAAATTCATGTTAACGTTTATATAATAAATGTTAATTTGACAGCAAACCAAACCTTACTAAATGGCAATGTGTGTAGCTATGTACTTGCTGAATGAAACATGGATATCCAGAAAAGCATGTCCTCTCATCTTATGGTATTAAATGCTTTGCAAGTAAATATACATGCATTATTGTCATTATTTAATGGCCTAGAATGAAAGTGGGATGGCCAATGTTGTCAGATTTAATTACCTCAGGGAAACGTAGGATGTAGCTCGCTCATTTGGCTAGTAGCCTTTTTCTCTTAGCTACTCAAATACGTGACTGCTGCTGCTCACAAAGCCAGTAGGCTACACTATCTGATTGAAAATTGCCTCCCACTGTTTAATCTCCCTACAAAGTCATTTGTTGATGTCAAATATTAAGACCTCGCGCACCTCTTAACCAGCATTTTCTCCCAATTTGGTAGCCAATTAGACCCGCTAATTTATGTCAATCCCCCCCTAGTAATGTGAGTTCGCTGCCGTAGTCCTGCGACCGGTAGTGATGAAGGCAAAGTAATAATCGGCCCGGTACTACAGGGCCACTCTTATGCGCAGCGAACGTCATGTCGGCTTCCCTCCCCCTTCCCTGGGGTGGACAGCCAATCGCCGCCCCTGGTGGCACTCCCGCACAGAGCCGACTCTGGCGAAACGGGGAATTGAACCCCGGTCTCCGTGGCCAGCATCGGACGTTGTAACCACTGGACCATGCGGGAGGCAACCTTACAGCATTTTTGAGATGTGTACACTATACTCTGCGCAACATCAAGCGGCAGGCTCAGCATGGACTGTGTATAATATGAAACGGTCAGACACCGGCCAATCCTACCTGTCTGGTCTTTGCAGATGTCTCTACAAAAGGGACACCGTAGCTCCGGGCCAGTTCCTGCGCCTGCCTGCTTTCCACACTACGAGAGCCCAGGTCGCTCTTATTGCCTACCAGCACCATGGGAACGCTGTCGCTGTCCTTCACCCTGTTTATCTGCTCTCTGCGGGCAGGACAAACAGAACGTCGCATTAAAACCACTTCACACGCATGTGCGTGCACATGCAGACAAGACACACAAGGATTGGGCCACATCAGTTTCTGGATTTCATGGCAACTTCTGTTCTGTATTCCTTAAAAGGCCCAATCATTTACTTGGTCTGACATTTTTGTTAAAATCGCAAGCTACAGCTGAAGCGCCTTGGTGGGAACATTTTATTGTGGTCCAATGTAGGAGTGAGCCAGCATTAGTGTATAAAGACGTTTATAACATTAAGCTGGGGAAATTGATAATAAACACCAGAACACACACTGGCGTCCATCCCTGAGACAGACAAAGACCTCCTCTACCTGTACAAGTGCACGTCTTCAAAGGATTTGCTGTTGTTGATGGCGAAGACACAGAGGAAGCCTTCCCCGGTCCTCATGTACTGGTCTCTCATGGCGCTATACTCCTCCTGACCTGCTGTATCCAGAATGTCCAGCAGACACGTCTCCCCATCAATCACCACTTGCTTCCTGTAGGAGTCCTAGAGAAGAGACAGCAGGAAGAAGTTTGGTGAGGACCCTACCGTTTCATCATCTTACCATTCTATACACTTTATAAGTGTTAATTGTAGGTGTATGTTGTCCACAATACCCCATATGTCAGAATGTCCCGCACTGTTCTGAGTAGTGCCATTGCCTGCCTCCTCTGTCATGTCACCCCGTTCCTAGCTCTCACCTCGATGGTGGGGTCGTACTCATCGACAAAGTGGTTCTGGATGAGCTGAATGGTCAGCGCGCTCTTCCCCACGCCTCCAGCCCCTACGACAACGAGCTTGTATTCAGTCATTCCTGATAGGGGAATATAAGGGTGAGTGCAGTATATTCACAGCCTATTTTTCGTGTTATAAACATAAGTATCCTTCAGATATCAATAAATGGCATGGCGTTATAATCATACATTTATTTTTTCTGAAAACGCATTGGCCTTGAATTAGGTGGGACGATACGCGTTTTCAAATGAACAATATCTGAAATGCGTTTCAATTAAAAACATCCATGACTGGTCAACAAGTCGCTATAGGCTGCTACTATCGTTAGTGAGCTAGTAAACAACAATAAGAATCAAACAGCGAAATAGATAGCAAAAATCATTTTCTTTGACCCAGTTCTAGCGAGCTAGCCAGCTAATGCCTTGAATGAAGACGTTATGATATGTAAATAGCTGCTAAATAGCTAGGTCTAGCTAGATAGCTAACCACACCGAACCAGATAGTAAACACTTCATCTAATACTGTAACAATATGAACACACGAGCAATCTTACCGTGATTTGGTGATGTCAAAAACAGCTTCACTCAACTTTCAGAAATCAAATGTATTCAATGACAAAAACGGATTAGTTATCGAGATGGCTAGCTAGCTCATAGCCCAGAACAATTTCCTCTTTAGCTAGCTAATGGTAAGTCCAAGAACACAAATGCTAAAAAAGATAGCAGCAAACGTTCAATTGCATATACGCAATGATAATAGCAAAAATAATACCAAGTAAAATATGCTCATACATATGCTTTAATTTCAGGCCAATCTAAAATTGAGGGACGGTTTTCCAGTAAATCTCTTCAGGATCCATTGTGGGTGAGGAGGGGCGGCACTCTAGCTGCACAGCCAGTCACTCGCATTGAGTGTGGTGACGCGTAATCGCCAATGTTAGCGCAGTAGCGTAATAATTAAGATGGACATTGAGTTAATCCAATCAGTGTTGTCAAATGACGTTTCCCCTAAGCGATGGTACAGGACCAGTTAACTATACACAAATCCTAACCTAAACCATTACGAAGAGAAACGCAAAACTGACTCGAGACCAGCGCTCACAGGCAACCTCCACCGAAACCTTGTTTTAATCGCACCTATTGTCCCTCCTTTCTGACGTCTTTCCACCAATACGTGAAGCGCCGTATTTCGTCGTGTCAGAATAAGTAAATCGCTTGCTGTGCTTCGTAGGCAAGGAAAAACATCCAATCATAACCCTAGGTAATCCATCTCTCTTTTGCAGATGCCTACACAAAATCAAAGATTGGGTTGATATTCTGAGTTGTATATTGAGTTGTATATCATCCGCACACTTCCTTTTGAAGGTGTTTATATTGTAATTGTCTTGCAAAACAGATTTTGATAGCTTTGTAGAGGAAAAGTGAGTCTCCATTCATAATCATTAAACTACCATTGACGGTCTTGACTTGTTGTGACAAATTCAAGTCAATTACTCCCTTGCCCACTACACGTGTCTAGGGGGGCTGCTGGGTTTTTAATGGATTTGTAGAAATGAACATCTATATGATTGAGTGGGTTGCATTGTTTATTTTATAGCAAGGGTGCATTTAAAAGGCAAAGCACCACAGAATATTTCACAGAGGGGCTGATGGAAGTTGGAGCTTAAAAAACCCTTCAGATCTCAACTTCTGGACTTAATATAATCATAATTATAATATACGCCATTTAGCAGACGCTTTCATCCAAAGCGATTTACAGTAGTGAATGCATACATTTTCAGTATATGTGGCCCCAGTGGGATTGAACCCACAACCTAAGCGTTGCCAACGCTGTGCTCTACCAACTGAGCCACAGAGACTTCACCTCTCATTATACTCTCTGAGAAAGGTTTTGTAACGTTCTGATTTTGAATGCACCCGAGGTGTCATTTGATTAATATTTAAAGGAACTGAAATAACCCATGCCTTCACAATTTACGATACTGTATTTGTCCACTAGATGGAGGTGTCTATTTTCCCCCAAGGATTACTCTTGACTATTTATCCATGTTGGTGTTTTCGTCTCTCCCATTCCTACAGTAGTTTTCCCATGGGTGTCTTGCTTTCTTTCCCACTGAGCTGTTTATGTGTACCCTTTCAGTCACTGAACTTATTTAATGGGATGTCAGGCTTCTGTACACATTAAATAGTGTTTGGGACATGGACACTCACTCAACAATATTACCACCACATCTGAAAGGGGGCAGTACATGCACATAGAGAACCTGGATTCTACAGCACACTGCTACTGAAGCTGGAAGAGGATGTTCTGTGGCGTGCAAGCCTGACAGGACACTGTATGTCAAAACAGGGGAGAAAGCAGACAAGGGACTCACTCATCCATCTTGCCTTTAATTGCCTGGGCCTGCTGTTCTCTCTCTCTCTCTCTCTCTCTCTCTCTCTCTCTCTCTCTCTCTCTCTCTCTCTCTCTCTCTCTCTCTCTCTCTCTCTCTCTCTCTCTCTCCGTGACAGATGGATCAAGGATTATCTCAGTGAATTTAGGCAAAGATTAGTGAGGTGAACAGATGCACTCTGTAGGAGGAGGGAGAGAGAGACTGAGAGAGATTGTTGAAATTGATTGGACACTACTGTACATTGCGTTTACAATGAGGAAATGGTGGTGGAATGGTGTCTGTTAAAATATCCATATCCTAAATATCCATGATCCTACAGGATTTTTAAAATGCTTTTCCCCTTTTTTTCCACTTTGAAATGCCCAATCATATTCTGAGCCATGCTCGCTGCAACCTTGTAGTGTAGACAAGCATACATCCTCCTCCGAAACCTGTGATGTCAGCTGACACTTTTTTTCACAGCACAGTCTACAAATTAAGCTTGCATAGACATGAATCAGAGGAAAACACTTCATGCAAGGCTTTATACTGTGGGTGTCTGATTGACCAGTGGAGGTCACTGGTGTGTAATGAGACATGGACCCACTGAATTCCTCCCTCCCTGGGTGATGCTACCGCCAATTATGCATGGCCCCACAAGGCTGGTGGTCACAGTCGGCTCTGGCACTGTCTGGATTTTAGGTATGTTTTTGGCACCAGCTTGATTCACATGACCTAAAGGGTTAATTTTGTCCATATTAAAGTTTCCTAAAAGCTGAATGCCTTAAAATTCCCTACTGTTGAGTTTTGAATCTGTAACTTTCAATGACAATTTGAATTTAATGTCTTATTCTCAAGTGAGTGATGGTTGTTGAGGCCTCCCAGGTTGGAATTCACATTTTCCATACTGCATCATTTAAAAGCGAAGTTCCACATGTCACAATTGGCCTTGGTATGGGCTATGGTAGCAATATTATTTTTGCTGAAAATTGAAATTCCACTACTGGTTGGACTTGACAATTGTTATTTACAAACATCACCTCTAGTTTTGAAAGCAGGTTTATTTTTCCCTATTTAATATTTAATAACTAAGTGGAATTACCTCATAAGATATTTGTGTTTGATCTCCTGCTTGGAGCTGGACCAAGGAGATGTTTGTGGACTTCTCCATGCACCAAGCAGGCAGGACTGAACCATAATTCATGGGGAAACAGTTGATGTTGTACATCAGTACAAATACCTGTTTGTCTTTGATGACAAACTTTGATTCGAGGCCAACACCGAGGTGATCATCAAGATATGCCAGCAGCATCAATATTCCTGAGGAAGCTCCAGTCCTTTGGGGTGAGCAGGAACATCCTCACCACATTTTACAACTCCTTCATTGAAAGTATAATAACTTTCTCATTCATTTGCTGATTCCATTCTCTCACAATACAAAACAAGAAGTGCCTCCAGAACATCTGCTCTAAAATCATAGGCTATCCCCTTCAGTCTCTGACCTCACTTCATGACCAGCAAACGCTCCAGAAAACCCACACCATCTTACAGGACCCTACCCATGCCCTTCACAGGGCCTTCGAATGGCTGCCCTCTGGCTGGTGTCCTGGACAAACAGGAGAAAGGCAACCTTCATGTATGAGGCTGCTCACCTATTGAACTCCAGTCTCCCTCCTGCCCCCTCCTTCTCCCTCTCCTAGGACAAAACCCTCACCTATCAGCCCCTGCTATGCCTTTGTTATGTACTGTCTTCAGCCGTCTTTATTGTCCGTTTTTACCCAAACCTCCTGCCAGCCACCCACTCCCTTGCACCCTTAAATAACTCCTAATTTATTTATTATTGCTGGACTTCTTCTTTTTGTTTCTAGGGTTTGATTGTACACATTCTTACATTCTTGGGGATCTGCTCCTGGCTCACACTCTGTTGCTCATTTCTGCTTTGTTTCCTGGGTTTATGTGTGTGCATTTTCCGGAGACAAACTTGGTTTGGTATATCTTTGGTCATCTCTTTCATGATTGTTAGATGTCATTTTTATGTCTCTGATGTTTGTTAAGGTAGTAAACCTATTCCTGTAAAATTGATGTTGAATAATTTGTCTTTGTCTTAGTGTTGTAACTTAATAAACCAGCTCTTTATTTTAATTTAATTGTGAGTTGTATATGTTTGACAAAGGTTGATCCACCAGATTGCTCTGCATATCAAATAATTATGCGATTTAATTGATAATTGGCATCCAGTGCAATAATTATTAAATGAAATCAAATAAATATATTTTATATGTAGGATAATTGAGGGTTTAAACAGTGCTGAGTGCTGAACCTTAAAAAAGGGTATTTGACTGTTTAAGCAACTGGATTCAGGAAATTGACATTTTTATTCAATTCTCACTTGCCCAACAATTGGAAAGTATATTATTTTTACACCCCAAATCCCAACATTTTAATAGTGTGGGTTAGTGTCAAATAAAATATATTTCTGTAATTAGAAAGGGTCTAATGGGATCAGCACAGTGCCCTTCCATGTGGTTAAGATGGTCCAAATACTTTTTCTCTGTACTTTGCACTGCTTTCTCAATTCAGCTTGTATTGTGGTGTTCTCTCTCCCTGCTGTGTGTTGGTATGTGTAGTTCAAATGCTGAGCCAGACCCCCGCACAACCATCCCCCCTTTGTAATCAATACATGGAATGTGGAAATAGGACAGAAACAATTTGACATTGGATATTTAGAGGGAGCAAGGCAACAAGAGCGAATGAGTGACTGAATAGACCAGATGAACGATCCAAAGAGATGGCCAACGATTTATGATAATAACAATAATAGTATTGTGTATACACATTTCTTCTCATTTATTTTATACAGCAATGATTTGAACATATATCAATTTTATACATGTACTTTTTAAAATCATTTTACATGAATATTTATATACCTTTTTACATTTTGTTTTTTCACCAAGTAAAGAACAAACATTTCAAAGTTAGGAACAAAAGACAATTGAAAAAAAAGGATATAGACAAAAACAACAATAAGGACAACAACAGCAACAGTGACAACAATAATTAGAAAGAGACTGTTCTAATTCACCCCTGTCCTTGATAGTGAAGGAAAGTAGGTGTCTTAATGTATTGTCTGTATTAAGATTTAAATTTTTAACAACATTCCAAGCTCCTCTGCCTCTAGGCTGATAATGCACTCTGTTTAGCACTTAGGTCTTTAGCTCCATTGAATTTTGTGCTATTTAACCCAGTTCGTCTTTATTATATCCAGAGCTTACATATAGGTAAGCATACTCATACAACATGTACATGACTCTGTAAATGAATAGTGAATAAACAACACAGGTTGACCCCAAACAATGAATGGGAATTATGTTTTTGCTGAACTATCTACATATATCAAGGGCGTAGATTTAAATAGGGACGGTAGGGACATGTCCCCACCAATAACAAGCAACTACTGAATTGTCCCTAGCAATAATTTTGATTGACAATATAAAAGTTGTTTTGTCCGTCAGTGTCTAGTCAATGTATCCGGCACACAAACAATTAACAGATCTCGTTCTCTACTATGAGTCCCGCCTCCCTAACTCAAAATCGCTAATTTGATTGGCTTTGCAATTTCTTGCTAACATTGTGTGTGTGTGTGTAAGGCTGTGGGCTGTGTACATTTGTTGTAAGAAGAGCCAAAGCTCCGCTTACTGGAGGATCCGGCGACCATGCTCATCAGGATAAAGTGAGGAAGACTGACTGCAACACTCCATCCTATTAGTAACAGTTTGTGTGTTTATCCATTACAGTGTGTTTATTTAAGTACCGCCTACGACTGTGATGACCTATGGAAGAACATACTATCCGTATTTAGTAGCCTACTTTCATAGACGTATTCCTTCTTGTTTTCGTTATTATTCCTGGTTAGTAGAAACTACTACAAGCTAACAGCTAACTTGGCTAGCCATATTTTGGTGTCAGACTTTATGTTGTTTATTCTTGTTAGAGGTTGCATTACATCCAGTGTGTGTGTGTCCGTCCGATACAACAAGTGACTAAAAACCATAATGTCAATCCCTGAATAGCGTTTTTTTCTCCAATTATTAATGTTTGCTTGTTTAAATGTTCTATTCACATAAACTAAAGAAAGATAGACTCTAATGCTGTTGGCTCACATAATCAAAATTGTATAATTGTTTACACAACAATTACACAAAAAACCCTGTTAATGAGTGTGTTGGCTACCATAACTATCTATAATTTAAGGCTCTAGATGACATGAAATGGCGGTCAGAAATCTATCATAAATGAAAAGCGCCTCAGCTTCGAGAGGGGGTATGCCCCCTCCGGACCTCCCCCATTTCTGTCCCCAATGTCAAAATCAAACCTATGCCCTTCATATGTATATAACATAGAGTATCCCATACAATCAAGCGATTCTACATGGTGTTCTTAACAGAAAGATCAAACAATAATTTGTTAATAGTTCATTTTAATAATGAATTCATAATTCATAGTTTTATATCTGTACTGTAAATAAATAGACAATACGCATAAAAATGTCAGATGTAAACTCAAATTTTAAAAAGTTTACATACATTTCTTTATGATCTAAAACACAAAAAAACACAGTCGTGAGTGCGGGTAAGGGTTAGAGTGGGAGAGCTGTTAGGCTACACTCACAGCGGAATCGGAGGTCCGCTGCCCCTGATGTCTGCAGCAGGGCGGCTCGTCTCCTAGTCACTGTGACAGCGCTGCAGAATGCTGCATGTGCTGTTGGCTTGAAGTCAGAACCTGTACCACAGATTCTCTAGAGCCACACTCAACTTCATAATCTTAACATTGAAAGTTCAGTCTCCCTACTGTTGAAGCTGATACATTTCAATTGAAACATTCCAATTTCCATTTCCAAACAACAATTACCAAGTAAATTACCGTGACAATAGACGTTTTGTACTGTAATATTGCACTGGAAACTCTTGTTAATAACAAAAACCTCCTGTCATTAAGGGCAGGAGGCAGGAGCTGAGTATCTGGTGAGTCTAAAGAAACTGTGTCTGGACCCCACTGAAACACTCTGATGATGCCATTTTGTGTCAACATCACGCATGACTGACATGTGTTGATAATCCCAGGAGAGTCCTTATAAAAGTGCAGGCTGACAGACAGACAGACAGACAGAAGGGTTCCTTGCATTAACAACAACTAAATTGAGTATATTCTTTTTTTATCGCTTTCCTTACTGCATACATTAAAGTACATCAAGACTTATATGCAGTGGTGAAAACTCAGTCAGTCAAGTACTGCTTATGAAGCTGTGCTGCAGTAGGCCTACTTCGTTATTTAGTGCTATGTTGTTGCAGTTTCTATGACAACCTACCAGGTTAACAACAGTATGCTTCCCAAAGTACTGTAAAACGTAATCTCTTCATCAAGAACTAGCCTCTTTCCATGACAACATACCTCTCTTCATCAAGAACTAGCCTCTTTCCATGAAAACACACTCTAATACTACTATAATGCCACCATGTGTTGATTTTTCAGTATCATGCAAAGTTTAAGTGATTGTTTACAAAGGAAAAAATTGAGGATATAGACTTTGCCTGTGCTTGTCACCTCCCCATTGGTGGAATAAATTGATCTAACTGACCCTCCCTATTACTTTCAGAAATTCTTTATTTGGCCCAATTTAATTCACAGTGTATATTTATTTCCTTAAAGAGACTGTTACATAATGGTCATACAAACATTTGTATTACTTCACACAAATGTGCTGCTTTTGTACAGTTTATTGATGCTGCATAAGCATCCAACAGATGCTGACTAATGATGTCAAAGTGATAAAACAGCTCTATAGCAGTATACTTACAATACAAAGGAAGTATTGTATAAAAGTATAAATCACCTTGAATGTGACACGATATAATATTAGGCAAAAAATGTCAATAATCTATCTACACTGTTTGTACACTTTAATCGATCACTGAGCACCTGGGAGATGTCCACGCAACATCAATAGCACAGGCAGTGATCATATTTTACTATTAGGGAATTACATAGACACAGTATAATGTATTGTTAAAGTGTTATGTGAGACAGCGTTCATAGCCAATCTTCACAAGGCATTTTGTATGTCTAAATAAGATACCCCAAAGTAAACTGTTACCTATCTGACATATGCTTGCAAGTTTTAGTATGCATTTGGGCTCAGAGATATTGATTGGTACCTGATATTAAAGGTAAAAGTTATGTGGAAGGACTTAAGACACTTAATCTCTTCAAGCTTAGCAAAAGGAGACTAAGGGGGGATTTGATTGAGGTTTTTCATTTCATAAAATGGATTAACAAAGATTTTGTAAGTTGAGTCCAGTTAGCAGGTAGGTAGGTAGGGCATAGGTAGGAATTAGTTAAAGGTACATTTTGCACTGATATCAGGAAGTTTTATACAAAGAGTTGTAAATGCTTGGAACAGCTTGCCAAGTTATGGCAGAGAAACTTGGGGCATTCAAGTCCAGACTTGATGCAGTACTGGATATTCCTTAGATTATGAAATGATAAGCCTAGATGGGCCAAACGGCCTGTTCTCATCATTATGTATTCTTATTATCTTATGTTCTAATTTTCAGAAAGGAGTGGCTGGGACTTTAAGCTGCAGTGGGGAGTGGGAATAGTGGTTTTGGGCTAAGGGCTTTAGGATCCAGGCTAGGGGACAGTGTGTGGCAGGGTTGAGGCCTCTACATACTCGAAGGACAATAACACGACAGCAACACAACCAGGGCTCTGCAACACCAATGCAACGTTTGCGACCTACGCAGACGGGGTTTCAGAGGGTGTCGCGTACCTGGCACAAAAATCGTGACTGCAGCGCCATTCACGTAAATGTTGCGCATCATTGATTAGTTGGTTAGCGAATGGAGGCGGAGCTGTCATAGTCATAGTTCATAGGTCAAAGTTCATCGAGCTAGTAGCTAACGATATAGATAGCTAGCATCATTTGTTCGACACGGTACAAAATGAACCAGCTTCAGGAAAGATTGGGAACAATGAAAGGAGTTTCCCTGCTTTCATGAAAACTTCAATACATTGACACCTACTAGTGTACAGAAGGACACCATGTTGCATAGGCTGCGCATAGCCTTTGCAGACATATATATTGCAGAGTGCTTATGAAGTTGCATTGCGCGCACTGCGAAGAAGTTGCACAAGTTACGTAGAAGCATGTAGAGGCCTTTACTACACTGCTGAACCTCAGGCAGCACCAACACTTCCCTATTACACACACACACATACCTCCATGCCCCCTCGAACACACACAAACACACACATACATCCATGCCCCCCAACACACACACACACGCACACACATACATACATTCATTCATGCCCCTCCAATACACACACACACACGCATACATCCATGCCCTCCAACACACACACACACACACACACACACACACATACATCCATGCCCACCCAACACACACACACACACACACACACACACACACATCCATGCCCCCCAACACACACACACACACACACATATATATACATCCATGCCCCCAACGCACACCAACACACACACACACACACACACACACACACACACACACACACACACACACACACACACACACACACACACATCCATGCCCCCCCAACATAGACACATATATCTATTCCCCCCCAACACACACATATACACACACACATACATCCATGCCCCCAACACACTCATACAGGACCTAGTGGCTATAATGTAGATATTCTACACAAGAAGGAAAAGGCCCAGTGTCGCATTTTGAATTGCATAACATAGATTAGAAATCTTTTTAATCTTGATCTAATTTGGTCATAGCTGAAATATACTGAAACGCCATTCTGACTGAATGAGAAATATGTTTTCAGTAGATACTGACATGCTGAACATGTATCTACAATGCAAATCACATCTGTCTTTCCAGTCATTAAGGCTGAGGTTCCCCAATCCACACCACTGCTGCTGAATTACCAGTGTATCTTAGTATAAGTCTAGCTGTAGTGTAAACTTATCCTTTATTGCTTGTTAGATTCTCATATAGAGTAAATGCATACTTAATTATAACTTACAAAACTTCAATGTATTGGCACATTTAAAATGTTAAGTTCCCACCTTACTGGAAAATGTTGCTCTCCAAAGAGGCTGGGACTACAGTTTATTATAGACCTGATGTGAACACTTTACTTTAAAGGGACATGCACAATGGCTTAACAAGCACTTAATAACACTCTTTAATGGCATTCACAGCTGTTCATTTCCAGTCATAAAACTACATGACTGTATGCATAATCATTACTTATCTTATACCTCTGAAGTCAAAGGTCAAAGAACATCTAATGCATCATAATTTATCATGTTTTGACACATAGAATCGGTAATCATTGATGTTTGAGTGATTATGAATACTAGTAGAAGGCTTATGAATTCTAAGGAGTGGTTCAGAATGCCATTAACTAGTCTTATGTAAGCCTAATAAAGTTGTTTGCATGTCAGCACAAACCCCCTTAAAGTACAGCATTAAGGTATAGTTTAGATCTTTTGTGTATTATGGCAATGGAAAATAACCTTCTAAAAAAGTTGAGCATACTCCTAGCACTGAGGTCCCATCAGAGGATAAGCTTACTACAGTAGACATGGACTGTAAAAGTATCATTCAAACCTCACTGAAAATGGAAAATTCATAAAGATCCCCATCCCCACTCTATGGAGTGTGTGTATGTGTGTGTGTGTGTGTGTACAGAAGGGTCTTTGTATAAATGACTATTTGCTGGCATTCGGGCCTTAAAGAGCAGCTCCAGGCAAAAAGGGAGTGACTGCTATGAATTGGCTGCACACTGTTTTTTTCTGATATGTAAGAAGGTAGATGCCTCATTCAAAATTTATAGAGAAACATTTTTTTTAACACACACTGTAAATCCAGATACAAGATACAAGCACGAGAAGCAAACTCTATCAATGGAACGGACCAAACATAAAGAGTGTAAATGATTGGAATAGGAGAATTTGGGCTCTGCAACACAAAACATACACACACAAGTCGCATTAATACACACATTCTCCGCCTACACATACAAGTGCATAAATAAATACACACGTGCGCGCACACACACACACACATGTACACGTACTCACAAGACACACACTCAGATTATCTATGGCTGTTTTTCTTCCCATCACATTCTCTCCCACATAACATTTACTCCATCTGATGCTTTTTACCTCTTTAATACCATTTCTCATTTATTTCCCGACATTCTTCTTCTCCACTATTTCTCTGATCTCCTTCCTACACTCCTCCATTCAGCATCCACTTCTTCACCTCTCTAACCCAACTCTCCATCTCCACTTTTAACCATGTCAGCTCTCCTATCCAACTTTCTTTCTTCCTGTAACCACTGTCCCCCTTCCCTTATATATCTCCCCCACTACATCAGCTCCCTGTGTCCCTCTCCCCCATAGAGATAGCTATTATATCCCGGGGGCTGCACATACTCCTCAGTCTTGTCCCAGTCAGTGACCCACCCTCCTCCTCCTCCTCCTCCTCCTCCTCCTTCTCCTCTTCCCCCACCATTGGGATCTTTGCTTGGTTGGCTCATGGCTCCGTACTGCCCCCCACCACCCCCACCGTACATCTCCTCTGTAGCGTCGGCCAGCTCGTCCTCATTTATGATCCCACATTTCTCCTCGCTGGTGTCTTCCACATTGGCCCATGGCTGCTTCTCCCCGGATGCGAAAATGCCTGGGGGCACACAGACTAGTGACCTCAGCTGGCAATCTGAGCTGACATCACACTGGAGCTTTGGGATTGTTTGGGATTGGGACAGGGGTCCCCAACCCTGCTGTTGGAAAGTCAGAGGGTCTGCTGGTTTTCATTATTGTATTATATTTTCATTTTAGGTTACTCAGTACCTAACTGATCAATGAAAGCAGTTGACAGTTAACCTCACCTGGTATCTTGGGTCAGAATCAGTTGCCGATTTTCAGGTGAATACAAAAACCAGCACACTGTGGCCCTCAAGGACCAGGGTTAGGGACCCATGGATTAAGAGGAAGATGTGCACAGCAACAGAGAGAGATGGGGGGTGGCTGATATAAACTGGAACTTTACAGAGAAAAAGTACTGAAATACTTTGTGGAAATACAGGAGAGCTAGCTACATCTTGGATGCTCAAAAAGGAACTATGAACTCAAGTCAGTCATACAGTCGAGGCAGTTGACAATTTTCTAACTTAAGAGTAACAATGGCGTAAATGAACAGGCTAACAGGTTAGACTGAGCTACAGAATAGAGTGGGGGGGTTAGGGCAGACTGAGTCTGTAGCAGGGAGAGAAAGACTGGAAATACACACCATAAAAGACAACTCCGCCGTAATGAACGAGGGCAGCTATGAGAAAGACATATTGCCACTCTTCTCGTGTCTGAGACCAGGGCATAAAAGAGAAAAAAGAAAGGGGAAAAGCGATTGGAGAGTTGAACATAAAATAGAGTGTCCATAATAACTAATGAGACATAAAACTTGCATAAAGGAGATTGTACATGAGCCAGTACAAGTGAATTAATCATTATAATTCAGGTTTCTTCAAATGCTTCCAAGTCAAAACTCTCTCCAGTCTGGAATATAGTATATGACAGTATCAGTATATTTTGATATCATCATTCCTCCCAAAAGCTGTCAATCATTTTGATATCAAAAATGCATCATCTCATCACAAAATGCTTATGTTAGGCATGTTTTTTGTGGCTTTCTCAGGTGGATGTCCTGAATCTTGCCTGTGAGCAAAGATTGTTATCTCTTGTATCAGTGCATTTTAAGTCTTATGGCTGTGGCTTGTCGGCTGTAACTGTTGATTAGCTGTGAAGGTGTGGCATTGTGTACCTTGTGTTTGGTCATCGCGCCCACTATGAGTGGACACACCATGCCTGATAGAGTACCCACTCCATTGGAGATGCCCATGAGGATGCTGGCATAGCGGGGAGCAATGTCCAAGTGATTCACATTGAACCCTGGGAGATGGAGAAGGAAGTTAGAACCAGCATACTGACTGTTGCAGGATCTTATTACCTCAACACAGAGAGAACAAAATATAGAATGGGTGTCTATACGGTCCTCTGATGGCTCTGTGACTGTTATAAGATCGCAGGTTGGAATATCCCACCAGTAGCCCTTTCAGTATGCAAATAGAGTCCCCTAACCTCACTGCCTGCAGACATGTGCTGAACTTCTGGTCCACAGATAACTGCCAAAATAACATAAAGTGTCTTAATAGGTTGTTGGGCCACCAGAACAGCTTCAATGCACCTTGGCATAGATCCAACAAGTGTCTGGAACTCTACTGGGTGGATGTAACAGCATTCTTCCAAGATAAATTCCATAGTTTGGTGTTTTGTTGATGTTGGTGGAAAACGCTGTCTCAGGAGTGGGCTCCAAAATCTCCCATTGTGTTAAATTGGGTTGAGATCTGGTGGCACGGCCATGGAATATGGTTTACATCGTTCTCTTACTCATCAAATCATTCAGTAATCATTTGTGCCCTGTGGATGGGAGCATAGTCATCTTGGAAGAGACATCATCAAGAACACTTTATTTACTGTGTTTCCTTTATTTTGGCAGTTACCTGTATATAGTGCTGTATCCCAAGAGTAACTGAAGCTCATTCCTTTATGGTACTGAGTCTATCAGCACCATAGAACTAAGTTCCAGCCTTTAGATGAGTAAAAAACTTTAGAAAAGGTTTTGGACCACAATACAGGAACTGATATTACACCTTCTGCCCTGTGAATTCTGTCTTCGGTTCTGTCTGCACTTGAAGAGTCAGTGTTGCAGTTTGAATTTGTTGTGCTCTGCAGGGAGGCTGTGTTTATCTGGAGATGAGACTGGTTGGTTTATTCATGCCTAAACAACATTCCTTCACAGTGTCCTTCTTTATATTGCCATGTTTTAAAAACTTTTCATATTCTCGGTATATTGTCAAATGCTATTACAGGGAATTTAGATGGTGAACAGTATAGACAAAGAGTGAGGAAAAAGATGGAGAGACAATATTTCTTACCTGAGATAGCAAAACCACTGAAGCCAACAGCCAAGACCAAAAAGGATATAGCCACACCCTTTGTGTGGGAAAAACCCACCACTAGCAGCAGGGTAGCTTCCATTCCAAACCCTACAACACACAGAAAATAGGGAGAAATCCTTTAAAATAAACATGTAACTTTACAACATTCAAGGCAGCACTGAGCTGAAGAAGATGAGAAAGAAGATTGTGTTTGTAAACCCTCAGGGGTCTTCCAATTTTAGCACACCAACATATAAAGTTGGGATTTTAATGTAGTCGAAAGAGGCTAGAAGATGAGTAATATTATTATATTATGAGTAATATTGTATATTGATGCACTATCAGGAAATGTAAATATTCTGTTTTTGAAAGGCCTCCTTCTGTCTTTAGCATAGAATCCAAGTGTTACTGCACTGTAAAATATTCCATATGCAACTTAAAGTGTGCTTATATTATTATGGCTCTAGTTGCATTACTGATGTCCAAACAGGCCAATTTTGCTTCCTTTTTTTTCTCATCTGCTCACTCTTTCTGTGCATTTCTATATCCTACTACAGACCTGCAAACGGTATGTACGTTTTATAATCCAGGGTGTGCCCCTCCTCACTGACCTCCACAGTTCATTAGCTTCCGGACGTTGGTAGTGGACATGATGCCACGTGTCCGCAGGAAGTCGGCCAACTGGCCACCAAGGGGCACAATGATGGTCATCACCAGATGGGGCAGGGCTGAAACCAAACCCACCTGAAAGAGGCAGAGAGAGAGAGAGAGAGAGAGAGAGAGAGAGAGAGAGAGAGAGAGAGAGAGAGAGAGAGAGAGAGAGAGAGAGAGAGAGAGAGAGAGAGATTGGCCCATGGCGCAGTTGTAAAAGATGTATAGGGCATACCTTTTCCAGTACATGGATGGAGGGTGTATCATTTGGCAATACTAAACTAAATTAAACTAACGTGCACCGTGCACTAATATAGGTGTCCGGGAGGAGGAAGAGGGAAAGATGTGTGGCGCACGATAGTTTATTTTATTTTATGTATTTTCATCAAAGCAACATATGTTAAAACTTGTTTATTAGCAATATTAACTACGCTTCACTGATGCACTTGTGAAGCTCCGTATAGGGTGACCAGATATCCCACATTTTGACTTGTTGTCCTGCACAATAAAATATGTCCACTATGTTATTATTTCATTAAATAATATCTATTATCCCCACTCAAAAATAATAATGTCAAAGGGAAAAAATAATTTATTAAAGTTATTTATCAATAAAAAACAGACAATCATTAATTCCATAAGTATTCAGCCCTTTTTGCTAAGACACACCTAAATAAACTCCAGTGCAATCAATTATCTTCAGAGATCACATCATTGTTTGACTGGAGTCCACTTGTATACATCTGTGTATTGATCATATTTTAAAATTGTAATCCTAACCAGAGACAGTGTCCCGGTTCCGTGTAATTCATGCCACATTTTATGTTTAATTTCATGTCATGTCTTTATTCTGTTTTCATGTTAAGTTTCTGTTTCATAGTTAAGGCATACACTTTTCCATGTTATTTTCCGCATATCTTGCGTTCATGCTTTCGCTCTCTCTCTCGCTGTCGCTCACGCTTCCCTATTGTTTCTAACCCCTCCTTGTCTGATTTACTAATTTACTAATTTACTAACGATTAGATAGATTCATTGTTTCTGCTAGCATGATTGGCAATTTAGTAACTCTAATTGCCGACGTTCTAGAGATTTACTAATTACTAACTTGCTAACCATGTATTCATGTTTCCTTTCATTTGTAGTTCATGTCTGATTTACTAATCTACTAAAGCTAGGTCAGGATAGGATATTACTAACAACGACTAATTATCTTGTTAGCTTGTCACGCTCTCCTCAGCTGTTTTCTGTTTCGTGCTGTTCTCAAGCTAAGTGTCTGCAGGGGCGACGTAGCGGGGGAAAAGGCGAACTGACTACCTAGGGCCCCAAGTGGGGGAGGGCCCTTGAAAAGCCTGGAATGAAGAAAAAAACATTTGTCTGCAATTTTAAATTTCTAAGTAATTACTGTCATTACTAAATTATATTGGCTGAATAAATAGGTTGAGAGACTGAAATTTGTATCCATAAAAATATTGGAGGCTCTCTGGGCCCCCTCCCCTCTCAAAAGCGGAAATGGTTTAGTCCACCCCCCTGCACTAAGTAGGTATATTACAATTCCCGTGCGCAGCGGCGGTCTAGACCTGTGTCCCTGTGCGGTTGAGAATGGCCGTACCCCAAAAATGCAGGCTTTTCAAGGGCTGTCTGGGTTTTTTCCACCATATGTCTGCGATATGACGTAGTTGAAAACTCGATCCTCCATCTTGTTTCCGAAATTTGATTAAACATTGCTCGGTTTGGTCATACGCTACACTTCAGAGTCAGACTCGTGTTTAGTGCTTTCAAAATGATATATCGCAAGTTCAGGACTAAATAAAAGTTATCCAGGACGTTAAATTAAAATGTTATCTTGTTTCTGGTGAAATTTAATTGAAATCTGTCGATGCAAAATGCAATATTTTTCACCCGGAATGTGAGATATCTTTGCCCAAATGCTCACCGCCTGCCGTGGTTTTTGCCGTGTCGCGGCATGTGCGCAACATGTAATTATGTGATTAATTGATTATGTAATGTAATTTCAGATAATTCAAATTAAGACATATCATATCTTTTTTTAGAATGCTTCAATCTGTAATTACTGAAAATGTCATGCAATTATCTTTATTTTTAAGAAAATTATGGGCATTTATGCTATTGAATCACAGCTTTTGTTTCAAGAAAAACAATAGGGGTCAATATGCAAATTTCCGAGTGTAAAAATTACCATAACTTCCTTAAAACTTAAGATATGAGAGTGAATAAGGTATCAAATTAAAGGTATTTCCATGCTCTATCTGGTGGGATAAGTTTCAGGCTAGATTTATAACATCTCAAATTTTTGTAACATACCTACACTAAGATTCGTCGCCAAACACGGCTAATCACACTGACTGGTGCTGATGCTGGAGCCCGCAAGTTTCAGTCAATCATGTCTTTCCAGAAGAAAGTGAAGTCGGGGTATCAAAAAAGAAAAGAAAGAAAAGAAAGAGAAAAAAGGCAAACTGAGGGAAAACAACTGTTCACTAATTTCTTTCAAAAGAAAGGTAAGCTAACACTGTTTAAGAGTGGTTTAACCTAATATCGGTACATTGTTTCGATTGAACTAGGTTTGTCAACGTTATATATGTATATGTATATCATATGTATAGGGCCCAGAATTGTGTGCTACGCCCCTGAGTGTCTACACCTGCATATAAGCTCAGTGTTTTTGTCACGTCTTTTTTGTTTGCCTAGTTTACTACAGCACTTTTGAGCGTTTTCCAAGTCTGAGTTCATTGTTACAATCCAAGCCTGTTTTGTACCACAAGTTTTGCCTGCTGTTTTTTGTGCCTTTGCCCCACGGAGCGGACTTCGGTCTTGTCTCTTGGTCTTTTGTACCTCTGCCCCGCTGACAGCAACTCTGGTTTGTTTAGATTTTTGCATGGTATACCGAGTTTTTGACTGCCTTCTCCCTCAGTAGGCTACTGTACTTTGGTTATTGGCTTGATTTTTTGGTTATCGGACTTTGCTTTTGTTTGACTACGTCTCCTGAACATTCCTCTTGTCGGGGGTCCAACCCTCAGGTACCCGTCTCAGACAGGGGTCACAAATTAGCTTTGGCTAGAAACCCTGTATGCAGTGCATCTGTTTCATGTTTTTAACTTGTAACAATGTTTACTTGCATTGTCCCTGTCAAATAAATGACTAAAATAAATAAAATAAAGGTATTTCAATTAATTTCAAATTAAATGCACCTGTCTGTGAGAGGTCCAACAGTTGAAGTTAGAATATTTCCAAACAAGAGCTTTATCATGAAGACCAAAGAACATTCAAAGCAAATCCAAGAAAGGGTTCTCCAAAAGCACCAATCAGGGGAAGGATATAAGAAGATTTTTAAGACTTTAATATCCCCTGGAGCACTGTTAAGTCCATCACAAAGAAATGGAGAGAATATGGTACAACTGTGAATTTGCCTAGAACAGTCCATCTTCCAAAACTGAGCATCCATGCAAGAAGAGCACTTGATAAGGAGGCTACTAAGAGGACAACTCTGACAGAGTAACAGTCTTTCAGAGCAGAGATGGGAGAAACTGTCCAGGGAACAATAGCCCAGGCACTTCACAAATCTGTGCTTTGCTCAGAAAAGCGTTGTTGAAGAAAACTCACATGAAATCTTGGCTAGAGTTTGCCAGAAGGTAAAGCCAAGTGGAGTAAGATTCTATGGTGTGATGACGCCCAGAATTAACTTTTTGACCTCAGTGTTAGGCGCTATGTTTGGCACAAGCCTAACACTGCGTATTATCCCTACCGTGAAACATGGTGGCGAGAGCCTAATGCTATGGGGATGCCCCTCTCCTTCAGGGACTGGAAAACTTGTCAAAATAGAGGGCAAAATGTGTGGACCAAGATATACACAAATCTTGGAGGAAAACCTGCTGTAGTCTGCAAGAGGCCTGAGACGGAAAAGATTTATATTCCAGCATAACAGTGATCCAAAGCATACAACAAAAGCCACATTGGATTGGTTTAAAAACAAAAATCTCTATGTCCTGGAGTGACCCAGTCAAAGCCCAGACCACAATCCCATTGAGAATCTGGGGAAAGATTTCAAAATTGCTGTTCACCAACGGTCCCCATCCAACCTGATGGAGCTTGAGTAATGTTTTTAAGAAATTGCAAAAATTGCAGTGTCCAGATTTGCAAAGCTGGTAGAGACTTGCCTAAATAGACTCACAGCTGTAATTGACCCTTCGCTAAACCACGCCCCCCTTAGTTATTGTTGCTATGTACGTCAAGCTTTCGGAGCCAGCATGGCGCTCCCACTGTCGCTAACTGCACTCCCTGGAGAAATATTGTCCAATTTTTGGAAAATAGAAAAAGCGATTTCATATAGAAGCAGACAGAAGGGTATACAATATGCATTGAAGGTTATATTCAAGATATCACACTGACTCAGCAACAAAATGACGTAAAAAAAATTAAGATAGAAGCGAAAGCCTACAGATCAGAGTAAAACTGAACCACCGCATCACCGGGCGATTGAGACAGAGGACAACGACATTAAGTTACACTGTTCCTGTAAAGCTGGGTAGGTCTCTATTCACTATTACAATCATTAAAAAGCAAAAGCAGTAGGCCTATATAACGTTACATTCAGTAGTAAGTTAGCTAGCATTAGCTAACTAACGTAACATTAGTCGCCTATAGTGTGCTGTAACGACATTACTCTGGTTAGCTCCACAGGTAGCTCCATACCCTGGACCTCTGTAAAGCAAAAATATCAGCAGTGTGTCAGCCCAGTCTTCCACAAGATTTGGGTACTGGACTGGGCTTCCCATTTGACAAAGTGCTGAAATAGTAATGAAAAAATAGTATTACATTTTGACATCAAGGTAACGTTACCCACTTGGTTTTCTAGAGCTTGACTGTAACATCTTAACGTTAGCAAGCTGTCTGGATCACAAATAACAAAGCTAACATTTAGTCTAACTTTACCAACGTTGCAACCCGGAGCTGTATATCCAGACCGTAGCCACGTTAGCTTAGCTGGCTAACACTTTTCAGGATTTTATTTAGGTTTTATAAAGGGAAAAAAACGTATATCTCCTTCAAACCTCTCTGGGTAACGAGTGTCACTGTTACACGTGCCCCAGGCACAACGTTTAACCATAATTTGCTAAAAATCCGCAAAACCAGCTCGAAAATGAAGAAAATTTCTAATTTTTGCGTGAAAGTGAATGGAAGGCAGCCAAACACTGTCGGAGGCTCTGTCGGAGTATGTAAAACACGGCGCTGTGATTGGCCAGTTTGCGTTTTGGGGCGTGGTTTAGCGAAGGGTCAATTACAGCTAAAGGTGCTTCTAGCAAGTATTAAGTCAAGGGGGGTGAATACTTAAGGAATCAATTATTGTCTGTTTTTTATTTGCAATTAATTCAGAAAAAGCTTTTTTATTTAACATTATAGTACTGTATATTGTGTATATGTACTGTATATGTGTATATTGTGTATTATCCATGGCAAGAAATTGAAAACTACTAAATTGGGTGAAGGCAAGGAATATTCAGTTTGCGAAGGCCAAAACTAGCAATTGCACTACTGCCCAGATGTCACTAACGTCCTGCCCCTTGTTTGTCTCACCTTGCTGATCTCAAAGCCAAACACTTCCTCAAAGTATGCTGGCTGGCTGATGAGGAGCAGGTAGAAGGTCCAACTACGGCAGAAATTGGCCACAATGATAGCATAAACCGGCATTGAGGTGAAGAAGTGTTTCCATGGAGTCTTGAATTTCTGCATGGAGAAAGAGGTTAAACACCCACTGGACTGATCCAACACTTTAAAATAAGTGGTTGTGACACAGAAAAGATTAAAATGCAAGCTTGGAAAGAATTAAGTTGTGAATACAAGGCTGTAGAACTTGGGATGAGCTCTACATTTTTTTCAGCAGATTCATAGATCAAATGCGTTTCTAGTTTTGCTTTCATTATTTAACTTTTGACTATTTTATTGTTCCTGAACTCTTGGCCTGAAGCAATTGTTTTTTTGTTTTCTAGTTTTGTGCTTTCTATGGTTTATGAATTAGATTTTTTGTAATTTCTTTATTTTTGTTCTTTCCATTGATAATTATTTTCAATGCATATATGATTTGCTTTTCCATCTATATCCACTGTTCTCTCTCTGTATTTTTTGACCCCCAACCCTTCACTAAATATTTATTTCACACCTTATGCAACTCGGAGCAACTTCTGAGCTCCAGTTGCTATATGGTTAATGTTATATGAACATGCAGTTACTGGCTGTGCATGAGAACACTCTGACACTGATGAGATGTGTGGCAACCTCACTGTGAGCCACACAGCCTGTTACAGTATAAATCTGCAGTGAAAAAGAAAGAAGTAGAGAAGTAGGTAGGGTTTCAATCCTGTACCTGCAGTGGGTTCACCAGGCCTGCTGACTCTCCAATGGAATCCTCAATGTACTTCCTCTCCTCCGGAGTGATGGTAGGATGAGCGGCAGGACTCTCATAAGACACCAGGATCCAGAAGATGTACCAGAATATCCCAAAACTTCCTGGGAGAGGGGGAGAGGGGCAGAAGGAAAAGGAGGAGGTGGGGCAGGTGGATGATGGGGTGGGGGGGGATAAAGCAAGATACATAAAACTGAGATTCGTACAGTGCTGGCTTAAAAGCCAAAAGCCGCAGTGATATGGCTTACAATGGCCCAGCGACTGACCTAAGGGTAATACTGTTCCACATACTATGGGTACATACAAATACATTATAGCAAACGTGCTTTAGACCTGCTGAAATCTGTTTAATGAGAAGGCCAATGAACAGCAAACATAGGGTGGTACTAATTCCGATGAACCACTGATATAATATTATCAACAGTAGTACTGTTTCATGTTTTGTCAGTAGTAGCAACTACTACACTAATTTGTGTTTTATAATTTGCCATTAATGGATAGCAGTCACTAACCATAGACATAGAAGACAGAGGACCACCCTGTGTACTGGACAAGCAGCCCTGCTAATGGCATTGCTACTACAGCTCCTGCATAGGAACCTAAGAGTGAGACAGGAGTAGAAGCAGCAAACAGCATTAAACAGTGGTAGACTGCATAGAAGTAAGAGCAATGGGAGCTGTGGCTGGAATAATGGTGATAGCAGTAGGTTAAACAGTTATAGTACTTAATGTAGCAGCACAAGCAGTTACAACAGGAATTATATTGGAGGATTCCTTTCTATACTAGTAACATAAGAAAGAAAGCTTTTGCAGGATTCTAAAAAGCAATAGGTTGATGGCTTACCACAAAAGGCGGTTGTAGCCAATCGACTTCTCTCAAGAGGTGGGGCCCATTTGGCCCAAATCCCGTGGCACGCTGGGTATGACACTCCCTAAGAGAGAGAAATGAAGGACAAAGAATGATACAATCAAGGTGCCACAGTACACCAAAAGTATCAAAGGTTTAACACAAAGAAAGTGGAAGTAATTTCAGTTGATACACCCATATTTCAGCACCCACTGGAGGAAAGGGCACACACACATACCACACAGACACACATGCACACACCACACACACACACACACACAGCAGACACATACACATATAGTACAGACACACACACAGACACACACACACAAACAGTGAGGTTTCATGTACTCTATAATTGACAGTTAATCACTGGCTTCTGTGAACCTATCAAAATATCTTTATAACCAAAATAACTAACTCACAGTAAAGCACAATGATTGGTTCATATCAGTGAGCATATAGTAGCTCCTCTCATTTTGGGTTTCATGAAGCCTCACTCACCCATCACTGAAAGGACACACTCTGCACAGTGATCAACAGGCACAGTTGGCACAGAAAAATCACAGAAACACACATTTAAGTACCTCAACAAGTCCCTGACATATCCTGACTAGGATGACACAGCCATAGTGGGCTCGTGCTGCCGATGGGATGAGCATATTGAGAATGGAAGTGGCCACTATAGCAAAGCCAAACACTCTGAGGGACACAAAGACAAAGAGATGAATGACAATCTTAATACTATCAATGCAAACCTTAACAGACATTCTTAGAAAAAGGAATTGCGTATATAATGTTTATTACTCATTTATATTTGAAAAGCTAGATTTGTGGTTCAGCCCATTATTAGTTTGGAGTCTGGTGGAAGGTTTCCTGACCTGTTGGCAGCAAATTTCTGACAGATGAATCCGGAGGTGGGATGGTGAGACATTTTAATGGACTGTGACAATGTAGCCCCAGAAATTTCTGACAGATGAATCCGCCGGGAGGGTGACAATGTGGATCATCCCCACTGTCTCTGGGTCCCAGGTAAACTGGGATGCCTATACAGAGAGAGGGGTATGAGTTACAAAGCCCAGCAGTGCAGAAAAAACAACATTATTGGGAGGGGAAATTGGGCGAAACGACCATGAATGCTGAGAGAGAGAGACAAGAGGATTGTCATGGGCATTAATCACAGGCAATACTGTTCTAATGATGCAGCAATGTGTTACCAAGCAAACAATTTCTGGTTCCCAGGACACTCCTGGAGAGTTAGGATAAATGTTCCCAACAGGTACATTTGTCTGGCTTCTGGGATGTCCTTTGAACATTATTTTTAGGTCACAAGGAACATTGCAGGAATGGTCTTTCAGTCAAGGTCAAGATTATTCGGTTTTGTTGTTCCAATTAAAAAATATTTGTAAGTGTGGATGGTCAATCATGTTAACTTTACCAGGAAAGTGAATCTGGCATTTAAAATTGTATTGACACAACCTCCATTATGTTTTTTCATGACTGAAATAAAGACCACAAGATGATGTTACCAGGGAGTTGTTGTTGTAAGTTGTTGTAAGGAATACCTGGAACATATTTCTGTGACATTGACAACACTTTTTTTGAAATAACTACATTTTTGAGGAATGTTCTCATCATAATGTTATCTCACAACCACATAGAAAATGTGTTCTTGTCAATGTTCTTGAAATGTTTCATGTTAGTTAGATCAGTAACCAATTAATTAACTCCTGTTCTTTTTTATGATTTCATGGAGATATGAAATAGCTGTGCTAAATTCCTGTGATTTCATCATTCCAATGATGTCATAATCCCCCATCTCACCTACACATTTTTACTGAGCCGTTTGGAACCATTGATTTAATTATTCATCATACCATATTTGTTGTTAAGTCTCTGTTCATAACCTATTATTTTAATATAATGATTGAAGTAAACTAGTGGTGGTGATTCCATTTCTGGAGGGCCGGTGTTTAAGCATGTTTTTGTTTCCACCAATTACCCTGGCTCAATTAGCTAATTAGTTGTATACACTAAGACTTGTTCACTTGAAGATTATATCAGAGTAAATGTTTGATATGGGGACACAAAATCAGTCTTGTGCTGTCATTCATGAACTTAACAAGAAATTTAGCTAAAATGTCATATCACGTAAATGACTGGGCTAATTAGTTGGCATGAAATACAGAAACGTATATGGCCCTCTTTGCCCCCTAGAGTAAACCTACAACCTTTAGTCTGCTGAAGGTTAGCAGGGTATTGTAGAACACACTGTCTTGAATCCGAGTTGGAACCCTACCTCTTTTTTTTCTAACTCGAGTAAGAGCAGGATATTATATACTGATACTGAGGGTCAGATTTACTAAGATAGTCACAGCATAAAGACAATCGCTATTTTGTTGCGGTAATTTTGCTGCTGTAATATTGCGGTCGCAAGTAGCAACATATTAACTAAGACTGGCTCTAAATCCGAAATCAAATAAATGGATACACCCATAAAAAGGGTCAGAAACAACATGGCCCTCTCACAATCCCAGATCACGCCAATAAATGAATATGCAGAAACCAGCCACAAGTAGTGAAGGAACAACAATAAAAAGAAAACTTAATTTTACAGGTTAGTAATATGACATGATGCTAGGCAGCATCCAAAAGAAACATAACGTGGGAAAAAGACACCGGCAGTGGTCCAACCGAGGAAAGAATATTAGAATAAGAACAAAGAATAGAAATGGTTCAAGTTGTGATGGGAGAAGGTCGTAGATACAGGTGAAGCTGTAGATACAGGTACTGTAGATAAATCTTGACATGAACCACAAACATTTGTGATTATTTGTTTTGCATCACTGGGACAGTGACTAGCACATCGGAAAGCACAATACAAAACTGGAATTGTTAAATACCTAAGCGATATCAGAGCTCATAATATACTGTCTGGTTTCAAGAGTTCTTAAAATTCTGATGCAAAGAGGGGCAGTTATGGCATGCTTTAGTTAATCAGATGGAATACTTAATTGACTTAATGTACAAAATCTCCATCCTGTTTTAGTACATTCATCCTATGTATATATGCATGAGCAGATTTAACTATTCACCTAAAGGAAAGTCACAAAGTGACTTAACCCCTGCAAATTACATCCTAATAGCAATTTTACCCTTTGCAACTGCTTAGTAAATCTGACTTAGATGTTGCGAACTTTTAGCAACTGCTTTTGCATTCGAACAGCAGTCACAATCCTTTAGTAAGTCTGCCCCTGAGTCTCTGAAATGGTTATTTTTTAAATGTTTATTTGTTTTTGAATTTGATAATTTGTATTTGGTGTATTATTTCCAAATTTTGCTACCATACCCTTTAATTGTACCCGCCTGTTTTCCCCCCTGGTGAACACACCTCCAGCACCTCCTTGTCCCCCCTGTAGACAGTGTGGTTGTTGACCATGCTGACGATGGCCACGCCCAGGTTGCAACGGATGCCGAAGGAGATGCAGAAGCCAAGGCCAGAGAGGATGGCGATGATGTAGCGGCGTGGAAGGCCACAGCAGGTGCAGTCCACCATGGGGAGCTCCTTCTCCACCACCAGCTCCGGCCGCCCCTCTGCTGACAGCTCAATCGTCTCGCCATTTGCCTGCCGCTTCTCCAACAACCTGACAGAGAGAGAGAGAGAGTGGGTGAGAGGAGGCAGAGAGAGTGATTTAAGATATTTTAAAATGCATTTATTTGCACAATTCAGACCTGAGAAACAGGCAAGTTGTTAGTAAGCTGGTAAAAAGCTAACTAAATCCTTAACCAATCCTTATCCAACCGCACTGGCATGGTCCTAGGATCCACTATGCCAACGCCATAATGTAATTCTTCCCAGATTGCTCATTTTGCCTGGTCGAATAAGTAATTCACTAAAATAACCGTCTTCAACCTGTGAAAAACAGTGCTTAGGCCCCCCTACAAAAAGCTTTGGTGAGATGTCCTTCCCCATATCCTGAAACCACGACTCAAGTAATCTAAAAAGGTCCTTTAACCATAGACCCTGTACAAAAAAGGTCTCCTCTACCACTAACATACCCTTAGGGAAGAATCTAGCCCAAACAATCCTGACCACCTTGACACCCCCAGCCCCTACATCAATGATTGGTGTCCAGGTTTCTGTGTTTTAAAAGAAAAGAGCATGTTTTCACCCTCCTTTTGCTCCCCCACAGCAGCACCAACAGTGAAATGACATCTCCTTCTCTGTAGGATTAACCAGGAATTCTATATCTGATACGTGTTGCACTAGAACAAAATTCCAGTCTAAACGCAAGAAATTGGATATGGATTGAGCGTTTCCATATCCAATATAAACCACATCTGGATGTAGCCTGTGTCACATCACATTGTTATTGTTATCAGATATAGTTTGATGCATCTTGTGCTGTTGCTAACATTTTACTGACAAATAACATCCCAGAATAAGTCTCAGCATAGAACGTGCATTGTTCACGCTCTGTCAGAAGTACTGATGTGTACTGTTGACGTCTGAACTTGAACTTGATTTACACCTTGCATGTAAACAAACAGGATTTACATATACGGATGATGTGGTAAAATATTGTTGCTGCAATCCCTTCTCATTTGTTTATTGTGTCAACTTCAGGCTTTGTGCACCAGAATATAGCTAATTTACCTCATGGAAATGATGTCTGAGGCAATGTCTAAAAAAGATTCAGAGTGTGAATATGGCCGTGTGTAACCCTGCGGGACTACAGCTGTCTGTCTTGCCTGAAGTTGTGGTGCAGATTCAAGATAAACTGCTGAATTAGCAAATTATGGAATTGTTGGAATACAAACTGTATCCATTATACTGTATCAAACCACATATCTAGCTAGGTAAGCAGCATTACATTTAAAATGAAAAAGAAAGGTATTGTCAACAATTGAACAGTCTGTGGAAAGTATTTTGTAGTCCAAACATAGCAACAATACTGAGTCTCAAGTTCTTTAGAAGCCCCCAAATCCCTTTTTTTGGGGAGCATTGTCAGCTAGTAGGTAATGAATGACCTAACACTCACCTGAAGTTTTTGTAAAATTTGGCCATAAGCCTATCAACACCTGATGTACATCCCGAAGAGAGCAGTTGCACAGAAGCAGGAAGTTATTGAAAGCTAATAGCAGTATCCAATGCCTTCTTCTCCTTAAGATCGAGTATGGCTAACCACTGAAGCAGCTCAGCCCCACTTTCAGGGTCAAAGCTGCTAACTCCATATAGATCCACATAAAAACATGGCAAGTCCCCTCATTTCCATGAGGCCAGAAGTCACTGACCCATCAGGGTGGCAAAGATGGAGCTTCTGATGAGCCACCTTCCATATTAAAACAGAAAGCACTAGCGGCATCCATGTGCTTTAGTGTACATATCCATGCCCTAATCAAAGCCCCCTTTACCTGCTCCCACAAAAAGAACCTAAGTATGTGTCTATTTTCCTGTAAAGCACTCCCCGACCAATTCATCTGTGTGGCAGTGTAGAATTATGGTTAGGGAACTGCATTTGTAACTCAGAGATTGCAGGTTTGATTCCCAGGTGGGTTGCTACCACGCCTTGAGCGAGGTAGTTAACCGGAATTGCTTCAGTAAATGTCCTGTTGTATAAATGACTTGTATGTAAAGAAAATGTAAGTTGCTCTATATAAGCATGTCTGCTAAAGGCCTACAATTTAAATGTGAAATGGATTTATTAGGTTAAGGCACTTGTTCAAAGTGCAAGTTGCCCACTGCAGCCTGGGTTTGGGGAGGATGGTAGAAAAAGTGCACTTTAACGGTATTCTAATTGGCAGTTTCAGCCATCACAAATGGAATATTTCTCGCCTCCACTCAGTTTGATAGGTTCGTGGTTGGCAATAACAGCACTGTGCTGCCCAACCCTTGCGTCAACATGGGTTGGGCAGCACAATGGGGAATGTGTCAATAAAAACATTAGGCCATGTGCAAGGTTCGTGTGTGATCATTCATGATCTTGTGTGATTGCTGATATTGTTGAGATGTGGGGCAGGGGATCATATCCACATTTTATATCTGTAAAGTTCATATTTTATTTGAAATGCAGTAGGCTAATAGTCAAATTAACAGAAACCAATAATAATATAAAACAATGTTTATTGACACGGGACGATATTATTGAGCGGGGTAATGGATACTACTTAAAAATAGTAAAATAATAACAAAAGGAACATATTTTATTATGTGGGTGCAAAGTCTGAAGTTGTGGGACTTTGTGACACGGGACAACGAGTAAAAATGCTAAACTAATGTGCGGCACATATCTTTTCCTCTTCCTCCTCCCAGACAACTATATCAGTTTCCTACTGAGAAAAATCACTTTAATGCACATTAGTTTAGTTTAGTTTAGTGTTACCGTATAATACACCGTCCAATTATGTCCAACTATGTACTACATTTTATTGTAGTGAAACCAAGGGCCAGATTTACAAAGGAAATAGTTGCATCATTATAACAGTTGCTATAATGCGACTCTTTTGCAGTTGCAGATACAAAACATTAATGACCATTTTACATAGACTGGTTCTAATTACACAATGAAGGAAATTAAACACCCTCATTTGCAATTTTGTGGTAGGACACTCACACTAAGGGCCCGAAGCAATATGGCACACTTACATGTCCAGATCACAATGTGTCAAGAAATGGCTAGGCTACACAGCAACCAGGCACAAGTAGTGAGGGAAGTAAATGTCACAACACTGTATTACAGCATAGGAATAGGTTCCGACACCAATGGAGAGGAGAAACATTTGTGATGTCACAAAAAAAAATCATTAGGCATAACAAAACAAGCAGTATCTGATGTAAGGAAAAGACAGCGTGATTTTAGGTGGCATACAAAAGAAAAACTCTCCTACAACATAATCCGGGCAAAAGACACAGGTGCTGGTCCAACCGACAAACCGATAACAGGCGAAACAATCCTAGTTACACAAAGACAAATAGCTAGCTGTGTAATTCAAGTTTCTCAGGCCAAAATTTACATAGAAGTTGCACCAATTTCCTCGCAATAAGTAATTGAAAAACATGAGTAGCATGCTGCTTACCTAGATAGATATGTAGTTTGACATAAAACAATGGATACAATTTGTGTTCCTACCATCTACTGTAGCTTGATACTTCAGCATCTATTTTGAAACTCTGCAGCAGCTTCAGGTAAGACAGAATGCTCTCTAGTCCTTCAGGGTTACTCATGGCCACTTTTACCACATCGGTACTTAAAAAATATATATATTCTTTCTGATATATATTTAGCTTTCTGTTTGCATGAATGTTGGCAAAAGGACAAGACACATCACAGTGTTAACTATTCCAGTGCTTATTATGGGATGTTATTGGTTCTGAAAAGGACAGACTGCCTCCAGATTTGGTTCATATAGGATTTGGAAACAGCCAATACATATCCGATTACTTGTATTTAGAGTATAATCTTTTGAATGGACATGCATCGGATATAGAAGAAATCGGGTATATGTCGCATAAAAAGATAAGTGTAAGCAGGGATTTTGAGGATTTTTTTTAACCTTGTCGGACCATTGTCTAATTCATTTAGATCATATTTATCTGTGATAAACTTGTATTTATTTATCTTTTAAACTTATTTTCAAACCAGTTTAAATTAGAATCGCACATAAGAATTAGCTGAAGAGTTTATAGAATGTGAGGTTGGCTATATCAGCACTATTAAGGCATGCTTTAGTAAATCAGAGGGAATTTACAAAATCTCCACCCCTTTTATTCATTTAGTTTCAGATTTTTTCTTGTTTTTCTTCCTATTTAGTAGCCAATTACACCCTATATTTGTTTTGATTTACCATCCCCACACAAGTCCGCCGCTTGTCTCTATGAGGAAAGCTAATTTTCAGAGGGCAGCGAACACCACCTCCTTCGAGACGGAATTTGTCCTCCCACGTTCTGGAGACACCCTTATGTGCTTCACGGCGAACTCGAGCCTGCTCACCCTCCCCACTCACCCTGGGGTGGACAGCCAAATGCCACCCTCGACCAACGACCAGGGCCGGTCTGGTAGAGATGGGTTTCGAACCGCGTCCCTGACAGGCAGCGCACACCATATCGGACCAGCCAAAATACGTTAAACCGTTACGCTATCTGCCGACCCCCATCTCCACCCTTTTTTAGCGTGCCCTTAATTAGCACTACTGTGTGCGTATTGCACTTTGACAATGAAACTACAGCCTTTAATCACTTCTTCTTACTTAACTCATCATACCCGATAGTTCTGAAATGTAGCAATGGATGACATAAAGAAATAAATCGAGAGCTTTCATCACAATACTGGACCCCTGTGGGGGCACAACAAGTAACCAGGGGAATACATTTATTGTAACATTTATTATAAAACAGGGGAATTACTTACATTTATATTTAAGTGAAAAGTTAAGGACAAATAATGGTTGAATGCGATGCAGAACAGCATTGAATGGGAAAGAGTTCAACCCAAAAAAAAAAATATTTGTAGAGTCCACACAGTTGTGCCATCCTAATGCTGGATGGGTTTTGCATTGGGCAGGCTACTTGTCATTGAAATTGCCTTACTTGGCAATAAAGCTGTGTGATTAATCACACTGTGTTTCTCAATTCTGTTCATACCTGAACATTGTTCTGCCTTTTCTCTCGATTCTGGTAGTAGCTTTACATGGATGTATGACCAGGACTGGAGATCCCATGCCTGTCCTGCACTTTGTCAAATGTTACAAGCCGGTCTTGAATCAGGCATTATGAGTTTCACCATCTGATGGCACAGTGTAGCATTAGAGCAGCTGTCGACTGCCTAACCGCCTGGGGAGAGAGTACCAACTATAGCAGATTCACAAGTATCCAGACCAGCATGGGCCCCACGCACCCACTGTCCCCCTGGCAGCTCTCTCTATCTGTGACACACAGGGCTGGACAGGACTGCCTGTGCTGGATCATCAACTTTATCATTCAGCTCGCTTACTATCACAAAACCAAACTGAAATCTCCAGCTATGTCCTTATGGCCTATTTCATCCCGGCATCTGGTAATGGCGTATATTCCAGAGTGCTTAAAACTTTGACTCACAATTAAATACAGTCACCAAAATGGACTTGCTTACTTACATTTATATTTAAGTGAAAAGTTAAGGATAAATAATGGTTGAATGCGATGCAGAACAGCATTGAGTGCATTCTGTGTTAGCGATTATATGCAAAATTAGCCATAGGACTAAAATGATTGTTTCCACCATTTTATATCAATAAAATCTGCCATTTTTGTTTCCCTATCTGTGTACTACATTTGTACAGGGGCTTTTATGATTTTAATACCCCCACCAGATTTTCTTGAGCACTTATCTATCTAACTATTACCTGTATGCCTGAACCTGTTAAAACAGAGCAAAACATGTTTTTCAAAAGCGACTGCCATAAATTGTACAGTAAATATTGACAGAATCCTACAGTAAATTGATCAATCCTACAGGACATTTTTGAATGGGACTGTCTGTGATGAATGGTGACATGGTGCAGATGAACCGAACACTTCATTCATTTCCACACCATAAATGAGCACCATGGCATAGAGTGACATTTCATTTTTACATTTTACATTTACATTTCAAAAGCATTCACAAGCCTCTAGCTTCCGCACACATCTTTCACCAATTTAGATATAATGCTAGTGAAATCAGTTTTTCCCCGCCCGCCATAATATTTCCCAGCTGAGCAGTGGAATTTACTAATTGCCTTACTATAGGTATAAACACATATTTGTGTAATCTGTCTTTTGTCACAACACAGAAGAAATTGACTCAATCATTCAATATTAGGGCTTACATCCACTGAAGAGGAAGGAGGTACAAACTATATCAGCATAAACTATTTTACAAGACAAACAACAAACCACATTTTGTTTCAGCAATGCTCCTCATTGGATTCTGAAGGATTATTATTTTTACTTCCATGTACTATCAACAAATCTATCAACAAACAAACTCATGGTCTTATGGAGATTACATAACATCAAACATCTGATCTTTTTATAGGGACCTTTAGAGGTCAGTTTGTGTACATCTTAACAACAGACTGTTCTACTGCATATATAGCCAAAATATACTGTGTGGTCTAACTTCAGAGATAAAAAGAAACCTCTTTGTCCTGTGCTACTTCATTCAAATATACACAGATGAACATGGGGCAAGGGATATGACAATGAGAGAGGAGAGCCAGGAAAGGGTGATGTATATGTAGAGAGAATGTGGGGTGGAGTTAAAGGATGGAGAGAGGGCTAGAGAGAGAGATTAATGTGAATCTCACTGGAGATCATTACATGGGAGTCACACAGAGACAGCTTCAGAGAGACCATCTGGGCACCCCAACCAACCAACTGCACACTGAACTGTGCCTGTGCTTCTCTGCTGACTGTATAGTGTACACACACACACACACACACACACACACACAGATCCCTGGCCTGTAACATCAATTGTTGTATTTTTTATTACATTTGAAAATGATAAAAGTCCCACTTTACATTGTGGCCCTAATACCTGTTTAGGTACACTGCATTTTACATGGTACTGTACTTACTGTGTACTGTGTACTTGATACTCAGTTGGGAGAGATACAAGGTAGATTGTTGTAAAATGCTGGCTAAGGCTAAAAAAAATGAGGACACATTGAAATGAACATTTCCTAAGATGGGCAAAAAAACATTTTCAATATTGCAGTGTAAAAAGGAAAGTTAAGGAAGAGGTTAAATGCAGTCAAAATAAGGAAGGAGCTTTACTTTATAATAATAAGGATATTGCTGATACACTAAACAGAAGTGGTTATAAATATGCCTAAAAGTACAGCGAATGTACAAAGTGTTCTAAAGGACATTGAGACAAGGGATGGAGAAGAAAAACTAGAAAAATGTAACACAAATAAGGCAGCAGGGCCCAAAGGCATATATAATGGAATTAAGACTGTGACGGTATGAACTTTTCATGGTATGATAATCGTCCTACTCAATATCATAGTTTTTGGTATGTCACTGTATCAGCTTTTAAGCTAAAAAAGGTATCATGCAAAGTTTACATCTCGATCTGTTCATTGTATGGCTATTTGCAGATTTATATACCATTTTAATTGAAAAATAAAACAAAAAGTTCAAATAGTTCACTCCTTGTAATTGTACTGTATGTTGAAATCAATTTAAATCATTCACTTTGTGAATTAAGCAACATTTTTTTATCGGATCTAGTACTATTTTTAGCTACTCGCTTTTTCCATAGTGGTATAACATGAAGGATGATGCTCACGCTGGTGGAAGGTTCAAGAACAGCACCATCTTTTTCTAAAAATCCAAAGTGAGTCCACACGGATGAACAAGTTTGCTTTTTGGGGGGATATAATTAATCATTACAGACCGCCTCAGCATCAAAATCAGCGTCGGACATCGCAAGTTTTATAAGGGACTGCAAACTTATGCCGTGTAGCTAGCTAGCTAATAACAGCTACCTACCAGGGTTGGGAAATGCAAGGGAGCTGTCTGCATGTGTGCAATTGCATTGTAAACAAAACTAAATGCAAGAAACAGCTAAAGAGGTGGTGGGATTAAATGGCATTAGCAGACACCCCAGGTCCAGTATTATATTATTTAATATGAGTTATTTAGACATTTTAGCAGGGCAACGGTTGAAATATTTTTTCCCTGCATGAAAATACCTTTTGCCACGTCATTTACTATCATGGTATTACATAAAGTTTTTGATAGTACTATTTCATATTTTAATATTGTGGTATACCATCATACCGGTATACCGTCACATCCCTAATTGAAATGTATTATTAGGGACAAGTCTGAATTATTCCACCAAAATGATCATTTTAAGATAGCCTAAATGTTTTTTTCAGGGGGATGTCATGTCTAACAAACCTCCTGGACTTATTTGAGGAAGCTACAAAGTGTTTAAAAACACATTTTCAATTGAAAATGGCTTCAATAAATATTCTCTAATTATAACAAACTATAATTAGCACAGCATGCAAAGTATTGAGTATAAATCAAAGGAGGTTGTATTAATGTTATATAATCCCTTGTCAGAACTTAGAGTACCATGTACAGTTATGGGGACCACACTACAAAAAAGATACAGAAGCTCTTGAAATAGTACAGAGAAGGGCAACTAAATTGGTACCTGGTTTGAAAGGCAAAAGTTATGGAAACAAATATTGTGCTTATTAAAAATGAAATTTGCAAAACTTTATCAAAATATTTGCCATGCAGAATGGTTTGTGAAAATACAGAATCACTGTTCTGAATCAAAACTTATGCCACATTTTAATTCCATACAGAGGGCCCAGGTATTACCAAAACAGTAGGAGAGAGAACACAGTGATGCTGTCCACTCAGGCAGAAGGCTCTGTATAGCTGCAGCCCAGCAGAATGTGTCCTTCCACACCTGCGTCTGTGTGCAGCATGTCAGTGCAAGGGCTCCAAGGCCCTTCTGCCCAGTGACATATGAATACATACATAGAGACGAATGCCGAAAGCAAGCTCCAATCTAGTGCTTGCCTGACAGTGAATTTTGCACCCTGACAGGACTTCCAATGGGACCCAAACAGAAGTGGGTGCCCACCTGGGGCCTGGGGGGCATCTCCCTGCCTACCCGGGGACATCTTCTCAAAAGCCAAACAAGGTGGGTCACCAGGCAAAATCTGAAAATCTGAGGTCCCAATCTGCTCAGTCACACCCTGACTGCAGCCATGTCTCCTGATGTGTGGTAAAGGGCCGTATCAATCAGGGCTCTGTGCCTCTGCTGCTCTCTTCCCATTTATCCAGCTCGCTGGGTAACTGGTTCATCGCACCTGACTCACAACAACCTGTGCCTGCCTCCTCTGAGGGCCATATTAAATATGTACCCCCATGCCCACAGTATACATAAATGATGACAAGCCACAGTAATGGGGGCACTGTGGTATTTTTGGGTCCTGAGCACATGCTGGTGGATCCCGGTACTGGTTCTGCACCCATGCTGCTGCAGGGTATGTGTAGCCGTGTCCCATTGGGCAAAAGCCTCAGTCACGCAATTCAGTGATTATGTGCATGTCAGCTGGTTCAACTAATGCACAGGACATGTGTAAGGTGCCGGCATCCCACCCACATTTCCACATGATCTGAATTCCCATGGGCACCCTCCAACCAATGCATCCAGCACTGAAGTTTCTTACCACTCTTTACAATGTGATGGAGTACTTTTTTATATTTTATCTTGAAAATGCTATAACTGAAATGCAGACAGACCTCAAACCATGACCACTTTTGGCCTTGGAAAGAAAGAAAAATAGATAAAACATATTACAGTATCATAGCACACAGAGGCAGAATTTGTACCTGGACAGATACCTGTAAATGGAACAAAAGGCTGCAGCAGGTTTAAAGAAAGCAATGATAAGGCCTAATGGGGGCATCCAGCTATCACAAGTACCTAATGCAGTAATTCAACCCACAGTTTAAATAGAATCCTGATCCTACCAGTGCCAACCATGAATGGGAGTCCAATGGGGGAATAGATTGCCCTTAGCCTCGCCCACTGAGGGAAGGTTTCAGTCAGCAGGTAATCCCCTGTCTCATCACATATTAATGTTCCTTCTGGTTGATTGGACATCTACAGTGTTGTTGTACTAGCTTCACAAGAAGTACAGTTCTCCAGCACAATGGCCACACGGCTCAGCTGATGGACTGCAAAGTAAAAAGAAGCAGGGGCTGATTGGCTTTAAGAGCTAGTTTGAACTCCTGAATAGATGGAACATATTGCAGCAATGTGACAGCCCTAGAAAATATGATTGGGTTTTCCAAACTGGAAGAAAAAATGTAAATAGGGAATAAAAAGATGTTGAATTAAAATGAAATCATTTAAGTCTACTATAGAGTGAACAGCAATGTGACGTAGTGGTTAGGGAACTTGAGCTATAACCTGGGTTATTAAAATAGGATTAAGACCATCTGCAATGTATCCACATATTGGTTACTGAGTAGATATATTTGCTTTCATGGGTGGAGGTTATTTCGTGTTTTGCACCAATATGTGGATATTTCACAATCTGTCTTAAACCTAGTAGAGCTCTAGTTGCAGCTAGGCAAATGTAGGGTCAAATCCTGGGTGAGCCAGTGGTGTTGCTCGCCTCAGCAAGGTATTTAACTTGTGCTGCTTCACTAAATATTCAGCTATAGAAATGGATAATATGTGTTAAAAATGTAAGCTATGCCCTGGGTAAGAACATGTGCCTAGCAAATGAATAATGTAAAATAGCATTGGCCAGTGTATATTTGTGCCCTTCATACCTTTGCCGTGTTAGACTGTTTGGGCATCCTCCCACTGTCCCATCAGGAAATGGATGCAGGCGTGTCAGTGAACAGCACACAAAGATTGTGCTCAATCCTAGGCTGTACCCTCTGGAAAGGATGATGAGCCTAACAGCAAGGCCACTCCTAACTCACTGCATGGAGCATTGTACCAAACGAGACCAGTTACAGATTTGGCACAAGATTTGTGTCATTTACATTACATTACATTTACAGCCTGTTCTCGTCATTATGTATTCTTATGCTCTTATGTTCTTATTTGTCTAATCACTTTTCTTTGTTGTTAAGTCAATCAAAAGAGCCTTCCCCATGTGCAAGAGTAGACCCATTATTTAAGTACATCAAATTCCACTCTATATAGACACACCACTAACAGTTAACACCAGGGATAATTCAGGCCTTCTCTGACATTGATTAAATATTGATGTATTTTTCTGATGATACATTATTAATTTCTCCCTCCTGTCTCCCTCTGATTTCTCTGTCTTTTCCCCCTCCCCTTCCCTCTCAGTTCCTCCCTTCACTACGGCAGGCTTCATTTTTCACATACTTATATTTATTATATTTCTATACATAGAATTCTAGATTTATACAGTGTGCAATGCTACTATAGAATTCTCAAGAGAATTCATCTTACCGTGAATACAATCTCTTTTGCAAGTATTGTGCAAATATAGTTTTCACTTCCCTTCATCTGCTTTTGCTCTACTTGTTTCCTTTTCCTGATACCCTCCATTCCCCTCACTCTCTCTTTCTCTTTCTCTCTCTTTCTGTCCCTCTATCTCATTTGCTCTGTTTGTCTGTAGGTTCTTGACTCTTCCCATCCATGCTGATGCTCTTTAATCCCCTCTCTCTGTATATCTCAGTAAACCTCTAACAACACGCAATCTGAGAGAGAGAGAGAGAGAGAGAGAGAGAGAGAGGGAGGGGGAGAGACATTTGTATTTCTCCAGAGACAAAGAGCGGGCTCAACACTCAGAGGGAGTGTGTGAAATAGAATTCTACAATAAAATTTTCTGACAGGAAAATACTGAACAATACAGAGACACTGAAAGGGAGTTAAAAATAGAAGCACCGACTACTTGTGACAGGTAAATTCTCACTGGTGGAGAGTGACAGTGGTGATGGATTAGTATCCTGCACAGGGGAATAATTCAGCAGTTTTAGTTAATGAAATTAACTAGGGGAATAATTCTGCAGTCTTAGTTAATGAAATTGTGAAACTGCATACCCACAGATATATACTGACAAATATAAACCGATGCATGAAGAAAGTGATGGAGATATAGAGGGGAAGTGTGAACAAATCTTTCAATCAAAATGAAATGTGTTTCAATGAGAGGGATTATAGGTTGTGTCCTCCCTGCCTCCATCTCTTGTGCTCTCTCCCTCTTTTGCTTTCCCCATCCTACTCTTTCTCTCCCTCCCTCATACAGTGCCCATCCTTCTGCCACCTCGCAGCCTCCACCCACCTCTCATCACCCCCACCCCTCCCCCTCAGTCATAATCTGTCATACACAGATTAGGATTACCAAAAATGATTTACAGAAATGAATATGGAAGGATAAACTCCTGCAAAAAAGATCACCTTCTCCCTTCCTCTATATATAATTATAACTATAAGTAGAGCTGCAAGCAGCAATTCTGGGGTCCAAGCACAACTATTTTACAGGCCAAATGGTTGCCAAGTGTCCAGATTGGTGCCATAGATGTTTTTAGATAATAGATAAATAGATAAATAATTTTAAATTGTTATAAAATAATGTTAATATTTGTAAAAACTCTTGCATATTCTGTTTGAGAGCTATTAAAGCTGTACAAAAAAACTATACCTCAATGTTGACTATTACCTCCTCCTGCCAGCCCCCTAGCGGTATGGCACCAACGCCATGAGAATTAGCATAATTCACAATTCATCAATATTATTAATTTGAATTGTTGTTTACATTCTTTTTCTTCATTTCATTGCCTTAAAATGAGTTTAATGAGTCTGGGAAAGTCATCATTATGCCAATCCATACCTTTTATGACTGATTATGATCATAAAAGTGCAGGCCATTTAAAGTTGTAAATCTTTGCTTTAAAAATCACATTCAAATGTCATATGATGCTGTGCTGACTGAGGGAATGATTTTCATCCCAAACCAATGTAACTTGTTTGTTCATCAATGGAATAAAACAGCTGTTGAACAATGGTAAGTTGACTAATTGGCAACCTAATTATTGTTCAAACTCTTAAATGGCAATGTTGTAGCTCAAATTAAATGTGAGAATATTTTTAAGTAGTATAACATCACTGCCTGTAACCCACAGCCAACTGTTGGATGAATAATGCATATAAAATATTAATTATTAATGTATAAATATATGAAATAAAATCAAGATTAAATATTTTCTCTGGTATACTTCTTAAAATACAAGTTTAATACACTGCCTGGCCAAAAAAACGTCACCACCTGGATTTAACTAAGCAAATAGGTAAGAGCCTTCCATTGGATAATTACTGCAGTGATTAATATGTATTAGCTGGCAACAAGTTATTTAACCCTAACTGATGCAGTGAGTAGCTTCTCATTTCTTAAACAACCATGTCGGAAGACATATCCTGTGGTCGTGGAAAAGATGTTAATCTGTTTCAGAAGGGTCAAATTATTGGCCTGCATCAAGCAAAGAAAACAACTAAGGAGATTGCTGAAACTACTAAAATTGGGTTAAGAACTGTCCAACCCATTATTAAAACCTGGAAGGATAGTGGTGAACCATCATCTTCAAGGAAGAAATGTGGTCAGAAAAAAAACTTGAATGATCGTGATCGGAGATCACTTAAACGTTTGGTGAAATCATATCGTAAAAAATCAACAGTAGAACTCAAGGCTATGTTTAATATTGAAAGTAAGAGCATTTCCACACGCACAATGCAAAGGGAACTCAAGGGATTGGGACTAAACAGCTGTGTAGCCTTAAGAAAACCACTTGTCAGTGAGGCTAATCGGAAAAAAAGGCTTCAAATTGCTAGGGAGCATAAAGATTGGACTCTGGAGCAATGGAAGAAGGTCATGTGGTCTAATGAGTCCAGATTTACCCTGTTCCAGAGTGATGGGCGCATCAGGCTAAGAAGAGAGGCGGATGAAGTGATGCACCCATCATGACTAGTGCCTACCGTACAAGCCTGAGGGGGCAGTGTTATGATCTGGGGTTGCTGCAGTTGGTCAGGTCTAGGTTCAGCAACGTTATGTGACCAAAGAATGAGGTTAGCTGACTACCTGAATATACTGAATGACCAGGTTTTTCCATCAATTGATTTTTTCTTCCCTGATGGTACGGGCATATTCCAAGATGACAATGCCACGATTCATCAGGCTCAAATTATGAAAGAGAGCATGAGACATCATTTTCACACATGGATTGGCCACCACAGAGTCCAGACCTTAACCCCATTGAGAGTCTTTGGGATGTGCTGGAGAAGAGTTTGCACAGCGGTCCGACTCTCCCATCATCAATACAAGATCTTGGCGAAAAATTTATGCAACTCTGGATGGAAATAAATGTTGTGGCATTGCAGAAGGTTATCGAAACGATGCCATGGCGAATGCGTGCCGTAATCAAAGCTAAAGGCGGTCCAACTAAATATTAGAGTGTGTGACTTTTTTGGGGCACGGGCAGTGTATTTCAAACATTAAACTGTGAATTTAACCTACGAGAATAATTTTGTACATCACACAATATAGGTATTCGTTTTAAAGATGAACCAAAATATTTTTTCATTGAATGCTTCATGGAAAAACATGGCAGTTATTGATGCGTACCAAAAAAAGTAGGAGTTGTGATCTTCAATGCTTTTTCTATATAAAAAGCAGTTAGTCTCTCGTAAAACCTAGTCAGCAGCAGGTTTAGGTAATATGCAACTTTGAGATCCTATAAGTGGTGTTTAAAGCATATTGCAATTGGGATCGATAGAAGACTAGACTAACAAGTTGAAGAGCACACTGCAACTGGGACTAAGGCAGTTTTGTCTTGATCTTGTTCTACATCCGGGAAATATAGAAAGTCTTGAGAAACACTTGTGCTAGTCTGTAACTAAAGGTACAGTGCAGTCAACCCTAGATGTTGTATTGCCAAAGTACATAATAGCACAATCGATATCAGCAATAATAATAATGGAAGGAATTAATTAAATAAAGCAGTAATAATAATGATAATAACCACAAAACAATAATATAAACAAACTTATTTTTATATGCGATTTAGTAGTTATTGTCTGTAGCAGATTTCTGCCCACCCACATTGCACCTCACTGAGAACACTGACAATTTAACCCAGTTCCTTTGATGACCACACAATAGAATAGAATATTTGTTTTCCCCACGGACGTGTAAATCTGCCATAGACTTCACCTTTATAATACATTGAATATAATAGAAAACTAATAGACAACAGATTAAAGAAAACAAGACTAAAATGTAAAACATATAGGTCAAACAGTACTATTTTATTTTTTTCTACTTTCTGTAGATTAGGGCTCTAATTAAAAATAATGCCTCACTAAGAGACAGATTGCCAGTTTACACAACAATGACATATGTTACCTACTAATGAGAAAAAGCTTCCAGGTTCAATTAATCTTTACTATGGTGCAGTAATTTAAAATACAGTTTCCTTTGACCAGGCAGGCTCATCAGGATCAGAACACCCTTCCATTAATTCTCACAATCTGCTTTCATATATTATACCATGTAATATCATCAAGAACCTAGATTTTTTGGTCTTATTATTGACACTTCTCCCCCACATCTATATTATCTTTGAATATGATCAAATCTATTAAATCTAGCAACTGATACACAGACAAACTTACTGACATTGCAACCAATGGACAGATTTGTACATGGAATGACAGCCTCACTGGAGCTTTGCATATCTGAGAGTCATGACTTTCTGTGTTTTCCCATCATCTTGCATAACATTAATACACCTTGACTCTGGCTCTGCAGAATTGATCTGCGAGCGATGGAAATTCTGGTCACGTCAATGCGGAAGAACGGGTGATGTTGTCTCCTCAGATCAACAGATCAACACTACTCTGTCTCTCATTTACTATCCATAACTGCGGCAGCATTCCAGAGGCAGCATCTTCTCAGGGAACAGGAGATCTTTTTCAGTGAGGTTTTCCTGAAACTAGAACTGTGTTTGTTGGGGGTTCTGGAGTTCCACTTGGGGATCCAAGGTGCAGATTTTGGGGAGTCCAGACCGAGGCTGGACATTGAAACCCAGTTCTGCAGCAGAGGTATACTACCATAAAATGAGCTTGGGTCTTAGGATACGGCACAATACTATATGAGAATTGACACTTCCCAGAGAACATCTAGTATGTAGTATTTAACAGTCATACTGACTAAATCTGATAAATTTGCTTAAACATTTATGATGCTTTAGTGTAAAGTGCTACCTTTATAAATGATGCAAGGTGTTTTGAAATTAATGAAGGAGATGCTTTTAAGCCACCTTTGAACAGTACAATATTTATATTTTGACTGTGCTGTTATACAGAAAATAGAATAATAGAATGTTGGTTTGTATACTTAACAATTATAAGTTATTTTCTATTATCAGTGATTGGGGTAAAAAACTGGAAATGTCTCATACACTTTTATAAGCTATAAAACAAAGTAATATTTGGTATAGCCTATTCCTGTAAACTCCAAGGATACAGTGACTCACCTCTTTGATTTAATATGTGGATTTATGTCAGCATGTAAAAGACAAAAAAGCATACTAAATTTGGAAAACCATCCTTTTTTGCTCATGGCACAATGCATTTTGAAGGCAAAAAAAACAATCTCACTGAAATGTGAGCGAGAGAACCTTAAAGGTTCAGTGTATTGAGATTAATCATATCTGTTCACTGAGTGTGCTCTCACAGTGGCATATCTCTTTGCGTTGGTTTCTTCCCATCCTCACAGCTGTCCTGTGCCTGTTGCTGGCTGCTTATGTCACGACAGCATAGGGAGAGATACTCCTCACCCCCAACCCCCCTCCATGCCCATGCCCCTGCCCTGGGGCTCTCACTCTGTCATGCTCTCTGAGCTGGAGTCAGGTCACTGCTGGTGTCCTTTCAGTGAGAGCTGAGACTGCCCTTTCTGTCAGTCCAGACTCCATAACAACACTGCCACCCGCCTTCCGATTCTCCCTGCCTTAGTGTGAAGTGCCCCCTTCTTAAATAAGGCACACTTGTACAGTGCAACAATCTATTCTATATAGTGATGAATCTATGATCCTTTATTATAATATATCCAATTATAACAGATTCATTTAAAAAACCAAAAGTATCCACCATGCCAAAAGACCATATGATCTCTCTAGAAAACACAAAACACTTCTTTATCCAACAAGACAACACACAGAAAAGGCTGTACAAATTGTACAAGCTGTGCTGTAAGTGGATTAATGCTTATTGAGAGAGCAGCGACTAATTAGCTGACCAATAGTTCAATCAACTTTTTATAAATTGAAAATAAATTATATGGAATAAAAAGGAGATGGACAGATACACAGCTTGTTAGATTAATGCGAGCTGATTGGTTCCAGCCAACTAAAACTGACTCCGAAAGCAAGTGTCCGTAGATAGAACATAAAATAATTTCCATGTGAGAATATGAGGGGTCAGGTCACAGTCCTTTAATTATATCAGAAAGGAAAGAGGAAGAAAAAAACAATGCAATGAAAGCATCGAGTCTTCAATGCGTATCACCTTCCAGTGTTTGTAAATAGGGGGCTAATGCTGCACAGGTGTGGGATGCTTTAGGTATTGCGGTAAGACATGGAAGAAAGGCTGTGTAGACAGATGCTGGGAAGTAGATTGGCACTACTTTTGTTCAGAGATAAAACTTAGATGCTGCATGGGGCAGGAAGAGTGCAGCATTGTAGCAGACCCTGTAGACGCATGCCAAAGTCAACATATAATTGATAAATCTAAGCACTGCTTCAACCAACCTGAAATTGTGAACGCAATAGCAGATTTTTAATAAACAATACAACTTTTATGAGGGATACTGTGCTCGCTGAACAGACATTGAGACTGTGAACAGATATTGGAGATTACAGATGAGTGTTGTATATCTGATTAGCATTTTTAGAGATATGGATGGATATGCAGGTAAATGCCAAAATACAGTAAATTAAGGGTTCTGGAGACTCTGGTATGGTGTGGGATGCATTTTCCAGTCAACCCCTTAGAGGGTAAGGTAATAAAATAAAAACAAAGCCATTCTGAGTGATGACCTTCATTCTATGGTGAGGCATTTTTATCCTAATGGGAGATGTCTCTTCCAGGATGGCAATGACAATCCACAGGGCACAAGTGGTCACTGAATGGTTTTATGAGCATGAAAATGTGTAAACCATATGCCATGGCCATCTCAGTCACCAGAACTCAGCCCAATTAAAGGCTTATAAGAGATTCTGTAGTGGTGTACGAGACAGTGTTTTCCACAGCCATCAACAAAGCACCAATAGAGTTCCAGACACTTGTAACATCTATCCTATGGTACACTGAAGCTGTTCTGGTGGCTCGTGGTGGCCCAACACCCTATTATACACAAAACTTTATGACATTTCATGTTGGTGTCTCCTATATTTTGGCAGTTATCTGTACACATCTACAGGCATGGAATCACTGTAAACAGACTAACATTAATGCCTATGCTGTTTGTTCTATATTGTGGAGTCCAGTTTTGTCATGTATACTCTATAAGGTGCACCATAGACACATATCTGTACTGGAAAAAAGAGTAGATCTTCTATAGTCTGATGTTGTAGATGGATGTAAGAATATATGTGTAGATATAAAGGGTGGCATAAGGCTCTTTTTGTTACCTTTCATTTTAGATTGACAGAACAGCCTTGATAATCCCCTCATAAGAGGATCAGATGAAGAAAGAGATAGAAACATAGAGAGACAGAGGGAGAGAGAACAGAGACAAAACTATTACATCCCAAACTCTGTGCTCTTGTCTTTTTCTCTGTTTGATGTATGTTTGTTTTTTATCTTGTAACAATATGGAAAACAATCTTCAACAAATTTGTCAACACATATTTTCTCTCTCCTGGTCTACCTTGGACTCACTTATTTTTTTACACGAGTAGTCATAAATACCAGGAAGAAAGACAGCACATAAGCAGAAACATCTGCACTCATGTGCATGTCTTGGTGTGGTTACATCACAGAAAACCAGACGTCCAAACAAAACTATCGCACTTTAATTAATTTGGTTCTACAAAATCTTTTCGGGAAATTTCTGATCTTGGAGTACCAAACCCTTTTTTCAGAGCCACTGCCGAGAGAGTTGTAGAAGATTAAGTTGAATTGAAATGCATCTGAAACCGATTGAATCAATTGAAATGCCTGCTTAAATTCTCCCTCCTTCCCTAAATAAGAGCAGTGCTCTTCATGAAGATGAAAATGAAAATGGTAAAAACAGCCCATCCCCCCACCTCTCTGGGGAGTGAACAGATTGAATCTCTGCGGGACTGTGTTACCCAGGGAGACTGGGACAGGCACACACTGACTCATGCGCTGCCTGACCCAAACGCAGTCTGGACACACACCTCACACAGCGCGCACATGCACACTACACCCACCACAATGCATGCACTTACACACAGAAGTACTCTACAGACCCACTCATTATACACATAACACCCAAGCTACACATACCACTCTATGTGATGCACACACACTCTAGGTACAATTACATATACATGTATATGTTGCACAGACTGTTGTACACATACATACAGCAGGCTCCGTTTTAATAACATTGATAAAGATGAACAAAAGAGATTGTATAAAATAAATTATATAAGTAATAAGATATATTTTATACAAAAAAATTCCCAAAATGATATTCTTTAATAATAATGCATTGGCACAATTAAAACGGTTCACAAATTATAATTGTTTTCCCAGAAAAAATCCCAAATATTCACACCCCTGTTATCAGTACTTTGTTGTTCCTCCCTTGGCCATTATAACAGCAAGTAGTCACCTTCTGTAGTGTCATACAAGGTTGTGGAACTTCTTGGGGGGGATCCTCAACCATTCCTCCATGCAGAATTGTTCTAGTTCCTTCAGATTCTTGGGTTGACATTTGTGGACTGCTTTTTTTAGTTCAAGCCACAAATGTTCAATTGGATTCATGTCTGGAGACTGAGATGGCCATGTCAGGACATTGATCTTGTGCTCTGTCAACTGTTTCTTAGTTTCTTTGGATGTATGTTTGGTATTGTTGTCTTGTTGGAAGGTCCATCTGCAGCCGAGGTATAGCCTCCTGGCAGAGGGAACAAGATTTTTGGACAAAATATCTTGGTACGTGCTGGAGTTCATGGTTCCATCTATTTTAATAAGGGCCCCAGGGCCTGTGGATGCAAAACCACCCCAAAGCATTAAAGATCCACCACCATGTTTCACCATAGGCATGAGGTGCTTTTCAACATTACTTTGGACGCATTCTTTGGACACCAAAAAGGTTGATTCGGCCACAAGACACTTCTTTCAGCTTCTTTCAACTCTGCCATAAGGCCATTGTCATGTAGGCATTGTCGAATGGTAGCTTCAGACACCTTGTAACCCTAAGATGCCAGGTTATTTTGGAGATCTTGAACTGTGCCCCTTGGACTTCTTTTTGCCTCTCGAACCATCCATCTCACTACACATGGGGGCAAGATAGACTTGCGTTCTCTACCTGGCAGGTTAGCCACTGTTCCAGTGGCCTTAAAATGATTTTTTTCTAAGCCATCTCTTGATCTGTAGAGGCTAATAACCTTTTATCTGATGCTTTCAGGAAGTTATTTGTCTTTCACCATGATGCTGGCTGACCACAGTATTTCAAATGTGTGTTTCCTCCTTTTTATACCCTCGGGAAACAGGAAACCATTGTAGGCCACTGTATAGTTCCATAACCTTCCAATGAACTTCAAATAAGTTGTATATTTATGAAGATTTGTTTTTGTTGGATTTAATTTAAAAGAATAGTTAGGGGTATGAATAATTGTGAGATGTTTTCTGGAAAAAAACATTAATAAAACAAAAGATGTTTTTCTGAACAATTGTATTAGTATTGTAGGTTTGGAATTTTCTGATTTTTTTTTGCATAAAATATATTGCATTACTTATATAGTTTATTTTATATGATCTCTTTTGTTCATTTTTATCAAGGGTATGAATAAAAATGGAGCCGACTGTATATACAAAACACACACAGCACCGCACTTCACACACATACACACAGACATTCTCCATCCAATACATATGCAGACACACTTTTCTACATACTATATGCCATAGACACACTAATCTATACATACGCAGACACACACACACACACACACACACAAATAGATTCATTATACATATGGAAACCCTGGAAACAAAGCACACAGTACACATTATGTACGTACACCAGACATACAGATTGATCACATTTACAGTGCTCTGCACAAACACTCATACATGTTCAACACAATGTGCCATTTACAAACTTCCGTTCTACACACCAAACGTTCCATACGTTCATGTACTACACACATTCTACATCACTCAACCTTATACTCTACATATACATACAATACAATATGCCCCACACATATGCACCCTACACACACTGCAGTATGAGTGGTATGCACATCATTTACCTCACACCACAGAATGGGAGTATTTCATTGTAAGAAATAATGGCTGTTTTTAGTTACCCTGAAACAAAGGATCACCCGAAGGGACTTTTCCCTCATATACTCAATCTCCACCGCCTTGGGACATGTTAGCCTGTGAACAATTTGACCAATACAAAGTTTTTCTTCTAATTAAATATAGGGAAATAAAGAAAAGAACAATAGGTTTCACTCTAAAGGATCAAATATATACAAGAATGTTGTATTCTTAACAGCCTTGATCAGTTGAATGAACCAAATCAGTAAAATTTAGTTGTGAGAAGCTGTGAACATCTTAATAAATCTCAGCCACTGGGCAAGGTAACCTAATATTAGAATTAAAATTCAATAGCATTAAAGTTACAATTCCAAAGTAAATGTGCAATACCACTGGATTAATGAATGAGTTAATAATTGTTTCCAAGACAACAATATCCATGGACAGAAGAGAGAGAGACCAATGGGTATTTATCCCAGCTCCTCACTTTGTCAAATGTTGTGCTCACGATAATCAGCAGAAGTGCATTATTCACAGCACAATTCAGTCACCTACCTCCATAGTGATGTATTATGCCACTCTGACACACAGTGTTGTCCACAGGCCACAGGTTGTTCATAGGCCCAAACCATAATTTCCACACAAGACACAAGAGTAGCACACTTGGCAAAATAACTTAGTCAAGGGGTGAGTGTCCAGAGGGTGACACCACTTGGGTTGCATATTGACCTTTTCAAGACTGCAATCACTCACACTGCATTCAAACAAATCATTACTGCAGTGAGACAAGAAGTGATGATTAGTAGAGGGAGATGACAAGATAGAGATATAGGCTAAATATATACAACAATCCAAATCACCACTACACAAAATCTACAGCAGCATAATGTCCCTGTATGCAGACCTCCACTAACACACAAAGCACTCAGCATCTTAGGTAAGAGGTAACAGGTAACACATATAAAGTAGTACAGAAACACTTTTTATCAGCATCCCGTATATCAAGTTTTCTATCCCTGTGTTACGCCCCCGATGTGTTTAGGGGTACTGGGGAGATCGCAACATAAAATAATTTAAATAGGATCAGGTCATGAACAAAAATGAGGGTAAATAATAAAGCCAAGGCAAGAGGGCAAGGTGCAGTCAGTGTTTAATTACATATATCTTAGTGACAATAGTGAGGCTATTTACATATTTACAAAGGTCAATTATAAACACAAAGACACAAGGCCAAGGGACACGGATGTTGCCAAATAAATTAACTAAATAAAACAAAACAGGGCTAGCTACAAACAAAAACTAGGATAGGCTGACTATCTGAACTTTTATACAAAATAAAAGTCTACCTATCTAATCTATACTAGCTACCCGTAACCAAAGGTACACAGATGGCAACCACCCCTTTCCTAATGTGTCTATACACCAGATCGACCCTACGAATGAAAATGTATAGAGGCCTCCCTCTTACCTATCCCAAGACCTATGTGGGAACAAACAGGGAATCCACATACACTTTCAATCTTTCACAAGTTCAATCTCTCACAGTCTCTCAGTCTCTCTCAAACAGCTGAAACAAAAAGGCAGGGTCTTGCAGGAAGCAGTCACAGGGTTTTTATGGAGGGGCAGGTGATTGATGGAGGCGGGACCAGGACATACAAATGATTGACAGCAGGGAAGGCGAATGGAATGGAGGATGGCACTCCTGCAGAACAACACGGAGAAACAGATAAGACAAAAACACACATACACGTGGAACGTAACACCCTGTTTGGCTCTATCGTGTCACATTCTGAAACTACACACTGTGTAAAATGAGAGGACAGTCTGCATTGTCCTGGACCTTGATGCTCTCTCCAGACTTCAGGTACAGAACTTGTGTCTAACAGTATGTTTCATCACCTCAGACCACATCACCCCAAAAACCTTGCAGGGTTTCCACATGTCTTTATTCCATCTGATGGTGTCTCACTTACTGGTACTGCCTGCCTAAACCACATTTGTAAATACATGAATTAAAAAAAAATCAAAAAATTTGCATGATACTGATGCTATTCATATTTTTGAAAACCAAAAAAAAGAAAATAGGGTGAATGATGCTGATACAACAAGGCTCCAGAGTAAGTTTAAAAATATACACTTGGTGGCCACTTTATTAGGTACATCTGTACACCTGCTCGTTAAAGCAATGATCTAATCAGCCAATCATGTGACAGCAACTCAGTGCATAAAAGCATGCAGACATGGTCAAGAGGTTCAGTTGTTGTTCAGACAAACAATCTGAATGGGGAAGAAATGTGATCTAAGTGACTTTGACTGTGGAATGATTGTTGGTGTCAGACAGGGTAGTGTGAGTATCTCAGAAACTGCTGATCTCATGGCATTTTCACACACAACAGTCTCTAGAGTAAATAGAGAATGGTGTGAAAAACAAAAAACATCCAGTGAGTGGCAGATCTGTGGACGAAAACACCTTTTTAATGAGAGAGGTCAGAGAAGAATAGCCAGACTGGTTCAAGCTGACAGGAAGGCGACAGTAACTCAAATAACCGCACGTTATAACTGTGGTATGCAGAAGAGCATCTCTGAACACACAACACGTTGAACCTTGAAGTGGATGGGCTACAGCAGCAGAAGACCACATCGGGTTCCACTCATCAAAAAACACATCATCTCCATCATCTCAAGCTGGTTCCATGAACGTGACAATGAGTTCAGTGTACTCCAATGGCCTCCACAGATCTCAGTCCAATAGACCACCTTTGGGATGTGGTGGAATGGGAGATTCGCAACATGAATGGGCAGCTGACAAATCTGCAGCAAATGCATGATGCTATCATGTCAACATGACCAGAATCTCTGAGGAATGTTGCCAGCATCTTGTTGAATTCATGCCACGAAGAATTCAGGCTGTTCTGGGGACAAAGAGGGGTCCTACCCAGTACTAGAAAGGTGTACCTAACAAAGTGGCCATGGAATGTATTTATTACTGTACCTATGAAAATATGATAAATGGTATGATATTTTACACAGAATAACCACAGTTGAGTCCACACCAGGCCAACTGACTAACAAATGTGGGGCTGACCAACATACTATCAGCCCAGGTGTGATTGCTATGAAAACATCTTGGGTATAGCTAATCAGTTAAGGCAGGCCAGAGGAAATGCATTTCTTGATAGCTGTGTAAAAGGATCTGTTCTCACTGCATTGCATTGCATGCAATAATCAGACAGAGAATCTAGATTTGCAGTGCTGGCAGCTGCATTCCCCCCTGTAGTCTATAGTTGTAATCTTCAGTTGTGGGAACTAACAAACTGGCCTTGAGACACAAACACTACTATTCTACCAATAATGCAGTCCGTGCTCTTAACAGTGTAGACCGATGAAACTCTAGGTTTAAAGCCAAATCCTCTGAGTCTCACGAAACTGGGCTGAGTAGAGGAATGAAGTAAGAGAATAGGGTGGAGCAGGAGAGAGACAACCATGTGTGGTCAAAACCGTGCCTTGCCAGAGGTGTGGTATTTGCTTTCTCTTCCGAGTTTATAGTAGAAACACTGAGAGATTTTTGATGGAGAAAATGTGTAAATAATAGATGAACTGGTGACTGCATTTGCAATACAGGATTATATTACAGTCTGAATGTACACACATACACCATATCAAGACATACTACATGAATTCTCATTCATTACACATATGCACTCACACATACAGGCTTACATACACACACATACACACATACGTATATAAATATTCACACCATCAGACCTCTTTCACATTTTGAATTCCCACCACATAATTTACAACAGAAATGCATCCCTTTTAATGAATGTGTGACTTGCTGGCCAGTCCTGATCGTGTTTAGGCTACTTAATTGCATTTGTAATTGAAGTCAAACGTATTAATTATATCAGTGCAACTACCGAATAAAACAGGTAGGGTATGAAGTTGATTTTCAAGTGATAGTAAATATTGATACGGTATTACAATTTAAACAGCTTTCATGTCGTTGAAAGCAAAATGGTACAATGGCAAATGGAAAAACCAAAACGAACTCATAGGATTTATGATGGAAAATCATCGCTGCACGTGCGGTCTGGAAAATGAAGTTTGCACGTGCGCGCTTTTGCTTTTAATCCGGAGGGAAAGGGGAAGAGACGCGTATGGGGCGGGCGTACAACAGTGAGATGGAGATGGCAAGAGGAAGTGCCAAGGAGAGAGAGGAATGTTGCAGTTTGGGGATTTGCGTGGACCGACAGCTGGACAGAAACGCAGGCTATTTCGGGACAGGATTTATTCGTTGATTCGCAACATCAAATCCTGAAAGAGTGCATACTCTACTACTCCGAGAACACCCACGCTGTCTTTGCACACTGCCTATCAATAATATTTCGGTGCAACTTTAATAATTTTTTCTAGTGGTCCGTGTCCGTAGAGGTGTAGAGGTGTAGAAAGCATGCATGCTATTAATTCGGACGGATAAATCGCAATATATTTCAATCAAATGGCAATTTATGAAACGCGAATAAACCATACGATAATTAGCCTACCATTCTATTACATAGGTAGCCTACTAATTCAAATGAATTTTTAAAACAACCTTCGTCAAAATCATATGTAAGCCTGGTAAACAAAGCGATACTTTTTATATGAGTTTGTTCATCGATGTTTTCTCAGCAAAGTAACATAGACATCGGTTTATACAGCAGTCATGCCTTTCCTATCCTTTGTTTAAATCTCTCTACCTATGTGCACCCACAGCAGGCTAAATCCCTAGTTCCGCGTAGTGTAGAAATATGTGGTTTAAGATTATTTTTCTGTTTCCTAGTTTCGTGAAAAAAACATTAAACTAAATGGTTAAATATTTGAAAATCTGTGTCACTGTCAAGTTGTCCATACAAAGTAGCTATCCTTTTATAAATCACGAATGCGACTATTTTCGACGTCCTTTTATTTGTACGGTATCAAACTGTAAGACATCGAAAAGTTCATGGTTAACTCGAGAGAACATGCAATCGTGTACTACTCTGATAATATCAGTATTGTTGCAGTTATTTGAACTGTTTGTTAATAGCAGCCTGCCGCTGTTGATAGTGTTGTACCGTTATGCGACATCGTGATCTTAAACTGCAGATAAAATAAATAGCCTACAACTTTATATATAACTTATTGTACAAATGTAAACGTGAAAAATAATGTGATTCTTTAAAAAAAGGTTGGTTTTATATATGATATTCTGCAATCCAATGTATATTGGAATATAGCATATATTGTCTTGTACTCTTGTGAACTGCACCAGTTCAATTATGGGAGGGAAACCAAAGCGAAACTGCTGTTTCAATTTGGTGACAAGATTAACAAAGCCCACTTACTAATAACAATATCCTGCTCCATTCACATTTTTTATTCTGTTAATTTCGGGCAAATTCGGTGTGCGCCACTTTGTGCCACGCTGTCACCATCTCTTCTAGAACCTATCTTGATAATATTTGGCTGCCATTTTATTGAGACCATTACTATCGTGGAAAAAAAATCGAATTATGTAATGCTAAGAGAATATAATCTGCCTTGATTGCTTCTTTATTAATTACTTAATGAAACCACTTTAACAATGGATTGGTACTGAGTTTTAAACAATATTTTAATTATGAATGATGAAAAGGTCACCATTATTAAAGAACATTATGCAATCAACTTTAATTCACATATAAAAATCCACGGATATGTAGGCCTATTTCACATAGGTAAAAACATACACTTTGAAATTCTACACGTCTGCAGAAAAGATTGTAACTTCATGAAAAAATACATTTCTCTTACATGCAAATAAATAAAATATATCTACTGAGTTGATATTGCTTTACAGCGATATTTTGAAAAAAAACGTTTCACATTTTGTTTTTAAATATTGGAACAAATGTTGACTGATTACAGAAGTGTATTTTATAACAAATATGGTATTGAACTACTGTTTAATTATCTGTTGTATTTTTGTGATTACGCGAATGATAGCAATGCCAAATATAATTTATGTTGAGGTTTTCGTTCATCAATGTAGGATTAATTATTTTGTCATGATCCTAACGATCATGAAAATTGTGCGTTATTGAGTTTATATTTGAAAACATTTAAATGCGCATCTGTACAATATTTTATAAATCCGGTGAATGGAAAAAAGGACACATTACTGACTTACTGGGCTTGGGTTTACTTGGGCAGCTTTACAAAACAATCACAATTACTAGCGAATAGAACATTGATGAAAGCGCAATGTGGAATTCCTTGTTAGTGTTTATCCCTTAATTGTTCTATAAAATGCAAATATCCTGAACTCATACAGAGATCAATACACAAATACACACTCACTATGCCATTGCATAATGCGAAAAGGACTAACTTGATAAAGAGTTGCAATGCGGCCCTATGTTAACTGACCGAGAGTATTATAGTTGAGGCATATAAAAGTAAATAATAACAGGAAACATAGCTTTGTTATCAATCAACTGGAACGTTGAATGGACAAGGACGAGACGTCTGTGTCAAACTGAATATAATCTTCTTACGACGCCCCCGTTTGACACCAGAAAATCCACCTTGATATATTTCCAAATCCAAGTTCAATCAGTCAAATCGATCGCTCAACGCAAGAATAGTATAAATAGAGCAGGACGTTTTTAACTGCTTTCAAATAATATGATATAATAATACTAAAAATACATACATATATATGAAACGCATATGTGTTTTTAAATGATTCAGAGGCAGAGAAACGACTTTATCTATGCATATTTTCATATCCCACATCATCAACGCATTGCGAAAAGACCATTAGTCAAAAGCTTAATAGCCCTAAATAGTCCTGAAAACCAGATATTTCCCCAGTTCACATCACGCCGGTGGCTCAATCTTATCAGTCCCGTTTAAGAGGTAGCATTTATTCTGGTATATTACTATTCAATACAGATATCATCTATAGTTTTAGACTAAAAAAGTTAACTAGGCTTTTCCATTATATGAGCCATTGAGGTCTGTGTACGGCGTAGCGTATTTGAAATTGATTAAATTTCATATTAGTTTTGAGGTACCTGTTAATTTTCCCGAGAGTTTTGCCCGCGACCGCTTTAATCCTTTCTGGTCGGATCTCCATCCTCGTGGCTCCCAGATCCGGCCGAAGTGCTGTCCCGCGCGCACTATCGCTTAAGCGCGCTGCCCCTCTCCCTTCCTTTTGCTTTTCTATCCCTCCCCCTCCTCCCTCTCATTCATACATAGTTAAATCTCACTCCCCCTTTTCCATCTCTCTCTCGCTCTCTCTTGCATGATGCAGTTTACGTTTTTTCGCCATTTATTGCCATTTTCTAAACAATTATCATCGAACATCTGATTCTCTCGGCGGTGAATGCAGCTGTCCATGGTCCTGATTCTCTATCGCAAAGTAAATGTGTCCCCTTGAGAGTTTCTGTAAAGTGCGTTAAATTATGTCACTACAATCCAGTAGAAACTTTACTTTGAGCACGCAAATGTTCCTCTCTCACATTCTATGTATAGCTATACTGGTGCGTAGCATCCTTTCCCCTCTCTTGTAATGTCTCTCAGTTGCACACAGTCATTTCCTTACATATTTCCATACGTGGATATCCACTGAGTTGAATTTGAATAGACTGTAATTTTGCTATTATTGATTTGAGAACAATGGGAGTTAAGGGAGGAGAGTGCTATCATATGATGGAAACACTTCAATATGGTACAACACTTAAACTACGATACATGCTAACACACTGTGTCATAAGTAGGCCTACTGTATTTCCATACATACAGTACTTAAACACACACCACACGATACATTTCTAAATGTTTCACTCTACAAATTAAGAAGAACATGGTGATCCTTAACATAATCGCTGTCCCTATTACTTTGGTGTGTATAACCACATTTGAACATGTTTAGTCTTGCACATGTTGTAGAACTACAAGACAGTAAACATATCTGTCATTATTACAATAAAAACATTCCTGTTACGTAACATTACCACTCTTACCACGCCTCATAATCCTTATCAAAACAATCGCTAGCCCATATGTGTCCTACATGTAATATTGTGATATGCGTAAATGCGACATCAAATGTATTTGTATGAAATGTAAATGTATCAAGTATTCGGGCGGATGCACCTTAAACTTATTCGGAAAATTGGATAGACTGCTTCAACGATGGTTTGTCGCAAACTTTAAACTTGGAAATTGACTCCTCTTTGCTGGCACATACTGCTCTGACCTATATACACTGCCATCTAGTGACGAGTTTAAGTCTCGATATTTATTGTATCCTTTTACTGTTGAGATGCACAGGGGGTAGACAAAATAACGGAAACGCCGAACTAAAAAGGAGTCCACACGTGTTTCATATTAATGTCAATACTAATAACCATTAAGTTTCTACTATTAAACATGTTTTAAAATCCACATTTTGATATGGGAGTTTCTAAAGCAACATGAGAGATCCATCAGATTTCGGAAGTGATCAACTGGTTGGTGTCGAATTGCAGGTGCGTCAGTCATAGAAATGGCAAAAATGTTTAATGTGTTTAAGGGGAACAGTGAAAATCAATCGAAAATCATGACGGCATACACCAAACAAGGAAAAACTGCTTCAGGAAAGAGGAACAGTGGGTGCAAGCAGGGCCGGCTCTACACATTTTGGTGCCCTAGGCGAGACTGACAAACATCAATCAGACATTACCATGGATTCAAGACAAAAATGATTGATTTTTTAAATTTTCTTTTTCAAATAAAATCACTTCTCAAACAAATAACTTACCAAAGTCTCATTTAAACAGGGAGGATAAGAGAAAATGGTAAGAAAACTCACTTTTAACAAAGCAGCTGTAGGACAAACAACTTAAATCGATTTTTTATGGATAGCTAGCCACATTATTATCACTGATATAATGTTGTAGCCTACTACTAATTTTGGTAGCCTAATAATAAAGCTTGAGACTCAAGGCAAGCATGAGGGTTTTGCAACTCTGCAATTCAGGTGTAGTAGCCTAGTTTTGGTAATAACTACAGGTGGGTACTAATAAGCTTCAAGCCAAAATGTGAGGGTAACTCAGCATCAGCATGCATTCATCCTTCAATCTGTATGAGTCTAGCAGTAGCTCTTAGCATCGCATTATCTAGCTAGCATTATCTTGTTTATTACTTAGCTAGTTAGCTCCCTAGCCTCCTACAATAACACAGAAACCCAACAAAACAGCATTTTGATGACATAGCCTACCTCTTAATTGGGCTCTCTTTTCCTCCTCCTCCTTCCTCCGTTTTCTCCCCTGCGCACCTGAAGGCTTGTGCCTTTTCGAAATCATTGTGCAAATATAAAATCTGTCATCGATCTGATATGTATGTTGCATCGCGCTGATGTTGGCTTTCTGCCTGACTGCATCAGTAGTGCATGCCTCTCTGACCCCGTCACCTGCGCTTGACCCGACAGGCGACAGCACGTCTCTTGTGTTCCCTGTGATGCGTGCACATAACCCCCACTTTCAGCAAGCAGCCAGGCATCGTATCCCCCACCTCAGTAACAGCATCTCTGTCAAAGTGCAGGCCAGATGAAACATTGTGTGAGGAACAGAACAGGGGTGCAAAGTGTATTTATTTTTGTTTATTTGTTCATTGGGAGGAAAGGAGAGGGCGCCCACCAGCCACCAGCGATTTTTTTTGTTTTTTTGTGAGGGCGACCTGGCGCCCCTAGCCGACATGGCGCCCCAGGCAGCTGCCTGTATGGCCTGTGCCTTGAGCCGGCCCTGGGTGCAAGTCTACACTCACCAACAGGGATATACATACGGACATGTAACAGGATAGTTCCTAGAAACCACAAAACAGCAGCCACAAAAATGACCACTGAACTGAATCTACACCTCTGTGACCCAGCTTCAACAAAAATTGTACATTGTAGCTTCACAAAGCTGATATTGATGGTAGGACTACCATTTGGAAGTCGCTTGTAACCCGGGGCAATGCACAACAATGAATAACCTGGTGTAATGAGCACAAAACCTGGACTTCTGAGCAGTGGAAGAAAGTAATATGGTCTGATGAGTCATCTTTTATAATATTTTCCTACATCTGAACAGATATATGTTTGGAGAAAGCCAAAGGGAACCTTCAACCCACATTGCCTGTTCCCAACTGTTAAACATGGTAGTGGATCTATTATGATATGGGCAGCCATCTCATGGGAGCTTCGACATGTTCTCTTCGATGTTCTCATATTCTATATGCCCCCATACACACTGCTAAATGCTCTCTTGAACACCATTAACACTATCATTAGCTAGCCAGCTAACTTAACTGTACAGCTGACCAGACAATGCATATTATTATCTTCGTAGCTAGCTGGCTATATAATTATAATATAATTATATATTATAATTCATATATTATGTTCGCAGCAAGGCAGCTAACTTAGCTGTACAGCTTATTTGTAGCTAAATGACATCATCCGGACACATTCTTCTGGGTTTTCTCACTCAGGAATGCAAACTCGTCATGTTGGCATAGCAACTACAGTCCAAAATTCTGATGACATCACCCGATGACATCACCCGGACACATTTTGGCAAACGGACACATCCTGGCATGACAGCGGCGCCAGGGGCGGGCTTGCCGGGGCTGTAGCCCCATCATGAATTTGCATAGCACCGGTGCAGCCCCCCCAAGCATTTCCTTACTATTTTACGTTTTCATTAAACACTTTAAATCAAAATAACTACCAGCTGACAATTATTTTATAATTCCGCAGTAGAGGCCCTGTGTGTGTGTGTGGGGGGCGGGGGTCTCGCGAGACGAGAGTACCTATAACTAGCCTACGTACGTTACGTTGCCATCTCGAACATTAAACTTCGTTTAACTTTTACATGTTATTAGCAAGTTCGACAAACCTGTTGGGCAAAAAAAATATCAGACAATCCCAGAAATGCGAAGTATACTCACCATGATATACAGAACGAGTTAATTGAAATGATGGCAAATATGGTCAGGGAGCAAATAAGTTGTGAAATACAGGAAGCTGGACTGTTTGCATTAATAGTCTACGAAAGTTAGGACGTCAACAAAAAATAGCAGGTGTCTGTGGTGGCATGCTATTTGCACAATGATGTTTCACTGGAAGAATTCTTACATTTCACTCCAGCCGATGGATTAGACGCTGATTCGCTTTTAAAAACAATCAAACTGACTTAATAAATGCAACATTGACCACAATACGTGCGTTGCTCAATGCTATGACGGTGCAGCCGTTATGTCAGACTGTCATAACGGTGTAGCAGATAAATTCAGAAAATATGTCCCACAGGCAATGTATATCCATTGCTCATAGTCTAAATCTTGTTTTGGTGGACTGCGTTAAAAACCGGCGGCAGAGTTCTTTGAATCAATGCAGGTGCTGTACACACTTTTTTCTGGTTCCGTCCCTCATGATCTTTTCCTAAAAAACAAAAAGAAATCGAGCCAACACAAGCTCCCGTTGATTTTGCAATGAGTGAGATGATCTAAGCAGTGTTTATCTGTCATGTTGTATGTCATTGTATTAATTTTGTACTGCGTGCAAATCAAAGCTAAATGAATGCATAGCGTGCTTGTTGTAGTAGCCGTGCTGTAATATCTGACTACTGTAGATGGTTTAAACATTATGTGTAGTAATGTAGCCTTCATAGCCGTGGTCTGCGTGCCTGTGACCTGCATGGGTGTCTACATTTCATGAGCACCCCCTCACAACCATAAAGCAACCCCTTAGCACCCTAACCAACATTTTCTGGAACCACCCCTGGCCATAGGTGAGAGAGGACATACACTATATGGCCAAAAGTCAGTGGACACCTGACCATCACACCTATATGAGCTTGTTGGACATCCCATTCTAAAACCATGGGCATTAATATGGAGTTGGACCCCCCTTTGCGGCTATGACAGCTGCCACTCTTCTGGGAAGGCTTTCCACAAGATTTTGGAGTGTGTCTGTGGGAATTTGTGCCCATTCAGCCGAAAGAGCATCTGTGAGGTCAGGCACTGATGTTGGACAAGAAGGCCTGGCTCGCAATCTGCGTTCTAATTCCTCCCAAAGGTGTTCAATGGGGTTGAGGTGCAGGCCAATCGAGTTCTTCCACATCAAACTCGTCTAACCATGTCTTTATGGACCTCGCTTTGTGCACAGGGGCACAGTCATGCTGGAACAGCAAAGGGCCTTCCCCAAACTGTTGCCACAAAGTTGGAAGCACCCAATTGGCTAAGATGTCTTCGTATCCTGTAGCATTAAGAATACCCTTCACAAGGGGCCTATCCCAAACCCTGAGAAACAGCCCCAGACCATTATCCCTCCTCCACCAAACTTTACAGTAGGCACTATGCATTCCGGAAGGTAGTGTTCTCCTGGCATCCGCCAAACCCAGATTCGTAGATCAGACTGCCAGATAGTGAAGCATGATTCATCACTCCAAAGAACACGTTTCCACTGCTCCAGAGTCCAGTTGCGGCGTGCTTTACACCACTCCAGCCGACGCTTGGCATTGCACATGGTGATGTGAGGCTTGTGTGCAGCTGCTCGGCCATGGAAACCCATTCCATGAAGCTCCCAACGCACAGTTCTTGTGCTGATGGTGCTTCCAGAGGCAGTTTGGTACTCTGTAGTGAGTGATGCAGCAGATGATAGGTGATTTTTACGCGCTTCAGCACTCTGTGAGTTTGCGTGGTCTACCACTTTGTGGCCGAGCTGTTGTTGCTCCTAGGCGCTTCCACTTCACAATAATAGCACTTACAGTTGACCGGGGCACATCTAGTAGGGCAGAAATTTCACAAACTGACTTGTGGCAAAGCAGGCATCTTATGACAGTGCCGCGTTTAAAGTCACTGAGCTCTTTACGAACCATTCTGAATTCTAAATGTTTGTCTGTGGAGATTGCATGGCTATGTGCTGGATTTTATGCACCTGTTGGCAATGGGTGTGGCTGAAACACCTGAACTCAATAATTAGTAAGGGTGTCCACTGACTTTTGGCCATATAGTGTACATCGGATCCAACACAGAGGGTAACAGCTGTTCTGAGATGACACACATCTGATTCTGCACAGGCTGTAACCGCTTTCTGACTTGAAGCATCCCAAGTCCAGCTGAGGAAGCTACTGAATCCTGTGTCTTGTGAATGCCTGCATCAAGTCCCATGCAATAACTTCTCTCGTATGTTCAAAGAGGGTCTTGCTGGACCTGCCACTCAGTGTCAGATCAAAAGTCCCGAGTCCTGCAACCAGCCCTTGGAAGGGTACCTTACTTCTGTGTTCAGAGAAGTTACAGCTGCACACTGGATTTGAGTCCCTTTGTGCTCCGGTCTCCTGTGAACCTCCACCTCTGAGACTGTGTAAGAGTTGGAATTTCACCTTCTCCAACCCAGCTGACATGGATCCAGGCACTGGTCCTCCTTGGAGACGTGAAGTATCAGCTTTTGCTATCCTTCACTGGCATCAAATAGGTTTGCATATTTCCATAGCATTCAGAGTGCATATTAATGTATAGATCTGCAAAGTATGTTTATTAAGTTAATTTGCTTGTGTTATATTTAGAGAAACATTACATTTTCTGATTCAAACAACTAACTTATAGTGAGAGTGTGCTAATGAGGTAATAACAGGTACTAATATACATTGACATTAAGCACTTGTCTGTATGGTTTCAGGACATCCAGAATAACTCCACTTTGTTAAATGTTCAGTTTACCTCAGTTATTATTACTGTCTTTCATTTAGGGAGTGTTTACTAAGTAGTTTATTAATTAGCACTTCAGTAATCGACTTCATTACGGAGCATCAATTAATGTATTTTGACATTTCAAATGTATCAAATGTATCAAATGTCCCAGCTGGTCTTTCCACTGCTACAGCACAATGCTTAGATCCTGATAGACTTTGAGCAACTACTACTCCTAAGTCATTTTCAACTTGAACACATTCTAATTTTTCTCCTCCTGTCTTAAATTTCTATTTCTCACATAACTTTACATTTATCAATCGTGAATGTCATCTGACATATTTCTTCCCTCTTCTGGATTTTGTTTTAATGATCTACCTGAGCAGACTCCAAACTGTTTGCTAAACCCCCAAGTCTTGTATCATCTGCCCATTTAACTATTTTGCTACTCACATCCCCATCAAGATAAGTTTTGTAAATAAGGAAAACCATAGGTTCTGTATTGATTTCATTGTCCTTTGAGAGATATCACGTCAGGGTCACCAACAACCACAACAATTTCAACTTGTGATACAAAGTGATTTCGAGTATGATACCCCTATTGGCTGTCTTAAATAATGGGTCATTTAAGGCAGCCAGTAAAACAGTTAACAATTTATTACAACAAACAAGATAAAGTTACTAAAACATTGACAAAGGCAAACATACAGTATATACAGGACAGGCGCCTGGGAGCCACATGTATGGCTTCCCCAAACAATTCTTCTTTCTCCCCTTAAGTACCCAGAGTTGCTGGGGGGTTCAGATCCCTGCCCCCACAAAACAAATGGTTCCTGTGGCATGGGAGCTGGCGGCCCTCCAGACCCACGGACAGCTCCCCTGAAGAAACAGCAAAGGAAGAGACAACATTCCACAGTGGAGCAGCTGTCCGGTGCTGAAGCAGGGAGACAGCTGCAGCCAATCTGTCAATCAGGTTGCTGTCTCCCATTGTGTAATCAGGGGACACTGCATAAAGAGAGACACAAACACAGCCTGAGCGAGAAGTGCCTTACCCAAGCTTCTCAGCAACATAGTCTCTCCCTTTTCTCTCTTTCGGTCTCTCATCCACAGAGACAGATGCCTCCACCAGCTACCTCTCCAGCGCCGACTGGGATACCTGGCTGGAAGACGTCACAGCCTCACTCCCCAAACCAATCCAGCCCATTAAGATTCCCCACAGAGATTGCCCGGATCTGACTACATTTGCATAGACTGAAGAGGATAATCCTTAAAGAAAGCCACACTTTTTGTTGGACATAGCTAAAAAACAGATGAAAACGATGAAAAACAGCTTGGCTTGTTTCTCTGTATAATTAAATGCTTTATTTCAATTTATTGTTGTTGCCTCGGGTGAATTGTCTCAGTTCTCTTCTGGCCAGTCATAGCCTGTCCAGATAACCATACAGTCAGATGCAACCATTTATTAATAACAAACATGATTGCTTGCTTCCACCACAGGTCTTCAACATGCTTGCCTCAAAAGATGTCACAGAGTACAGATTCTTCTATTATAAACAGTAATGATATATGGGTGGGTTGGTAACAGTGATGAGACTTTGCAGGATGGGCATAACATATGCTATTTAGTAGACGCTTTTATCCAAAGCGACTTACAGTACCACGCTCTTTAAGCAACGCGACTGCGACACGACATCCTCTGCAACACGTCGCAGGGCACTTGGCAATTTATACTTCTGTGCAACCTATGCGACATGGTGTCCTTACACTTCTGTACACTAGTATTGAACAAGGTCGGTAAAGTTTTCATGAAAGCAGGGAAACTCCTGTACCTTCAAACTTCTTCAGCCAATCTTTCCTGAAGCTGGTTCATTTTATACCGTGTTGAACAAATTATGGTAGCTATCTATATCATTAGCTACTGTTAGCAAGCTTTATTTGGTCGTGATACCAGCTTGCTAGCTAGCTAGCTAGATAGATATTGAGTTTTGCTTAGCTAACGTTGACATAGATATATACAGGTATGGTATGCAGCTGCCAACAATGATGTCTATCGCTGTATTACTTCACTGATCTCTTGTGCGAACTATGATTGATCTTACCATGTTTTAATGCACATCTAGTAACATAACATAACATAACATAACATAAGGGAAGATGAGAACAGGCCATTCAGCCCAACACTGCTCGTCCATTCCTACCACTAATCTGCTCACAATGCTTAGTTTACCCAAAGGCTAGAGTGTCTAACACTGGATCGAGCCTGGCCTTGAATACCCCTAGTGTCTCAGCCTCCACTACATGTCCAGGCAAGCTATTCCACGCATTGATCACTCTCTGTGTGAAAAATATTTCCTAGTGTCCGTGTGAAATTTACCCTTTGTCAGTTTCCATTTATGCCCCCTCGTTCTGCTAACTGAACTCAACTTGAATAATTTCCTGAAATTCACTTTGTTAATTCCTTTAATAAATTTAAAAGCCTCAATCAAATCTCCTCTAAGTCTCCTTTTACTAAGCTTGAACAGTCCAAGCATCTCTAGCCTTTCCTCATAACACTTGTCTTTTATGCCTGGAATCAGTCTGGTTGCCCGTCTTTGGACCTTTTCCAGCGCATCTATATCTTTTTTGTATTGCAGTCCCCAGAACTGCACACAATATTCCAAGTGTGGCCTAACAAGGGCATTGTATAGGGTGCGTATGATCTCCTTCGATTTGTACTCAATACTCTTGGCTATGTATCCCAGCATCCTGTTGGCTTTTTTAACTGCTACCGCACATTGACCAGACCCTGACAAGCTTTGATCAACTAGTACTCCTAGGTCTTTTTCTACGTGTGCACATTCTAGTTTTCTACCTCCCATAAAATAATCCTGTCCTATGTTTTTATTCCCCACATGTAGAACTTTAAATTTAGTTGTATTAAATTTCATTTGCCAGGTTTCTGCCCATTTCTGGATTCTATTCAGATCGTCTTGGATTACTTTAGTAGATTCCTGACTATTTGCTAAGCCTCCCAGTTTTGTATCATCTGCAAATGTAACTAATGTACTTTCAATGTCCATATCAATGTCATTAATGTAAATCGCTCTGGATAAGAGCATCTGCTATATGCTTAAAAAAATGTATATGCACCCTCCTATGTCTTTGTTTTGTTAGTTGAATATTCTGCGCATGAAGGTGTTGTAGTGACATGTGACATTTATTTATATGCACAACACAAAACATCTGGATATTTGCAACCTTAAATATATAATTTAGAATAATGTGAAGACCACAGTCGATCCTTTGTTGTTTGCTAATCTCTGAGTTTAATGTAGTGACTGTGCAATATAATTTAAAACCTTTGGAAAAAAAGGAAGTATGCCTGTCATGAAAGCAGCTTGTGTGTGAGCAACTCACCTTTATAGCATTAAAATAATAGAGTAAATTCACGTGGAACAAAGGAACCAACAGACAACTCTTGAAAAACATGTTAATGTATTAACGGAAATGAAGGATGGTCTTTTTCTGTCTTTTCACAGGATTTAACAAATCGCTGCTTTTATCTTTCTCCCCTAATCTGGATGTCGCTCTGGATAAAAGTGTCTGCTAAATGCTTAAAATGTTAAATGTCCATTCGCTAACCAACCAATCAATGCTGTGCAACATCTATGTGACATAGTCACAGGACTAAGAAGGCATCAAATAATTGGTTTATTGCCACAATCAACTGGCTATCTGAAGGCACAGTTGATAACAGGGGGGGCAGGATATAGACAGGGCATAACAGAGATGGATAACAGATGTCGGTATAGATCATAGGCGGAGGAATAATGGGGAACACGAGACCTTGGCAAAGCAGGACAAACTTCTAAATGACCATCAATCACATTCCAAACAGAGAACCAAACTCCTGGTTTAGTCCCAGCACTAACTGGCTATCAGGAGGCACAGTTGATAACAGCCCTGAGTTGGCATTTAGCAGATGCTCTTATCCAGAGGGACTTACGAAGTGGTAAGCATAAGAAAAAGCATAATCACACAGACACTACACAAACAATCCAAAGTATACTTTATTTGGCTCATCTACTATCTCTTCACAACAAAAGATACAACATTATGACTCTTTGAGAAACAAAAAAAAGCTTTGAAGGTCACGCTGTACACAAAGTATATTTTGTAATGTGCATACTAAAGCATAGGCATAATGAATGGGGGGGGACATGTCCCCCCAATATTCAAAACAGTCAAAAAATATTTGTAGATATAACACTTTCACTTCCATTATGTCCCCCCCAAGATTTTATGTGGTTACGCCCTTATACTAAAGCCTTCATGAAGCATGTATAAAGCCCTCAGTAAGCTGTCATATCATCATTATAAATAATGAATAAACAAATACAATTCCTCATAAAGGATGACTTGACACATTATATGCTATTCTATTCTCAAATGTGACATAAATGAGGTCCCTCTGACCACAGTTTTTATAAGCATATGTTTTTGTTTACAAATGATTTATATAGATATAGACTATACATGCTTCTCGATGGCTTTAGGAATATGAAGTGTGACCGCTTTAGGATAAACACACATTCCCTTTAAAATTGGAGAAAGCAGTGATGGGGGAGTGAGTCTTTGTGAACAACATTAAAGGATGAAACCACCCTGTGCTGCCACAACTAACTTATATGAACCAATTAAAATACTTTATTTTCAAAATTGCTATAATTAATTAAAAAAGGGGTGTTGTAGTAAAATGGAAGATGTGCTAAAAAAAGCCATATATCCAAAGGAAGAAAATGTGCAAAAAAATAATAAGTGAGCAGTCTGAATTATTGCAGATATCCAGCAGAGTTTATTAGTGGCGCCCAGTAGACACGTTAAAATGTGCACAACAGTAAAAATACAAATATATAATCACCCAGATGAGTACAAAACATAAAACAGAGTAGAAAGTATTTTTCTTCCTTATGATTTATTTTAAAAAGTGAGGCATTGAGTATGTATGACAGCATTTAGGGGTTCTAGCTACTGTTAGCTAGTTAGTTACTAGCTAGCTAACTAGGTACTGACTACTAGCTAACATTACCTTGCTGTCCTGGATTAAGTAACTAAGTTAGCTAACTAGCATTCACGTAACAAACTTGATACACAACAGCAGGTGGTTTGAAATATGGAGGATTATTCACAATAATAACAATAATTCACTTTAATAATCTGAAACAATAAGAGGCAAACACACTGTAAAAGCAACTCAAAGGAATCAACACATTTTATTAATCACATGTCTAGTCTTTCTAGACTGTTAGCCATTGTAATCTTCCTACAATGTCTGAGGTAGCTAAATTACACTTGCCTTAGATATTTCACAAATTCCACAAACTGAATGAAATGAATACACATAGACAGGGGAGTCTTGCAGCCAATTATTAAGAGGGGGCACCAAAAAAAAGTGGTATCAATAGCTAGCTAGCTAACATTAGCTAATGATGGTTTACAGTTCTCCAATTTATTTCAATGAATTTTATGAATGTACCATCACCTGGTTTCAATACCAACAATTCAATAATGTGAAAGTAAGGTAGCTATTATAATTAGGGTATACTCTAACTGCCAACTTAATACTTGGGTACAGTAAATAACCAGAGAAATGATAGCCTACTCACCCTGTGCCCCCTCAGATACAAGCTACAACACCATTGTATTATGTAGTCTGCTGTTTTAACATTTGTATTAATACAATTTAAATAATACTTTTTGCATTGCAATAATAAATTGCATTGAATTGCACATGCCCCTCACTTTGAATGGGCATAATGCCACTGCACATTGATATTTTTCTACTGCTAGTATAAATAGCACATACTTATGTATGGAGTCAAATTAGTGCGAAAAGTATTGACCGAAAAACACACAAAGTCATAATCGTAAAAATAATAACTAAACGTGAAAAAAATATTTGAACTGTAAACCAGAAACCAATATCAAATGTTTAAAAAGTATACTTGAAACAGTTAATTTCCTGTTTGTAAGCAATACAAACGTTTCTTTCATTATGTCTTTGATGTCGCTATCAATTACTCTCATTACGTTTACAGATTTCATTCTTTCAAATTCAAATAACTTTTTCGGACGTTTGACTATTGCCACTGTTTTTACGTGGTCACGGGGAGAGAGGTGTGTCTACTTTTTAAACTTCATTTTTTGGTTTACATTCAAATTTTATTTTTACGTTTACAGTTATTATTTTTACAATTTTGTATGTTTTCCATTCAATACTTTAGGCACTAATTTGACTCCATATTTATCACAGTCCATCGACTTACAATGTTTTTTTAATTTTACTTTGAAACGCCACTTGCTTCATTAGTAGGGGAAAAAAACAACTGACCCTGGATCAGTGCCTAGGGGAAATTTCAGGGATTAGGTCTGACTAGAACCCTAGGCTGTACCCAGAGCATGACACAATTAGCTACTGTTTCTGCATGTACAGCCAGAACACTGAATATCAGTGGTCCCATACTCTCTACAGGATATATTGTGCTGTACACACTCACAATCATAGGCTGTAGTTCATGGTAATTGAGTCCCTTGCTCTGAATGCAGATCTACTCTGACAGCAGATCCAAGTTAAATTATTTTTTTATCAGAGAGAAAGGAAATGCTTCATTAGAATACATTCATTATTCATACTTAATCCATCTGTGATATAACTAAAGTCATCTGTTTGAAAGAGTAGGGTTTATCCTTTGGGTGAAACAGAGCCTGGATCATTTTAAAAAATGTTATTTCAGATTTTTCCTCCTTTTCTCCCAATTTGGTAGCCATTTGTACCTATTGTTTCAATCATCCCTTTCACCATGAGACCGCCTTCTGCAACTATGGGACCAGCTGCTACACTGGGACCTGCAGTGACAAAGGCGTGGAACCACCCCCTTCCAAAAGGAACTTGCCAAGCTGCTCACTGTCATTCCGGCACACAGAGAAGCTTTCTAGGCATGCGATGAGCTCCTGCCGGCTTCCCTCCCCCTTCCCCCTGGGGTGGACAGCAAATCTCCGCCCCCGAGCGGGACTCCGGGCCAGAGTCGGGCTGGCGCAGCCAGGGATCGAACCCCAGCCACAGTGGGAAATATGCACTCCGGGCAAGTTCCTTTACCAATTGCGTCACCCGTGGGCTCATGGGATCATTTTAATGAAACTTAAAATTTAGACCAGCCACTCTATGACAAGGGCACCTCCATGATCACCTGCTCCACACACTTTATAAAATAACACAAATAGTCCTGTTCATTCTCATATATTCTCTGAAGGTGGCATGAATCCCAAGGTTCCCTACAGGCATGACTGGTGAACTACTGTCATTACATTTAATCCCTAACCTTTCTGATAATGAAGATGGTAATGATTAGAGGGAGGAAGGCCGTCCTCTTGCTAATAACAGAGATGGCAGAGGGATTACAGTATATGGTCATACAGTGCACGGCATAGGTTCACTGCTCTCTAAACAGGCACTAATGATACATTCTTTCCTATTATTCTTTTGTACACTTATTACCGACCCACTCTTCCCCCTAGGGACCACAGTGTCTGCCAGCTCCAACTGTTTATTATTTAATTGGTTGTATTTTCATGCTCCCTCCCTCCCCTAGCATTTCCTCATACCCCGGTGTCTTCCTCATCCTCTGCCTCTTCCTGCTGTGGGAGGAGCCTGTAATGATCAATGCCCATTGGCAGGAAGGAGGCACCAGGACACCTGTCATCATCCTCCTCCAATCGGGTGAGCCCTTGGGCGGGGTCAGGTTCGGTTGAGTTGCACTTGGCATACCTCTCTCTCTCCACCTCCCGCTCATGCTCCCCACCCCCACCGCTGCTCAGCCAGGTCTTAAGGAGGGAGTGGATGTAGCTGACGGGAATGGGCAGGGAGGCCAACAGGATCAGCATGGTCATCACAGCCAGAGCCCAGCCAGGGTACTCTAGCACCATCTCCTCAGCCTGACAAAGAAAGGGGATGATATCAAGGGTACAGGAGGGGGAGGTCATTTTAATTATATTGCCTATTAAATTAATGCATCCACATCACAACCACTACTTTTACAAATGAATGAATATATCTTTTCTTTTTTAATTATTAGCTAGGCTATTTCTTGACTGGTTAGTAAATACGGTTTCAGCTGTCACAGTACAGCTCAAAAACTGTTCTACAGGCATTATGAACAAACCTAGAACAATACAATATATAGTTCTCGCCTAAACACAGCACTCATCTTTCAAAGTGATAGCTAGCTAGTGAGCTACTAATGTTATTTTGCTTTCCAGGAATGAACCTGCCAATCATCCTTTAGTGTTCCATCCAAACTCCTCCCTTTATTCAAGACAACGTGTCCTCTTTCCAATTTAAACCAACCAGGTTGTCAGTATTTGGAAATGTTGCATAATGCATCTCCGGTGTAAAAACTCTGGAAATTAAATCCCCAAAATTATGTTTTAGGTGAGAATTTATGAATTTAATGAAAAGCCAAAAAAGACAGGAAATTCAAAAGAGCTCCAAAACCTTTAATTTCACATTAAAAGGTGCACTAACAAGGTTTTCCTGCACACAACTTTGACACCTGCTACAACATATAGGCTACTCACCACTGAGCACGGGCAGGTTGCTTAGGATTCAAACCTTCTCTCAAACAGTCTAATTCATACTCTTCAGGGGAACCTAATGAACCTAAAATATAGGTTATTTTAAATAAGGGATAGGTTAAATTAAATTAAAGGATCCCTTAACCCTGTAAGGGATGGGCTGCATTTTGGCAGGTCATGTTAAGAAAATATTTATTAATTAATTCCACAAATTAACCCCATTAATTTGTCCAAATAGGGCTCAAAATTAACTTTTTTTATTTGTTAGCACTGGTACTCCCAACTGAGCAGCTCAGTTACTTGGAACGGAGTCAAATAACTGAGTGGAACTGAGCCGTTCAGTTACTTAACGCCCCCAAACAGAATTGGTAGTTCATCTGCACTGCTCTACACAGTTTTTAATTGCTAAAATTACAACCACATAGGTCACACCAGCACAATTATTTGCGGTCGCACAAGTGCTCCCAATTTTAATTTCCCAGTCGCACCATTTCAATTTTGGTTGCATATGTGACCAAAATGGTCACAATTTTGGAATTTGGGATTTTGAATACAGCAAGGGTCCATTTGAGTTCAAATGGACATTTGTCTTTGTTGTCTTCCCATCTACTGTGTAACCGAGGTGTCAAGCTTAGCTAATGTAATGAAAAGTGGCTTTAAATGAGTTAATCAAAACACTGACAACAGTGGCTGATGACAACACCAGGTCTAAGGTGGTTTAGAAACCATAAAGAGGCTGTATGTGAGGATTGTACTGGCTATAACTAGTCATTGCATACAACTCACATATAAAAAAATACTGATATGTTAATACAATTATAAAAAACTCAGAGGCCTTCACTAAGGCATAGAATGGGCAGGATATATTCATTCTGTGGTAATAAAAGGTAATAAAACTTTTAAAAACTGGCCCTACTGTTTCCTAGTCATTGTGCTCTTACCGTGCTGTGGTTCCAGGCAGTGTAAGTGGGACGTTTGAAGAAAATTTGCAGAATGCTGGCCCCCAAAAGTCCAGTCATGGTCAGGAGGCAGACATACTGCCACAGATACTTATACAATACTGGGGGGCGCCACTGCAGCATGACCTCAATGTCATCCAGGAAGCTGCAGATGAGGAAAGGAGCAATGTCGGTTACAACTGCATGCACTCCTGCAGCTACTGGCACCAGGTACACCTATATCTAGAATGATATTACATGTTTCAAAAGTGATGTACAGTGTGTGTATATACAGTGATCTTTTATATATGCATACCTCTTCTCAGGCTCTACATATGATTGATACTGCCTACCACGCTTCCCTCAGATTTATAACAAATTGTAGAGCCTTGACTCACCATTGTGAGTTATACTCTCGGGTAGGATGGCCTGCGCTGGCAACCCGTAGGCTCACACATTGGTACACTTTTATATATAAGGCAATTATTGGTCTGCTCCCATCCTACCTGTGCATATTTATTAAGCAGAAAAGTTCTGGACAGTACGCCTTGCGGTCTCAGGACATTTTAACGCTTTCTGTCCCAAATGTCAGTACAGAGACCGGAAAAAGGGCTTTTATGTACTTATGTACCTTCAGACTAGAATTCAGACTGGAATTGCAGACGGTTTTAAAACATACTAATTTGATTTCTTTGAATGTTTTCAAAACCAATATGAAGGACATGGAGGCAGAGTCCTTAGGATGTCGGTGCTTTCAATACTTGTGGTTTTTGAGTTTGTTATTTTCTGTAGTTTGTTGTTTGTTCTGTTTATGTCTGCATTTTTTGTGTTTTTATTTGTGCTGCTGCCTGTCTTGGCCAGGACTCCCTTGTAAAATATATTTTTAATCTCAATGGGATCTTTCCTGGTTAAATAAAGGTTAAATCAAATAAAAATAAACAGTATATATAGTACTGTGTAAAATTCTTAGGCCCGAGAAAATTATGTTTAAAGCTATCTTGGCAGTAAGTGTTTATTTGTATGGAAAAACACTATATAACATTAGAATAAATACAAATAAACATGAATACAATAAAAAGTAACAAGAATTTCTTGTGTTTTCCAAAAAGTAATTCATATCTTGTGAGGTGGCTATAAAAACACAGGTTTGGCTCCCAAACCTCTCCTCGAGGCACTCCAGCTATTCCATGTATTTTGTTTATTTTGAAAGATATAAAATCATAGTTTTGCATCAACAAGGCAATTCTCTGCATTCTCTGTTGCACTAGTGACACTCCCAGTCAGGGCCGGACTGACTGTGTAGGACCAATTGGACAGGGAAAAGAACAAAAAGTAGCCAAAGTCAAAATAAGAGTTATGGCAAATAAGCTTGGAAGAATTTAATACAGGACTATTTGAAAAAATTATGTAACCTACCAAAGCGAATTGCTTCAGTTATGCATTCTAAGGGAGGCCACTCAAAATACTGAGGTTTTTGTAACTTTTCATTGTATTAATGTTTCTTTGTGTTTACTTCAATGTTATATAGTGTTTCTTCCGACCAAATAAACACTTACTGCTCAGATAAGTGGCTTTAATTTGGCCTAGGACTTGCACAGTACCATATATATATTTATAAAACAGTTTTGGACATTTCTATTGCCCTATGTCCCAAATAAAAGGACTATAGCAGCAAGGTTTTTCTGAGCAAACATGATGTAAGCTGTAGAACATGGTACAAACTGTAGTAAAATATATGGATATATTTAAACGTGTAATGTGAATGTGGGTATGATATGTGCCTTACATGCAGGGTTGTTTATTTGAGTACACTCCCTCTGCTTTCCCCTGTACGTGGGTATGTTCCCTCTGCTTTCACCTGTATTTGAGTATGCTCCCTCTACTTTCCCCTGTACGTGGATACTTTCAATCCCTCCGGGCCCTTACCGGTCAGCCCCATACACCCAGGACACACTGAGTGTCTCGAAGACAACCACGATGATGAGTGGCAGGGTGGCGGAGTAGTCATCGAACATCGCCACGAAGTAGTTCCCACAGCGCTGGGTGAACAGCAGGCCAATCAAGAAGCCAAGCCCACAGCTGAACACTGTCAAACACACAAGACACAGCCAACAGCTAAGGTCACCACAGTTGAAGGCCACTGTGAGGGCCAAGTTATTATTTGAAATATTAATAAAAACCAATCTAAGGAATACAGTTGAAATATATGTGAAAACATTTGTGTACATACAAAAAGATATCAACTTCTTGTTACTTTTCACAATATTGGAATTTTTCTGCATATATGCACATATTGTAAAATATATTATAGAACTCGAAAAGAAAGTTTGTAGACAAACTTTAGTTGGATTGAAATTCCAAGAATTGGAGCAGCTGTAGCAAGAATACTAGTAGTAGTTTAAAAGTTATAATAGAATAGTAGTAGTAATATCAGTTTTAGTAGTAGTTGTTGTCTTGGTGGAAGTAAGCTAATAGTAGTAGTAGCAGTTATTGTTGCTTTGGTAGTATCAGTATTGGCACTACCAAATTACCATTGTTAACAGTATTACATACAGTATACAGACAGACAAACACATCTCATATGGTTTGGGATGGGTGGGTGCTAAACTCCTGAATTACATGAATGACATTGTAAAGATATGCTTTTTCCTTATGGTGAGGATTTTGCTATACCTGATATTTGTTTCTTTTTATTTGAAATAAGAAAACAGAGAACACAAAATTGCGCCTTAATCATTTTCCTAACATTTCTGTACAAAATGTGTTACTAAAAGGTGGTACAGTAATTATGATTTTAGGCAGAAGTCCACTGAGGCCTTGTATTCAACTTGTCAGAGAACACTTACATTTAACTGATATTACAAAAAAAATTGTATGCATATTTTGTAGTACAGTAATTTTGACATTTTGAAACACAGAAATAAATTATAACTAGATTCAATCTCATAAATTTAGCCTTTAGAAGGACATATGTAATCTAATACATTTAGTCTCTAGAAGGACATATGCAATTCAATCAAACAAGCCTCAAGTTTAATGCAGATTCAATCAAATCAATTAATCAAACTATTTTAATAACATAGTGTCTCTGTGACCTACATGGCCCAACCAACCGTGAGCTAATGTTTAGCATGTGGGCAATAGCACAATAGCACAGCATGAGAATTTACCAATTCACCTTTTTTTCAAATTCTCCATTTAAAACCCATAGAAATAAAATCAATAATGTATGGTTGATAACAGTGAACCCGACCAAAATTTTTCAGCTTTGCCCAACACCTGGTCATCTAATGGTTAGACGGAGACCTGGAGAGGCCTACAAGTCACAGTGTCTCGCACCCACTGTGAAATTTGGTGGAGGATCGGTGATGATCTGGGGGTGCTTCACCAAGACTGGAATCGGGCAGATTTGTGAAAGACGCATGAATCAAGCCAAGTACAAGGTTATCCTGGAAGAAAACTTGCTTCCTTCTGCTCTGACAATGTTCCCCAACTCTGAGGATTGGTTTTTCCAGCAGGACAATGCTCCATGCCACACAGCCAGGTCAATCAAGGTATGGATGGAGGACCACCAGATCAAGACCCTGTCATGGCCAGGCCAATCTCCAGACCTGAACCCCATTGAAAACCTCTGGAATGTGATGAAGAGGAAGATGGATGGTCACAAGCCATCAAACAAAGCTGAGCTGCTTGAATTTTTGTGCCAGGAGTGGCATAAAGTCACCCAACAGCAATGTGAAAGACTGGTGGAGACGCATGAAAGCTGTGACTGCAAATCAGGGTTATTCCACCAAATATTGATTTCTGAACTCTTCCTAAGTTAAAACATTAGTATTGTGTTGTTTAAAAATTAATATGAACTTGTTTTCTTTGCATTATTAAAGGTCTGAAAACACTGCATATTTTTTGTTATTTTGACCAGTTGTCATTTTCTGCAAATAAATGCTCTAAATGACAATATTTTTATTTGGAATTTGGGACAAATGTTGTCAGTAGTTTATAGAATAAAACGAAAATGTTCATTTTAATCAAACACATACCTATAAATAGTAAAACCAGAGAAACTGATCATTTTGCAGTGGTCTCTTAATTTTTTCCAGAGCTACTGTATATATATATATATATATATATATATATATATAGTGTGTGTGTGTGGTTTCAATAAAGAATTACAAAATTGAGGGGAAATCACTAAAGCCATTTTTTGAAGATGGTGTGCTATTGTGCCCACATGCTAAAAATGATCCCATATCATTGGTTTGGACCATGTAGGTCACACAGATACTGCTAATAAATATGTTATAAAATAATATAAATATTTGTAGATATCAGTCCTGTGTTAAATTGAAATTCCAAACAATGTGCCTGGATCCCCAATGTCCAAGTACCACAGCACATTTTTTTTAGTGATATAGGTCATGTGTTTGAAATGTAATTATGAAAAAGTTATTATAAATGTCTTTAGTTCTTAATATCTGGATGGAATAATAATAAGAAATAACTCTTACACTCTTACAAATATTCTGACATGAAACGGTCAGTAACTGACATATTTTATAATATAACAATATATTTTGAAATATATTACACAAATGAGTCATATTCTCAAATTAATATTTGCATATACATTGACATCGATGTGGGATGCACATCTACATTTTGATGAAGGTAGAGAGTCAGTGCTCTGTCACAGGGCAGGGTGTTACCAGTGAGCAAGGTCTTGTGGCGGCCTAGCAGCTTGAAGCTGTCCATGAGTGGAGTAAGTATGCCCTGCATGGTGCCAAACATGGTGCTGAGGCCCAGGTTCAGCAACATGAGGAAGAAGAGCACAGACCAGAACGGGCTAGCAGGGAACAGAGCCATGGCTTCTGTAAAGGCAATGAAGGCCAGACCTGTCCCCTCTACTCCCTGAGAGAGAGAGAAAGAGAGAGAGAGGCAGAAAGAGATCCTTTATGTAATATGCTTTGGCAATATAAATATATATTTGTTTTTGTCATGCCAAAAAAGCAAACGCAAACTTGAATTTAACAGAATTGAAAGAGAGAGATGGTACCAGAAAAAAAACAGGAAGGCATTTTACAGACAAAAAACAACCAAAAGAGTATGACAACAGAGGTCAGAATAATGAGAACAGACAGAACCCCACCTTGCTCATTTCCTCCTCCAGGTTGCAATCGGTGATGTTGCCCCCCATTTGACTGCCATAGTGACTGAACCACTCTCTGTAATCTGCCAGGGACACTGACCTGGGATCAGACATGTTAAACCATGGCAGCCAGTGGTGGTGCGAGGGGACTGTGGCAGACATCTCATTCAGGAGATCCACATTACTGGGGGAGGAATGTAAGAATATCGTTATATATGAGCACAATGGATGCAGAGCCAGCTTAAGGTTCAGACAACCACTTTGCAATACAATAACACTGAGTACAAACACATGTGCGCACACACTTGCCCACAACCACATACAAAAACACACACTCACATGCACATGCACACACACACACACACACACACACACACACACACACACACACACACACACACACACACACACACACACACACACACACACACACACACACACACACACACACACACACACACACACAGAAACAAACAAACACATACACACACATACACACACCGGACCACGCAGTCCATGGCGATGCTCTTGGCCCGGAAGCCCAGCACAGCGAACACCACAAGGGAGGCCAGGACGGAGGTGAGGAAGTTGATGAAGGAGACCATCAGGGCATCACGGTGACAGTTGTTATGGGGAGGGTTGTAGGAGGAGTAGGCAATGACAGATCCAAAACCTAGTCCCAGGGCAAAGAATACCTGGGTGGCCGCCTGCCGCCACACCTGCACCTCCCCCCAACTCTTCAGCTGGAGGACAGAAGGACAGACACAGGGAGGGGACATAGAGGGTGGACAGGGTCACTCTAAGACCAGAGGGCATACAGTAAGACCAATGCCTACTGTAGACCTGGGGCCGTACGTACAAAGATTCTAAGAGTAGGAGTGCTGATCTAGGATCAGTTTAGCCTTTTAGCTCATAATGGATATGGTTAGGATATGGGCAGGGGAAACCTGATCCTAGATCAGCACTCCTATTCTTGGAATCTTTGTACATATGGCCCCTGGACTATGGATGGTAGTGTGGTATAATGGTGAGGGAACTGGGATTGTAACTCAGAGGTTGTACGATCGATTTCCGGGTGGGGCACTGCCATTGTACTCTTGAGCAAGATACTTAACCTGTAGGCCTCCTGGGTGGCGTAACGGTAAAGGCATTTGATTGGAATGCAGGGTGCCCATTGCGGCTGGGGTTAGATTCCCTGGCTGCACTAGTCCGGCTCTGGCCAGGACTGCCGCTAGCGGGCGGCAATTGGCTGTCCGCCCCAGGGAGGGGGGAGGGAAGCTGATATGATCTCGCTGCATATAAGAGTGACAGTACGTGTACCAGAGTTACAGTTTGACGGCTTAGCAAGTTCCTGCTCGGAGGAGGCGGTACATTGCCTTTGTCACTGCCGGTCTCAGGACTACGGCAGGGAGCTCACAATACAAAGGGGGGATAGCTGATATGAAATGAGGGTACTATTGGCTACTAAATTCAGAGAAAATGGGAAAAAATCTTTAAAATATACTTAACCTAAATAGTTTCTGTAAATATCCAGTTGTATAAATGGATTGCATGTAAGGAAAATGTAAAACTGTGTAAATTGCTCTGGATAAGGGTGTCTGCTAAATGCCTAAAATGTAAATTATGCAGTATTTAATATCTAAACATGATGCACAAGTTTTCAAGAAAAATAAACCACAGGAGAATTGGTAGTACCAAACACACTCGGTCTCAATACACCTAAAAAGGCAGAATTGCAATAATGGCATATATCATTCACAGTTAAATCTATAATTTATCCTTATTTCATAATTATATTGATTGTTCACCATGCCCTCTTAAAGCTAACTCTGTCAGCCAAGTAACTTTTTAGTATCGGTGAACCATTTAAGGTCAGTCCTATATGGTGTTGGAAACATCTTTCGCTTTGCTTTACGGGATTGCTATTGTCATTCATGCAGAGAGTTTGAGCAGATTGTTTGTTACTGTTTCGGTCGTTGAGATTATTGGGATTGTGTTTTGTATTTTTGATTGTGTTTGGCATTTGTCATCGGAAAGGGTAAACAGATTTGCTCTTAAGGTTCACTTTTGTTGCCATTAGAGGACAGAGAGGGAATTTCCTTTTTTTTCCCCTGTCTAGCTTCGGCAAGCTTGTTAAAAAGCTAACCAATTTGCAAATTTGGCATTACACCCAGCTGTTGTGAGGTTTTTTGTGGTTTTTCAACTGTTCATATTGTATTTGAATCACTAAATCAGCTCTGTCCTTCACTGCTTAGCCACTGGGGGGGGGGACCCGTTCACCTCACTCACCTTAGGATAGAACATGATGGTGATGCCTTCAGATGCTCCATCCAGCAGCAATCCCCTGGTAAGGAAGCACAACAGCACAGCGTAGGGGAACACGGAGGAGAAATACATCACCTTGCACAGAGAGAGAGAGAGAGAGAAAGAGAGAGAAAGAGAGAGGGGAGATCAATCCAGTCCAGCAATGCAGCAAACTGAAACAATGGCCTGAATTCAATCGAAAACTTTAGACTTTCAAATAAATTCAAGTTTAACTTTTTTCTTCACAAATCAACTTGTGAGTTAATTTTGGTGATTGCTGAATTTGCCAAACTGAGTTTGTGAAGAAAAAAATGAACTTGTGCATTCCATTTAGATTTAATGTTAAGTACAAATGTTGAGTGAATCCAGACCATTGTCCAGTACAGTGCAGCAAACCAGCACATTTATAAAGACATGCACTATAATACAGACTGTGGAAGGTGTCGGCCTAGGCAGTGGAAACGGGTGATTAACGGCCACGCCTACTACCGGGGCAGCTAGGGCACACAGCTGTGCAGCATTATCTAATTGTACCTGTGTGCTTAAAACATCTCTTAGTATGTGGCTAGAACATGGGACCTGAAAGTGCATTGAGAGAGAGCTGAGTGAAACTCAACCTGAAAAGCTGTAACTGTCTGTGTGTATTGTTGTGCCGCATGTTTTTCAAAAAAGTGCTTTTATTTCATTTGTTATCTTGTTATTGTTTTTGGCGGAACCCGTGAGGGGGACGGCTGAAGTTTATTTTATTTATTTGTATAGTGTGGTCATCTCTCTCCCCATGGGAGAAGTAATAAATATTCCCGTCCGCAGACTGAACAACCTAATCCCTGCATCCTGCTGTTCTGTTCCAATACTGGTTTTGTCGCACGTCGTGTGCTAATGTCCTCCTGAATAGACCATGTTTTTGTAAACTCGTAAAGGAAAAACAGAAGATTACATTTATTTTACTTTGCTCAATATGATCTTTATCAATATGCAGGAAATACATTTACACACATTATTTATCGACTATTTGCCCAACCTATTCAGTATAGGTATCTTGTGCAAGTGTATAACAATTGTGCACAAAATGCTACCAAACCTAGGATCTAAACCCGCTACTTTCTGGTTACTTCCACAGTTCCCTCCACCACCACAGCATGTCATTCAATCGAATGTCTCTAAGTCTTTTAAGCCACTATACAAATAAAAGACAATGGTTAACTAATGCCACCTTGGTATTCCTTTTCAAGGTTAAAAAGAGGGTAAAGACAAGATGCAATAAAGCCACTTTCGAGCGTTTAATACCCTGGCAGAGGACTTGATGCCTTTGATCATGGCGAGACAGACAATGACCCAGGCAGCCAGCAGGCAACCAGTCATTATGGGGTTGAATTGCCCCGTCTCTTCAATGGAGTCTGTGATGTCCAGAGCTTTCCGGAACCAGAAGTATGAGGTGGGCGAGCTGCTGGTACATTCCTTTACTGAAATAGGTACAAGGAGGAACACGTTATGGATTTTAAAATACACTTAGATATACACCCATGTGCATGTGTACACACAAAAATATACACAAACACAATATTCTTTTCTTAGCCTCGCTTACCAGTTGTGTGTCAGGCTTGCCTCACATACAATATATTGACAACATGTAGGGACAAATGATTATCAATCAAGCAATTCATTAACTGAATAATCAATACCAGTAGGTACAGCTTCCCATTTGTATTTTATGATAGTATCTTTCTTAACATCACAACATTATGGAGCACTTTCTTATATCTACAGATTATCTGAATTTGTGGATAAATTTACTCTTTGTTCTCCATGCCCGAATTCAAGAAATATTCACGTAAATATCCAGTAAACTGATCTGTGCAGATAAGGCAGGTTAAGGTAGGTATGAAGTTTTCACCAAAGTGATATATTAATATTGGCTTTATTGCACGTTGCTCCAAGCTAGTGCACTACACAGTTAACGGACGGATTTAAGATAAAAGTGTAGCCTATTCTTTGAAATGTTTCAGTAGATTTTTACTCAGTTAAACCCCTTGCTGTTATTTGCATTCTGTACCTTGACGTGATGAAAAAGAACATCATATCGTAAGAGAATTAAGAGAAAACTGATTGTCTAAATAATTGGCAGAGCTTGTTAATCAAGCAAAATAAATGAAAACATCTTGAGACCAATGATCGGTTTAAAGGTGATTTCTGCCTCCTCTATTCCCAGCTCACTAGCCACTGCTGTTATGTGCACACCACCACACTAAACTGATGGGAGGATCAGCCAATCAGCATGCAGCAGTCACCTTCCATTATGTAGAGGATGTACTTATCAGCAATCAAGTCGGTGTACTTATCCTGTACATAATGAAAGTTGACTTCTGCGTGCTGATTGGGTGAGTGAATCACCCACTGATTTTGATTGCTCAACCTTTGCGCATGCAGTATCTCAGTTTAGAGCACGGTTGTCACTAGACATGTTGTCAAGTCTGACCCATGGCAGACAAGTACATACCGGTCCTGTTCATGCTCAGTTCGGGGCACTGTTCCCAGGGCAAAGGGTACTGGAAAGAGTTGCCTAGGTAGAACAGGCTCCAAGCAATGATGGCATTATAGTACAGAGCAACGAAGAAACACACCTGAGGGAAGGGTAGACAGAAAGGGTGATTGCAAATCCACATGCTTATGTAGATTGTTTAATTCAGGAGGTACAGTTTAAAGTTTAATTACGAGGTGGAGCTAGTAGGTGCTTAAACTGAACTGAATAAGCTTGAGGTCTTTTTTTGAGGAGATGGCTAGAGTTAAAAGTAAGGAAGACAAATGCGATTTCAGAGGCTCTCCTCGGCTCCGCTCAACTCTCCTGAATGCCCACGGAGCATGAATTAACTTGACAAATCATAAACAAGGGGCTGAGGTGGTACATAAAAATGACTGGTGCTTCACTACGCAGCATTAACACACAGCACTGAGAGAGAACAGAGAAGGGTTGATACTGATTATAAAGAGCTGGTTGTGACCCAGTGCTGAGATTGAACTCCTTGAGAGCAGGGTCAGGTTTCAGCTGGGAACAGAAGCTCAGCCACAGGGTAGGCAGGTGGGCAGAGGGCGGGTAAAGGTCTAGCTCTCCAATTGGTTAGATGCGTGGGAGAGGGGAGGAGCTGACATTGACATGTAAGATTCCTGTGTGGTGAGGCACCAGTGGTCACACACAGATGCGCAGCATGTGGAGAGACAGCTTGCTTACGGAACCTTACACAACGCTGTAACCACGGGGCACCACTGCCAAACCACAACTTTGATGTTCATGGAGCTTTGCCAATGACCTCCACCATTAGAAAAAAAAAGACAGTTGCAAAAGAACAAGAATGAACCCCTCCTACTGGAAGCTATGCCCTTCCTGATATTGTAACTATTTTTATTTATGCTATTAAATTAGGGATCTGGAGGCCCTGATATAGGGATCTTACATATAATGATTGTTTTGTCATGACTACACAGAATAATTCCCAATCTAATGTACTTTATATTAGATTTACAAAGCCCTGGGTTATTCCTCCATTTGACAAAGCAGCTCGTTCTGATTGAAGGAAAATGATACAGTATTCACCAGCTGACATGATTATCATACTGCAAGTCAACTGGTTCCCCGTTCTTCTCACATTACACATCTGTGCTTTTCACTAAAGCATTTCCTGGGAGCTGGAGGCACTTTTCTCTGAAAATGCCATCAATCAGAGGACAGTGTGTGCACGTGTGAGTGTGTGTGTGGGGGGGCTCCTATCAACCTGGAGTGGGGTGGCATGCAAATGTGAAGCTGGACAGCAGTTTCCGCTCATAATTTATGTTAAAGGTGTATTGAAAATCGTATTGTTCATATTTCAATCCCCTTAAATACTCAGACTAAACAAAAGATACCGGTACATTTGGAAGTCTGAAAAATAAACTAACTTAAATGTTTCCGATTTAATACCAAATGTTCCCTGTATTGAAGTTGTTTAGATTACTTCATCAGGCATGTGTATGAATATGGTGATAATTCCTTGACATAAAAAAGTTCAAAATCTTTCAGTGAAATATCTCCAAATGCTGCACCTGGGGTGGTTTTCTGAAAAATACAATCCAGGGATAATTGTTAAATGTAACAAATTAATTAATTAATCTGCCTCATTGGGGTGGCTGACTTGATGTGTGCTTGGTACGTCCAATGTTAAATCAAAAGTTCTCCCTGGGGTTTCAAATACCCTTTCCCCCAAAACATTTACATTTATTTCACGCTCCAATTAAACACACATGCTAAATGATAAGGGTAATGTAAACAGATGATAATCTTTTTCAGAAGAGAGCCTTACAATGACATGCTTACAAATAGTTCTGGTTCTCTGTGGCTCAGTTGGTAGAGCACGGTGTTGGCAACGCTTAGGTTGTGGGTTAAATCCCCACTGAGGCCACATATACTGAAAATGTATGCATTCACTACTGTAAGTCACTTTGGATAAAAGCATCTGCTAAACGGCATATATTATTAGACACTATTGACACTGGTAGTAAGAACTGTACTGACAGGCAGCCATCCACTCCTGTTTTAAAGAGTAGGTATGGAGGTCCACTGATTTGGCATTAAAAGACCATGTGTTGCTGACAGTGTCCGTGTCCAAATGTGCCTGTAACCTTATCCCCACAGTCAAGAGAGCGTACGTAACTCTAAACTTGTCTCAACCTCTCATACAGTGACAAAGCAATATTTACAGATTCACAAACAGCAAACCATTTCTGCAGTATTGCGCCATCAGATCAAAAATGAAACCTAAAACAATGATTTCATAGCCCAGTGGGAGAGATGCCCTCTGACTAGAGATCTTAGAGACAGAGACTCAGAGATTTGACAAATATCGTGGGCTGATTTCTGACCACTACCATTGACACAGAGGGTCATTGAGCCTGACTGAATATATACAGTACCAGTCAGAAGTTTGAGTACACCTTCCATCTGGACTACGGCTAAGCGGGCACTCCTTCATTCTTGAGCAAGATAACAACCCGAAACACACCTTGAAGTTGTGCAAGAACTATCTGGTGAAGAGGGAACGTGAAGGACAACTCAAACTAAGGACCTGGCCTGCCCAGTGTCCAGACTTCAATCCCATAGAACTTGTATGGGATGAACTGGACAGAACAGTCAAAGCAAAGCAACCCACAAGTGCCTCTGGGAATTGCTGCAGGAGAGCTGGAAAGACATATCGGGTGATTTCCTGCTGAAACTTATTAACCAAATGGCGTGTGTTTGTGAGGCTGTTATCACAGCAAAGGGTGGCTATTTTGAGGAATCCAAGATTCAATTTTCAATTCCATTTTATTGAACATTGCTTTGATGTTCCTTTTGTTTATCGTTACATGTGTTTTTTGTAATTTTCAAGTAATTAAAGAAACTTATATGGCGTAAAACATTGTCAATTATGAGATAAACCTAGTTTCCAGCAGGTGTACTCAAACCTTTGACTGGTACTGTATATTTTTCCCAATTTGGTAGCCAATTACCCCTACTATTTTTGATGTCAAACCACAGTCTGATAGACAGTGTGTAATACCAAAGACAGTGACAAACTATTTATTTATATAATTTATTTTTCACACTATAATTACCAAAATGATTCTTGTTATTAAAATCTTACTTAATTTAATTATTAGTAAATGTGGGCCTTATGGAAGAGTAATGCTGGAAAAAATAAGATTGGAAACATGTTTGTCTGTTCAATACAACAACCCTAAATGTTTTTCACTATAAGCACAATTGTTGTTGATGTTATAGTCAACATTTAACAAATCAACTTCTTGTTTTGCATTTGTTTTAATGTTTTATACGTACAGCATGTCATGGCAATAAAGGACTTGAATTGAAAATTAGGAGGCGGGAGTGGAGGGAGAGGGAAAGCAAGAGAGGATGAGGAGAGGGAAAGAGAGATTGAGGTGGGGGGTGGGGGGGATCAGGCTCAACACTGGAACTGCAGAGATGCCGCTAACAAACACAGCAGGACGTTTCATGAGGTTCCGCTCACCACACAGCTGGAGTATCCAATGCCCACCAGTTTGGGAGAGATGTGCTTCCACACGCCTATGCTACCCTGCCGGATACACTGTCCCGCTGCTAGCTCCAGGAAGAACAGGGGAACTCCCACTACCACAAGGAGCAACACATATAGGAGGAGAAATGCACCTGAAAGAGAGAGAGGGAGAGAGGGAGAGAGGGAGGTAACTCCCACCAACTGAAGCCGCTGACAAAACAGCTGAGCTAAAAAGTAATATTCCTTTACCTCCCCATTCTTGCAGATGCACACAATGACATACGGATTAACAATACGTGACAGCATTCACACAGAGATAAAGAACAGAGCAGATTCATACAGGAAAGGTAAAGACATTCACACTCTAATTAAATTATATTAAGCAGAATTTAAGTTCACAGATATTAATATTAATATTAGTTCCCTTGGGACTGAAATCCAATGGCACCATATAACAATAAACATTCTGGTGTGTAAATTACAATGTCGTATTACTGGATCATTTCACATACAAAGTAATACAAAGTAACGGTCAAAACAAAAACAAGGCAATGATATTGATATCTATGTCTTGGTTGTTTCTTTATAATTTGTTTATTTTAAAAAACTGTTAAAGTAATATAAAGTGTACCAGTATATTATAATTATGAATGCCATCAGCTGCACAGAAATACCTCAATTAAGTCCAGTTTTATCCAGTTCCAAGAGTATTGATCTTTGTTCTTTGAATGAACAAACTATACAGTATCTGATTCATTACAGTCAGGCCCAGAATTATTGACACTGTTGGGCAATTTCTCAAATTTAGGGCAGCTCTGAATCCAGCCAATGTCTATTGATTATCTATTAATAATCTATTAATTATCCCCATATAATAGGTTACGCCTCTGAAAGACAACCCAAGGGAACAGGGAGCAGACAGCTCCTAAGTACCGTATATGTACAATTTTGACTCATTTAAATTATTCATTATTATTAAACATAATATCTACACTACCAGTCAGTTTTTATTCACACCCTTGATAAAGATAAACAAAAGAGATCATATGAAATAAACTATATAAGTAATGAGGTACATTTTATGCTCAAGAAAGTCTGAAAATTATATACTTTAATAATAATGCATTAGCAAGAACCACAATCGTACGGTTCACAAATGATATATTTTTTCCTCAGAAAAATCTAGAATCACAAATATTCAAACCCCTGTTATCAGTACTTGGTAGTGGTTCCTACCTTGGCCATTATAACAGCAAGTAGTCACCTTCTGTAGTGTCGTACGAGGCTATGGAATTTCTTGGGGGGGATCCTCAACCATTCCTCCATGCACAATTGTTCTAGTTCCTTCAGATTCTTAGGTTGAATTTCTTGGGGGCAATCATGTTAGATAGTAGAGAGAACAGCACTTGCAACCATTCTACTCCATGCACATCATTTTACAAAACCTGTTTTCTAGAGACCAGCATTTTCAAATGTATCCACTTGGGAGAGTGTCTTCAAAAAGAAATTTTTGGTGGACGAAAACTTCTTAGTGTGGATGGAAAGCCAAAGCAAAATTTCACAAATATTCACACCCCTGTTATCAGAACTGCCATTATAACAGCAAGTTTTCTGTAGTTCAAACCACAAATGTTCTAATTGATTCTTAGGTTGATATTTGTGAACTGCTTTTTTTTTTTTTTAGTTCAAACCACAAATGTTCAATTGGATTCAGGTCTGGAGACTGAGATGGCCACGTCAGGACCACGTCTTGTACTCTGTCAACCATTTCTTAGTTTCTTTGGATGTATGTTTGGGATCGATGTCTTGTTGGAAGGTCCATCTGTGGCTAAGGTGTAGCTTCCTGGCAGAGGGAACAAGGTTTTTGGACAAAATGTCTTGGTACATCCTGAAGTTGAATGGTAGCTTTAGACACCTTGTAACCCCAAGATGCCAGGATTCACTCCCTGAAAGCATCAGACAAAGGTTATTGACCTTTACAGATCAGGAAATGGCTACAAAAACTAAAAACTCTTCCACTCTTGCGTCCTTTACCTGGAAGCTTAGCCACTGTTCCAGTGGCTTTAAACTTCCTAATAATTGACACAAGAGTGGAAGAGTTTTTAGTTTTTGTAGCCATCTCCTGATCTGTAAAGGTCAATAACCTTTTGTCTGATGCTTTCAGGGAGTTCTTTGCCTTTCACCATGATGATGGCTGACCACGGTATTTCAAATGTGTGTTCCCTCCTTTTTATACCCTAAGGAAACATGAAACCATTGTAGGCTACTGTATAGTTCCACAACCTTCCAATGAACTTCAAATAAATTGTATATTTTTGAAGATTTGTTTGTGTTGGATTAAATTTAAAAGAATAGTTTAAAAAAGTGAATAATTGTGATCCAGATGTTTTCTGGAAAAATATATCATTAATAAAATAAAATATGTTTTTCTGAACAATTGTATTAGTATTGTAGGTTTGGAATTGTATGCAGTTTATTTTATACAATCTATTTTATTCATCAATCACCAAATTATCAAGGGTGTGAATAAAAAAACGTTGCCTTCTGTACAATGCTATCTTTAACTCCAATAAAGCAATCATGTTAGATAGTAGAGAGAACAGCACTTGCACAACTTCGCCCACCATGTTGAATGTTTTGGCTACACCCTGGATCATATGACAATCATACATCAGCATTTTACAAAACCTGTCTTTCCCGCCTATACTACAACATGAGACCAGCATTTTCAAATGTATCCACTTGGGAGAGTGTCTTCAAAAAGTTAAATTTTTGGTGGACGAAAACACTGTCTTAGTGTGGATGGAAAGCCAAAGCAAAACATGTATTTTAAATGTATCTGCATTAGTGTGGACATGGCCCAAGTCTGCAAAACTATAATTAGACTCCACCTCCATGCCAACAAGCAATTTGTAAGGCTCACCAGAAGAAAGCCTCTGCTGTCATTAAACCACAAACGTAAGCACCTGGAGTTTGCTAAACGTCACTGGAACTTTGAGTGGAACCAGTTTTATGGTCAGATGAGACAAAAATAGAGATTTTTGGCAACAAACACCAGAGGTGGGTTTGGCGTAAAAAGGGGATGGTCATGCAGAAAATAACCTAATCCCCACTGTGAAGTATGGTGGTGGATCTGTGATGTTGTGGGGCTGTTTTACTTCCAAAGGCCATGGGAACCTTGTTAGGATACATGGCATCATGGACTCCATCAAGTACCAGGAGATTTTAGATCTAAATCTGGCTGCCTTTGTCAGGAGGCTAAAAGTGGTTCATGGTTGGATTTTCCAGCAGGACAATGATTCAAATCATACCTCCAAATCCACAGAAAAAATGTTCACTGACCACAGAATCAAGCTTTTGCAATGGCCATCCCAGTCCCCTGATCTAAACCCCATTGAAAACCTGTGGGGTGAGCTGAAGAGGAGTCCACAAGCGAGGACTAAGGACTCTGAAGGATCTGAAGAGATTCTGTATGGAAGGAATGGTCTCAGATCCCTTTCTATGTGTTCTCCCACCTCATCAAGTATTATAGGAGAAGACTCAGTGCTGTTATCTTGGCAAGGGGAGGGTGCACAAAGTACTAAATGCAGGTGTGCCAATAATTCTGGAGGGCACACTGTAGGTTACAAGGTACTTCTACTTAGTTATTAAATACCTCTAACAAAACAAGGGAATTCACTCCTGCTTTTCGAAAATAGAGGTAATGTTTGTAAATAAAAATGTTCATGTCCAATCAGTAGTAGACTTCACAATTTCAGGCAAAGAATATCACAACCATGTGACGAAGCCAATCGTGGCATGCAGAACTCCACTTTTACCTTTATCTTCCCTAACTGGGAAACCACAACAACTATTATTTATTTGGGATGAAGATATTAAATTGATATTTTCAATTTAATGTCACAGATAAAAAATTCCTCAATAGGGAATCCTATTCCACCAACCAGGAAAAAAAGCTATTTCCACCTGCTTTGCACTACTCTTAAATAAAGCCTTATAACTGCAAAACCTATGAAATATGTGATAATATATCCATGGTATGTTAATATGTTAATTCACACTTACAAAACTCACAAAATACATGAAAATGTATATGTATATATCATAAATCATTTCATACTGTACTTTTCATTATGACAAATCCTACATCAGCCAGGGGTGAATTATATATTCAGTTCATCCCCAATATGTCACATGTACAGCAAATTTGGTGCAGCATTCAAATGATATATGACCTGTAATGCTTCCTGTGTGTTTTCCATTAATTCTTGCCTGTTTCTTAAAGAGCGCCAGTTCTTCTCAGTACAGCTGTGCTGCCTCAAATGTTCCCTCATTACATATAAGGCAAACACTACCTGAGGCTCCCTTGTGTCAAAGAATGTTATCTCGCCAGACAGGTTTTCGTGATGTGACTGCGTATGTCCATGCACTGCAGGCGAGTATGACTGCTTGCTGAACTAAGGCAAACCAGAGGTACCATTTCAAAGGATTACGCCACAGGGATTTACTTAACTACCTGAATTGACATGCAATTGAACTTATCATGGGCGGCACGGTGGTGCAGTGGATAGCACTGTCGCCTCACAGCAAGAAGGTCTCGGGTTCGAATTGTGTGGAGTTTGCATGTTCTCCCCGTGTCCGCGTGGGTTTCCTCTCCGGGTACTCCGGTTTCTTCCCACAGTCCAAAGACATGCACGTTAGGCTAATTGGAGAGTCTAAATTGCCCGTAGGTATGAGTGTGTGAGTGAATGGTGTATGTAGTGCCCTGCGATGGATTGGCGACCTGTCCAGGGTGTATTCCTGCCTCTCGCCCGGAACGCATGCTGGGATAGGCTCCAGCACCCCCCCGCGACCCTGACCAGGAATAAGCGGCTCAGACAATGGATGGATGGATGGATGAACTTATCATTGGCCAGAATGCAGAATACACACCCTTCTTCCTGTATCTGTGTAATGCAATTTGTACACGATTGGTACACATGCTGCAAGGAAAGCTACAGGTTAGGCTATCAGTGGAAAACGTGTTAGCAGCAATTCCAGCAATCCCAGGGGGTCACATTTTGTATTGCCCTGGGCTTGCAGTGGATCTATTAGGGCTCAAATTGGTGGATTTTGCTGCCGAAAAATGTAGTGCAGGTTTTGACCACAGGATGATGCTCATAAACTGCTATATGAATGTATGCATTATGGACTTGTGCAGAGTGGTATTCTTGTGACCAGTTACCAGTCAAAATGCAAGCAGGCATCTACGGAAATGGTAATGGCATTCAACTTTATGGAACTCCAAATGGACAAATTGTTATTTCTCTGGGTCAGACTGATCACGCTGGCACCGCTAGCCCACATAACTAAGTGCTCTGGTGTACTAAAGCCTTTTAGTGGTAACACCAGAACAGCCCACGTTTGTTGATGCATATTAGGTCAATCAGAAATCAGCAATCATGTTGCAGTCAGAGAGTTTTCAATGCCTGGAACAGCTTGCCAGGTCAGGTAGTAGAGGCAGAAACACTTGGGCTATACAAGTCCAGGCTAGATGTAGTACTAGATACTCTTTAGATTAGGGCATGATGAGTCTAGATGGGCCGAACGGCCCGTTCTCATCATTATGTATTCTTATGTTCTTATGTCTTTTAGCTGCCCAAGAGTTCTCTTTCATGTTTGGGGAGGGGAGAGAGAGAAGACTGACACCAGTTGGAGATTTAGCCTAGTGAGAACAGGTCTCTGGATTACAATTAAATACTGTAGGACCCTGAGCTAATAACCAACATACTCTCTTGTATACCATATTGTAAAAACTAGGTAGCCAACAGCACCCTTGATGAAAATGAGCAGAACTCATCCATGAAAACAGTTGCAAACTTGCCAGGAAGAGGACGCAAGTGCATGTTGTCCACACGCACAGTGAGGAAGATGATGAGGAATGCAAAGAAGAACCCAAGGACCACAGTTCAAGAACTGCAGACTTCAGTTGCGTCTTGGGGTCACAAAGTCTCAAAATCAACCATAAGACACAACCTCCATACCAACAGGGTATTTGGAAGGGTTGCACGAAAAAAAGTCCTTATTCAGAGCAACCAACAAATTCAAGTACCTGGAGTTTGCCAAAAGGTAATTGGAACTATGACTGGAACCAGTCAGATGAGAACTAAATTGAACTTTTTGGCCATGTACACCATCAGCATATTTTGAACAAAATCAATGGCCACTGAAGAGGGCAGTCCATAAGCACAAACCTAAGGATATCATGGATCTTGAAAGGTTCTGCATTCCATTGAATCATTAATAAAGTCAAGTATTTTCCACATGTTGTAAAATAACAATATACACTGCTCAAATAAATTAAGGGAACACTTAATCATCACAGTATAACACCAAGTCAATTAAACTTCTGGGATATTGATCTGTCCAGTTAGGAAGAGTAAACAATTTTGAATAAATTTCACCTGCTTTGGTGCAAATGAAAATGACAACAGGTGGACAGGAGATGCAAGAGCAAGACAACCCCCAAAAAGTAAATCGTTTTGCAGGTGGTGGCCACAGACCATTTCTCTCTCCTTATCCTTCCTGACTGATTTTTCTCTAGTTTTGCATTATGCTACTGCCCTTGTCACTACTGGTAGCATGAGGCGGTACCTGCAGCCCATTCAGGTTGTACAGGTAGTCCAGCTCCTCCAGGATGGCACATCCATACGTGCCGTTGCAAGAAGGTTTGCTGTGTCTCCCAGCACAGTCTCAAGAGCGTGGAGGAGATACCGGGAGATGGGCCATTACACGAGGAGAGCTGGACAGGGCTGTAGAAGGGCAACAACCCAGCGGTAGGACCGGTATCTGCTCCTTTGTGCGAGGAGGAACAAAACTGCCAGAGCCCTACAAAATGACCTGCAGCGGGCTACTCGTGTGCATGTTTCTGACCAAACTGTCAGAAACAGCCTCCATGAGGGTGGCATGAGGGCCCGACGTCCTGTAGTGGGACCTGTGCTCACAGCCCAGCACCGTGCAGCTCGATTGGCATTTGCCAGACAACACCAGAATTGGCAGGTTCACCATTGGTGCCCCGTTCTCTTCACAGATGAGAGCAGGTTCACACTGAGCACATGTGACAGACGTGAAAGAGTCTGGAGACACTGTGGCGAACGTTATGCTACCTGCAACATCATCCAGCATGACCGGTTTGGCGGTGGGTCAGTGATGGTCTCGGGAGGCATATCCTTGGAGGGCCGCAGAAACCTCCACGTGCTAGCCAACGTTACCCTGACTGCTGTTAGGTCCCGGGATGAAATCTTCAGACCCATTGTCAGACCTTACCCTGGGTTCCTCCTGGTGCAGGACAATGCCCAGCCTCATGTGGCCAGAGTGTGTAGGCAGTTCCTGGATGACGAAGGCATTGATGCCATTGACTGGCCCTCATGTTCCCCAGACCTGAATCCAATTGAGCACGTCTGGGACGTTACATGCATCCGCCGCTGCCATGTAGACTGTCGGGAGCTCACTGCATCCGGGAGGAGATCCCCCAGGACACCATCCGCCACCTCATCAGGAGCATGCCCAGACATTGTCGGGAGTGCGCCACAGACTGTCCAGGAGCTTGTGATCTAAATGTTTCACTGATTTTCAGCCAGCCCTGAATGATTTTGGTTTCCAGGTCTGGGAGAGATCCATGATCCCTTTGAGCAGGACACCATCTGCCACCTCATCAGGGTTGGGAGCATGCCCAGACTCTGAAAGTTGTCGGGAGTGCATTACAGGCACTTTTTCCATCACAGATGGGTATGTTTTGGGGTACAGGAGACATTGAGCCACATTATGAGTTGTCGATCAGATGAAATTCATGTTCAACTTTCCACTGTGTTGGATCAGGCTTTAATAATAAATACTAATACATTTGAGATGATCTAAATATATGCAATTTTGCATTTTTTGTTGTAGTAAATGTCTTTAGTTATTTTCAAAATTAATCATGTGATTTTTTACTGTTTTGATGGCCAGCCCAAACACAACATCAATGGGTTAATGATTTTGGTTTCCATTGACCGTTCTTATGTAAAAAGAATAAAATAAAATGTCATTTTCAACAATAAAGTTCTCGATGCCTCAAACCGTAGGCTAAGTACACAATGTAATCAATAAAGACTTTTAAGATTCGAATATTTCATTCTTTATTCCTGAAGATCCTGGACAATGTGTGATTTAAGTGTTTTCTTCCATCTTGTCCCTATCAATTTTGTCTTTGAGCAGTGTTCTGTCAGTAATGGTCTTATTTGTTTTATATTAATGTTTGTAAGGAAAACTTTTTCCTCCCAGTTTATTAAAGTAACTGTGACAATAGTTCTGGACCTGATCGTAGTCCACCATGCTTCATTGGCCATTTTAAAGAGAATTTTCTTTTGTTGGGGTATGAGCTAAATGCTAAATATTTTCTGATTACTTCCAGTTTCCAGTTTCTGATGATTATTTCCAGTCAGAAGATCAGTGGCAAGACTGTTGAGTAGGTTGAGATGAAAATAGTGCTAAATAAATGAAAACTAATCATACTCACTCCAAAGTATGCAGAAACATAACGTCCATCTTTTATAGATCTTTCACTAAGTATATTCAGTTCAGCCACACATGCTGAAAATGCATATACTATGTGACACCAGCACAACAAGCAGTATGAAACTAGTTGTTTTAAGATGATACTTTTCTGATATGGTACCATGCTGGAGGCTGTTATTTTGGTTGCCATGGAAACACCTGTTTAATTAGATCATCATTAATCCAAAGTTAGATGAGGATAATGAATGCTGTTTTGTTTGTCTGAGGAAATGACCTATGGTATATTGAGCATATAAGGCCTCCAAGCCATGATACTGACATATTTATCAATGATTTATCTTTATCTGGTCTCAGCAGAACAATACTTTGTCCACCTCTGACTACTGGCAGAAAGATAAACACATATATTGGGGACAGGAAAACTGCCTCCATAAAATGCACATAAAAGTAAAAAGGTTTGGTGCTCTGTATAAAAGAAGCAAGGATGTATCCTATCAAAATACTAACTGAGCCCACACCTGCTCAGCCATTTGGTAGGAGCAGGTTACATGCTTGTATGGCTGCTGGTTAATTAAGCCTGAGGGATTTGTGATACCTTCATTGAATGGACTTTTCAATGGTCTAGATCAGCGGTTCTCAAACTATGGGTCGGTGGGTAATGGTGGGGTCGCCAAAAAGTAAATGTAAAAAAACAAAAACTAACCATAGGAGAACAGTTTTTCCTTCCCTGTGCCAAGTAGAGGCATAGCGTGCGCTGTGGAACGCGGGCGCAAAATATTTTCCTCTAGCAATCTGAAACTGGTCTCTTTTTTTTTCCGCGTGTACTGGTCTAGATTAAACTGAGGCTTTCATCTTGTTGTGACGGTACCTGGGTACAACTGAGAAAAACTATTGGCTGAGAGGTGGGTAGATCACAGACGGCCTTTGTGAATGAAGAATTGTTTACTTCCAGAAGCACTGAGTATGTGTGTGTGTGTGTGTGTGTGTGTGTGTGTGTGTGTGTGTGTGTGTGTGTATGCATTTGGTTAAGAATTGTGCGAGATGCAATGGTATTTGCATATATAATTACACAGACCCAAGGAAGTTTAAGACAGACAAATCAAACAGCATAATGTGATAGCATGGTGTACCATAAAATTTTCAATATCAGCTAAGCATACATTTAAAAACACAAACAAAGCAAAAGAGAGTGGACTATCTTCACACATACAATGCATGGACAGCGTAACAGTGTATGGACAGTCATTACACACAGCAACAGATAATGGACAGTCATTTCACACACAGAAAATACATGAGCAGTACTGACCTCCTCCATTCTGGTGGCAGAGGTAAGGGAATCTCCAGACATTCCCCAACCCTACGCTGAACCCAACCTGGGCTAGCACGTACTGCAGCTTGCTGTCCCAGGCCGGTCGGGAGGGGTCCACAGACATCAAGCCCTGACCCCCGCCCCCCACTGTGTCCAGGAGCTGGGCCTCAGACTGACCCGCCATCATCCCAGCACCTTCCTCATCACTGTGCAAGGGAGGCTTCTCCATCTAAACAATGGAGGGGGACACCGGACTGTAGAATTACATATATACCAGTCAATAAAATTCCTTGATCCTTACACTACTCTGAAATCAATGCAGAGTACACACATCAAATTGTACAAATAGTCTGAACAAGGGGCAAGCGACCCTGTTACTAAAGTGTTGCAATCCTGCAGATTTTCTTTGTCCCTCAAGGTAGGGAAATGCTTGGAGCTTGGAGCACATGGAGCCTGAATGAATTAATCACAATAATTGATCCAAGGGGCTGGCGGATAACGTAGCGTTCTAACACACCCGTATTTGGCTGGTCCTGTACGAGTGTGAGCTGGCTATCAGGGACGCCCTTCAAAACCTGTCTCTGCCAGACCGGCCCTAGCCATTAGCCCCAATTGGGAGCAGCATTTGGCTGTCTGCTCCTGAGGGAGGGGGGAGAGTGGTCAGCACGAACTTGCTGTGAAGCACGTAAAGGTGTCTCCAGAAAGGGGGTTGTGAGTTCCGTCTCAAAGGAGGCAGATCATCGCCGGCCTCAGAGAGTAGCTTGCCCCATAGAGACGGGCGGCAAGTTTGTGGGCGAGGGTTAATCGAAATAAATAGAGGGTATAATTGGCTTCCAAATTGGGGAGAAAAACAGGGGAAAATCTGAAACAAAATGTATAAAAAAATTTAAAACAATAATTGACCCAATACGTAATTCAAGATTCAGATGGAACAAAGACCAAAAGGTAAACCGTCATCACAACTCATATTGCACTCACAAAAGAAAATTAAACATAAAAAAATATATATTCAGAGATTCTTGATCAGAGACATGGTGACATCAGTTCAGTTAAATTCTCTTCAGTTTCAGTTCACGAGTGGAAGATCAAATCTGGACTGGGAATGCCCCAGTTCAGAATGTTGATCTTGTCACAAACATTAGCAAATGTTATGATTTTTGATTGAGTATTAAAGTATCAAATAGACATATCCATGTATTTCACAGGTGTCAAGTAAGTAGTGTGATGACAACATAATGAAAAAAATTCAATAAAAGCAACTCAAAACCAAAACATGGGTTTTCAGATATTCCATTTCTTATTCATGATTTTCTATTCTAGCAAAACATTTGTATGTTTGTGTCAGTAAAGTGTGTCAGTGTTGATAATAAGGGACATATCCTTAAATGTATTAGTCAAAGATAAGGACACACAGAACCGTAGACTGATCCTGGGCCCAGCTATGCATCACCAACTGTCAGACTGTGTACTTTTAAAGACTGACAACTTCAATACAGTGCAGTATTCTGTTGAACTCTCTCCCTGGGTTTACTTAGCTTGCAGGACAATAAGGAGAAAATAAGGAAAGATGCATGCATTTCCTACAGCAATGCTGGATGCATTGCTTTAGGAATGGATATTGGATTCTCCCTGATATATAAAAAAAGATTTGCCATTGTATATTATACACATATTACATTGTCTAAAATATATCTGAATTAACTGAAATCTGTAGATATGGATCCAAGTTGGGAGGAGTGGGTCATCCAACATTGCTTTAGGAAATATGGAGTGTGTACACATGGAGAATGTGTACAATGTTAGCTATATGCTGTACGTTGCCATGAATAAAAGAGGAAAATAAAGAGTGGGATGGCAAACTGGGCCTACTGCAATCACACGCCTGTTCTCAGAACAAAGTGATTCTGTGTTCCTTCTCAGTCATTGCCTACACACACCTACAGAAAGATTATCAAACACTGACCTAACAGCCATACATAGAAGTTTTCAAGTTATACTGAGGGGTTGGATTTCCTATTTTAAAGTTGTGGCAAGGAGCATCTGTTCTACTGTTCAGATGAGGCGTCTGTTCTACTGGCAAATTGTTGTCATTGGTGATGAGTGTTCTATCTCCCCTTTTCCCTTGTTCAAGGGGAGGGATTGAAACTTGAAAAATAAAGGGGTATCTAATATACATAAAAACATTTTACAAGTTACCTTTCCAAGAAGAGTTGTGTGCCTTTTCCTTAGCTTTTTTTTATGTTTTATATCTTAGTAAACATTTCGATCTTTCTCTGAATGGTTAAATGTTAATTTGACATGTTTAGTCAGCTTTGAGTTCTTTCCACTTTAAAGCCTCAGAGTACACCTCCTATCAGCCCCTCTGTGAATCGTCCTGGAGTGATTAACTTATTGAGCATACACCGACACTGTGAAAAAGTCTATTTAAAGCAGGAATATCTCAGTGACTTAAAAGTTACTTCAAACACTGCGTAGGTTCATTATAGCTGATCCAATACATTTAAAAATAACAAAGTATACATGCATCATATTGGTCAGGATTACTATCTTGTAAAGGCCTGGCTATACAGGGATTGAGCTTCATGCCACTTAAGAACAGGATAAACTGTAGCCAACACAGTCCTTTATCATCGTAAGTTTACAAGAAAAACAGATCCTCGCTTTACTATGTCGGGTTCTGCACCTGCTGTTTGGCCATGATAAGACCAATGTTGTACCACAGTGTGTTAAGCTGTGTTCTCCCTGGCCACATTCAAGCATGCTTAGCCCTTACCATAACTTCTCAGATATTAGAGAAAAGTCTAGATTTGTTTGTTGGAAATTCACAAAATTATACATGCATTTTTGGGACAATTCTGAAATAATATAAGTGTAGAGGGCATTGGTCTCGGCAACAGGGGAGTGGCAGGGTTGCCTTTGTTATTCCACAGCATGGCTGTGGAGGCCTTTAGAGCAGTGTAACTTTCCGGGGGCAGGTTTGGCACTCTCGCAGGGTGTGAGACTGTGAGTGTGTGAACTGTTGCCTGGAATGTTGTTCCAAAGGCCTTAATTGATCATTAGTTCATTAGTGTAAGTGAGTAATTCACTTGACTGATTGTGTTTGTGTGTGAGAATGTGAGTTGGTGTGGTGTATGTGAATTGTTTGGTGTTTTGGGATTAGGTGTGTGAATGGCAGACAAGTGCTTGCCTCATGAGTCCCACCAGAGCCAGGCAGAAAATAAGCCTATTTAAGGGCAGGTAGGGCAAGTGGGGGATTAGTTGTTGGTCTTGTCATTCATGTGCGCGTATCATAGAGTAGTCTTGTCATTCATATGTGCATATCGTAGAGTGGTTGGTTGTTGGTCGTGTTGTTCACGTGGGGGTGTGTATGCATGTATCGTGTAGTGTTAAGTGTTTGTTCCCCGGAAGTCTGTTACAGGAGTCTGTATGTTTGTTAAAAGTGACTGACTAGAGTCCTTCCTGTGTGTGTGGGAAATAAGAAAAGGGGGCGCACTGAAATGGTGTCTGTGCCTCTCTCTCTCTGTGATTTGTGAAGGGTGAGGGCTCACACGGAAGAGTGGGGAGTCTCTCTCTCTGTGCTTGTGAAAGAGCACTCGCACTAAGACCGTGAAGAGTATCTCTGTGTGCATGGGTTTGGGAAGAACTTGAAAAGTTATATAATATAATATATTATATTATAGAAGTCACAGAATTTGTGTGCCTGTCTGAGTTAAAGAGGAAGTCCGGACAAAGGACGATTAAATGTGTCTATGTGGAATATGTGGAAGCAGTGTGGAAAGCCGTGAAACGAGTCTTCGTTGTGTTCCCCGGAAGGGGATTCCCACCTCGGAGGAGGGTGGCTTTAATTTAGTTTTGTGCATTTACTTAATTTTAGTTCTTTATTTTAGTTAATTGGTTTTGCCCGAAAGCTTTGTGGCGAGTAGGGTGAAGACTTTGTGTTGTGTTATTTAATCTGCTCTCCTGCTGTTTCTCTCTCTTGGGTCTGGGAGAGAGAGATGGAAAAATAAGATCCGGTCCAGAGACCGGCAAACCGCACTCCTCGGCTCACATCCAGGAATTTGTTACCTGGCGTGTGACAGTAAGATATTTATAGAATATTTTATTTATTTTTATGATTGTAATGTAAACTGCTACACTATATGGCCAAAAGTCAGTGGACACCTGATCACCACACCTATATGAGCTTGTTGGACATCCCATTCTAAAACCATGGGCATTCATATGGAGTTGGATCCCCCTTTGCGGCTATGACAGCTGCCACTCTTCTGGGCTTTCCACAAGATTTTGGAGTGTGTCTGTGGGAATTTGTGCCCATTCAGCCAAAAGAGCATCTGTGAGGTCAGGCACTGATGCTGGACGAGAAGGCCTGGCTCACAATCAGCATTCTAATTCCTCCCAAAGGTGTTCAATGGGGTTGAGGTCAGGGCTCTGTGCAGGCCAATCGAGTTCCTCCAAACCAAACTCGTCTAACCATGTCTTTATGGACCTCGCTTTGTGCACAGGGGCACAGTCATGCTGGAACTGTTGCCACAAAGTTGGAAGTGCCCAACTGGCTAAGATGTCTTCATATCCTGTAGCATTAAGAATACCCTTCACAGGAACTAAGGGGCCTATCCCAAACCCTGAGAAACAGCCCCAGACCATTATCCCTCCTCCACCAAACTTTACAGTAGGCACTATGCATTCCGGAAGGTAGCGTTCTCCTGGCATCCGCCAAACCCAGATTCGTCCATCAGACGAATTGTTGTTTTCATACTATGTCTGACATGTAATTTTAACACAACATTCAATTTGTCTTTTCACAGCCACAATTTGTATCGTTAGCCTCAATTATACATGGTGTTGCAAGCTCACAGCTCCCTTCGAACATGTTTACTCGTAAAGAAAAAGGAACAGGGAATTGGAGAAAGTGCAGTGCATGATGCTGCTTAAGTTATGTTACATTAAAGCGTTAATTTTGTAATGACTAAATACAGATTTGTACATCAACGTGCACTGAAAAAATACCATTGTGTTCTGGATTATGCATCAGGACTATTTTGAGGAGAAATTAGAGAATTTCATAGTGTGAAGCTTCTCACATGTGACAAGATGTTTTAAGCTCCAAGCATTGTTGTCATTTGTCCGCAGTGTACGGTTAGGTCCAACTGGGATCAGAATGCAGTCCAGTAAAGTACAGTTAAACTTCTAGCACTGATCCAGAACAGATGGGTACAATGGCATAATGTACCAATGTATTTGTATCCAAACACTCTGGTACAGATAGTAACAAAAGAGAAAAGTATCCCAGAATATATATCCGTGCAGGAGCCAACATGGTCACAATGCTAATACTGATAGTGAAAGTGAAATTTACAGGCTAACTACAAACTGTCAACACGTCAATATACAAAATCACAATCACACACAGAATTCCAAAAACAGTTCTACTCTGATGCTATAAGGCAGTGGGAGAGAGGAGGGAGTCACTTTAGTGCCTTATCTGACTAGCCAGGTTTGTACTATGCTAACTGTAAGGCTGAACACAAGGGGAAAGGTGAAAGAAGCCAAAAGTGTATTAGCCCAGATCAAGGAAGGGGGGCTTGATAGAAAGCAAGATGGAAAGTTTTCAAGGTGTCTCTTACCTCTGTGTAGATCTTGTGACTGTGTGGAAAAATACACTTCTCTCTCTCTCTCTCTGAAAGCATTCTCTCAATCCCTATATATAGACCAAGCAGCACATGCAGTGCCCGGTCAGTCAGTCAATCTAGGTCCCAACGCTAGTGCATGCTAGTACATTATAAAATGTACTACCACACAGTAAGTGATTTTCAGACTTTAAATATACACATTAACAGCATGTATTTAAGACTCCCATTGGTTCATGGCCACTGGGACCTTACCCTGGTTTAGGTTGGTAAACAATTTTCAAAAAGACATTCAATGACTGCTTCAGAATATGGATGTAATCATGATTTGGCCTTACCATTAGTTCAATTTATTATTTCACGCTGAATCTAATAGTATCACTGAATATAACTTGTTTAAATTTGTCACTGGATTTTGGAAGTTGGAGGGATGTCAAAGTGCTTAAATTGCATCATAATTAATGTGTCACATGTACACACAATATAACACAGAATCAGATAACATATGCTTTCAGTTCTCCCTTCACTCATCTTTCATGTATTATTTTTCAACAAAATATTAGTTTTTTGCATGATAGGATTTGATGTATTTCACACAATTTCTCTCTCTCTCTCTCTCTCTCTCTCTCTCTCTCTCTCTATATATATATATATATATATATATATATATATATATAAAATGTTAAATGAGCTCAATCGATGATGGCAAGTATCGCTCCCCTCGACCTTTTTTATTCGTAGGGAAAAAGGAACATGGAATTAGACAAAGTACGAAATACGAAAAAATACATTATTTACCTTGTTCACTCTCCTTGGAGCGGTAGCCCCCGATGTCCCACTCGCTCTCTGTCTCGGTCTTCACATGCACTTAGCTCCTGGAAAAGAAAACGGACTAATGCTTTCCTGTGCGTACTTTGCTGTTGTGAAGTATCAAAAAGTATCTGCAATTAACTGCCGTAACAACTTAAAGCTGTTGTACGCCACGTTGTACGTAATGCAACACATACTTGTGAATCCAAAAAAAGCAAGGAGCAGCCCCCCTGGCACTTTCATTGGCTATTAAACATTCTTGCCCAGGTCCTATGTGTCCCAAAGTCGTCCCCTTATAAATAACTTGTGCAAATCGAAAAACGCAATACGCAATTTTCCGGACCATTTTAGTCCTGTTTCCATATCGATAGTTTTACACATAGCTACAGAAAAACTAAATGAATCGGTGTGACTTTGAATCTCTAAACTGAAATTATCTATAGGATGATGCAACGTTGAAACACTAAATCACACAATCTCTTTAATGCCTTTTTTGGAACTGCAAAAGTGAAAGGACAGCACACTCATTTTTAGCTTCAACGCTATTTTAAATGGCCAACGTTAAGTTATATACATTTTATTATGACACACGTCGCTTTCTTTAATGTTATAATGTTTTGTTTATTTGCAGACTGCTACACATAAGTTTTGTCCATGTGACGTTGCTATTGTTTCTGCGTGCTGTTCCAGTATCCAAGCGCCGCCTACCGACTTATTCCGCCATTCGATTCCACCCCTTTCAATTTGTTTATATTTTGCAGAAGGAATCCAAAATCCTTTTTGAAGGATTATATATCTTGTGCACTTTTAGCTTTATAGTTTTAGTCAGTTTGAGTAATTAGTTATTTGAGTCACTACAGTAACTACAGTTCATATTTGCATAACAGGAACAATAAAAACATTTAAATTAAATCATTTACAATCAACTTTTCATATTTACTACGCTTTACCATTTGCAGAGTTATATTTACACTCCAAAGTGTTACTTTTAAGTATGCAGTTTTGGTTTCTGCCAAATGCTGGCAGACTTTTTTCATGAATGAAGCCCCACATGCATATCATTTTCAGTCTTAAAACACTGAGCTTATTCAGCCACAGGATGGAGCCCCTGCCCCTGGCCCCATTCTCTGCTCACACCGACCTTGTGGAACCTCTGGGACCCATTTATTGATATACAAGGACTCTGTGTATCCAAATCAAAAACACCACAACGAGAGAGTATTCATGGACCACTGGTAAATGTAATACATCTAACATCAACAGAAAGTAAAGATAGAATGGCGTAGTCTCTTGGAGTCTCAGAAACTGTGGACTTTGAACCTCCTTCACTGTCCCTTCAGAGTGTGCCTCTTTTTATGTTGTATTCTTTGTCACTCAAAGACACACCTTCAAGACCAAGTGCCAAGTCTAATGAGGTAAGAAATTCTGTGGCATAGTACCAGCACCTCCTTGTCTTTCTCTGTGACTCCCTGCTGTGTGTGTGCTTGTCTGACAAACTACTCTTTTGTGTGTGTTTTATTTCCTGTGTTGTTCAAAAAGACACAATAACACACAATAAAAACACACAGCAATTTCAGGTTGTCTTTAAGGTTATCTTGTGTGACAAGCCAAATTTCCATTTAAAATTTTAAAAAATCTTTTTTTGAAACAAATTGTTTTGTAACTACGAATGTATCCTTCTGCCATTAGAACATGCTTGCATTACGTATGTTCTCTGTATGTATTGTTTCAATATTCTGATATTCAGCTTTGATGGCAGGAGCAGCAAACAATCTATTTTCCTGTTCCTGTGCAGATGGAAGATCGGACCCACCTGTTAATGACCGGGCCTAGAGAGCATGCATCATCTGCTGGCTCTGATATCATGTGCATTGAAAGACTGGGTGAGTGAGGGAGTGTGAAAAGAAGGGGAAGAGAAAGGGGAAGAGAAACAACATGGCAGTCATAGGAATGAAGTAAGGAGTTAAATTCCAAAGAGTGACCTGGTTATACTGGCTGGTACACATTCACATTAGCAAGAATGAGACAGGGTGGGAGTATGCATATTTTAAATGTTACATTTTCTTGTGTGTGGTGAGTCAGAGATAAAATTACTTTCAATGTCAGCACAGGCACGGTCATGATATTTTAAATGTCAACTGCTCTGCACTTAAGGACATGTAACATGACAGGAGCCTGAAGAGCTGCATGTCAAAACTCAATTTAAAGAATGCTGCTGTCCTGATTGAGAGTCAGAGAGGGCACTGCACTGTCTCATTCACAGTTCTGTACCTCTTGATGAGGTGTTGAAAGGTAATGTACAAGGTCACATAATGACAGATACATTCTAAAGTGTGTTGTCACAGTTGTGTATGAATGTGTCATTCAAGGTATAGCTTTTATTTTCCCATGCCAGACTGACTGTAGCAGAAGTCTTACTGATAGTGGGATGACCTGAGAATAATATTGGCACAATTGTGGGCTTATTGAACACAGTATTGGTCCCGGAGAAGCAGGTCATGACTGCATCCTGGCTTCAAGAGATCAAAATTCCATTGTGCATAGTCAAAAGATGTTGCACAATGGAAATTGCACAATAAAAACAAACGCTATCTATACACTACAAAAGACAAAACACTGAGGTCTATACATTTATATTACATTTTAAGCATTTAGCTTATCCAGAGCAACTTACAAGATGTGCATTAATACATGGTATGATCAATCATTGTTTGTGCAAGAAATCAGTGCAGTAATACAGCGATAAACATAGTTGTTGGCAGCTGCATGCCATACCTGTCACACCGGGAAGGAAAAGGTTAGTAAGTTGTTGTTTTTTAAGAGGAAGTTTTAAACAAGTATACATATACAAAAAGCAGTAATAAACATGTAGGCAGTGGTGATAACAATTGGCTAGATGTACAGAATTCAGTGGTAGTGGAGTCTGAAAAGGTGGGTCTTGAGTCTCCTGCGGAAGATCGCAAGTGATTCCATGGCCCTGACTGAGTGCAGAAGATCATTCCACCACCGAGGGGTCAGGACAGAAAAGAGGCGAGACCACGAGGAGTGGCTGCTAGGTGCCTGAAGGGATGGGACAGTCAGTTTGCCAGAGGAGGCAGAGCAGAAGGGTCTGGCTGGGGTATAGGGTGTGATGAGTGTCTGGAGATGAGGGGGAGCAGTTCCTCTAGCCGCTTGATAAGCTAGCACCAGGGATTTTAATTTAATGTGTGCTCCGATGAGGAGCCAGTGCAGAGAGGAGAGTAGAGGGGTGACGTGCGTGAACTTGGGTCGATTGAACATCAGACATGCAGCAGCATTCTGGTCCAGTTGCAGTGGCTTGATGGCACAGGCCGGTAGGCCTGCCAGAAAGCAATTGCAGTAGTCCAGACGTGAGATCACCAGGGCCTGGACCAGGAGTTGTGTGGCTTCTTGGTGGGGAACAGTCGGATCCTCCGGATGTTATGGAGGGAGAATCAGCAGGTACGGGTGATCGCTGCGATGTGGCCTGAGAAGCACAGCTGGTTTCCAGGTTCACTCCAAGACTTCTGGCAGACAGGGACAAAGACACTATGGAGCCTTCCATGGTGATTGAAGCATCAATCATCGGGGAGCCCTTAGCTGGCATGAAGAGCAGCTCCGTCTTCCCCAGGTTCAGCTTCAGGTGGTGTGTGGACATCCAGCAGAGATGTCTACCAGGCATGCAGAGATCCATGCCGGGACCTGGGTCTCAGAAGGAGAGGAAGAGTTGTGCCATCAGCATAACGTGATAAGAAAAACCATTAGCAGAGATGACAGAACAAGTGATTTGGTGTCCAGGGAGAATAGGAGGGGGCCTAGCACTGAGCCCTGCGGGACTCCGGTGGAGAGGGTGTGGGGAGAGGAGAGGGATCCTCTCCAAGTCACCTGGTAGGACCGGTCAGCCAGGTATGACTTGAACCATGTCAGTGCAGATCCAGAGATTCCCATCTTGACGAGAGATGAGAGCAGGGTCTAGTGGTCCATGGTGTCGAATGCAGCTGACAGGTCGAGGAGGAGAAGGATGGAGATGAGAGATTTGGACTTAGCCAATTGTAGAGCCTCAGTGACCGCAAGCAGAGCAGTCTCTGTGGAGTGGCCTGCCTTGAACCCAGATTGGTTAGGATCAAGCAGGTCATTCTGTAGGAGATAAACAAACAGTGCTTTGGAAAGGAATGAGAGGAGAGAGACAGGTTGGTAGTTAGAAATGACAGCAGGATTCAGAGAGGGTTTTTTGAGGAGGGGGATGACCTTGGGCACTTTTGAGGGGAGAGTGGACAGAGCCAGAGGAAAGAGAGTTGCTAACATTGGAGACAAAGGGGAGGATGTCCATTGCGATGGACTGGAAGAGGGGGGAAGGAATGGGATCAAGAGGGCGGGTGGTAGGACGGAGAGAGTGAACAAGTTGAAGGATGTCCGAGTCAGGGAGGGGAAGACAGGTTTAGATAGTGAGATGGGTGAGGAAGGGTTAGATGAGGGAGGGGTGGGGGGAAGGAGTTGCGAATGTCATCGACCTTCTTGCGAAATAAGGATGCAAAGTCATCCACGGTTAGAGAGGAGGGGGGTGGGGGAGAAGGAGGAGGAGGAGGAGGGGTGAGGAGAGAGGACAACGTAGAGTACCAGACCACTCCGTTCTGCTACCTCAGGACACCTAGCACCTCCCCCCCTCCGCACCTGCGCTTCCCGGTCACGTCTCCTGCCGGTTCTGGCTCCACGATGGTGGAATGACCTTCCTGTGGAAGTCAGAACAGCTGAGACCCTGGCCACCTTCAAGCGACGACTGAAGACTCACCTCTTTAGGGTGCACCTCTCCCCGTAGTCCGGTTTTTGTTAACTTAGGGACATAGTTGCTTAGTATTACACATGTCTACTTGTTTATGTATTGTATTAGGCTTAGGCATTATTTTCTGCATTGACTGCTTTATTGCTACCTTTGAATTGTGGCTACAGATTTACCTACAGGGTCCTAGTTTAACTATGTGGTTTCTCCTAGCACCTAGGAACTGTACTTCCCACTAGGGTGGCTTTCAGCTAAACTGTTCTTGACTACGGTTAACACTTTGTTGTACGTCGCTCTGGATAAGAGCGTCTGCCAAATGCCTGTAATGTAATAATGTAATGTAAAGTACAGTTTGCGAGGATTAGAAGCAGAAGATTGAATCTTGGAAAAGAAAAAAAGATTTAGCAGAGAATATTCTATCAAAAATAATGTATTTATCAACCCATGCACAGTTCTATTCTCACCTATTCACTTGAGAAATATTTTCACATTAACAAATTAATTAATGCATTTTAAAAATAATAGTTTTTGCTTGACCTCAGTGCCTTGTCTTTTGTAATGTGTGGCCAGTACTATTTTTTGTATTGTTCAATAGACCACAACACGGTCAACTTCCTGTTTGTTTAGCTGAATCCGACTCCTCTGGGGTACTCTAGCTTTCTGTTGTTTGGGTTTCAGTCAAAAATAATGTTTATCAACCAGATGCCCAGTGGTATTCTCAATTCAAAAATATTTTCACATTAACAAATTAATTAATGCATTTAAAAATAATAGTTTTTGCTTGAAACAGTACAGTAAACTTCAATAACCCAACACGTGTTTGTTTAGCTGAGATTTATTAGTTTAACTATGTTTTGGGTTGTCAGTACAGGCCCACTAGGGAGTTATTCCTTGCCAACAGGCATGGGAGTGCCAAGCTTGAGAAGTATTAAGGACTTAAAGCAAACCTCTGAGTAAACTTAAGTAACTAGATGCTGCTGTTGGTTAATTGCGTTTGCACAAAGTTATAAAACAGGACATATGGTGTGTTAAGTCATTAATAGTGCACTGCTATTTTACACTTGTTTGAGGTACATACCATTTTTTTTTGTCACTCATTCATATTTAGCAAAGAAGTAAATGGAAGGATAAACAGGTCTGAAATGAGTATCAGTGAATTCATTGAATGGAGGGGATATGTAGATGCGCCACAACAATCCATTTGCCGCAGAGTTTTGTTCAAATCCTGTATCGGTTACACAAATCAGGACAATGGCATATGATTGAAGATAGGGTAGATACAATACATGCATAGAACTGTCAAAGAAAATAATAATCAATTTTCAAAATAAATTAAAATATATCATTTTTATTGAAAAGGCTAAATTTATGTACAATTCACAGGGCTGTTACTCAAAATTATTACATTTGAATGGTTCACCATCATACTCTGTAAACTTTGAGATGAGCACATTGGTTGAACTCATCTGTCACTGATAATTAGTACTTATTATGATGTCCAAAAAGGTGCACTTGGCAACAGCCTTAAGGCAAGAAAATCGTACACCTGTTGCCAAGAACCCATCACAAATTTATCTGTACCAAAAAAAAAAAAAAACCAAAAAACACAAAGCTAGTTCAACATCCTACATTTCTGTGTAAATTACATCATATCAACATTTCGATCTTAAGGTATAGCCTAATTCAATGTTGACAAAGCCTCAGTGGAGAGAGCGAGAGAAGTAGAGCAAGGAGGAGAGAAAAGAAAGACTTGTTTTACTTGTTCCTGCATAACTTAAGAAGGTGTGACTGAGAAACAACCCACTATAAACAGGAGAGGAGTGCGGAGCGGACATTAGAAAGGGTTTTAGCTCAATAACGCTGCACAGACAGAGACACAAAGAGATAAGGTAAGAGAGTGTCGCAGCTTTTTAACTGGTTTTTACTGGATAATGGCTATTTGTGCTTGGCGAACTTGCGTTTATGTTTATACAGGGCAGCAGGGCTTTTTGTCAATGTCACACAAAGTAAAGGGGGTGCGGCTCTGACCTACAGATAATGTTGGTTTTACTCCCATATACTCTATGTGCTCTCTTTGCATCTCTGCCAATCACTGCACCTGTGTCTGTGCTCGGTTATGGGGTTCATTTGGTATTGAGTGTGGATGTCTGTTGAGTTTGGGGTGACAACACTTCCACTTTTTCAAGCAGAAAATGCTGTGTTACGAAAGGAACTGAGGCAATTGAAAGATAGGCAGCAGTAATAAATCTGGACTATGTAAACACAGCAAGCACACGCCCTGTGCCTTTACGTGAGGTGGCTCAAAATGGCTCTGGGATCAAATACGTAGCTTTTATATGATATACAATATATATTCAAAATAGAGTGATGAAATACAGTGATAAGCATGTTGCTCTTTATAGTTTTCCCACAGTAATGAAACATATTGTGTGACTTGTACCCACATAGTGAAGAACAGAGAAGGGAGGGAAACAGAGAAGAAGCTATGGAGAAGTGAAAATGTCTCAGAATGAGAAATGAGGCTGAATTAACTGAATGATATACAGCCTGGTTGGATGACTGGCATTTGGAAAGGAAAGTAGGATTATGAGGTAAATAAAGATGTAGGGATTGAGGGAATGGAGGAATGCCAAGGAGGAAGAGGAAGATAGGGGAAGGTGGAATACCACTGTCAGGAATTATGACCCACTCAAAGTGTTTGACGGATTAAGATTGAGTTTGCATTGAACCCACATTTCTCCTCTTACATCTTTCAACACAGCCTTTGTCTCAAATTCCCCAACTTTTTATGAAAATCACTTCAAAAGCCATACATGGCATAGATGCATTTATATAGTGTACATTAAAATAAAATGTATAAACAATTATAGACCTATATGCTGATAAAATAAAACACAGACAATTATTTTTTTATTTGAAAAAGTGTTTTGTTTGCCAGCCATTGTGTTTGATAAAGCTAGCTGGCTGGTTAGTAAAAGTGAACTAAATTCTGTTTACTTACACTATCAGTCAAAACTTTTAGAATACCCCCATTTTCCAGTTTTTACTGAAATTTAAGCACTTCAAGTCCAGTGAATAACCTGAAATGGTACAAAGGTAAGCGGTAAACTGCCAGAGGATAATAAAAAAAAAGGTTTAGGTTACCAAAAACTGAAAAATAATGTACATTTCAGAGTTATAAAAAAATGCCCTTTTCAGGGAACAATTAATGGGTTAACGTGGGTTAAGAATCACTCTGTGAAAGTCGCCGACTCTTAAACCAGCAAAAGAGCCCCAGACCATCACGCTTCCTCCTCCATGTTTGACAGTTGGTGTCAGGTACTGAGGAACCATCCTTTCGCCCACTCGACGGCCTACAAAAACCTTTCCAAATTTCAAGAATTCAAATTTTGATTCATCGGTCCATAAGACCTTCTTCCAGTCTTCAGTAGTCCACTGCGTGGTGCTTCATGGCCCAGGCAAGCCTCTTTTTCTTATTTTGCCATCTTAGCAATGGATTTCTTACAGCCACAAGACCTGTCAAACCTGCAGCTCGAAGTCTTCTCTTCACAGTTGAAACTGAGACTTCCTTAATTTGACCAGTGTTAAGCTGTGCTTGAAGCAGTTGTCCTGTGAGCTGCCTATCACGCAAGCTGTTGACTCTCAGAAACTTGTCTTCTGATTTTGTTGTGGCGTTGGGTCTGCCAGACCTCTTCCTGTCAGAGTTTCCTCCAGTTTTCAAGTGCCTTTTGATGGTGTAGGAAACTACTCACTGCCAAAAAATTTACATAATTTTTCTGTTTTTGGTAACCTAGACTTTTTTTTTTTACCTCTGGCAATTTACTGCTTACCTTTGTACCATTTCAGGTTATTCGCTGGACTTGAACTGCTTAAATTTCTGTAAAAACTGGAAAATGGGGGTGTTCTAATTGTGTTCTTTTGACCGGTAGTGAACATGCAAGCCTAGTTAATCTAGATACTGATACTGATTGGACTTCAAGACTTCGACTTCTACTATTCATTCAAGTAGGGCCAAGTGATATATAAATATATCTACAAAAATATCAATATATCCTCAACATATAGAAATATATGAATATAATCATATTTCAAGAAAGATTTTTGGGACATTGGAGCAAATCCCCTGTATCACTTCTTCAATCGTACACATTATTTTTAAGTGAAAAAATAGCCCATTTAAGATGGCATGGACATGGGTGCTTATTAATAAAGTGAATGCACGATAAAGTATTCATAATTCTCTCCTGGATATAGTTATGTCATCATTGTAACTAAGACTTGTGTTCTGAGTGCTTACAGCTGTCAAAGTGTGATTATGTCAAAACCGTTTTCAGATAATTATACTTTTCAACACATTCTTATCTGCTTTATCACATGCAAATATTGATTGTAGTGAAGCAGAAAGGGGTGGAGAATGTTTGATAAAGGTTGTTATTCTTGCAAAGCAGATTACCTGCTAAAATCGATCAGATCAAATGTGAAATAGTAACTGTTTTTGGCAATGACATAGAAAGGTGCCTTTGAAATAATGAAGATATCAGTCAGAAATCTCAAGCGGTCAAATGTCTACAATGTTTTTATCCATGCACAATAAAAAAAAGTTGATCATAAAAAAAGAAATCTCAAGCGGATCTCCAATAAAGAATGTGTGTAGATTCTTAAATCGAAATAATTCTTCAATAAAGAACACCTGTAATTCAAAAAACTCTTTAAAAAAACCTCACAAAGGTAAGAGGGCTAAGGCCGTGGTCACTGGCCAAGTTCAAGCAGGGTCTTTGAATGGCATATTTTTGTCCAATCCCGCCCAACATCCAGCCATGCTCCATCCCATGACCTGCAGTCAGGTGTACTTCAGTTTGTTGGATATGATTTTATGCATTATGGATTTGTGACGAGTCATATTTCTTTGACCGGTACCGGTCAAACCACTAGGGGGCTGGGGATAAACAAAAGATCTCTCAGCCGAAATATCAAACGAAACCATATTACAATGGAAAACGTGCGCCCATGCTGAATAAAAACCTTGATTCCTACCTGAATTATTGGTCCTCTTTGAACCTGTGAGGATAACTCAGAAGATTCTTAAATTGTCCTGTCCCCTTTGCTGCCATATTAGATAGCTAATGTTAGCTAACTAGAGCTAGCAAACTTGTCAAGCGCACAGTCACACGCACACTTGCTCAACCACACAGCAAGTACACTCCTCAAATAAAAATGAAAACTTAAATTACAAGGCAATTTTTGGAAAGGCCATTTCCTTGATTGGCAGATCAAACTGTAGAATCTTGGCGCTTCTAGCCTCTTCCCTTCAGCAAACTGCATAACCAGGGAGTTCAGCTGCGGGAGGAGGAGGGCAAAAGCCACGAAACCAGGGCAGGGATGTTCAAAGACACCGATGGAGAGAGAGAGACGTGCAGATTAGATTTATGCCAATCCGTGTAGTTAATTATTTCCTCAAGTAATGCACCAATTTCATAAAAAAACACCAAGTAAAAATTAATGAGGGGAGTTCCATCCAAAGTTAACAAGGGAGATGATCTTGTACCGTTTGGTTAACAAGGGGGATGCCATCCCACCCTCAATTCGAGCACTTGTTATACTGTCGTACATTATTCAGTCGTGCTATATACTCAATGCATTTTGGACACCTTTCACCGGAAGTAACATGTTGGTTTGCTGATGTTTGCGATTTGTTCCCTGGTAGGACTTCTTCAGTTCTGTTCTTTCCTCTGTCAAACATTGTATGTCTCTTTCCCTATCCTCCCCCTTCTCTCTTTCAGTCCAAACCTCCCAGGAATGCAAATGGCTTCATAAGTCCAGAGAATGTAAACCCATCACCACTGTAGTTCTTTTTAGAATATGAAATATGGTTGAAGAACTATGGACAGATATACAGTGCATATACTTCCAAAATATCAAAGCAACCATTAGAAATTCTAAAGTTTGTTCTCTAAACAACTATAAGTAGCCAACCTTAAAATCATATAAATAATATATACATTAGAAGCATATGTTGTTGGAGCTTTAAATTGATTTCTCGTTATGAAGTATTTTTTTGTGAACCTCAGGGAAAGTGTTTAGTTGGACATACTTTGAACACTTCATGATAAGATTCAATTATACATTTGCTTACAATGGCATTTAAATGCAATGCAACAAATTCACAAAGATTCCATCATTTCCTCTCAGAATATTGGCATACTCTATCACAGTTAAGAGATGTCCATTACATTTTAATGTGGATGAGACCTTGGCTGTTAAACTAACATTCCCTACAATTGCACATGATACATTCTGTGAAAATGGTAGACAGCATTGTAAATTGTAATCTTGAACTGGATGTCACAAGGTTTTCTTATGGTTAAAATGTTGCAGATCCTTCTCCTCAGCCAATGTTTCATTGTGAACCTTTGGAATTACAACAATAGTATTGGTTTAATGATGATACAGTGCAGTACACCGTGGTCTGCCCTGCAAAGCAACTTGTAGCCTCCAGTTAGAGGACTTGGTGTATTGGGGGAGTGTGAGTATTGGGCTAAATCATCTCCTCAGACCCCCCTAGTCCTGTCAGTCCTTGCCAAACAACCATGTGTGGATATACATAGCATTATCAAATCAGCTAAATGTTCAGTTATCAGGTTTAAACATTACCATAGTAGATACACTACCGATCAAAAGTTTTAGAACACCCCCATTTTCCAGTTTTTACTGAAATTTAAGCAGTTCATGTCCAGTGAATAAAAAAAGTTTAGGTTACCTAAAATTGAAAAATAATGTACATTTCAGAGTTATAAAAAAGGCCCTTTTCAGGGAACAAGTAATGGGTTAACGTGGGTTAACAGTAACTCTGTGCAAGTCACCGACTCTGGATCCAGCAAAAGAGCCCCAGACTATCACGCTTCCTCCTCCATGTTTGACAGTTGGTGTCAGGTACTGAGGAACCATCCTTGCGCCTACTCGACGGCCTACAAAAACCTTTCAAAATGTCAAGATTTTTAATTTGGATTAATCGGTCCATAAGACCTTCTTCCAGTCTTCAGTAGTCCACTGGCAGTGCTTCATGGCCAGGCATGCCTCTTTTTCTTATTTTGCCATCTTAGCAATTACTTTCTTACTGCCACTCGACCTGTCAAACCTGCAGCTTGAAGTCTTCTCTTCACAGTTGAAACTGAGACTTCCTTACTTCGACCAGTGTTAAGCTGTGCTTGAAGCTGTCCTGTGAACCGGCTATCACACAAGCCATCAACTCTCAGAAACTTGTCTTTTGATTTTGTTGTGGCTTTGGGTCTGCCAGACCTCTTCCTGTCAGAGTTTCTTCCAGTTTCCAAGTGCCTTTTGACAGTGTAGGGAACTACTCACTGCCAAAAAATGTACATTATTTTTTAGTTTTTGGTAACCTAAACTTTTTTTGTAACCTCTGGCAGTTTACCGCTTACCTTTGTACCATTTCAGGTTGTTCACTGGACTTGAACTGCTTACATTTCTGGAAAAACTGGATCAGTAGTGTACATTCAGTTAATGTTTCTAAATATTATTATAACCACTGTGGAAATGTTTGCGTTAAGTCATTAGCACAGCAGCTATTGAAATTAACAGTTACCATGCTTGGCTGACTCAACTCCCAACTCTCAATTTTCCAGTGCCTGAGTAAAATTGTACTGAAATACAATAGAATAAGTCAAGCTGTGCTATCTCTCCCTCTTTCTCTCTGTCTATCTCTGCCTCACTCAGATGGAGCAAAAGTCACGGCCCCCCCCTTCTGTGGCTCCCCGAAACCCAGGAGCCTTCAGAGTGATGGGCCCCCCAGGGACCCTGAGTGTCCCTCAGTCCTTTGTGTCCAACCCGCCACCCTACCCTGGACTCAAAGGTGAAGGGTGAGAGGGGAATCAGTTAGAGAGACAGCCCTGATCCCAAAGAAGGGGAAGGAGAGAGAGGGCTGTGCCATACAAATTCCCTTGCCATGAAAAACTGTGCTAGGATATATCCTCACCTTCATAACTCTTTTATGTTGTTAGCAAGTCCCTTCATCCATGGGACTTACATTGCTGACAGTCATATATCTTGAACATTCTGTAGCCCATGTATGCCACCTGGTTTACACATGAGTGATTGAAGTGTATTACCTTGCTCAAGGGTGCAGAAGCAGCAGTGTCTCGCCTGGGATTAAACCCCATTACCCTCAGGTCCAGAGGCCAGGGCTCCCTTCATAATACAACAAGCTGAACCATCCTGTCAGTCATACTGGTCACACCCAGAAATGAGGCATGGTCAGTGATCAGCCTATCTGACCTTCTCATTGTATTTCGTATGTGAGCGTAATTGTTAGTTGCAGAGAAGATAAATAATTGATTAGGATTCTGGATGTGAAGGGGTGTGCTTTAAAAGTCATATGGGGGCTCCAGGTGGCATGACCCGGATAGGCATTGTTCTATGTGCAGGTTGCCCACCGCAGCCTGGGTTTGATCCCTGCCTCTGCCAGCCTGGCTCCTCTGTTTACAATATATAATATACCCAAGGGGGAGGGTGGGTATGGGTGGGAAGTCAGCATAAATTCAGCTCTGTGTGTGTCGATGGCTTGGTGGGTTCCATCTCAGAGGAGACAGTTCAGTTTGCCTTTGTCCCTGCCGGTCCCAGAGCTGCAGATGGTGAAGTCATAGCACAAGGGAAAGGGATATTTCACATAGATGAAGATATAATTTCCCACCAAATTGGGCAAAAAAATGGCAAAAAACCCCCAAAAATAAAGAAATTCAGAAGGGCGAGACCTATGAACAGAGGAAACAGATACCGGGCATGTTATTGAGCAGGGTTGATGTGTCCACCTTTGGTCCTCATTAACTGTAAATATCTCCCCTCTCTCACAGTGAATGGTTCTGTTAGTGAGCAGACATACACGTCTCTATTACAGGCTGAGAGGGAAGTGGTACGTAACAAGTCCATGACTGTGTCTGTATGAGTGTGCTGTCAGTACAAACGTCTTGTGACTGGATTTGTCACCACCAGTGTGTGTTTGTGCATATGTTTCTATGGGTGTGAGGGGCAGTGTTTGGGAGGGAGGGTAAGCATACTTTACATTTACCATGGAAAGACTATGTGAGAGAAAGGTCAACACTGCTGCTTCCACAGATAAATGGAATTGTCTAATTTTTTTCAGGCTTATTTTGTAAGGCTAAGTACATATTGGCCTGGATTTCATACACATTTGCCCTTAACCTTGACTTACAATTAAATGCAAGTTTTAGTTTTTATCGTCACCAACACAATTTGTTATCACAAGTTCAGCAATCATCCAAATTAACTTGTCAAATTATGTTTCTGAACAAAAATAAGTAATGCTTGTCTCTGAGTTGTAGTATAAATGCGCTGTGTCAGCATTTTGTATAGTTTATTGGACCTCCTTCTTTAACATTGCTACTGTCTCTTTCCAGTGGAAAGACCTGACTGCTTGTACCGTTCTCTCTGCATTCCCTCAGGAGATCCTGAACCACTGCTTTGACGATATTGAGTTCTTCATGGGAAAGCTGCAGAAGTCGGCTGAGGCCCACAGTGTGCTGAACCAGAGGAAGAAAAAGAAGAAGAGCCAGCGCAAGAAAGAAGAGGAGGGTAAGCAAGGGTGGGAAAGGGGCACTGTAGGAGAGGGAGGGATGGAGCAACAGGAGTAGCTATTGGATAGGGTGTGGGCGTGCCTATCTCTGTGTGAAATTGATCAGTTTGGGGCCTGTATTCATGAAGTGTCTCTGGGTAAGAGTGCTGATCTAGGTTTAGGTGTCCCATGTCCATACCCTAGTCTAATCCATTAAGAGCTACTCTGAGACACTTTATGATTACAGGCCCAGGAGAAAGATTGGCACTGTTCTTTAAAGACTGGTCACAGGTCTAAAGTGTGTATTGTGACTGAGGGAGTGGTGGTATCCCTGATTCAGCAAGAGATTAACCAGACACACCAGCATGGGCAGAGGCAGATAAGAAAGGTCACATGACAGGTCCTGTAGATTGAAACCATGCTACACTGTGAAACTGGAGAGGAAAAGAGGGATTAAGAGAGGGAGGAGGATGACAGAGGACGATGACAAGGAGAGGGGAATGTGTGTGGCATCATCAGCATTATGCCTGTGAAGGTGACCAGTGATCATTTCCTCATGTCATGCGTAGATGACCTTCTGACATTGAGAGCTCGTCCTCCGACAGAAGATGAATTCAACGACATTTTCCAGAAATTCAAGTACAGCTTCAGTCTACTGGTGAGATACTGAAGCCCCGCTAGTGTGACATGTAATGCAACTGATACATTTATACTCTGTGCTATACTGTACTGCTGACTAGTACTATTAATAAACTACTGGGTATTGCACATTCTAAAGTGTTGGCTTATTTGCTGATTAACCATTACATAAGACACTCTTCAGATACTATGACAGTTTAGAATTATAGGGTTCAATCTGCAGATAGTATAGTTTTGAGGTACCAAGCTTTAAAACTTTCAAGTCCCATACCATTACATTGCTTTTTTTTTCTATGTCATTTTTAATATGACATAAAAACAATTTCAGTTGTTTAATCTGTTGTATAGAAAAATAAGAATAACAAATTTTTTCAAAAATGTCAGATAGAACCCTATATTTCTAAGCAACTATTCTATTTAACCTCAAGGATTCACCATAACACCAGAAGGCTCCTGTGTGTGCCTTGTGTCATAGTGTACATACATGCACACATACACATTGACTGGCTGGAGCTCCATGTTAATGTCAATGTGATAACATATTGAGCCGACAAGGTCTGAATGTATAGGTTGTGGCAGTGGATCAAAGTGCTGACGGTGGATCCTGTGCTTGCGTTCTGTTCTTCAGGACCGGTTGAAGTTCTCCATCACAAATCCAAACTCAGAGGAGCTGCTGCATCACATCTTCATAGCCCTGGACCTGGTGAGTTGGACATACCCCTCATTTACTCAAGTGTTTCCTTTATTTTGACATTTACCTGTAGAATGCTGCAATTGTGTACTTTATTGAATCTCAAGAAATGTGCATCATACGATTACACAAAAGAAAAGGTTGGATAAAATACTTGACCTGTAGACACATGTTCATATCTGGATAGGAAGGGGTGACACACCTTGTGTAGGTAATGAATGTTATGACTAATAATATTATGTGAGAATGTTTGGGAGGAGTACTACAGTATAACAAAGGGACAAACAATAAAATATATAGGTAAAATGTCAAGATGCAAGCACTTGAAAATCACTGTAATGAGGAGTGTGCCGATACTTCCTGAAATATCGGTCTGAAAGCCCCTGATTATACAAAATGATACAAAATATCCCCTCATGCTTAGAGTCATGGATAAAAATGCTTGGCAGGCCCAGTTGGCCATTATTTTGGCTACTATTTTGGCTAGAAGAAGATATCTCAGTGACATTAAAATAAGGATGATTGTTGGGGCACATTTTGTAGGAGCTTCAGTGACAAAGTTTCACAAGGAACAGTGGCTAAGATGATGTTGGCATGAAAGTCTGAGGGAAAAACATCATCAAGTAGGGGCAACTGTGGTCAAAAGCGTATTCTCCTTGGCCGTGATGTCCATGTATTGTTTCAAGATGCAAGGCAAAATGGACAAACAATTCTTCACATGCTATTCTAGGGTTGCAGTGCATAAACCCCTTATTACACCTACAAATGTAGATTTGTGAGTAAAGTGGTGCAAAAAACCTATGTAGTAGTCTACTGAGCAATCATAAAATCATACAGTCAGATGAGTCATCCTTTACCCTGTTCTCAACAAGGGGATGAGCTTATGTGTTGTACACACCAAAAGAAACCTACAGGCCCAACTACAATGCCCCCAACCAGAAGGCACGAGTGCTCACTGAATGGTCTGATGAGCATGAAAATGATGTATACCATCTGACATGGCCGTCTCAGTCACCAGATCTCAACCCAATCTCTCCTATGGGAGATTCTGGAGCGACACCTGAGACAACATTTTCCACCAAAATTGGCTTGTGGTGGCTAATTAATACACTATATATTGGTGTTTCCTTTATTTTGGCAGCTACCTGTATATCACAATTACATTCTTATTTGCATTTTTGCATGATATTATTTAAAGACAATAATATCTTCAAGTAAATGCAAAGAAAGTTCTGATGTTATGAGTGTATTTCAATGCACTTTTGTATGGATATTAGCAGATATTCTGGACAAGAGGATCTGCTAAATGGGCATAACATAATGTAATATAAACTGTATTTTTAATTTTGATATGTTTTTTGCAAGTTGATGTTTCCCAGGTCATTCTGTGGGGGTGTGTTAAAGCTGAGTGGTGTTCAGAGCTCTGTAAGAGCAGATTGAGGAATACTCATTGTGTGTATAAGTCATAACTAGGGTCCAGAGAAAATCTTGGGTTGTCTATCTGGCATGTACTTAAGTCCTCCAAAGGGATTGATGGAGCCTCTATTTCAAGCTATGTGTCAAAGATCATTAAATAAATTGCAACAAGCATCTCAGTTAATCATTCAATTACCACTTAATCTGGCGCATGAGAAGAATGACAACTCAATGTTTATGTTTACACTTATAACGTTCAGACATGTATTAGACAATGCTGCAATAAAATAGTTTTTCTCTGAAAAGGTGGGAAATGTTGATATAATATGAGCAACTTGTCCTACAGTATTAAAAAATATTTTAAGACGAAAAAATAAAACAACCTATTTGCATCAAGGCCACGCAATTAAAAACAGGGGCGGTTGTGGATGTCACACTGGAAAAAGTCTGGTGCTCTAAAATTTTAAGCTAAATGTAATCACTGTCATTTGGTTTATTGTGTCTTATTTCATGATGCATGAAAACCTGCCCATAAGATACACTTATCTCATCATTGGCAGAATTAGTCACAAGTAGATACATTAAATCAGGTTGGCTCTCTGCTTTCTGTTTTCCCCTTGCCCGTATTTTTGACTTTCGTGTTTTGTGTCTTGTGTTTTAGTTCAACCAAATTTGATGCAGGTATCATTTTCTTTACTTTCAATATATGGTACTACACATCCAAATAATAGTTTCTAGTGAATTTAACAATGGTGATGTCTAAAAACCAATGACAGTTTATGTACCCACAGGTCGTATGCTAAAAGTTTCACGCCTAAATTGCCCTGTAACTTCTAACCAAGTCACTGATGTGATTCATTTGTAAGATTAACTTGTTGTATTGACATCTTAGCTGATATTATTTTGGCAGATGAAAGCACATAGTTTCAAAAGGTTCACCAGAATAGAGTTGTGGTAGCGTGACGTAAATTGTTGACAGTACAGTAGTCCAATTTTAGCATGCTTTTCTAAGCTACTATTAAAGTACCATCTAATACCATATACCTGTTCAACTTCTGTCCATGTTTCATATCCTCCACACTTACCCATAACAGCATAATTCTATTGTCTTATGCTGTCTGTTTTAGTCTCTAATTTAACAATTAGTCACATATCTGTGCTGATTGCCAAAGGATTACTGAGCTCTGGGTGCCTACAGAGACAGCTGGAGGATAACTGCTGAAATTAAGCTTGACAGCCCAGGTGGGCACATGCTCAAGACTTTCTCCAGTCCCTAGTCATAACAGAAGTTGGGGTGTAAGAGCAGGGCAGGACTTGAGGTCAGCTATGGGTTGGAGTAGAAGTGCTCACGCTGATGCTGTCTGATCCCAGATTGTGAAGACCACCGGAGGGCCTGCAATGGGTGCGACCGTGTCCAGCCCGGCACTGACCAGTGGCGCCGTGACACTGCTGCAGGACAACCTGACGGAGGAGGAGAAGCAGCTGTGGACCTTGTTGGGGCCTAACTGGACCCTGCCCAGGTCAGTAAACCTGGGGCTCTGCAGGTCATTCACACAGGCATCAGTGCTCTCTGACCTCTCAATAAGTGCCTACTGTAGTGCAGGGAGCATTTATTGTTTCTACACGTGAGTGTGAGCAGAGCTATAATTCAGAGCTATAACGTGAGCAGAGGTCCATCAGCTCACTGCCCCATGGTCAGTTGCACATACCCTCTTGTAAGCCAAACAGAAAGAAAATAAACAAATCCAATTTCAACTTATTTAAAGACCATCAAATCTAATTATAACAACATCCAATGTGCAATATAAGCATAGTATCATGAGGAGCTTTGATATTTTATTTGTTTTCTGATTTGGTATTTATCATAGTATGTGTTATTCAGAGTTTATTCTTTATTTAGGCTATCCTACTAACAACACCATATAGACTATGTTTTATATGTGATTGGAGATTTCACCACCTGTGACTGATGCACCTGCAATTCTATCACCAACTATTGGACCTCTTTCAAAATCTGTTAGATCTCTCATGCTGCTTTAAAAACTCACATATTAAATGTTGATTTTCTATAGCAGAAACATTTTGCTAATTAATATTGACATTAATGTGAAATTTGTAAGATTCCGTTTTTATTGGGAAATAGTTACTTCAAAATATGAGTCATTTTTCATTTGGTGTTTCTATTATTTTGTCTACCTCCTGTATATATATATATATATATATATATATATATATAGGCTCCATCAGTATATCTGATGTATATGATTGTAGATATTGCTATATCTACAGTACCATCAGTAGATTCTGTGTTGATTCTCTATGTTAGCCCGGTGTCTCTTATTGTGAGTGTACCTATGCACATGTTTAACACTCCCACTCTCTCAGCTCTCAACTCAGTGAAACAGTCTCCCCTTACACACCTGTCTTCATGGACGCATGGAAGCCTGAGGCTTTTGATGCGGAAGGACAACTCTGGGAGGATCCTATTGAGTCACAGCACAAGAAGGAGGCACTGAGGCAAAGTCAAAAGGTTAGACCACCTGATATGCTTGACTAAAACAAACAAAAAACAGTTATGACATAAAGGGTCTGGACACAAGATTCAGCTCTCACATGCTACACCAATACATACAATGATGATCAGAAATGGATAGGCCACCACTGCTTGCTTTGATTTAGTTGCAAGCCAAATGACAAAACACATAGGACAAGTCCACTATATTTCATATCCTGTACCAATCATTCAATTGTCACTTACTGACTACTTCACATGCACGATTAGAAGCTTACAATATATCTGCCTGTAGAACCTAAGCCAAGCAAGTGTGATTCCTTATGACTGAAGTCTTTCAGGCATTGACAGGTTCACAAAATTGATAGTGCATTGATAGTGTTGGATGATCAGTGGTGTATATGCTTGCATAGAGTGACTCCTCAATTCCATAGCATTGGCAGGGCTGTAACTTACCATCACCGTCATTTTCTCTCTTTCTCTCAACATTTCCTGGCCAGCATGCTGAACAGCAGAAAAGCCCAGGACAGTCCAATGATGAAATGTAAGTGTCCAATAATTCCTCCTTTTTTTTGGGGGGGGGCCTCCCGCGTGGTCCAGTGGTTACAACGTCCGACGCTGGCCACGGAGACCGGGGTGCAATTCCCCATCTCGCCAGAGTCGGCTCTGGCCGGGAGTGCCACCAGGGGCGGCGATTGGCTGTCCGCCCCAGGGAGGGGGGAGGGAAGCTGACATGACATTCGCTGCGCATAAGAGTGGCCCTGTAGTACCGGGTTACGGTCGACGGCTTGGCGAGTGCCGACTCGGAGGAGGGCGTTACTTCGCCTTCGTCACTACCGGTCGCAGGACTACGGCAGCGAACTCACATTACTAGGGGGGGATTGGCTACCAAATTGGGAGAAAATGGGATAAAATCTAAAAAAAACTAAAAACATTTAACAGCAACAGTTTTTTCTCAACTACACTGTACATTAACTATGTGGAACTGTGGTGGAACAATAGTCTCTACTCTACCAATTACACCCTCTATTTATTTCGATTTAACCCACCCCACACGGGTCTGCTTCTCGTCTCTACGAGGCAAGCTAATTCTCCGTGGGCAGCGAACTCCGCTTCCTTCAAGATGGAATTCGCCCACCCACGTTCTGGAGACTCCTTTTCCATGCTTCATGGTGAACCGGTACGAGCTCCCTGCATGCACGGAAATCTTCCCTGTGGGTAATGATGAATAGGAATGAGTAGGATATAGGATAAATATGAGTTCTGTCTCGAAAGAAGCGGTTCATTGCTGGTCCCGGAGTGGTGGCTAGTCCCATAGATGCAGGCGGCGGGCTCGTGGAGGAGGGTGAATTGAAGCAATAGAGGGTAAATTTGACTATCAAATTAGGAGAAAAATTGGGAAAAAATCTAAAAGAATTAAAAAAACTATTAAAAACATGGGAACCACAGGGTATCTCTGTCACAGTATGTCCAGTGAATATCATAGATCTGTTATAATGTCATTTCTGAGCTATATGCATGGGTTTTTGTATGAGAGAGGGTGTGAATGTTCTCCTCTCTCCTTGTGCCCTCTCCCAGGGACTTCTGTGATCTACCCCCTGAGGGAGAGAGGATGTACTGCTGCAGCTATGACTTTGTAGCTCGAAACAGCAGCGAACTCTCTGTACTACAAGGAGAAACACTGGAGGTGCTGATCCCATTTCTAATTTTGCTGTCTTTATCTTCATATTGTTTGTCTGTTGTTTGCTCCTTGTCAGCTGACAGAATCTGCTGTACTGCATGACACAGGCCCTGGTGTCATACAAATTAGTTTCTGTCTCATCTGTTTAGTCCAGAGATGTCCAAAATCTATTATACGTTCATGTTCATACAGCAGATAGCAGATAAGCAGTGGTTCACCCTGTTAAGAGACTGTTCGGGTGTGTGGATGCACTCAATGCTTTGATATCAGTACATCAGATGTGCCAGTACAGACTAGTTGTTGGATGTAGTATCACCCAGAAAAGGTGGGTTTCAGTCATTGTGACTGTCCGAGGATCATTATGTGGTTCTGTGTGGCTCAGTTGGTAGAGCACAGCGTTGGCAACGCTTACATAGGTTGTGGGTTCAATTCCCACTGGGACCACATATACTGAAATATGTATGCATTCACTACTGTAAGTTGCTTTGGATAAAGGCGTTTGCTAAATGACATATATTCATTATGCAACAGTGACCTCCTCTGATTGATCAGGTGTCTTCTTGTCTTCCTGCTCCAGCTGCACATTAAGTGCACTCTTCCGACCAACAATTGCACAGCTCAGCTGGTGGTCTGTACTTGTTTGCACTCTCCCTAATTGACAGAGGATGTTGCAACAATGAGACAGGCCTACAAATTACAATTGTAAATACTGAATTGGAGAAGAACATAAAAGTGTGCATTGTTGTTTATGTATCTAGAAAGACTACCAACTTGGTTGTAACCCAATTGGCAAAACACTTAAAAACCATACCAACATGGCTTATCAATTCATGTTTCAACATAATGCTTTTGGGCTGTCCATGAGACTTGACGCATTTGGTCTGAGAAAGTAAGCATAAAAAGTTCATGTTTTCTTTGCATTGTCCTGAATGAATCTCTCAATCCGAATTTTAAGCAGATGGTGCATGGTGCGTACTTGTCCATTTCTTTAGTTACACTATTGCAAATTTCTACCGTTTAATCATTTGACTATACAAGTCCATACCAATTAAGGTATGTTACAATATAGTTTGTATACTATGCACTCCTGTATTAAATATATTTTCTAGCTACAGTGAGTTAACTTGTTTGCAAATCCATATTAGTTCCCATGCTGTTGGCTAGTTAGCAAGATACTTTAGGGGCAGCTTATTATCTAAAACATTTGTTCATTAGCCAGGATTCATGTGGTATGGTGGCAGACAGATGCAAAGCTTGATTTTATTGCTGAATGACAGTTGTTTTCTCTCTAACGTTAGCTAGCTATGATGTAATTTGGAGTATGTGCAGGTTACTAGCCAATGGACTTAGCCAGCTAGTTAGGTGTAAATAAGTGAATGAATCCAGTAGTGTTCTATTGTTGTCTATGGAAAAGATTTTTAGAGAGTGGTTTCAGAATGATATTTTGCTCTACATCTTCTGCTAAGAAGTTGCATGCCCACCAAACTCACCTTACTTATAGACAATAACCTGATAGTCTGAAAAGTATTTTGTGATATTGCCAGTAGATTGTGAGAACAAGACTATGTATAGCCTACAAAAAAGCGTGCTTTCCATGGTCATGTCAACACGTGCACTCTCAACCGCACAGCCTGTTTTTGCAAGGAGTCCTCAATGTTTCAAAAGCCTACACCATACAAATGACAGGAATCTCTAAGGAAAAAACGGTGACATTAAGTAAGGAAAATAAATGAGTGCACCAGTGCTTAAAGCCAGTTATAAATGCTGTACTATTTTAGTGTATTTATGGCTTGTAGCATTTTGCAACCCTCCAATATTTTTTTGGTGTTCTATTAAACTGCAAAGCTTACTCCCGTGCTGATGTTTTACACAGCCTCGTTGAGCGCCTGTATACTCCACTATTTCTTCTCAAACAGCAACCATAACAAAAAAACAATCAGGTATATATAGCTATTATACTGCAATGTAGGGACAATATATTTACATACAATCAGTTGGCTACAACTGAATCAAAATATAAATAGACATGAGCACTATATGGGTGAAATGGTGAAAAAAAACATATAGGAAGGTATTTTTTGTAAGGGGGTTTCGACTCATGAACACAATACTAAGAAAAATCAAGGGACTCTTCCAATATACATTTAAATGACTTTATTTTGTTTAGTACGTACAGAATAGAACTGTGTTTAAAAAATAAGAAAATTCACGTGTTCAGCTGATACGCCTTCATCAGGTCACCAAACACCCGAAGAAGGCACTCCAGCTGAAATGAGTTGGTGTGGTTTTTAATGTTAAAAGTAATTCTATCCTGAATGCTTATTTTAATACGTTCTATTCCCCAAAGATTCTATTAACCTTATTTTCTCAAAAATATTAATTGTATCCTGACATCCTTTTCAGAGGGCCTGTACAGGCAACTTCCCAAATAAAGGAAATACTTGAGTAAATGAGGGATACAAAGTATCTTGAAAGCAGGTGCTTCCAAACAGGTGTGATTCCTGAGTTAATTAAGCAATTAACATCCCATCATATTTACAGTCATGTATAAAAATGCTGGGCAGGCCCAGTATTTTGGCTACCATGGCTAGAGAGAAGAGATCTCAGTGACTTTTAAAGGGGCATGATTGTTGGGACACATTTGATAGGAGCTTCAGTGACGCAGACTGCTCAACTTATTGATGTTTCACAAGGGTGGCTAGGGTGATGTTGGAATGGAAGTCTGAGTGAAGGACATCATCAGCGAGGGGCTGTGGTCATAAGCTCATACTCCTCAACCGTGATGTCCATGCATTGGTTCAAGAAGCAAGGCAAAATAGACAGGCAACTCTGAATCAGTTGAATGCAAATATCAGTCTAGGGTGTGAGCAGGGAGTTTCATCAAGAACAGTCCATTGAGAACTTCACAGGGACAGCTTGGATAATATGGTTGGCTTGCAGTGCATTAACCCGTTATTACACCTAAAAATACACATTTGCGTAAAGTAATGCAAAGAACACAGGAAGTGGTCTACTGAGCAGTGTAAATGGTCAATTGCATCATCCTTCACCCTGTCCTCAACAAGGAAACAAGTACATATATGGCAACACCAAACTTACCGACCCAAGTGCTTGTTTCCCACAGTGAAGGGTTTTGGCGTTTCTGTTATGGTGTGGTTTTGGTTATGTTATGATTTTGTTATGGTTATGGTTTTCCTGACATGGTTTAGGTCCATTCAACCCTTAGAAGGCAAGGTGATAACATCCTATGCCTAATCTATGCAGATTTGAGTGGTCTCTTCTGGCATGACAATGCCCCCATCCACAGGGTAAAAATAGTCACTGAATGGTTTCATGAGCATAAAAACAATGTAAACCATATGCCATGGCTGTTTGAGTCGCCAGATCTCAAACCAATTGAACACTTATGGGAGATTCTGGAGGACTGAAGGGGTGTCCGGTAGGATCAAATGTGGTTGAGTATAGGAAGCTGAGGGCAGTCATGTGGCAGGTAGTTAAGAAGGCAAAGCAGGAGTGCTGGCAGACTTATTGTGAAAACATTGGGGAGGACACCCCGCTTACTGAGTTGTGGTTGGCTGTTAGAAAGATGAGTAGTATATATCAGTGGGTTCATATCCATATCTTGAAGGCGTATGGTAAGGTAGTGATTAGTGATAGGGACACAGCAAATATGTTTGCCGACACATTTCAGCTGGTCCAGTGAGGTTAATGCGGACCAGGATAGCTGGACATCCAGGGTGGCTTTGTTTGGTTCTAATATTTTTGGGGAGAAACGATGACAATACTGCCCACATCAATGTATTTTTTGATGCTGCCAAGTTGAGGAGGGCTGTTAAAGCAGGTGCTAACACGGCTCCAGGGAAAGACAGGCTTTGCTGATGTTTCAGTACCTGGAAGGAATTCTGACAAGGTTTTGAACCTATTTAATGCAGCGTGGGAGGAGGGAGTATTTGGAAGCATTCAGCATGCAGTAGTGATTCCGATTAAGAAGCCAGGCAAGGAGGCAACCAACCTATCCTCATATAGACTAATTGCTCTTACTTCGGGGATGTGCAAACTCATGGACAGGATGATGACGGACAGGTTAGTTCAGTTCACAGCTCTTGGTTAATTATCAAAGCGGGTTTAGGAAAGGTCGCTCCACCATGGACAATGTTATCGTGCTTGATTGTGACATCAGTAGGGCATTTGTGAATAAGGAAATTCTAGTGGCGCTATTTTTAGGGTATTAAAAAGGCATATGACATGTTGTGGAGGTAAGGGCTGCTTTTAAATCTGTATTCCTTTGTATAATTAGATACAGAATTTCTGGATGTTGGATCTATTGGCTGCTCTCTGGGTTTGGTTGATGTTGTCAACATGAGCTAGCATGCTTATTAAAGGATATCTTATTGATTTAAACTCAGCAGTTAATTGGCCACCAGCTCCTTGAGATCACTAGCCAGCTAACACTATCAACCTGGAGACCAGCAGCAGTAGTCATGGTTAGCTAATAATTCACTACCAAGGGATAATCATGTCTGTTTGTACACATACGCATTGATTGTTAGTGTTGCCATAAACAACGTAATGAATTGCATTCTGTGTCAAGCTAATACTGGATTTGTTTTGTTCTGCATTTCCCTTCTATTGGACAATGTGATAACTGTAATGATTTGTAAAGATAAATGAGGTGCTGTAGATTTTTTTATTTTAGATGCTCAAATGCTCAGATTATAGCGCAAAGTATCCATTAGCAATGTGGGGGATGTATATAAATTGTGAGACATCACAGTTGCTGTGATTATGTGTCAAAACTCAAGCAAGGTGCACTCTTGTGGCATGGGCACAAAGTATCTTGGTTTTGGAGGTGATGCCAACATCGTTTGAGAAGCAGTATTTAATTGTATGTTAAGTGTGTGTAGACGTGTCTATGGAAACCACATGTTCACGTACAGCGCCCCTACAGGGAACAGATTTGGGCACCACGCCTTTATTCTTTTTCAATGGGCCTCAAAACTGGAGTGGGTGTATTGTAGACATTATAGACACCAGAGACTACAGTTCCAGTAATTGTTGTGATCAAACATATAATAAAGTTGTTTTCTTGTGTAGAATCTCATGTTTCAAAAGCGATAAATTAGTCACATTTCATGATATACCTGTGTATTTTTGTGCATGCCTTGTACAATATGTCAACTAAGTCTGTGTAAAACAGACTCGTGAACAGGACTCATGAACTAGAGGCCTTTTAGTGAGTCCTGTCACCATTGGTCTCCCAAGTGTCCCAACACCTATCCAATAATAATAATAATATAACAAATTTGTTTAGACAAGACAAAATTGCATTTCTGGTCATTGTATGCCCCCATTGCCCAAAAACTATTTACAGTGTCAGTTAGTGTTCTTTAGTCAGGCAACACTGGAAAAGCTATAGGTTATTTTGGGTATGCTAGTCATTGAAAGCAGTCTCCATCACAGGACATGAAGTTGATAGCTGTCTTCTGGTGGCAGAGCCGACACTTCTGCCTACTAGCTGACCGGTAGCTATTCACTGGTCATAAGCGGGATCCTGGCTGTCTTCTTTGGATCTTTTGGTATTGTAAAACCAAATAATAAATCTAAATAAACTAAGAGAAATGTATAAAGAGTTTTCCAAAACTGTTCACTCTCTTCACTCGTGTGCATCTTCATTAGCATCATGATGTATGCATAGCACATTCATGATAATAAATGCAAACCAAAGGAAGCCTTATATCATTGTAAAGGATAACCCACCCATTTGCTAGAACCATAGACCAATTTCAACATATATGGAGGGAAGTAATATCAATTATGACCCTCGATCATGGCACATGATCATATTACTGGTTGCCATTCAGGGGACTTTGTTTGGCCAATACTTATTGCAGAATGATGGGTGTGGGCTTAATTTGTAGCAAAGATTTAACATCATGAGGATATAAAACTGTCCTATATGAAACATACTCACATATCTTGCAGACCCAGGAGAATGAACATCTTTGCTGTTGTTGGCAATATGAAGTGCATAGAAAACATTGGAACTCGATTTGGCTTGCTCTTGTGACAAAACATGGTCACTACTTTTGTTTGTTAGACCCTTATGGTGATCAGGAGGCCCACATTAACAACGATCTGTCATATTTTGGGACTTCTAGACTTCACCAAAGGTAAGGAGCAGCTATTCTCCTGGAGTACCCTGCCTTGAATCGGGACAATATTTATTTTGTGACATCGCATTTGACGTGAATTGGCATGCATTGTTGAAAAGAGATGAGATGTAACACATTTCCATATTTTTGGTATATGATATTTAAAGGGGAGCATGATGTAAATGGCCCAGTGGCAGACCGGTGGCAGTTATGGAGTTAATTGCTTTCATACTGATTGCAAGAGAGAAATGTAATGTGCTGTTGTAAACTTTTTAAAAGGTTTTCTACATACCCAGCTAGCTAGATAGCCATGGGTATTACGTAGCTGGTTCAAATTTCTATATTTTCGCTCGATTGAGTTTTGTGGCCTCCTGGAAAATGGGACAATTATTTAATGGTTTATCTGTTCTCCTCAGTTCTCTTCAGTATCAGAGCACTCCTCTGCTCTGACACTGAGACTTGGGTTGCTGATGCTTGCTACAACAGGCTCGCTGCTAGTAGCAGTACCTTGCTAGCTTGCTGTGTGGGCTCACAATCAGGCACATTGTTCTGCCCCTCTGCTCACTGAAGCAACCGGCAAGTTATGATTCCTGCTGTGTTTCCTGCTCATAAAGCCAAATTGTACACAATCATTCAAATAACGTAACTTAATGATCTCAATTCATCATTTAATTACTACTCATTGCATACTTGCGCACCCATTAATGGAGCTGTATGTCTGTTGGCCTAATTTTATTCAGCAGTATTTCATAAATCTGTTGATAGTATAGCCAAATTAAATTTGTAAATTGGTGATTGTGTGTTCTCTTGCTGGAATAGAATTAAATACATTTTGCTTAAAACACTTTCTGCTTTTGCCCAAAATTCACTTAAACTAATTTAGCATGTACAAGGAATATGGAACGGAAAATCATACATGAACAAAAATGTTATGATAAACACCAGATTGAACACCATTCTTAAAATATAAATAATTTTTTTATTGAGTACATTTTGTGGTTAGTTGTACTCAATAAAACATGTCATAGCATTTTGCTGCTAGAGGGGGAAATCACCCATCTGCACCCATGTAATTTCTGCTTCTGCTTTCATGCAGAAAAGATCAGACTGTGAAGGTAGTTATTAAATGCTAGCTAAGCTAAGCAACTGTTTCTCTTCAAGAAAACAGCCAGTCACAGATGCACTCAATATCATGATCAAATAAAAAATAGTTGATCAGGTATCTGAAGTAAAATATTTAGGTATAAATAAATAAATGTAGCTGGATTCTCAACTTAAATTTGATAGCCATGCTAAAAGGCTGAGCAGGACAATGAAAGCCAACCTTCACATTTTTAGATTATTTAGAAACTGCTTGACCTTCCACACTGCTAAATTGTTCATGCAACTAGACAGTGACAAAACTAATGGAAATGCTTTACAACTGTGCAATAAAAATACTGTACAGGAAACATTCAAGATCTCACCATTGCCTCATTTTAAAACAACATAACATTTTAAGTTTTAATAGTTAATAGTGCCTATGCTGTACTTATTTTCAAATGACTTCATGACCTGGCTCCACCATTCCTTTAGTGAAAATGTTACAAACCATTGGTGCATCTACTAGAGGATCTACAGATGGGAACTGTAGTCCCATTTTGTAAAACTTCACTTACCCAAGCAGCCATCCCGATCCCTAAGTTTTCATGTTTGTAATTGTCACGATGCTATCCTGTCTCATTTGGATTCACTTTGTTTGATTAATCCTGTCTTTTACTTGCATTTGTTTTAATTACCCTTCTAGGGACAAGTGTTTAGCATAAGCTATACATGTTATGTTACAATGCATCAGTGTTATGGATTATTGTTTTAACAATGTAATGATGTCAACTTGTGTTTGTCCATATCAGAAAAACAATAAATAAATAAATGAAGAACTCTCCTGCCCCTCAGGTGGTAGAGTCATCAAAGCGCTGGTGGAAGTGTCGTAATCGTTATGATCAGATCGGCTTCGTGCCCTTCAACATCCTGGAGCCTCTGTCAGCCCTGAACGACACACACAATGGAATCCCCATCACACACAGGCCGTCGAAGGTAACATACAATTCTGCACATTGGTACACACACAAGCACACACATAAAATAAAAGTTCAAAGCTTTTTTTGTAAACAAGTTCTACATTGATGGAATTACATCAGTATCATGAATTGATTATTTCTGATAAATAAAGTTTTGCTTCATATCTCCTTTCACTAACAGAAGGTCCCTCTTTCCCCTCTGACGAACAAGTACTTCTCCTATGCCCCTCCCAGTCCTCTGTCCATCAGTTCTGACCCCTCGGGCCTGAACTTCCACAGCAACCCAACTACCCCAACCGGGGAGGACAGCGACAGAGGTACCGACTTTGAGAGCAGAGGCGAAAGCATCTGAGTGCTTGCATTGTGTGTGAGAAAGAGTTTCGGTGATTCTGCAGTGTGAGGGTGAGCGTTTCAGTGTTTCTACAGTATGATAAAGAGAGTTCCAGTGTTTTTACAGTGAGAGAGTGAGAGCCAGATTTACTATAGGATTGCAACCACTTTTCCAATTATACAAGGTCGCAATATCTACGTCGGATTTACTAAATGGTCACAATGAGTCAAATCACTATTAGGATGTAATTTGCAGGGGTTAAGTCACTTTGATTTTCCTTTAGATTAATAGTTAAATCTGTTCATGCATATGTATACCTGGGGTGAACGTGCTAAAACAGGGTGGAGATTTTGTAAAATAGGTCAATTAAATAAGATTAAGTTGATGCCGGATATTCTAAAGCCTTAATTGTGACTGTCCTCTTTCTGTAAGAATTTAAAAAAGAAATTATTTTCAGTTTTTGCTATTTATTCACCATTTTCCTCCCAAAATTTTAGTAGCCAATTAAACCCTCTTTTTCATGTCAATTATCCCCCTCGTATGAGAGCTTGCTGTTGTAGTCCTGAGACTGGTAGTGAGTGCTTCACCGCCTCCTCCAAGCTGGCACCCGCCAAGCCATCACCATAACACACAGGACCGCTCATATATGTAGCAAGCTCATATCAGCTTCCCCCTCCCCGGAGCCAATTGCCGCCCCCTAGTGGCACTTCCAGCCAGAGCCGATCTGCCGTGACCTGGTGGAATCGAACCCTGGTCGCAGTGGGCAACATCGGAATTTTAAGAACTCTTGAAACCAGGTGGTATTTTATGAGCCCTGATATCTCCCAGGTATTTCACAATTCCCGTTTTGTACTGTGCTTTCTGAGGTATTGTGCTTTTTATTTAGGTATTTGTATTATATTAATAAAAATTATATGAAAGGACGCAGGATTTCTATTAACCAATTTGTCATCAGCTAGCAGACAGTATAAAAATGCAGTTCTGAATTTGAACAATTATCTTATTGTATGAATGAATCATGAATACAGTTTTACTTTCAGACGCTCTGTGGCCTTCTTCCATCACAAGTTTAGCCATTTATATTCTTTATTCCTATTCTAACATTTCTTCCTCAGTTAGACCACCACCTGTGTCTTTTTCTCACATATTTTCTTTACATTATTGGTTGTTTGTTTACTTTACATGATCTACTGTTTGTTTTGTTATGCCTAATGAATTAATTTATTTCTTGATGTCATTCCAAATTTTTTTAGTCTTTCTTGGTGTTGTTTTCCTGTGCTGTAATACGGTGTTCTGATGCTGTACCTCGTTGACCAATATTTACATTGATGTGTAAATATGTATATGTACCTGATCTGTAAATGTACATTTTCTTTTTCTCATTGTCCCTTCACTACTTGTTCACGGTTACTGCATATCCATTTCTTCATGTGATCTGGACATGTGAGCGTGCCATGTTGTTTGGACCTTTTTATGGGTGTATCCTAGCGCAAATTGCAAATGAGGGCATTTCATTTCTTTGATTGCGTAATGAGAACCAGTCTTAGTAAATTGGTTGCTAATGTGTTGCTGTTTGTGACTGCAAAATAGCCACAACAAAATAGTGACTGTCTCTGTGACTGTGACTATCTTAGTAAATATGGTCCTCAGTGTTTTTCAGTGTGTGTGAGGGAAAATAAGTGTTTTTAGTGTGTGATAAGAGAGATTCATTGTCTTTACAGTGTGCAAAAGAGAGTGATTCAGTGTTTTTACAGTGTGATGGAAAGGGGTGAGGGTATGCAAAGAAAAGGGAATGCAGTTTGCATGGCACTACATGTAGAAGAAAGAAGAATGGTCACCAAAGGAGAAGCAATGCAGTAAAAGTCAAAATGTAAAAGGGAAGAAAGTGTCAAATGAATTAATTTGTTTCTTGGTGTCGTCTTTTAGTGATGGTGATGAACGATGAGCTCTTACAGAGACTGGCGAATGGTAGAACTAGCTCTTCTCGTGCCCTGGTCATTCCACGGACTAATGACACCTCCGCTCCCCTGGACTACCACTCCCCACCCCCTGAGGTTGAAGAGTGGCTGCGGGGGAAGGGTTTCAGTAAGCCGTGAGTACCCCAAACAGGGTTCATTGTCTAAAACAGGGGCCCCGAAACCTGGTCCTGGAGAGCTGCAGGGCATAGATTCTGTAATGCATAGATTCCACAAGTGTCATGCAACACCATTTTTCCAAGAGAAATTCATTGTTCATCATTTGGTGTTTTGTTGATGGTGGTGAGAAACGCTGTCTCGGGCACTGCCCCAGAATCTCCCATAAGTGTTCAATTGTACATCAGGATGAAGTCAAACACCTTCCATGGTTTGAGATCTGGTGACTGAGACTGCCATAGCATATGGTTTACATTGTTTTCATGGTCATCAAACCTTTCAGTGATCACTCATGCCCTGTGGATTGTCATCCTGGAAGAGACCACTTCCATCAGGGTTGAAATGCTTCACCATAGGATGACGATGATCACTTTGTATTTATTTGTGTGTACCTTGCCCTCTAAGGGTTTGAGTGGACTTAAACCATGCCAGGAAAATGCACCCCACACCATAAAAGAGCTGCCAGAACCCTTAATTTTCTTAAGTGTTTCCTTTATTTTGGCAGTTACCTGTATACATGTAGACTAGGGTAGACAAAATAATGGAATATTAACTAAATAGTAACTAAATCGCAATTAAAAATCGCAATTAAAAATTGCACGTGTTTTATATTAATGTCAATACTAATTACAAATATGTTTCTGCTATGCAACTTTTTAAAATCAACACTTACTTTTCTAAAGCCACATGAGAGATCAAACTGATTTTGAAAGAATTCAAATAGTTGATACCTGAATTGCAGATGTGTCAGTCACAGAAACAGCAAAATTATTTAATGTGTCAAGGTGAACAGTGCCAAGAATCTTGACGGCATATGCGTAACAAGGAAAATATCCATCAGGAAAGAGGAACAGTGGTCACAAGCTCATCAATAAGAATAGATAAGATACAGGATACAGTAGTTGCTAAAAAACACAAAACAACAGCCTCAAAAATGACTACAGAATTTAATCGACACCTCTGTGACCCAGGCTCAACAAAAATTGTACACTGTGAGGTTCACAAAGCTGATATATATATAGTAGGGCTGCCATTCAGAAACCGCTTGTAACCAAGGCCAACACACAACAACAAAACCTGGACTTCTGAGCAGTGGAATAATATATGCTATTAAGTAGACGCTTTTATCCAAAGCAACTTACAGTAGTGAATGCATATATTATTTCATTTTTTTTCAGTACATGTGGTCCCAGTGGGAATTGAACCCACAACCTAAGATTGCAGAGTAGATTTCCACTGCCTTCATCTCTCAACGAAAGGGAGGCTTTCCTTTTTGAAGAATGGTCCAATAACACACTAGAAATAGTTTAAAACATTTATAACAGCATTCCAAGAAGAACTGATGCTGTTCTGAAGGCAAAGGGTGGCCCAACTCCTTGGCTTTCAGTCTTGAACCAATCACCACCCCTGTCTTGCCATATATTCTTGTTCTTGTATCGTGTGTGTGTGAGTATGTGTGTGAATTTAAACATGTATTGAAAGGAAACACATTGTATTCCAGAATCCGCTCAGTGTATTATTGCAACATCAATGGTCTGTTTCTCCCTCAGGACGGTACAGTGTCTGGGAGTGCTGACTGGGGCACAGCTTTTCTCCCTCAATAAAGATGAGCTGCGCGCTGTATCACCAGAGGAGGGCGCCAGAGTCTACAGCCAGATTATGGTTCTGAAGGCCCTGTTAGAGGTGACCAGCTCTCACTCTACAGTTCCTCTTATTGTCTCTGCGCATGATCCTTTGTAATGTGTTGCATTTTTATTCATTTGGCTGCGGTGTACTTCTTGGGGCCTTAAGCAGCCCCAAAGATGGGATATATCTCGTCCTCTCTGGTACCTCATAATACAAATAAAGTAATGATTAAGAGTGTCTATCTGTATGTTCATAATATGTGTGTCAGTTTTACTGTAGTAATCAGTCATTATGACTGGGCAGGGGTGGGAGTTAGCATCAGCATCTTAGCAGTACCCAGCTTTTAATACCCAGCATGATAATCAAAGTTCTTCTTCTGTCCCCTGGCTCTCCGTGTGACTCAGGATGTCCGCAAGGCCACGGAGCTTGAGGCGGTGATGGAGAAGCAGAAGATGAAGGTTGACCTTAAACTGGAGAGTGGCACACTGTGACTCATTCCATCAACACTCTGAACCACTGTCACAGAGGACACAGGAAGCACTGATCACTGCACTAGCACAGGAAGGACACTGACACATTGATCATAGCACTGACACAGAAAGGGCACTGATCACAGCACTGACAGTCTGACCTGATATGCTTCACTGATAACGACACCAATAATGAGATGCTGATACAACTATCCCTTCACTTAAACCTAGACGCTGAATGATACTGACTCCTGCACCAATGCTGAGACGCTGCCCAATGACACGCTGATTATTACATGAACATACTTACTACAAATACGCACAGATGCTCTCCTTAGTCTTTCTTTCATTATCTGCAGTGTGCTCCCAGCCAGGAGTGATGTTTCATTGACTACATTGCAACTTTCACTGAATAGGCCAGTGCATTGTGGGGCTATCCCAAAGTAAAACACAACACTGTGCTGACAAGGGTTGCCTATTTAACTTCATCAGGCTAATCCATGCAGCTTCCGTCCCATGTGTGTATACAGATTAATCTGTATAATCCTTTCTTATAAGGAATTGCTTTTGCTCTGATTATGCACTGCTTAATGCTTCATCCGCCGACATACCAACAAACGCAGCTGATATAAACAAAACCTCAATATTACTATATACTGCTGTACTAATGGATATGCCAAAGCTTGTTTCAACTGCTAAATAAAAGAACATTTAAATTGAAACACCTGTATGTTCTTGAGCTGTTATATCAGATTGCTCTTAAAGCGCATGACTCATTTTATTTAGCTGTCAAAATGTACAAAAATACGCAGAATCAAATATGAAAGGTTTTATTGAAGATGAGGCAGAGGGGCACTGAATGAAGCAGAAAAGATTGTTTTATCAGCAAATGTACACAATCTTAAAGACTGATAGGTTAAAAGGAGACAGTGCACCTTAATTTAGGGTCACCTGTACTGCAGTTGTCACCTACATTATTGTACAAAAAGAATGTATAATTATTAATTTATAAAAGGATCAAAATGTTTTTATTTTTGGGGGTGTAGATTTGGTCCTGAAAATATGGCTCTTGGTGAATCCAAAGGCTCTAAAGTTTCCCATTATAATGCTAGGCAGCACATCGAGATAGTCTAAAAGGTATCTGAAATCCAGGCAGTTTCCTATTAACTTGAACACACCACACACACATACACGCACACACACACACACATGCACAGACACATTCATGTTCCAAAATTAGTTCCTAAAGTAATTGGTACTTCATGAATGAATTTTAATGTTATTCTTTATGAATTCTTAATGCTTTAATGTTATTCTTCATGAGTTCATTTAATGTTATTTAAATGCAATGTTTTAGTGTGTTGAGATTAAAGATGATTCGATTATTTTATGAGAAATGACTCTGTTTCGCCTTACAGTTTGAGTGGCTCATTTTAGCTGATCAGCCAGCCCATTTTACCTGAACACTGCTCATCTAAAAAAATGTGACAGCTGATGTTTTCAAAAGCTGTAGGGCCTGAACAATTATATTTTATTACATCAATTCAACACAAAAATATTAAAAACAGTACTTATTAACCATAAAAACACAATTCAATGTCATACATTGCTTTTTTCCCAAGCGATTAACCAAAAAGTGGCCCAATTTAGCTGATATCACCCTATAATATATTGTTTCATTGTGGAAAATGTTCTTAACAACAACTTATTCAGGATACAGTTAAACATCATGTTTCATCTCATCTCATCTCATCTTCAGCCACTTATTCCTAGTTAGGGTCATGGGGGGGCTGGAGCCTATCCCAGCATGCATTAGGGCGAGAGGCAGGAATACACCCTGGACAGGTCGCCAATCCATCGCAGGGCACTACATACACCATTCACTCACACACTCATACCTACGGGCAATTTAGACTCTCCAATTAGCCTAACGTGCATGGCCTTGGACTGTGGGAAGAAACCGGAGTACCCGGAGGAAACCCACACGGACACGGGGAGAACATGCAAACTCCACACAGAAAGGCCCCCGGCCTGGATTCGAACCCGAGACCTTCTTGCTGTGAGGCGACAGTGCTATCCACTGCACCACCGTGCCGCCCCATCATGTTTCAAATCAATCCAAATGGCAGATATGACTGTATAGGCATCTCCTTTCACTTTCCTACATACAGTACAATGCCAGAAGGCCCAATAACATTGAAAATCCTTTCATTTACAATTCAGATGTCTGGGAAACAAATAAACAGAAAAAAACTGCCTACAAATATATTTATACCAGAGGCTGCACTAAACTTTCAAATGGTAGACATTTGGTTCTTCACACTTACTTTCAAATGAGAGGTACGGGGGATGGGACTCTACGCAACACTAACAATATTAAAATCATTATGCTACCAATCCAGCAAGGTCCTCTTCCTGTCCTTCTCCCATGACCTGTCCTGAGAGGAGTGCTCATGGTCCCAGGATGACCTGGAGGGTGGGGAAGCAAGAAGCATCACATGTGAATAAAGGAAGTCACGGGACTTGCTTTTTCATTTAAACATTTGAGAGTTTCAGGTGTAAAATTCTCATGTTTCATCATATCATTCATTCATTGTTTCATATAAACATACGTGAAAATTATCCATTTTAATAGCAATAGTCTTTGCGTGCTATCATTGCTGTGTATCAGTGTTATACATTCGGTCCAACAGTTAAATGCTCCAAAACATTGCAGATTCTTTCATTTAATTTTACACAATGGGTTATTTTCAAAACTTAAACCGAAATCAGTAGTCTTCATCCTTGTGTGTCACCATTTTATCCACTAGTTCAATTAGACTGACTATCAATCCCAATTTAGTGCTGCATATTTAGGAATGATCAATTCCTGTTTGTGCATTATAGGATAAGTTCACATACCAACCTCTGCAAGCATAATAACAGGTTATTTGGCACTAATGTCCAACTTTATACTGTAGATGTTCCAGGTTTTTTTTTGTTATTGGTCATTTACAAAAAATTAAAAAAAATAAGCTACATACACTGCCCATCGAAAAAAAAAGTCACACACTCTAATATTTTGTTGGACCGCCTTTAGCTTTGATTACGGCACACATTCGCTGTGGCATAGTTTCGATAAGCTTCTGCAATGTCACAACATTTATTTCCGTCCAGAGTTGCATTAATCTTTCACCAAGATCTTGTCTTGATGATGGGAGAGTCAGACCGCTGTGCAAAGTCTTCTCCAGCACATCCCAAAGATTCTCAATGGGGTTAAGGTCTGGACTCTGTGGTGGCCAATCCATGTGTGAAAATGATGTCTCATGCTCCCTGAACCACTCTTTCACAATTTGAGCCCGATGAATCGTGGCATTGTCATCTTGGAATATGCCCGTGCCATCAGGGAAGAAAAAATCCATTGATGGAAAAACCTGGTCATTCAGTATATTCAGGTAGTCAGCTGACCTCATTCTTTGGGCACATAACGTTGCTGAACCTAGACCTGACCAACTGCAGCAACCCCAGATCATAACACTGCCCCCTCAGGCTTGTACGGTAGGCACCAAGCATGATGGGTGCATCACTTCATCCGCCTCTCTTCTTACCCTGATGCGCCCATCACTCTGGAACAGGGTAAATCTGGAGTCATCAGACCACATTACCTTCTTCCATTGCTCCAGAGTCCAATCTTTATGCACAAACAACGCCTGAAAAATGACCACATAACTGAATCTGGACCTCTGTGACCCAGTCTCAACAAAAACTAAAACTGTGCAGTGGAAGAAAGTAATATAATCTGATGAGTCGTCTTTTACTCTTGTTCCATCCATCCATCCATCCATTTTCTACCGCTTCTCCGGGTCGGGTCGCGGGGGCAGCGTCCTAAGCAGGGAGACCCAGACTTCCCTCTCCCCGGCCACTTCGTCCAGCTCTTCCGGGGGAATCCCGAGGCGTTCCCAGGCCAGCCGAGAGACATAGTCTCTCCAGCGTGTCCTGGGTCTTCCCCGGGGCCTCCTACCGGTGGGACGTGCCCGGAACACCTCACCCGGGAGGCGTCCAGGAGGCATCCTAACCAGATGCCCGAGCCACCTCATCTGGCTCCTCTCGACGCGGAGGAGCAGCGGCTCTACTCTGAGCCCCTCCCGGATGACCAAGCTCCTCACCCTATCTCTAAGGGAGAGCCCAGACACCCTGCGGAGGAAACTCATTTCAGCCGCTTGTATTCGCGATCTCGTTCTTTCGGTCACTACCCACAACTCGTGACCATAGGTGAGGGTAGGAACATAGATCGACCGGTAAATCGAGAGCTTTGCCTTTAGGCTCAGCTCCCTCTATACCACGACAGACCGATGCAGCGTCTGCATCACTGCCGACGCCGCACCAACTCGCCTGTCGATCTCCCGCTCCATCCTTCCCTCACTCGTGAACAAGACCCCGAGGTATTTAAACTCCTCCACTTGGGGCAGGATCTCCTCCCCGACCCGGAGAGTGCACTCCACCTTTTTCCTTTGTTCCTTCATCTCTCAAATAACTGGGTGATTTAATTCTTGAAGAATGGTCCAATATCCCACTGGAAACAGCTAAAAACTTGTAAAACAGCATTCCAAGAAGGATTTAAGCTGTTCTGAATGCAAAGGGCAGCCAAACTCTTTATTAGTTAAAAATATAAATATGTTGTTTGGTGTTTCCCTTATTTTGTCTACCCCCTGTATTTCATAACTGCCACTGGTTTTAATGTAGATTTTTATTTAACATGAATAAGACAGGTATAAGACAGGCTATGTCTACTAAGTTCCATGCAAATTGGTCCATATCAAATAAAGATTTTAAGTGTTTTACAAAAAGTGCAAAGTAGTGGAAACTGCATAGGTGCAAATAAAGTGAGATGGCAAAGTAGGGTATAACCACTTCTGAGAATGCACTATCAAGACTCTTTATAGTGCATGCTCATCATAGTTATACACAAAAATATATATGATGGAGTTATATGATGTAGGGACCATGCAAAAAAAATATGGTTTTCCTTCAAATGCAGCCATTGGGCCATTTAACCAACGTCAGGTGCACCTAAGGCCTCTCATTTCTGAGAGAGGGGCTGTGGTGTGTCTCTGGCTGTCTCCACGTGATTGAAGCGTACTTACCAGAGGATAATACTGTACAGACTAAATAAGCTTGCTAGCTGGCTAGCTACTTTCTCAATGACAAGAGGGAGATGTGAAGGGAGTTATTGACTGGCAGGGTATTAGGTGCTAGGTAACTAAATGGTGAGGGAATCTGTATTCATTAAAAATAACACTATAGAATAAATTGTTTAAATTTGAGCATTTTGACCCATTTGTGTACCACAAGTTTTCCCACTAATGAATTAATATTAATTAATGCGAATGTGTGCTAGCTAGCATTTTTATTTTTTGGTGGATAAAGTTTCAAACAAGGATATATATTACAAAAAGCAGTATTAAACATGTAAGCAGTGGTGATGACAATTAGTTCAATGTACAGATTTCAGTGGTAGTAGAGTCTTGGTTTTGAGTATCTTGCGGAAGATAGCCAGTGATTCCGCAGTCCTGACCGAGTGCGGAAGATCGTTCCACCACCGAGGGGTCAGGACAGAGAAGGAGCGGGTGCCTGGGGCCCGGAGGGATGGGACAGTCAGTTTGCCAAGGGAGGGATCTGTCTGGGGTGTAGGGTGTGATGAGTGTCTGGAAGTAGGGGGGAGCAGTTCCTCTCGCAGCTTGGTAAACCAGCACCAGTGATTTCAATTTGATGCAAGCTGCGATAGGGAGTCAGTGCAGAGAGGTGAGTAGTGGGTTGGCATGCGTGAACTTGGGTTGGTTGAATACTAGCCGTGCGGCAGCATTCTGCACCAGTTGCAGTGGCTTGATGGCACAGGCCGGTAAGTCCGCCAGCAGGGAATTGGAGTAGTCCAGGAGTGAGATCACCAGGGCCAGGAGTTGTGTGACCTCTTGGGTGAGGAAAGGTCGGATTCTCCAGATATTGTGGAGAAGACACTACTTTCATATAGCCAGCTACATTGTCCATCCTGACACCCTTCATGTAAGGAGGGGGGAGAGTAGTTTGCTGACTAGCTAGCAATAATCACAAACATGCTGTTGAATGATTTGTGTAAGTTAGGTAGGCTGGCTCACTAGCTAGCTAGGCATCTTCTCCGCACAACGTATGGCTCTGACTGTGGATCTCTTCCTGCCAGCTTCTTTCTTGAAAAACATTTGGCTAGCTAGTAGGTTGTAACAGTTTCTCTACACATATTCAGGTGAGTAGCTGGCAAGCTAACATTAGGTTGCTAATTTAGCTGGTGTTTTGACATGCAACCCTGGCTAAGTATGTTAGCTAAAGGGTTGGCTAAGTTGAATGTTGAACTTGGGTTTCTCTGATTTCCTCAAAACAGAGTTTGTGGCTTTGGTTCATTCATTAAACATCAATGAGCAATCGTCCTAGCAGGGCTGCCAAGTGCTAACGTTTAGATTCCGTTTGTATGCAGTGGGACCGGTGCTCTTTTCTCTTGTTGCGGCACACATAAAAATAATATTTTAATATTATGTGACAGCTATTTATTTAGTTAAGTCTCCATTCACGCGCCAAGCGCAAGCAGACGCATCTTTTCCAAGCCATGCTTCTCTGTGTGAACAGCTACACAGTGCGGCAGGCTCATAGATATAAACACGTAGATACGCATTGGCTGATATTATGATAAATTGAATGACATGTGATCTCACTCTGGGTAGAAGCTGCTTATTGTGGGGTTCCCGCGTGGTGTAGTGGTTTCAATGTCCGACGCTGGCCACGGCGACCGGGGTTCGATTCCCCGGGGCCGGCAATTGGCTGTCCGCCCCAGGAAGGGGGAAGGGAAGCCGACAAGACGTTCGCTGCGCACAGGAGTGGCTCTGGGGTGCCGGAGTTATGGTCGTCAGCTTGGCCATGGAGGAGACGATACTTCGCCTTCATCGCCGCCGGTCACAGGGCTACAGCAGCGAACTATGTGGGAGGGATTGACCTAAAAATAGCGGGTGTAATTGGCTACCAAATTTGACCAGATATTGTCTTAATTGTCAGAGGGAGGTACATACTGTATTTTCAGTTTTGAAAATCAAGCAATTGGATTATTCTTTATTTTACAGTGTGTTAATGGTATATACCCAGTGCTTTGTAATTATCTGCACTTAAAGGTAGTTCATTTCAAAGAGCTAAAGTAACAGTAAGTAAAGGCAATTTATGTACAGTTTTTTTCCCATAAAATAACTTCAATGTAGTTAGCTACTTTTTAAAAGTAGTTTTAGTGTCGCTAACTACTTTTCTCACCATAGTAGCTTTGCAGTAGCTTAACTGCTTCCAGTGTAGAGTAATTGGTAACTTTCAGAGTAACATCCCCAGCACTGTTGGTCAATTCCCATCACCGGCCATGACACTTCTCAACATGATCTAAGGAAGTCCACAGGTTGTACCACATACACCCACGTAAACAAAAGATTCCATACTACAGCTAGATTAGAAGGTTTTAACAACTGAATAGATTTAGTTGGTTTGCATTCAGCAAATGTTCCAAGCTTAGAAATGGCAGAATGGAGAGAATGATTTATTTTACTTTTTTGGCCCCCCCCTATCTGGTCATAAAATTATTGCCACGAGGCTTAATATAGGCCTACATGCCAACTCCTTAGGATTGTGCTAATGAGATCTAATTAGGGGCCAGAAACCCTTAAAACATGCCTATTTCCATGTAGTGTTCATCATGAAAAAAACTAAAACAGCCAAACAAACAAAAAACAGCCTATGAAGTAGGTTGGGACTTTGGCTATCCTCCAGTGAAACAGGAAGTCACTGATAACCACTGAAGAGTTCCTAAAGATTAGACTTCTCTCATATTCTGAGTGTAAGATCAAGGTGATGAACAACAGATACATTTTTTCATAGCCTTTTTTGTTCACCAAGGGTGCCAATAATTCTGGAGGGCACTCTATATATTTAAAATGATATAGGACACCCACAGAAAATTCTAAACAAAATATAAAATGATAGCATAAAATGAAGGTGATTTTTTAAAGTGCTTGAATATTTTGAACCTTGGATGCAGCTAGGACTGCCAATCATTAAAGGTACCGAGCGATCATCTTCACATCATCTTCAGCATTTCTTTCCTGCAGAGGGGTTTTTCAAAATGACAATGCCCTGTCCACAGAGCAGGAGTAGTCACCCAATGGCTTGAGGAGTGTGACACTGACATTATTCATATGGCATGGCATTCTCATTCACCAGATCTGATTCACTACCATTTTCCATTTCAATAAGCTCAGCGTGAGGTGAGTGACTATCTCGTGGAAGAGAGTTGTATTCCTCCTGCAGAATTCCAGACACTGGTACTCCATACCACGTTACACACAGGCCGTACTGGCCACACATGGTGGTCCAACACCCTATTAAGTAACTTTACATTGTTGTTTCCATTTTTTTATTTAACTGCCTGTATATTATATGCATAAAAACTAATCTCAACATTGCTGTGCCTGAACTGTGCCGTGTATGTCTTACAGTATTGAGTGAAAAAACGAATTCCAAAACTAGGCAACAGAGGGCAGTGTTGACATAAACTTAATTATAATTGTCCAATGATTCAGATACAGTACATTGAATTAACCTTTTAAGAGGTTAATAGCCAAGCCATTGCTTCAAGACTTTTAATGACCTCCTATTTGACTCATTGATAGTTTCAATATTTCCTCAGCAATAAAAATTATACTATTTTGGGCAACCAGGATGTGTGACCTGTAGTTCACTTAAACAGTGTGCAACTCTGCCCAATTAGTAATCATTGAAAGACTAATTGAGGAGATTCAGGTACCGCAATTCGATGAATGTTAATGATTTCTCAACAGGTGGCTTATTACCAAATTCCACCCTTTGGGAGTTTGTGGGGGTTTATGTTAATTCATAACATAAAATATGGTCAATTGAAAAGTCTGAATGTATGAATGACATTTTAATATCTCAGCATTCTTTTCAATTGGTATTTTGGTAATTCTCATCAGGGTCTTATTTAAAATCTGATGCTCTGAAGAGAGCATACCTTCAGACAGTGAATGAATAGACATTGAGACTTTTTTCCCCCTCACCAAATTTCAGCAGGTTTGACAGAACATGCCAAAAATCCTTATTAATCCAGCATACATATATTCAGGCTTCACTGAAAGGAAGCATACGAAGATTAAATAGCAGTTTCTAGAAGCATCTAACATGGTTTGTTAACATTTTGTAGAGGCGCCCAAACAAATGTTTCAAATTTGGGCAAATTATGATATGTTACGACAAACAATGATATGCATTTTGTGGTTGTACACATAATGGAAAGTAATTTAAGGAATTCAGCTTTCAAATGTTTTGTATATTTTCTCAAGATTTCCCTAGTGATATGACTGCACGATCATGGAGTACAACCTATGAAAGACCTGCGCTTAACTGGAGTAACTGGATATAGGAGTTACAGGTAAGTTTCTAAAGAAAAATATATACAAGTGGGAAATGGAGCACCGCTTCCCTGGATGACCACAGCCAGACTGGAGAAAATTATTTAGATTCCCCAGAGTAGGCATCAATTTCTGTTAAATTCACAGAAACTGAGTTCCAGTTCTAATTCAGTGTTCTATTCTGGAATTACACTGTTTTTTGTCGATGCCATTAGCAGTCCTTTATGATGTCATCAATTAGAATCAACAAGAATGTTACAGCATGTTCTAGAATAAACCGCACACACAGTACTCCTCGAAGGGTAAAAAATTATGAATGAAGGTGGAGGAAAAGAAGATGTAGTTCACTCGTACTCTGGGGAAGAGCAACAGTACCCAGTACATCTTTATTCATTGGCATGTTTTCAGGAGGACATGAGGGCATGGGTACTGAATCTAATGTTCAGGGGAAGTACTGGGGAATGAATTTGGGTGGTGCGTTAGCGTTCTGGGGTGGTGCCCCAGTACACTGGTCTTCAAAATGACGTTCCTTCGAGGTCCAATGCAGCAGTCTCTTCATTTTTTGGAATGTTTTTCAGCAGCACATGAGGGTACGGTCAATGAATCTAATGTGCAAGGGAAGTCGTGTCAAACAGTTGTCTGAGGCATAATTTTTCACCAGGGGGATATACACTATATGGCCAAAAGTCAGTGGACACCCCTACTAATTATTGAGTTCACGTGTTTCAGCCACACCCATTGCCAACAGGTGCATAAAATCCAGCACATAGCCATGCAATCATTTAAAATTTAGAATGGTTCGTAAAGAGCTCAGTGACTTTAAACGCGGCACTGTCATAGGATACCACCTTTACCACAAGTCAGTTTGTGACATTTCTGCCCTACTAGATGTGCCCAACTGTAAGTGCTATTGTTGTGAAGTGGAAGTGCCTAGGAGCAACAACAGCTCAGGCCATGAAGTGGTAGACCACGCAAACTCACAGAGTGGGGCCGACAAGTGCTGAAGCGCATAGCGCGTAAAAATCGCCTATCATCTGTTGCATCACTCACTACAGTACCAAACTGCCTCTGGAAGCACCATCAGCACAAGAACTGTGCGTCGGGAGCTTCATGGAATGGGTTTCCATGGCCGAGCAGCTGCACACAAGCCTCACATCACCATGCGCAATGCCGAGCGTCGGCTGGAGTGCTGTAAAGTACACCGCAGCTGGACTCTGGAGCAGTGGAAACGTGTTCTTTGGAGTGATGAATCACGCTTCACTATCTGGCAGTCTGATGGACGAATCTGGGTTTGGCGGATGCCAGGAGAAAGCTACCTTCCGGAATGCATAGTGCCTACTTTAAAGTTTGGTGGAGGAGGGATAATGGTCTGGGGCTGTTTCTCAGGGTTTGGGATAGGCCCCTTAGTTCCAGTGATTCTGGTATTCTTAATGCTACAGGATACGAAGACATCCAAGCCAATTGGGCATCATTTTGGGGAAGGCCCTTTGCTGTTCCAGCATGACTGTGCCCCTGTGCACAAAGCGAGGTCCATAAAGACATGGTTAGACGAGTTTGGTGTGGAGGAACTCGATTGGCCTGCACAGAGCCCTGACCTCAACCCCATTGAACACCTTTGGGAGGAATCAGAACGCTGATTGCGAGCCAGGCCTTCTCATCCAACATCAGTGCCTGACCTCACAGATGCTCTTTTGGCTGAATGGGCACAAATTCCCACAGACACACTCCAAAATCTTGTGGAAAGCCTCCCCAGAAGAGTGGCAGCTGTCATAGCCGCAAAGGGGGGTCCAACTCCATATCAATGCCCATGGTTTTAGAATGGGATGTCCAACAAGCTCATATAGGTGTGATGGTCAGGTGTCCACTGACTTTTGGCCATATAGTGTAGGTTCTCAAGGGGTACACTGCTGCTGCTCCTGGTACATTCATTTGAATAATAATTTCAGCATATATGTATAATATGAAAAAAGAATAACTTGTATGTTATGCAAGTTATGCCTTAGATAAGAATGTTTACTGAGCAAAGAAATGGTACCGGTCTCTCATGTACTATATGTCCTCTGTTTTACAGCTTCACAGATAGCCATGCACACCATTATCTTGCCACAGTGTGAAACAAGAGCATGGAGAAAATAAATAAAATACAATAAAAATCTTGTCATTTGCTTTTTTTTTTTTATAACTCCCTTTCAATCATTCCAGGAATTGATTTGAATGATTAACACTGTTTATTTTTCATTATTATAAACCACTGCATTTTTTTAATAAAAAGGGAAACAAGGAGAAAAATAAATAAAACAACCATCATGAATGTAAAGCACACTTTATCTGATTACAGGGTCTCTATTAGAAAAACGCATTAGTCCTGGCACTATTGCAATTCTTGATGCTAAACCTTGTACTTAACTTCCATGGGTGTTGAAGATGGAAAGAGGGGAAAAAAAGTTAGGCACAGCTCATCAAGGAGATGTAGGGTTGGTGATCTGTTCCTTGGTTTTTGGATCTCGAGCCAGCATGTGCCAATGTTGGTCCCTGGGTACTGCTGTTTACATTTGCTTTTGTTCCAACAGATCCAATGTGAAATCTTGAATGGAGTTCAATTAGCCTCACTTGTAAGAATCTTAATGACCATTACAATGCTATGGGCTTGCCCAGGTTGACAGATGCGAGGCAATGTCTGGTTTGGATGTTTTTTTGCTAATAAACCAATGGTCAGTTATTTCTTCAAGCCAATCATGTTTTGTGTAGGAGGGGCTCCATTCAGAGGCAGTGATTCAAGCCATCTCAACCATTACCTATAAAATAATGCTGGCTAAATTTAGCTAGAACCAATCAGATTCCAGGTCAAACTTAATCAATTAAGAGCTCTGTTGGAACAAAAATTAGCATGCACAGGGGTACCTCAGGACCAAGGATGTGGAAACTGTCTAAAATGACTGGCTAGGTTTAAGGGACTACATGCCCAATACAAATAATAACAATAATAAAAAAGTAATAATTTAAATAAAAGTGCCTAAAAAAACAATACCGTATTTTGGAGCCCTTTCATAAAATGCAAGGCAAATTTGGGTGCTGGAGAGATGTCTGCCATCCCCTGCAGACTGCCCTCCCAACCCCTTCTTTAAAAAAAGAAAAAGAATAATAATAACAATAATAGTAGTAGTAACAACAATAATGTTAATCTTCATCCAAAGAATCACAGATGCAGTTTTTTCACTACGTCCCTCCTGATACTCCGTAGTAGCTCATGGTGACGCTTCACCCTCCTCTGTGGTCTCGGCGCTTTCTGTGAAGGCCTGAGTACACCTCCTCGTCTCCTCCTTTTTCCTGCGCTCCACCTCCCACTCCACAAAAGTGTCGAAGAGGCTGGGCCAGGCCTCATCCTCACTATAGTTGCTGAGGTCGGGCCCGATCACCTGAGTGAAATTGAGGAACATGTTCCACGTGTCCCGCGAGATACCCTTCACCCCAGATGGGTTCTCTGTCAGGAAGTCCAGCCAGCACTCCAGGATGTCAGGCGTGTCCTGGGTGAAGACCAAGCGCCACAGCGCAATGGCGATTTCCCGGTGCAGCGACCGCTGGCCTTCCTCCGAGTCCAGCCCGAACTGAAAGGTGAAGCGGTACAGGTCCTTGAAGTTGTCCTCAGCCTGGGCCTCCAGCAGCATGCAGGGGAAGCGTGCACAGATGCCCTCCAGGCTGTCCGCTTTCAATGCTTTACAGCCCTCCACAAACTCCTTCCTGCAGGGGACAGTAGAGGGAAACAGAACAAAAGAGCAAATGGCAGTGAGAGAGTGATTGACAGATCGACAGAGTAAGAGCAAAGGAGGGGGAGAGAGAGGAACAGGACATTTGAAAGCAATAGACGGAGAAAAAAAATTTGAGACAAAGAGTGAGAGCGGGGGTGAGAGGGTGTGAGCGTTATTGGAACTTTCCAAGTGACGGGTTTACCTCATGTGCTGCGCTATTCAGAGACAAGCATAAGCACACTGTTGGTGCTAGGCCCCCTCCTATTCTCCCTGTACACCAAATCACTGTTATGCTGATGACACCCAACTCTCTCTCCTTCTGAGACCCAGGTCCCAGCACGTATCTCTGCATGTCTGGCAGACATCTCTGCCTGGATGTCCACACACCACCTGAAGCTGAACCTGGGGAAGACGGAGCTGCACTTCCTCTCAGCGAAGGGCTCCCCGATGATTGATGCTTCAATCACCGTGGAAGGCTCCATAGTGTCTCTGTCCCAGTCTGCCAGGAGCCTGGGAGTGACCCTGGACAACCAGCTGTGCTTCTCAGGCCACATCATAGCCATCACCGGACCTGCCGATTCTCCCTCCATAACATCTGGAGGATCCGACCGTTCCTCACCCAGGAGGTCACACAACTGGTCCAGGCCCTGGTGATCTCACGTCTGAACTAATGCAATTCCTTGCTGGCAGGCCTACCGGCCTGTGCTATCAACCACTGCAACTAGTCCAGAATGCTGCCGCACGTCTGGTGTTCAATCAACCAAAGTTCACCCATGTCACCCCTCTACTCTCCTCTCTGCACTGACTCCCCATCGCAGCACGCATCAGATTTAAATCACTGGTGCTTGCTTTTCAAGCAGCTAGAGGAACTGCTCCCCCTTACCTCTAGACACTCATCACACCCTACACCCCAGCCAGACCCCTCTGCTCCACCTCCAATGGCAAACTGACTGTCCCATCCCTGATTATTCATTATTTAGCCATTTTATCAAGACATGGCTTACTAGTGCAGTTGAATTGAAACTCGTAATTACCATTTCTTGAAACGGAATCTATCACTTTCAACATCATGTTTTGATTTCCAAAACAAAGGTGATTTACTCATTTACAACACTGACCATGTTTACGTGCACACCAATATTCCAATATCAAATGGAATATAACGTTAGTAGTATTCCGACTATATATGAGTCACGTAAACATCTTACTGATTGCTGTAACCCGTTTAAGCCAGTATTCTGATTATAAGAAACGTGAATAAGACATCTGGCATATGCCCTTCTTAACTGGAATATCAGGTCATTTAAACACCTTTTTCGGAATATCCCCCCTCAAAAGCAGGGTTGCGCTCAATTCAGAATTTTGGAATTGACTCTCATTCAATTCATGAGTTGGAATTTGAACTGAATTGACCACATCTCACAGGATGTAGCATTACAACTGAATTTGAATAGCAGGAATAATAATTTAATTCAGTGCAATTTGAAGAAATTCCACTCAATCATAAAACATGAGTTTCACTGTATTTGACATCACTCACTGTCAGATACCAAAGAGTTATCACATAGTTTATCACTATTCTCTGGAAGCAATGTACTCTATATGTAGAATGATTAGCATTGTGCTTTGTACTTTAAACGTAGTGGTTAGATAATTATATTATCTCTGCAAACAATGCTACCTTATATGAATAATGATTAACAGCTGTTTTGTATTCTAAAGCCACAGTTTGATTAGTGCAACCATTTTGTGGACATGTACTTATGATATACACCCATTGATTCTTGGTCATAGGTTTTAGAACACCCCCCATTTTCCAGTTTTTACTGAAATTTAAGCAGTTCAAGTTCAGTGAATAACCTGAAATGGTACAAAGGTAAGCGGTAAACTGCCACTGCTGATTTATTTCAATGCTTACAAACAAAATGTAAACAAGCCATTGATAACTTCAAAATATTTTTATAACTTAATTTTTGATGTCACAAACTATCAGTCAAGGCTATCAAACTATCAAGGCCTGCTTGTGAATTTGAAAGGGGTCAAATTATTTAGATCGCATGTCTCAGCTTTTTGTGGTGGGGTGGCCACTTTGTTGGTTTTCAAATTATGGATTGTACTTTTAAACCACCATCTGTAATCTCAAAACAACACAATGGTTGTCTTGCCCGATAAAGCTGAGGAAAGGGTTTAGAGAAATGTTATCACTCACAAATTCATGGACCGAACTAGGGATGCACCGATATGAAAACTCTGGACTGATACCGATAATTCAAATAACACAATCGGCCGATATCGATAATGATAATTTGTTATTTATTGTCCTATTTGTGCCCTGCCAAAAAAAACATACAATTCTGCCCTTCATTGTACTTTTCAGTGAGCACAAATTCAATCATACAAATGTATGGAACAGCTTTTATTGTAACAGTCTTTCACATACTTGTTGTACTGTGCTACATGTCTTGCTTGTAAATGGCTGATCAGATTTGATGTATTAAAATTCTTGCTTGAGTTCACTTCTCTTGAAATCTCACTGGAGAATTTGTTACAAATAGCAAATCGGTTGTCTTTCTCTTTCACCCTGCAATGGGCCCACAGTTGCTTCAGAATATCTAGAATTGTCCAACAAGGCCTTGAAGTTTCCTATGTCCTTTCGTGCAATCTATCTAAAAATGGAGTCTCGTTGGGTTTCATAGCTGCGCAACTGCCGCAAAAAATAGTATAATTTAAGGAAAACATTGTCAGAACCTGCGTGTTTGGGGTCATCTATAACAAATTGCTTGTTTACAGTGGGTATAAAAAGTATACCGTATATACAATTTTTCACATATTTTCTTACTTCATGGAATCAAAGTGGATTTAATTGGGATTTCTTGCCACTGATCACCACAAAATACTCTATAATGGCAATTTACAAATAATCTGCTATGTAATTTGTTCGAAGTAGCTAGCCAGTTTGTAGAGCTGTCAACATGGCAAACAAAACAAGCTCGCATTTTTGGAGTGATGAGGAGACAAATATCTTTGTACAAATTTCTTTACCGTACATTTGTGGACAATAAAATACTCAGCACAACTTCCCAATTTGTACAGGACAATGGCAACAAGCACAGTAGGGCTTGAATGGGCTGTTGGTCCCATTTTTTTGTCGACTCATGGGGGGAGAAAAGAAAAGAAAAGAAAAAATATATATATACACTACTGGTGAAAAGTTTGGTCAATGGATCTGTTGGACAAAAAAACACATGTAACAATGAACAAAATGAACATCAAAAAATGAAGAAAATTTATTGTTTTTGGATTCGTCACCCTTTGCAGAATAGCCTCACAAACAGTGGGGTTAGAAAAGAAAAGAAAAGAAAAAAGTTTGTCCCATTTCTATATATATATATAGTTGTTGTTCACACTCCTCCTTCACCAGATAGTTCTTGCAGGTGTGTTTCGGTCATCTTGAGAATGAAGGAGTGCACCTAATCCAGATGGAAGGTGTACTCAAACTTTTGCACCACAGTTTGGCACACTTGTCAGAAGAATAATCCATTCTGGATGCTGCGGGTATGGCAGTGACAGTCCTTCACTCTTAACATAGCTAGGCCTATATATGTTCTCTTTCAATTATATTAGGCAGTTAAGGTAATAGTAATGTGAATAATTACTAATAAAAAGTAATAAAAATTATCATTTTATAATAAATGTGTTTTGCTAATTGTATGGTTTATATATTTATAACTAACATGCGTAACACCCCTTTTCATGTAGCCTATATTGTATCCTTCTTGTTTTAGGCACGCGAATGTGCATTTTAATTGTAGCCTAAGATTTGCCTACAGTTAAGATTAGTGATATAGGCATACTTGAATTACTCATTTTGATATAACCTAAGAACATAATGTCAAAGAAAAAATCATTCGTTTGTTTATTTATTTTTTTGCTAAATAAATTTTTAATCCCAATGAGGCCAACCTGGTTAATTAAATAAAACATAGCCTATGCATTAGAATGTGTTATGGTTGTGGTCAAATAAAAGCATCAGCCTAGTATGTAGCCATACCGCAACTTCACAAGCGAAACGGCAGAATCTGCAAGGGCAGCATGACGAGGAGGCTCGGAACTGAGTTTTTTTTCTTTCAGGTAATCTTGAACTCCGGCTCCATAAAGTCATTAGCCTATTGTTACTCATTTGTGTCATTCACTTAAGAAAGTTATAAAACATGAGACAAGCGCAGTGTGCATATAGTTGTATTTATTAAAACAAATAGGGTGTGTCATATAGAATGGCTAATTGCAGCAATTTACATATTTCCTCTGTTTAACACTGTTGTCTGCCATTATTGAGGAATACACTCTTTTGTAAAAGGGATATGAATATAATACAACTCAAAAACTTGCCCAAGCCCTTTTCCAGAAAACAGATAATAGTTCACGGAAAATCATGTATGTCCTATAGCTAAGGTGACCATATTACCAGAGGCTGAATACGGGACATAATATCAAAAACAACGTGTCCAACTGCAATCCATCCAAAATACATAAAGGCCACTACAATTTGCATAATATTAGCACAAGGTTAACTTAACTCTTCTTTATGAATACAAATAATGGCATTATGGCATTGTCAATCATTACACTCATAGGCCTAGCCTAGTATTTTCAATTTCAGCAGTTAAGGCTCTAGGGAAGTGCCTGTCTGCTCTCCATCACCATCTTGGCATATATTTTTCACTTGAACCAATTTTTTTGAAGTGTCCGCTTTTCCTTCAGGACCTTATCATAGAATGACGAACAGTCCAGTTCAAAGTTCTCTCACACAAAAAAGAATAACCTTCATGGTTGAAACCCTGAGGCGTGACTGCAGACTCCACTAGCAATGAATATATACATTTAAAATAATTGATAACTTTTCTATCAATGTGGATGTCTGTTGTATTGTTGCTGTACTGATCTCTTGTTCCAGTTGTGATTATTCTTGCCGTTTTTAAATGCAAATGTCAATGCAAAATGTCACTGTTTACAATTGTCAAATTCTACCATTCAAGTACCACCTTCCGATGCATCTCTTACACTGGTTAAATTCGGTTGGTTTGCTGCCCTAAAGATTCATGACAGATTCTGCTCAGAACTAAAGCATTTAAAACATATAATGCAATTTAAAAAATGAGCTTATCAGGTGATTAGTCAAAGTTTTTTTCTTATGAAGTTTGAAGCAGATCAAAATAATTCTGTCTGTAAGCTTTGCCATTCGGTATTGAAATATACATACATACATATGGCATTTAGCAGACGCTTTTATCCAAAGCAACTTACAGTAGTGAATGCATACATTTTTCAGTATGTGTGGTCTCAGTGGGAATTGAACCCACAACCTCAGCATTGCCAACGCAATGCTCTACCTACTGAGCCACACAGAACCACTACTCTGGTAACAGGACAATCTTACGCTCTCACCTGACTAGGCACCACACGGATGTTTTCCGACAGCCATCGGCTAAATTCGTGGATCGCAAACAGCCAAAACTGAACAAGGCCTTCATCTACAATGTCTGTGGGAGTTTTCATAGTTTTCACCTGTAAGACCATATGCCCCTATAGTGTTGTGGAAAACGAGGGTTTTCAGAACATGGTACGCTACGCCATACCAACGCGCAAACACATGACTGAAATAGCAGTCCCAAGGCTGTATGCAGAGGCAAAGAAAACTGTCGCTGCATCGCTTGAGTCAGTGGAAAGGGAAACATTTTTGTTTCACTTGTCTTTACATTCTACACTGACTTTTGTTTTTTACTTTTCTTAACATAATAACATTTGTACTATTTTCCAAAGCACACTGTGTGCGTTTCATTTGCACTAGCCTATTTCAAAAGACACACTTTCATTTACAGCTATTTTCAAAGGCATATTGAGAGTGTATGTCACACTTTATAATTCAACACACAAAATAACTGAACCAGTTGTGCATTTTGTTTACAATTTCCTGCTAAAGCACAAAGCACATTTATTCCAATGCACTACAGCACTCATAAGTGTGTATTGTTTAACTTGCCAAATAAATATTGGAATGTTAAAATTAGTTTTTGGCTCAATTGGCAATTTGTCCCTAAAACCATATCATGCACATGATCATAATCTCAATACTCAGAAGATACACTGTATAATATGTATTAATTATTTATGAATTTCAGTCATATAAGGTATATAATATCAATACTATGTAAAGTATTGAATCGTATCGAAATCGAATCATGAGGTTCTTGCCAATACCCAGCTCTAGCGTAAAGTGCTGATTATATGCCATAATCCAACCAGTTTAACAACCGGCAATGTGCAGTGGTTGCATCGGTATAAAAGTATACCATCATTGACTGTCGACCTGTTCTGGAAAGACCATTGCTGGTTGGTCAACTGGCTTGTTCCTGGTCAGATGCACAATCAAAATCTCTGGGTATTATCAAAGCCCTCTTAGGCATGACATATTTCAACAAGCCTAGTCATGATTCAGAAAGGTAATAATGTCAGGATCTCTTGCATGAAAGACTAATTTACACTACAAATCCCCCATCCCCACTCACCTTGTAAACTTGCACATGGTGGCAGCCTGGAACTTCCAGGCCAACACCAGCACGCGGAACTCGGCGGGGTCCACGCAAAGGTCGTTGCAGAAGCGCTCCATGCCCTCCTCCAGGATGGCGTCGTCCAGCTCATCCTTGTAGCAGCTGAAGAGCTCCGTTATGTGCGGCAGGGAGAACTCGTCACTGCTGGCCGCCGTCTCTTCCTTCTGTGCATCCTCTGGGTGTGACGGGCCCACCCTGTTCTCCACATCTATCTTCTTTGTGCCATTGGCCAGCAGATCCACAGCCAACTTTGCGCACATGGGCCCCGGCTCCTCCTTGTAGATTCCTCCCCCACCTCCTCCACCCTTCTTACAGTGGGATTTGCCCCCGGGATCCTTGTCTCCGCTCTTGCTGCCGAGCGAGGATGACGGGTTCTTGCACTTGGTGACACACTGGCCCATGTCTCTCTCTCGCCCCCTCACCTTCCGCCTCCCCGCCAACCTGCCGTGCTTCAGGTCCAGCTGGCCCCGCCGCGCCAGCAACACTGCCGATGCTGCTGCTGCTGCCCTGCTCCCTCCACACGCCTCAACATGCCATCAGGTGCTGCCGGAAGACCAGGTGAATAGAGTAAGCATAGACCATCATAAAAACACCACAAAACATAAATAATTTGGTGTAAAAAGCTTCCACACACTCACCAGTACATACTCTGTCAATCATTCATCATTATAATGATGGCTAATACAACTCATTACAGGTGTCCATTATGCAATGGTTCTTACTCATTTCTATCATTGCCCATGGGTCAGATCTGCAACTAGTTATTCATTTTCTGAGGTCCAAGTACATTTATAATATCTGATAGACGTTCCACTGAAGAAAAAAAAGAAAAGTTACCAAGCATTGAACTGTCCCTTTTCAGCCGAATGAATAAAATCTTAGCATGAGAAACAATGGAGGTACCAGAAGATTGGAAAACAGGTCATCTGATTAAGCTTCCCAAAAGAAGAGATCTTAGGGACTGTGGAAACTACAGGGTAATAACACTAATATCAGTGCCTGGCAAAGTACTCAACAGAATCATCTTGGAGAGACTCAAATCTGCCATAGACACCAAGCAGGCTTCCACCAAGACAAATCTTGAACAGACCAAATTGCCACCCTCCGGATCAATGAAGAGCAGTGTATCCCTGTTTGTCAACTTTGTGGATTAAGAGAAGGCATTCAATAGCCTGGACAGGCAGACACTCTGGGAGCTCCTCAGACACTATGGAGTCCCCATGAAGCTTGTCAGAATGATTCGCAGCACCTATGGCGAGTCGCACATGCTGGCAAATTATCCAAATTATCCAACCCCTTCATGGTGAGGTCAGGAATGAGACAGGGTTGTCTCGTATCCTCATTACTGTTCCTACTGGCAATTGACTGGATTATGAAAACAACAACAGAGAACAAGAGAAATGTGGACAATGTGGACACAGCAAGACAACCTCGAATTTGCGGACGACCTGACCTGGAACCCACAAGGGAAAAGGAAGTGGGGTCAAAAACACTTTGAGGCAGATGCCAAGACATCTGGCCATACCTGGTCAGAGCTGGAGAAAATTGCCCAGAAGAGAGCTCAAAGGAGGACCGTCGTCAATGGCCTATGCTCCCCAGGGGCGATGGGCTTAAGTAAGTATGAGAAATAATGGATCACTCCAAATCAGTATTCACAACACCCTCTCTTTTGTCATTCCATTTCCCTCACTGAGATGTATGTTAGAACATAAGAATAGCGACAGCGTAGTGGTCTAATGCACCCGTTTATGTGTGTGAGCTGCCTATCGCGATCACGGTTCGAAACCTGACTGTGCCAGACCGGCCCTGGCGGGGAGCCTCATTATTCATTTGGCTGTCCGCCCCAGGGGAAGGGAGGAGTGTGAGCCAGCACAAACTTGTTGTGAAACGTGTAAGGGTATCTCCAAAATGTGGGTGGGCGAATTCTGTCTCGAAGGAAGTTCGGAGAATTAGCTTGCCTCATAGAGATTGGTGGTGAGTTTGTGTGGGGAGGGCAAATCAAAATAAATAGGGGGGATAATTGGGGAAAAACATTATTATTATTATTATTATTTATTTTTTTAAAGAACATAAGAATAAATAATGAAAGAACAGGCTATTCGGCCTGTCAAGGCTTGTCATTTCCTAGTCTAAAAAATATACAGTACTGCATCAAGCCTGGACCTGAATACCCCCAAGTGTTTCTGCCTCCAGTACCTGACTTGGCAAGCTGACTCATTAGCCCCTTTCCCACATGGAAACTGCAACATTGCTGGGTTCAATTATCCGGGTAAGGTAGTGTTTTTCATCACTCCTATATAGGTCTCTTACACGGAAAAATTCTGTTCCCACATGACATGATCATTCCGGATAGATTAGTCAATGCAGGATGTATTTATTCAATTTTTCAGCTTGCTAATGATCTGGGCCTTTTGTCTCATTATACCTCGTTTGCGTAGGATGTCTGTTATTTTGTCATAGACCACAGCATCTCTTATGGTGCCACAGAGCTGTCAGTTAATTTTGTGGTCTGCGTTCCCTAGTCTCGGGAGTTGGTCCATTTTCCAGACATGTTCAGTAGCTAAAACAAAGACACTGCTAACTACCGTTAGGAGTTACAATGGATTTTGATGGACACTGAACCCCCCTGGCCATATATTTAACACATTTTATGACCTTTCAAGAGTTAACTGACAAAGGTTACACATTTCTTAACTATGCACATAAAGACAAAACTACTGGCAACGTTAAATACTACCCAGCTATCAATCGGCTAAATAGCTAATGTTCACTATTTGGCAATGTGATTAGTTAATACAATGCTCCTATGCCACACAGTTATCCATTTGCGTAGTGTAATCTAATTTTTATATCGCAGTTAATTGCTATCAGATAGATGGATATGAAATATTAGGAAAATAGCCTCCATAAACTAGCTGGATGTGAAATGCTAGTTCACTAGCTCACAATTTAAATTGCTATAATAATAGTTTAAATGTTTGGTTTGATCATTTAACTAGCTAGTTATCTAGTGCATCAACATATAATATAATATAATAAGTTATATTGTTATATAGATGATATTATATTATGAACACACTTATCTGGCAACGTAAAACCGCTGTACGTAAGAACATTGTAACCGTTTGCGTACTTTATCTGGAAATGTTGTTGCTTTTGTTCCCACTAGAGCCGTGGTGGAAGATTTCCATAAATCTTACTAGGTCCTGATCAGAAAAATGCCAGTGTCTTACATGGAAAAGCGAATGCGGCTCCTGTTCCCACATGACACACGTAAAATTAACAAAACATTTATGTGCATATGGGAAAGAGGCTATTGATTCTCTGTGTAAAAAAAATACTTTCTGATATCTGTGCAGAATTAGCCTTTAATTAATTTCCACCCATATCCTCTTGTTGTGCTTACCAAACGAATAAAAAATTATATATTGTAGTTCACTTTGTTAATCCCCGAATATAAAAACCTGAATCCAATCCCCAATTAGTCTGTTTGCTAAACTTGAATAGATTAAACATTTTAATTTTGAAAGTCCAAATATATAATATCATAAACCTAATTCAAGACAAAACACTTTGTAGCTTCCTCAAAGAAGTCCAGGTTTATTAAACATGATCCGCCCCACCCCAGAAAAATCCATGTGGGCCATCCCTTAAAATACTATTATTTTTCTGAAATAGTTCCATACAATACATAGAAGGTAAAATACAGTAGGCTCTGTTTTTATTCACACCCTTCATAAAGATGAACAAAAGAGACCATATAAAATAAACTATACAAAAAATTCTGAAAATTCCAAACCTGCATTACTACTACATTTTGTTTTATTAATATTTTGTTTCCAAAAATATCTGGTTCACAATTATTCATACCCTTAACTATTCTTTTAGAATTTTTTTCTCCCAATTTGGTAGCCAATTACAGCCTCTATTTATTTAGATTAACCCTCCCCACACAGGTCCCCACCCACGTTCTGAAGACTCATTTTCCGTGCTTCACGGCGGACCCAAGCCGGCTGTCAATTGTCTTTTTTTTTTTCAAACGTTCTGTATTTGTGGACTTTGTCGTCATACAAGTTCAAAAGGCACACTACCGTTTAACATAACTATAAATCTAATGATTGAAAATATACAATATCATAAGAAAATATGTCGTTGTCTTGTAATTGTTTTACATTGAAAAAAGTGTTTAACTAGTTTCACATTCACATTTAGGGCCCTATTTTTGTGCCGGCGATAAGTGGCGTTATGCCCTAGCGCAGGCAAATTGCCAGTTTAGTCTGTCGCAAACAGAATATTTCCCGTCTCCGCCGAGTTTGGCAATTTCGTGGTGCACAGTGAAGGCGTTTGCGAGACTGGGTTGGGCAGCACAATAGGGCAATGAAAACAGTCGGGCGCTATGCAAGTTTGGTGTCAAATAATGAGTTTGCGTTAACGTCCAACTAGACCACCTCTTAGCGCAAATGCTGGCTCTCTGTGCAATTTGGTGACTTTATTGATGCGCACATTATCTGAAATCACATGAGAAGGTTTTGTGAATATTGTTAATTTTCCCCCACGTTGAGGCAAATCATCCAATCCATGGGTAACTTGCAAACGTAATCAATTAAGCTAAAAACTATTTCACCACAGCTTGTGGTTATTCAATACACGGACATGAAAGACTGAAGCCAGAAGACCATCCATCGCGTACCTTTCAGTAAGATACACCTGTTAAATAAATATATGTTTGTATGCACATTGTTTTTCTTATGTGAAAGGGTTTTTCTTTCCGTTTGCACTACAGAAAATGGAGTACATAATTGGACACCGAAGGCAATACTGTGAGCGATACCCTGGGTTTGGAAGCCGGTTTGGCTGTACTTGCAGTTTCTTCTGCATGACAAACATAAATGAAACAGGCCTAGTTGCAGTTGTGAATTTGTTATTTATTTATTTCCATTTAACAATTACATTAAGTTAGAAGAAAATAAACTTTGTTTTTTAAGTTGGAAAGCCTACAAATAAGGAAAAAAAGAGATGGTAAAATAAAACACTTTCTTTTAACAATGTAGGTCTCAAAATATAAACTCAAATCATGGAAATAACAAATTAATGTGCGACTTGTTTCCCCCTCTGATTCGCGCGCCAACTTTTCCGCACCTCCCACACCTTCTTTGGCAATTTGCTATAGCGCTCCTGGTATTTAAAGGGATAGAAAATAAGTGTTCTGATTGACCATTAAAACTGTCATCCATGTGATTTTTTTAAATTAATCAATTTTTACAACTAGCGTTAGTGCAAATCTGGTATTTAAAGGGATAGAAAATAAAAACAGGGCCCTGTTCTGATTGGCCATTATGAAACCAAACCTCCCACCACACCAACACATGCATTTAAATGTATCCACTTGGGAGAGAGTTAATCCAAAAACCTCTTTTACAAAACTCTTTTTTCACAAGGTGGACATGGCTTAGACTCAGTGTCACTGCTTTAAATCACAAAATTACTGAAATAAATAGAAACAAACATACACGCCCCATAAAGCTGGAGCAACTTTGTGTCTGGCATTTTCAAATGTATCCACTTGGGAGAGTTTGTCTACATCTCAGCATTCAACACCATAGGCAAGCTTTTGGGCATGCACACCTCCCTATGCAGCTGGACCTTTCTGTCGGGCCGATGCCAGGTAGTGAGTATGGGCACCACCATCTCTTCCCCACTGACCCTCGACACGTTACTGTATTTTATCTTGCATATTTGTATATTTTGTATTGTTGTATTTTATATTTGTATATTTCTTATTGTTACTACTGCATTGTTGCAGAGTTCTGCACTCAATAAATTTCACTCATCCTTATACTTGTATAATTGTGACATGATAATAGATTTGATTTGATTTGATTTGATTTGACAAACTAGTTTGAAAAGCACGATTATATCCCTCCATGGTAAGAGTGGCAGGGTGCACAGCAGGGTGCTACCAGTATTGTCTGTACTGTAACTACCAGTACTTGCATTTCTGAGGTACAACAAACAAACAAACAAACAAACAAACAAACAAACAAACAAACAAACAAACAAACAAACAAACAAACAAACAAACCAAACAAACCAACAAACAAACCTTAGGCTAGTAATAGGTGAGCAAGTATCTTCAGGGACAGGGCCCACCTCACATTCCCTTGATTTTCGTCTTCGTGCAAACACTTGATCCTTTCATTAGCTAGCTTGAACAAGTCATTATGTATTCAGGAAAAGATAAGGAAATATATATATTTAATGAGAATAGATAATGTTACTCACATTTCGAGGAAAAAACTGAGGCTGTAATAATGAGCAAGTATCTTCACAGACAAGGAAATCATTTAATGAGAATAGATCATGAGGAATAATAGTATAAATAATAATAAAATTATTCATAATACTTGTGTTTGAAACGGGAAACTGGAAAAATGAAATAATTTTCTCTTATTGGCATTTTTATAGATGGCTGAAAAACAAAGTAGAAATAAGAGCAAGGCGTAGAGTTACTACAATTATTTCTTAGTATCCTTCACTATTTTTTCATGTTGAATTCATCAAAAGGTTCTTGATGTGAGTATTTTTATTTAATTGTATGCTATGTTCTCAAAGAGTGAAAATGTAGAGTGATTCACATGAACCATGCCCCAAAATAACCCAAAAGAGTGAACTGTGTTTACGATGCCAGCAGGGAGCCAGCCGGTGAGATGTGTAAACAGTGGTATTGTCCCAAATGCCTTACAGCCCTCACACTAATAAAAGCAGTCCTGCTGACTCTGGCAAAACAGGACATGGATTGGGCTGTTCACAGTAATGTTGACCAAATCACTGAATTTAACATGGTATACTGTAACTTCATAATTTACATATACAGTATAATCATGTTTGGTGTTGTTGGAAAGCTGATGTCATGAGCAATGGGTTGTTGTCATTGATGGTGTGGTACAGGTGACACTTAAGATCTCAGAACACTGTTCAAAAGTGAACGGTGGGAAATGCAAATGATCTACATATCAGCGTCCATCTGTGCAACTAATAATGAACACAGTGTGATACGCGTACAGAAATAGCACAGGGAGTAGTTCGGTTTTTCTGCGATTGGGTCCTTAATTGGTGTTCTAGGTTTTCCTTTTATGTGTGGGGATATAAGGGGAAAAGTGGTATGCTTCGAGGAGATTCACCGTTACGACCTCCTGCACGTCATTCGCGTATAGCCGTTTTGTCATTCTACAGTTTCATTATTCAAATTATGTTTGAACGTATGTGTAACAATTGTTGCAATTCCGGCAAATAAATATATTAATAACTCAGCATTTTTCACTAATCTTAACTACTGCAGTTACACATTGTGGTTTTAAGGTAACTGTTAACAACACACACACAGACCTTTGTTAGGTGCACTAACTGAGTCCCTCACCCATACACTAGTGCCATTGCAAGATACACAATTGTATTAGATTTTGTGTTTAGTTTCTGCGTTCACTTCCTGTTTCACTGGTTGCAAGTAGCAGTTAACGCTACTTGGTTATCTTAATTAGTATTGTGTTGCTGATGTTCTAGTGGTTATTCGTTTCTATTGCGGCTTAGAAGTTTTATTTCAAAGTTGATTGCTACTTAGCTGTTTTCAATCGGTCTTATTGTATCAGCCCGTGTCTGTAGTTGAGCGTTCCTTGAGTAGTGGGAGGAACCTGTGAGTTGTTAATTAGTCTGTATTGTTGTCAGGTGGCACTCAACACTTAGTGCCTAGCACCACTCAGCTATATTAGTAACCATAGTTGTGGAAAGCGGCAGCTTTTCACGACAGCCTCCCTGGACGAAGACTCGGCGGACAAAGACGTAGGAGTCTACCTGCAGGAGTCCACTGAGGCTGGGCCAGCTAGGGAGTGCTCGCCGCACGGTAAGTATCATAGTCTTGTATCTCCCTGTTCTTCCTCTGCATCTAACACTACATGCTACCTCCTTATCCCAGTCCATGTCTCCTCTTCTAGATTACCTAGAAGGAGAGATTCTACCCACACCCGTAATCTCTCCAATCTCATCCTCCCTCCTAGATCTCCCGGTGTCGACGTGGTGGTAGCAGGTGGACTATAGAACTGCCAGTCCGCTGTCCGGAAGGCCGATTTCATCTCGGCCCAGGCCTCCCTACTCTCCCTGCAGTTCCTGGCGCTCACTGAGACATGGATCATTCCTCAGAACACGGCCACCCCTGCTACTCTCTCCGCTGCCTACACCTTCTCCCACACTCCACAACCCTCAGGTAGAGGTGGAGGGGCAGGTATACTGATATCCCCCCTGTGGAGATTTGGTATTGTTCCTCTTCCTCACTTCTCACCCTCCTCCTTTGAATTTCATGCTGTCACTGTAACTGTTCCATGTAAACTGCACATCATTGTTCTTTATCGCCCTCCAGGTCCACTGGGGAGTTTCCTAGATGAGATGGATGCCCTACTCAGCGCCTTCCTCAGGCCTCTGCATTCCTCCCCCTGCTTCAGTCCTTCGACTTCACCCTGGCTGAATCCCCATCCACCCACAAGGCCGGTAACCAACTGGACCTGATCTTCACTAGGAACTGCACCTCACCCAACATTACGGCATCTCCTCTACATGTGTCTGACCATTGCTTTCTGTCTTCCTCCCTCCCCCTCCCTCCCCTCTGTGCCTAAATCATCTTCACCTGCTCCCACTGTCCTTGTCCATCGAAACCCCGCTCTCTCCCCCACTGCCCTGTCAGCTACTGTTCTATCTTCCCTTCCCCCTAATGATGCCTTCTCTCAGCTACCTGCTGAGGAAGCATCATCCACCCTACTTTCCTCTCTCTCCTCCTGCTTTGACTTACTCTGTCCTCTATCCACTAAACCTACTCGTCTCCGACCCCCCACCCCCTGGCTAACCGATTCCATTCGGGCTAACCGACTGAAACTGCAAGCGGCAGAAAGGAAATGGAGAAAATCCAAATCCCCTGTGGCTCTGACTGATTTCCACACACTCCTGGCTTCCTTCTCCTCTAACCTCTCCTCTGCATTTTTCCTTTCTAAGATTCTAAAAACCCCTCCGCTCCGCCTCCTTGGGCAAACTGACTGCCCCATCCCTCCGGGCGCCTAGCAGCCGTTCCTTGCGGTCTCGCCTCTTCTCTGTCCTGATCCCTCACTGGTGGAACGACCTTCCGCAATCGGGCAGGACCGCTGAATCACTTGCAATCTTCCGCAAGACTCAAAACCCACCTCATCAGACTCCAATACCACTGAACTCTGCTCATCTAGCTAATTTGTCGTCACCACTGTTTAGTTGTTCTACACCATACAACACTATACTCTTTTTTTTTTTTTTTTTTTACAAAAAATACACGAACTTTTTCCTTCCCAGTGTTACAGGTATGGTACGCAGATGCCTGCAATGATGTCTATTGCTGTATTACTGCACTGATCTTGTGCGCTAACTATGATTGTTCCTACCATGTATTAATGCACATCTTGTAAGTCGCTCTGGATAAGAGTGTCTGCTAAATGCTTAAAATGTAAAAATGTAAAAATGCATATTATACAATTCTAATTCATATTATAAAATAATTGGGAGTTAAATAACATTCATTTAATCCCATTCCAGTATCACAAGGTAAGACTACAAGCTATCCTTCACCACTCAGACACTTCCCCCATGCAAGCAAGTGTCGTCTGTCTAGTCTTTATCAAGGAGATTGAGAATGTGTGTTCTATTGACTACTTTGTGTAAAACAATGTTACGTGTCAACAGAATTAGCAGGCATCATGGCTGAAAAACACACTGTCATATCAAGTAGCATGTGACGCACCACACACCCAAACCATTGCTAATCATGTACAAGTACAACAGTACAGTAAGTTATTGTTCTTTGCCCCCCACCCCACCAGTATTTTAAAAGGATGCTATGATGGATGACATGATGGATGATATGATGGATGATATGATGGCCCAACCCTACAAGAGTCACTTTTAAGTAAGTGATTAACAATTGTTTTGATTGGCTTTGCTGCATCCTGTTATAAATAATAGTATTGGCAAGGACAACATGAAGCATGGTCAAACACCAAACATCAATTCATTAGTAAAATGAAGGTCAACGGGTGGCCACAGCATTCATCTGCAGAATGCTGACACAGTCCTCAAAGGCAATTCCACATCAGCATAGATTTGGATGAGGGAACAAATTAGGCTGGGAGTTTGTCTTTGTACTTACATTCAAATTGGCAACCATCAGCAGGATTAGGCTATTCAAATGTTGGCCTTTCAGTTAAAAACATGGTCCCTGCTGCTGTGTAGGGATTACAACGTTCTCCAACATTCACTGCTAGACAAGAGATTTTTACATTGCTTTCAAATGTGAATATCGTGTCGCAGTCAGCTCTTGAGGCTAAGGTCTTGAGGTGAATTAGTTGTGAACAATGCTTCCCTTGCCACACTCAGGTCGACTCATATGCAAGCAGAAATGGCCCATTTCAACATCGCAATGACTAACACAAAATGTCCCTCTCCCTCCCTCTGTAACATTAGGTTTTACACTTGGTGCAAGCATACAACATGCTGATGTAAAGTAGATGACAATGTGGTAACACCACAGTTCTGAGTGCAAAGGACAGACCGTATGGGGCTCAAATGCATTGAATGCCTGTTTCTGGAAGAGGAAGTACAAGCTATGGGATCCAAGCCTGGCTTCCCAAACCACCAACGACTCACTACAACCACAGACTTCACCAAGCCCCTCTGCTTCCTCTTTCTACTGCCTCAGAGAGGAAAACAACTATGTGTCATGATCTTCTGAAAATACTTTCATCAACTGACTTTGTGACTACACACAGTTATGGCGAAATAATTCCAGGCTGGACACTGAATGAAACCACATGGCATGGCAAGTGCGATCAGAACAGTCGCCTAGGTGTATCTAAACCAATGTAGTTTGTGAACATATCTATATATTCAGATAAAAGATGGCAGACTATGAATTACCGTACGCCAGAATGAATGGCATACTGCATTCATTAAGCCTAATTGCAATGGAGTAAAAGATGTGATGCATGCTGTTGCCTTCAATACTTATTACTTCATATGAGTTTATGTTGATGCTTACAGGGTGAAGGCATTGCCTGAAATTGATCATATTTCATAGTCTCAATAGCATTCAGAAAGATAGGAAAACAATCATGGACTAATTTTTGCAACCCCAGCAACTTACCTGAAAAAGTCATTAAAAGGCAAGAAAGTAAACTCTGTTTCCCATGAATAAAAGCAGTAAAGAAATCAAAATAAAAAGTTGCTCAGAGTGCTAAAGAGGCTGAACAATGAATAATCCAGCAGGGCTCCAGACTGCAATAAAAAATATTTGATGTGTAACCAAAAATATCCATTGGTCGCACAGGTGCGATGCTGATCATTTCTCTTGCACGACCAAAGATCGGAAATCTCATGACCATGAACAATACACCAACTGTACAGAGATCAAATTTCAACATACCTATGGCTCTGCCTTCAGGCTTAAATCAACAACCTTGTTTACCATAAATACAAACATACATGCCTACATTACCTAGCAAGCTGATCAAATCATGGATGGAGCTGCTCACCACATAAATACCACATAAAATGTTGTGTAGTCTAACCTTGACATCTTGTTTATTTTTATTTAACCAGGTTATTCTCATTGAGAATAGAAATCTCTTTTTTATTGATCTATTGCTGCCAAGGAAGCAGCAATATATTACAGACACTACAAAAATGACAACATTTAACATAAAATCAGACAAGCAACAATGTTCAAAGTTTCACATCTGGTTACACAAGAGCAGTCTAAATATGTGGTGCAACTAAGGGTCAAGGCATTTACAAACAGTAGTGGCTTCTGTAGTGGTCTCACCTGACTGTTTCTGGCTAAAGAGTGATCATTAGCTAGCTACGTACCACTTTAACTGTATGCTAGTTTATTGTTTATAAACTATGCAAAGTCCTACTGTACGTAGTTGCAGGAGCAACACAATTCTTTTCAACCTAACGCTGAAATAAATGACCTCATTCTTTCAAGTGATTGGTGTTGTGCTGAAATTCCCCACTCCCTTCACTTGCATGCGTGCTCACTCTACACATACTGGGCCGCATTTATCAAGCAAGATACAAAGCACCTTTTTCGGAAATGGATTTACATAAGCATTGTGGCATTCCTCAGTTTTCTAATGAGAAATTTGTTAGTAGGTCCTGATTTTACGAGTGCTCCTGAGCACTCGTATTGTGTATTGGTAAACCTTGTTATGTGTGTTTTTCCTTTCACTCTATTAAATATGATATAATGTAATGTTTTAATTATTGATTTATTTATGTTAAGAAATTAAATACTGATTTTTTTTTATTTTTAATTGAATATTTCTCATTTAAATTATTTAAATACTGATTATATTTTTTGATTTGATAAATGCAGCGGGACTTGTTAGCGGGACTTTCACCAGTAAATGTACCGCTACACACTTTTCTTTTCAGCCTTCAGATTCAAATCAAAACATTTTCGTTGATCTGATAAAGGCAACCCAAAATGAGGCCAGAGTAATGTTCTGGCACGCTTTCCTTGTTCTCACTCTACTGAATAATAAATTTTTTGGAGTTATTTATGTTATTTCAATTTCAGGATATCTGTATCTTGATTTTTTCAGCACCTTTCTGTCAGTCAAAAATATATACCAGTTTTACTCTTATTTTCATTTATTTTATTTATCAATGATTTATTGTACTAACAAATTACGGCAAACATTTGATAAATGCTGACATAAATGCAAGTATTGATAAATGAGGCCAATTCTTTGTTGGAGCTCTGCTTGTTCTCGTTTCGCAATTTCCAAGCAATATATTCGTTATTTCACAGGATAGATGCATTTGTGTCAAAACATTTATCTTTTTTGGTCTTCTTCAGTCTGAAAATGCAAGTCATAAACAGATTTTGCTCCGGGGCCCGAGCACCCACGGAAAAAGGGAAAAATTATGCACGGAAAATTTACATTGATTTGATAGCAAATAATTAACTAAAACATAAATCGGTTTTGGAGAATCGCAACATTTAGCAAACATTTATATTTTTCTGCTTCACTAAAATCAAAAACAGATTTAAAAAAAAGTTTGACAGCTATAAACATAAAATAATCTGTTTGACAGCTATAAGAACTCGGAACATAAGTTAACAAGTCAGTTGCAATCACGATAGACTTACATGTATATCCAAGAGAGCAATATGAATATGTCAATAATGTATGTATTTGGCTTTCAAAGCCTGAATGCACCAAAAGCTAATTTATGACACATATTAACACTCATAGGAAAGATAAAAATAATTGTCTTGGTTTGGCTCCACCCCTCTGCGGACGGGGATGCTATGGAAGAGCGGGTTGTGGCAGCAAGGCAAAAGCTCAGACAATGGAACACAGTCCTTCCACACATGCAGGATCTGTACAAGCCCAGTTTGTGCACTGGGTGCGTTTCCTGAGATGCAGCAATGACGGGGTACACTATCGGGGGTGTGTGGGGGAATTAAGGTGCCAGCTGTGTTTCTTTTTATGATATCTTTTTGTAATTATGTTATTGGCAATGAGCGAAAATGTAGATAGGTCCATCTACTACTAGGGTAGTCATACTTATGAAGCGCTTATGATCAGTTGCATGATCCAAGGGTACAAGACGCATCCAGTGTATAAATTGGCAAAGAAAAATTACTAAAGAAAATAGCAATCAAATTGATACTTTCCACATAAGTTACTATGTAGCTAATCTACCATTATGCCAAGTATCACAAGAATAAAGTAAACGTGTATTTTTTTGGGCAATTTTAGCAATCGACTCAGCAACAAGACTTTTACTCGCTGTTTCAAAGAATGCATCAAATATCTTCACATTTTGACTGAATTCCATACAATAGCTGTTGTACTAAGAATATAGCTCACAATTAGAGAATATGGATGTCAAGAAAGAAAAATGTCAAGCAAAATACAACAAGACATTATGTAAGGCTGTTTATGAATATACTCAGATGAAACAGAAATCCATAAACTTTAAATTTATATAAACCAAATTTCTCTCTGAAAAAAATACACGAGACTTCTCATAAGATTTACTCTCTCTCTTGAATAGCGACTCCAAAATTACATTGAATCCTCAACCCCGAACACATTTACGCACTCAAAATTTGCATTTGCACTGTTGTTTTGGAAAAAGCTTTCTTAGGACCCCGTAAAATACGGTTTACTATAGAAATGCTTGAACTGTCATTCTCAAAGTGTTCTTTTGGTACCAAATGTTCTTGATTTCTTGGTAAATAAGGCAAAATTGTACATTTTATTGTACCCCGAACACATATTTTGATCATCGATAGCTGTGGATTGTTGTAGTGGTATAAGTTTACACATCAAGTTAGCGTGGTGAATATAAAATACTTGAACTCAAAATGACCAAAATCTTTGTTCTCCTAATCAAGGCTTACAAATGATTAATGTTCTGATGATTAATTAGTGACTTTGTGAAGTTGTCATTTTTTCCTTATGTTACACCTTTGTACCCCTGGACCATGCAACTGATCTTATAGCAGTGATTCATGATGTGCTAACCCTAAATCTCCATTAAACCCACCTGGTGAAGTGCCCATTTAATCCAAGCATGTGACAGCAGCCAGAGGGCAGGCTAGCTTAACAGCACAGGACAGTGCAACAACCAGCTGCAGATCTGAAGATGATAAACTCAAACTCTACTTTTGTGTGCACATCACATCACTTGGCAAGCCTCTGAGCCTCTGAGTCACTGTGGCTGCAGGACTCAGATGGTTCAAAGAATTGCAAAGCTGGTGGCTTGGAAACAGAACAATAAGTCATGACATTAAGGTAGCCATTCCAAAAAGCATTTTTTATCATAACTAGGGCCCAGAGAAAATCTTGTTGTAATCAGGTTGTTACCTCCACCACCAAGGAGGCTCTATTTCAAACAATCTCAAACTGAAAAAAATTCCACTTAATCAGATGCATTAAATGAATGACAACAATGTTTATGTTCGTTGACACTTAAAACAAGTCACATGTACAAGATGGCAACATGTCAGTCTTTGTCTGAGTTTGTAATCTAGTGTTGGTAAGTCAATTTTACTATTTTTGCATCTGCATTTTGCGTCTACGGAATAATATTTTATATATTGAAAAGTGAAGCAGTTTTTGGACTTTTGGCTTGCTGAATTAAACTCTAGGCTAGCAAAGGGCAGGAAACAAGGCCTAGCAAAAAGGACCTTGAAGTGCGGCAAAGACTGCTAAGAAAAAACTTTTACATGACATCAGGTTGTCAATGTTTAAGTGGCATAAGAGTGGCTTAGATCCTCTCCCTTGGAGCTGTTCCTGATCAATTAGACCCTCATCTCCCAGCTCCTGCGCCGTGGAAATTTGGACATTTTCATAGTTTATTACTTTTGAACGATTACTTTGTTGTATCGAAATACACTGTTTCGGACTTTGTGGACAGATTAAATGCCAAAAAAGTGATGTGTAAAGATACTAAACAGATGTTTGGTGTTTTACTGTTGCTGTTATCTGGAAATGTTCAACCAAACCCCGGCCCAGACTCAGGTCTAAAATGTTTGGAAACTCCGTTAGACTTTAAAAGTACATCGGGTCTGGGTATAGTACATTTTAATGTTTGTAGTTTAGTCCCGAAAATTGATTTGATTAGGATTTGGGCTAAATCAACTGATGCAGACTTAATTGTGATATCTCAAACCTGGCTGAGCAACTCTGACAAAGATATTCACATGCATGGCTATAACGTGTCCTGCACTGATAGACCCAAAAGGGGAGGTGGTGTAGCTATTTCTGCTAAAACCAAGTTCCGCACAAGTGTGCTGCTCTCAAGAGTGTGTGCAAACAATTTGAAATACTGGCCCTCAAAGTAGAGGTGTCAAGAGACGTCCTCCTTGCTGTGGTTGGCTGTTACAGACCTTCGTCTGCTCTAATCGGCATGCTGTCATCTTTCACAAAATGCATGGCGAAACTCAACTGCCGCGAGGTTGTTATTGTTGGCGATCTAAATTGGGATTGGTTAAAACCGGTCTCTGATGATTTCAAGGCTTTCAAGGCTTTCAAGATTGCAACACTATGAATTTAACACAATTAATAAATGACCCAACGCATCCAAATCTTAAGTGTCCAGAAAAATGTACCCTTATTGATCTTCTCCTGACAAATGTTCCACACAAATATGTTGCAACTGGTATCTTTGTTAATGATGTGAGTGACCACTGTCATTGCAGCTATACACAACACTAAGCCCCAAAAAGATTAAACATTTAAACATGAAAACATTTTTCAGAACAAGGGTTTTTACATGACATATACTATTGTGATTGGAGCAGGTTCAGTTTTATGTTGAAATGGCATGGATTTTCTTTAGTGACAATTACTTGAAAATCGCAGAGAAGCATGCTCCTATAAGAACCTATAGGATTAAGGGCAGGGAAAATACTTGGTTCTCTGAGGAGCTGTCTAATCAAATACATGAGAGGAACAAAGCTTGGACTACAGCTAGGAGAACAGGTTCAGAGTCGGATTGGTTAATATTTAGGTCTTTGAGGAATAAGTGTACTCAACTCACTAAGAAGCAAAAATCTGACTACCATGTATCGACCACAACTGAAAATTTACATAACCCTTTCAAATTTTGGAAAGCAATCAAATCCCTGAATGCAAACTGTAATTATGAATTACCACCATGTATTACAAAAAGGCGTTGAAATGGTCACTGATAGAGTTGAAATGCTCAGCTGCTTCAATGAGCATTTTGTTTCCTCTGGTTTTCTGTTTAAGGCTACATCAGGTAATCAAGTATTGATGTAGATCAGAGAATGGGACAGTTTTTGCATTTCCGTCCTTTCTATACCCGAAGTACAGAAAGTTCTTAAAGGTAGACTCGAAAAAAGCAGTTGGTCCTGACAATTTGAATCCTCATCTTTTGAAACTCTCTGCTGTATTACTGAGCCCCTAACTTATCTTTTTAACCTCACTATTGAACTAAATGTTATCCCCAGTGTATGGAAGTCAGCCTTTGTTCTTCCCCTGTTAAAAGGAGGAGAACCCTCAAATCTGAATAACTACAGGCCTATTTCTAAGCTTTCATTCTTTCTAAGGTTTTGGAGACACTGGTGTGTAATCAGATAAAGGGGTTTTTAAGTGACAACAATATTTAACTGAGTACCAATCAGGTTTTAAAAAACAGCTTGGCACCACTACTGCAGCAATGAAAATGATAAATGATGTTATCAATGCTCTGGATAAGAAGCAGCACTGTGTCTCCCTTCTTATCGACCTGTCAAAGGCTTTTGACACCGTTGATCATGACATCATGCTACACAGATTAGCCAATATAGGTTTATCTGACCAGGCAGTTTCTTGGTTCAGATACTACCTGTCAGATAGAACACAGTGCATCCAGTTTGATGGAAAGACATCTGGTGTTTTAACTGTCCAGTTATAACCAATTGAAAGAGTGGTTATAACTTATAAATACCTGGGGGGGGTTTTATAGATGATGGTCTCACTTTTAAATTTCACATAGATTCCCTTGTGAAAAAGCTTGGGTTTTAAGTTGGGTTTTTATTTTAGAAACAAGTCCTGTTTTTCTCTGCAGGTAAGACAGAGGCTGAAACTGCTCCCATCTTATGCATGTATGTACATTGTCCAGCAGACTAATTAAAATTACTGGCTTCCCTCACAAAACAGGGTTTTACTGTCTGTGCCAAAGACTCGTACAGCGTTTGGTAAAAAAAACTTTCCAGCTCTCAGCTTCTTCGGCGTGGAATGAGCTCCAGAAAGAGCTTAAACTACAGGAGCTTGTCTCACTAAATGATTTTAAAGCAAGGGTTAAAGCTGTGGAGGAAAATGAAAATGCTTTGACCCTTAGTTGCACCACATATTTAGACTGCTCTTGTGTAACCAGATGTGATACTGTGGACATTGTTGCTTGTCTGTTTTTATGTTAAATGTTGTAATTTTTGTAGTGTCTGTAATTTATTGCTGCTTTCTTGGCCAGGTCTCTCTTGAAAAAGATATTTCTAATCTCAATGAGACTAACCTGGTTAAGTAAAGGTTAAATAAAAATAAAAATAAAATGTACTATGAATCCAAAGAAGAGTTTCTAATAAAGGTGCTGTCTACAGAAATAGCGAAATCACCAATGGATAACCTGCAAGTTGCATGCTCAAAATTGCATTCCAATATGACCTCCCAGTAACTTTTAACCTAGTTTCTCAGCCATGTGGTTCATTTGGAAGATGAACTTGTTGTATTGACATCTTAGCTGATATTATTTTTGCAGATAGAAGCACAGTTTCAAAAAGTGCACAAGAATAGAGTTGTGGTGAATAGAGTTTGTGTGACCGTGTGTGGTAGTGTGGTAGTATGTACAATAGTCAAATTTCAGCATACTTTTCTAAGCTCCTACTAAAAGTATCATCTGATACTATATATATGTTCAACTTCCAAATTTAACATATGACTGAGTGACTTATTTAGAAGTTACTTGGAGGTACTTTTGCCATGCAGTTTCAAGCAACTTGCAGGCAGATAATTCCCATTCCCATTGTTTAATCAAGCTGTGGATTCCACACTTTCCCTTAACAGCATAATTGTATTGTTTTATACCGTTTTAGTGCCTAATTGTATACTTAGTCACATGTATGTGCTGATTTCAAAATGATTGCTGAAATTAAGCTTGACAGCCCAGCTCAAGATTTTCTCTGGGCCCTAATCAAAACCTCTCCACATTTTTGCGCGAGTGTTATGTGGAGAGATGGGACAACAAATCAATACTGACAATTTCTGTAACCATGAACTCCACAACAAACATGTTGAATACAGTGTTTCATAGATGGTGCAAAGACCTTAAGAACTATTTAAGGCTTTAATGCTACACCTATTACCTGCAAACAAATGTTTTGAATGTAGGCTGTCATTTGGTCATAAACCAAATCAAATCAAATGTTTTTTTCTTATGAACTTTTTCTAACCTCCGTTCTGCAACTCCCACACTTTCAATTATACATATATGCCATTTAGCAGATGCTTTTATCAAAAGTGACTTACAGTAGTGAATGCATACATTTTTCAGTATATGTGGCCCCAATGGGAATCGAACCCACAACCTAAGCATTGTCAGCACCATGCTCTACCGACTGAGCTACACAGAACCACATTGTGACACAGACGGATACTTATACTACATAAGAAATGTTCATGATAGCGGATGCTTCAGCAACCCCACTTCCCACACATATGCCTGCTAGTCTCAAAACAGTTGTTTGGGGGGTTCAAAACCAAAGCGGATCAAAATAATGCTGTTGGTAAGCTTTGCCATTCAGTATTTAAATACTCTGCACTAGCCTATTTACAAAAACACACCGTTTCATTTGCACTAAGCAAACAGAGAGAGTATGTCACATTTTATAATTCAACGCACAAAATAACTAAACCAGTTGTGTATTGTTTACAATTACCTGCTAAAGCACAAAGTGTATGTGTTAACATTTATTCCAATGCAGTACAGCACTCATAAGTGTGTATTGTTCACATTGTTTAACTTGCCAAATAAAGACTGGAATGTTAAAATCCGTTTTTGGCTCAACTGGCAATTTGTCCGTTAAACCATATCATGCACATTATCATAATCCCAATACTCAGAAAATACACTATATAATATGTAAAAATTATTTGTGAATTTCAGTCATATAATGTACACTACCGGTCAAAAGTTTTAGAACACCCCCATTTTCCAGTTTTTACTGAAATTTAAGCAATTCAAGTCCAGTGAATAACCTGAAATGGTACAAAAGAATATGCCTACCTCACTATACATCCCAGGAATTTTGTTTTATTTTAAATATGCAAAATGAGAAACAGACAATGACCAAAAATACATGCTTTGCTCTCCCACTATAACAACTTTGAATTAAATGCAAAGGTCACTTAAATGCAATGCCACTTTATTAAAGACCGTGATCCTCTCCTGAGACCTCACCTCGGGTGACTGCTTAATTACCATGCTGAACTGGGGAGAACTCAGGAAGAGAGGATGTGGAGTGCCACGGTCCCTCCTGGCTGGCTTGCTAGCTAGGGAACGGTACTGCCACTTTTTTGGGTGTGACCAGGAGTGACAGGGGAAAGGCAGAGCATAGGGCTGTGAGAGCTCAAGCATCAGAAATAAAACTATTTTTATATAACCAAAAAATGTGTCTACTACTTTGCTAAACTTATTACTCAAAATTAAGAACAAAGCATCATGAATGCCTCCTTAAGTTTATAAATCATTCTTCATGGGTTCTCCAGATTTGTTTTCCCTTTGGAACTGTACACAATCATCAATATACAGCGCCCTCCTGAATTACTGACACCATTGGTGAAGATGAGCAAAAAAGGCTATGAAAAATGTCTTTGTTGTTCATCAGCTTGATGTGTAGGAAAATTTGACAGCTCACCATTGTCCAGTTGGAGTGGGCATTTCCCCTCCTGTTTATATGTATTCATCAAGTTTGTCCATGCCTTTAAACCGTGGTAATTATATATGTAGTGATAACAGTGTTCGGTTTACAAAACAAACGTTTTACAATGTACAAAAAAGATGTACGACAAAAATGTTTTATAAAGTCAAAGCTGTTTTGACATTTACTCATTGAGTTTCTGATGAGGAATTACACGTCCTGATATCAATTGCAATTCCTAATATCAGAAATCACGTTTATGCTATGATACATTCCCTATTATTTCCTATGGGAAAACAAACGTGGCAATTAAATGGTAAAATGATGTGCAATGTTTTTGATATTAGGAATTAGACTTGCAGATATCAGAAACTTGACATTGTTTCCTATGGAAATGTCAATTTCAGATATCAGAACCTCAGATATTAAATCAATATGTGAATTTCAGTTTCAGATATCAGAAACTGAAATTACCATAGGGAACAATCAAAAACTCAAATTCCAGTTTCAAATAACATATGCCATTTTCACATTTAATCATCAAGTTTCTGATATCAGAAACTGAAATTCCCATAGGAAATTATAGAGAATGACAACCTTTAGTTAAAGGGCCATTATTCTTTGGTTTTCCATGTCTTTTGGTTGAACATAACTAGAAAGTGTCGATTTTCAAGATCCACCCCTTTTAAAAAACTGAAAAGACAACCGGCGCAGTTTTCACTGAAACATGTTAGGGCAAGACTCATTTAACGGGATATACGCTGCAACTCCAGAGTGCCAGTCAACCATTGAGAATGCATCACATTTTATAATATAACCCTTAATGTTAATCAAAGGACGGCAAATTAGATTAAACATAAAACCGGGTTCATCTTACGAAGTTCAATTTAACATATTCATCTTGACTTATAATTGGCATTATTTAAGTATAGCAATAGTAACCGGCAGTACTACACAATCAACCAACACAAAAAGAGATGTTCTACTTCGTAAGGCCTTCCGAAGTTCTAGGAGTTAGCTCACCTCCGCAGTCAGTTAGCTAGTTGACAAGGCATTTCACATCAGCGTTTCAGTTAGCTAACAGTAATCTTTTCATTTTGACTTCTGAGAATAGCTTTCGCTTGTTAAAATGTCACCGTAAGTTGGTGTGAAAATTGATTACAATAAATATTTGACATAGCTACGAAGCATTTTTACGTGAATGGTGCAATAATAATAAACTTGGCTTGGTACCTGGAATTTACCTAGCTACCAAGCATGTCTGTTATGTTGACCTCCTTTACTACAAAGTTCGATTTTCTTATTATTATTTGAGTTAGTTTCAAGTAATTTGTAACAAGCTATACCTAAAGGTAGCACCAAATATACAATTACAGAACAAGAAACAACACAAACTGCTAGCTAGTGAGTTTGTAGATTGTTTAAGCTAGCTATTATTCGTTAGTTGCCTTGCTAGCGAGCAAAGTTAGCACAATAATCACAAATGGCAAAAATCAATAGCATAGGTTCAAAGCATATCTAGCTCGCATAAAAAGACTCGCTAGAAAGCCAGTTTCTTCCGCTGGCAATCGTTGAACAATTGCTATCTAAAAAGTAACCAAATATAAAACAAAGCAATCTGAATGATGTTAGATCATCCTTACCTTTCAAACAAATGGAGATTATGTTGGGGAATAGACGGTCATCACGTCCTACGCGTAAATTCCTGCAGGATAGGCAACAAAAACAGCCATAACACAGACACAAAATAGCTAGCCAGCTAGCAAACTAGCCGGCTAGCTAGCTTTCCCGAATTTGTCGATTAAAGCTACTAACTGATCTGCCTTTCTAAAATGTTCGCATACAACTTCTGGCTTCGATTACAACACCTACAGTTTCCAGTTAATGTTGTCAGAATGATACATTGGACGAGCCTGGACGCGAAAGGGAGTTTCTTTATGCCTCCTCTGTTTTTCTGTATCTTTGTATTAAGTGGACATTGCTGGGAATTTGCCCTGCATCACTTCCTGCAGCGCATCGACCCAGCTGCCTGCGCACCATAACGTCATCAACGGCAATCGTCATTACAAAAGCGACAAGTTGACTTGAAGAGGTGCTAATACAGTGGTTGTCAACCTCGGCTCTGGAGTAGGTATGCTCTTGGTTGGTTTTCGTTCAATTACCTGGAGTCCACACTTTCAGCATTTAGGAATGAATTGATTTCAACCAATAAATCAATTCAAAATATAACTTCTTTCATAAGTAACCATTACATTATAGAAACAGTAGGCCTACATAGTATTAGTACAGCACATTATAGAAAACTAAAGCATGTCTGAGAATTGATCTGGCGTCCTCCAATAACGACGGATCTTTGAGATAATGATTGAGTTAACGACCGAGGTCCGTTGGGATTTAACACGCGTCCACCAAATAAGTTTGGAGGGAAGAATTTAAGGGCTGACGTTAAGAGTGTCGTTACGAACTCGGCCCCCAGACTGGAACACTTAAAAATAATAATTAATCAACATATGATCCTAAATGTTACTATCGTGTCAATTTAGTCACATTTCAACATTGGCAGTAACTAACACAGTGGTTCCCAAACCTCTCCCGGGGAACCCCGCCAGTCCATTTGTTAAAATCAACCACTGCTGTAACAAATACCTGTAAATGTAGAACTGGTGGGAACTCTGGATAATGTGCAAATTGGCCCCAGCCATTACAACACAAAATGTAGGCAACTTATTAATTTGACATTTGCGTAGTTGTAGGCTACTTTGTTTCTTAAGGGCACAACTACACTGATGGGTATTTCTACAAAAGTAAAAAATGGTAACATTTAACAGCCTAAATTAATGCAGATAATATGCATCTAGAGTTAGGCTATTGGCTTCCAACCTAAGAATATTTGATAGCATATTTCATATGTAGGGCCACCATTCTCCCGACTGCAGGTCATGGATTGGGGCATGGCTGGATGTTGGGTGGAGCTAGGTGTCAAAACTTGTGATTGGTTAAAAAATATCTGCCTATCAAAGACCCTGCTTGAACCTGACCAATGACCATGGCATTAGCCAGCCAACCCTTCATGAGTGGAACAGACCACTCACATCAGGATAGAAATGCTTCACCATAGGATGAAGGTGATCACTCAGAATAGATTTGTATTTATTTCCATTTAACCATGCCCTCTAAGCGGTTCAGTGGACCTAAACCACGGCAGGAAATTGCACCCCACACCATAACAGTCACCAGAACCCTTCACCATGGGAAACAAGTACTCAGGCCTGTAGATTCTTTGCCATGCACCACATGTCCACTTGTTGAGAACAGGGTTAAAGATGATTCATCTGACCATATGACTTTTTTCACTGCTCAGTAGACCGCTGCCTGTGTTCTTTGCACCAAATGTGCATTTTAGGTGTAATACGGGATTTATGTACTTCATCCTGTTCATAGTATCCCTCTCTGTGAAGTTCTCGATGGACTGTTATTGATGAAACTGCCTACTCAAACCCTAGATTGATATTTGCAGTCTCTGATTCAGAGTTGCTCGCCTGTTTTGCCTTGCATCTCAAACCAATGCAGAGACATCATGGTCAAGGAGTATGCATTTTCAACCACAGTTGCCCCTAGTTGATGATGTTTTTCCCTCAGACTTCCATGCCATGCCAACATCACCTTTGCCACTGTTCCTTGTGAAACATCAGCAACTTGAGCAGTCTGCATTACTGAAGCTCTTGCAATCACCCCTCTTTCAAAGATCTAACCAAGGTAGCCAAATGACCCTAAGCCTGATGGGATGTTTATATACTTTGTACCCCTCATTACACAAGTGTTCCTTTATTTTGGTTGTTACCTGTATATCAAGGAGAGTATTATGAATAGTGTATTGTGTATTCACTTTATTTATAAGAGCCAATGTCTATCTCTTCTTAGATATTATTTAACTTGGCCCTGATTTAGTGAATTTATGTGTAACTGAGGAAGTCTAACCAAGGATTTCATCCAATGTCCTTAAATCCTTCTTGAAATATGATTATATTCATATAGTTGTAGATGTTGAGAATATATTATATGTATGTTTATAGGTAAGTTTATATACACTATATGGCCAAAAGTCAGTGGACACCCCTACTAATTATTGAGTTCAGGTGTTTCAGCCACACCCATTGCCAACAGGTGCATAAAATCCAGCACATAGCCATGCAATCTCCACAGACATTTAGAATTCAGAATGGTTCAGAAGTGACTTTAAACGCAGCACTGTCATAGGATGCCACCTTTGCCACAAGTCATTTCATTTCCAGAGCGCGAAGTTGATTATTGGAGAGGAGTTTTGAATTAAGGGAGCTGGTCGCTTCTGTGTTCACTGAAATTGTAGTGTGGAACAAAGGTGGAAGAGCCACACACAGATCTCACGACTATCTAAAAGCTGAGAGGCAGCCACTAAATCTGCGAACAGACTGGGAGGTAGAAAAAGAAAAGAAATAAGGAAACCGGGACAAAACTCCACGGAATAAAACAACAGAAACAACCCTAATAGTGAACTGAGCTAAGGAAAAAGAAAACAAATGTCTACAGAGACTTTAGCTCTGGGGGAATAATATCTCAAAGGAAACCACCGTTCACCTTTGTTTGGAGATGATTAATCTCCCTAAAAGGCTACACAGAGTGGTGAGCAAACCTTTATTTTGAGATGAATAAGTTAGTTCCTTCTCTTTTTAACTAAGAGAAAACCACTAAACCTTAGTTCAGAATACCGGCTAGATAATAATTAGTTACGCAAAAAGCGTTTGCATGAGGGAAAAAGAGACCTTAAATAGGAGACGGGATTAATACTGATTGCTCTCAGCTGGAAGCGATCAGAGCACCCACCGACACAAGACTATATAAAGGCAGAATGACAACGATTCCTCTCAACAGAAAGAGAAAAAGACCATCACATGACCATGCGCCCTCCAGAGGCCGAATGAGGTAAAACCGTGACACAAATGTCTGATATTGTTAGATGTATTCTTTCACAGCTCTTCACGAATTAGCATTGCTTGCAGCTTGTTCTGTGGATTCCGCTGCTGTTCAGTGTTCAGAGAATGTGTCTTGCGTGTGTCTTCACAGGCCTCTTGTTAGGCGCTGGTGAGGGAGAGCGACGTCAGGTCCTGGTGATGGAAGGACAGGAACAGAGCAGGAAAAACTGAGGGACAGAGAACAAATTGCGAATGTTCTCCAGTTTTATATGTTGCGTTGAGGTAAGCATTTCCGCTTGTACAGTATCGTCACTGTACGTGGAAATGCGATCCTAAGAGGCAGGGCCGAATGACGTCATCGGGATTCCCTGGTACATTGTAGAACTGTGTGTCAGGAAGTTGGATGCGTTGTGGAGGAACATTAGGCACTCAAAATTATATTAATTGAAATTGCAATTCAAACATATAATTTTATGTGGAATGTGCAGTCCCTACATTAATTACATAAAAAGTTTTTTTTCTACACATGGAATTCCTCAAATAGTACAGAGTGCTAATGGTCCCCAGTATAGCAGCAAAAACTTTCAGGAGTTTGTGAAAACATAAATCTGACACAGAGAATTATACAGCTCAAGTGGACACAGAAAAATAACCATGACAAAGCAGCCAAGAGTCTGAAACCTCTCTCAGAACATGATGTGGTCAGAATGGAAGATCCCAAAGAATGGAACAGGAAGGCAATCGTCCTGAAGGAAGTAAGCCCGAGGTCATACACCATTAGAACTGAAGACGGACAGATACTCAGGAGAAACCTAGGAAAGACCTAGGAAACATCCTGTTAGAATGGACAGGTGAATAAATGGGGTGAATATGAATGTTAATGTTTAAACGACTAAGTTTGGTAATAGGTTAACAGTCTAGTCTATATTACCTTAAACTATTTATGTTTGTCAAACCTCAAAGGAAAAGGGATGTAATGATATGTATATCATCCAGTCCAGTAGGTGGCATTAATATACCACCTCTACCTTTCAGAGTATGCCAAGCGCATGCATAGTAGGTAACTGGAGGGGTTTTATGTTAGGACTCAGACGTACAATAAAACACAGCTAGACCAAAGTTGAGATAATTCTTCTTTATTGAAACAACTGAACATTACAGATTCTAATTAATATCACCTTAAATGGTAGCTTGTCAGGTGGCAAGCTAGACGTACTGAAACTGGCTAGTGATAGTGAAGCAAAGCAACCTACAAGTGCAACACATTTGTGGGAACTTCTGCAATAGTGTTGGGAAGAACTTTCCCAAAAATGTAGATTACATTTTGTTAAACAAAACGATTCCATGATTTATTTTTTATCTCCAATTGTTTATTTGTCTATGCTTTAATTTTAAAGTATATTGAAACATTAAACTGCATGAATTTCAATAAAAACTGGAAAAATTGAGGTGTTCTAAAACTTTTAACCAGTAGTGTATATCCAGCCTAGATGACTTAAGTATCACATTTCAGTCAAAGTCATATTGAATCTTATTTCTTATTTCTTATCTGAATACTTATTTCAATAAAAAAACAAAACAGTTAACTGATTTTCTATTGGTGTCAATGTGGCACTTCCGGGTAATGTCCTCCACAAGATGGCGACAGTATTTCACGGAATGCAGAGTTGGATTAAAACGACTTGGTCGTATTTAGTGTTTTATCTTTCTTTATAGATCTTTAGACTGGCTGAAAAGTTTCACCTTAACGCTCAGAGAAGACGGAAACGCATGGCACTCGGCTATAACACAAGCGACTGGAATGCTTCGCCACCGGTTTGGGTGTAATTATACAATTGGATATTTAAAGGGCATTAATTACATTTCATTATTTTTTTAAGAAAGTCGTCTCTTTTTCCACATGTTGCGCTCCATAATTTAATTTGTAATGCGTTGATGTATTCCCCGTGTCTGAAGAACCCACACATTGTGAACATTCACGGGTTGGAATCTTCAACCCCCAATAATGTCCTCCAAAACTGGATGTCGAAAGTTTCCAAAAGTAGCCTATATGTCAGAATTGTTTAAACCCCGTGGGTCGCATTTATTGAACGATTTACGACTGGCATCGGACACGAACTATGAATTACGCTTTTCGTTTGAGTGTTGAGTTGCCAATTTGCACGCACATTATCAGACTTGATACAGGTAGCTCGCTAACATGTTGCTGTTAAAATAATGTGAGGGTCAGTGACGTTTTAGGGTTTAAAAACATAAAATTCAAATGTAGTAACAAATTATTTCAAAGCTTTTCAAGTTATTTAAAGTGTCTACTTTACATTCCAAATATTTTTATTCAAGAATTAGCAAATTAGGTACTTTTTATACGTTTTGACAGATTTTACTCCTGAAAAATGTCATTCGGTAACTTTCTTTTTTGTAAATTAATTTATTTTAAATACTTTTCCTTTAACACAACTTAACTAAAATCAATTATTAGACTAAAAGCAATTTATTACAGTAGACCCATTTTCATCAAATAAGCTATTTAGTATGGAATATCTATTATTTTAGGTGAAACAACTACACTTTCGGAGTAACTTTACAGTAGAAAAGTGAAAAAAGATGATACATTAATTTAATATTCATATTGTTCAACCATTTGTGATTATCATCAGATGTTTTGGTGGAATAAATTATCCATTTATTTTTTTATATTTAATTTCATTGTTTTACTGAATTACATGATTTTGTTTCTCTGGATGACATTCAGCCTTTTTGGTAAATGATTCACTGTAATATGGTATCATCTAAATTGAATCACATCTTGAGGCAAGTACTTACAAAATAGGAAAAGACAATCCCACAAAACAACAAAGTATTTTTAAAAACAATAACATCAAATTAATCATAACAGCAACAACAACAACAAGCCTGGTAAAAATATAATAAAAATATATTCTTAATATCTAATGTTAGAAAGAAGCTCGGAAATACTTATTGTGGCTAAAAGCGCACTCTGGCTCAGTCGGTCAACGAGGAGTTTGATATTCTCATGGTCAACACAGGCACATGTGTTTCTGTCACTAGTGACAAAACATGGACAAAGACGTACAAACTGCTGGTACGACAAAGATCGTGAAGGTCCCACCTCTGTGTAGTACTCGATGTGTAGCTCTTTAAGTGGCTTCATCAGATCACAACGGTGTAGTTTAATTTTCCTTTTTGTGACTCTTATCCTTTTTCCCAGAAAGTAGATGGCTATTCTCTTTTTTATCTTCTTTGTGTGTGTTTTTCACTCACATAATGTTTTGCTATGGATAACCTTTTTAGCCTTTTTCTTAGACAACCTTCCGAACTCTTCTTAGACCGAAGAAGCTGTTTTTTCAAGCGTTCAATTTCTTGCTTAAGCTCTTTCCGCAGACTCAACTTATTGCTGCCTGAATGTTATGCTGGGGTTGATGACAGAATTGAATGTTCTGGAGTTGATACATCTTGTGGCTGCCCTAGATCATTTTGTGGGAAAAGTGGTTAATCAGGTACAAGTTGAGGGGCTTCCACATCAGGTACAAGTTGAGGGGATTCCTCATCAGATGCAAGTTGAGGGGGTTCCTCAAAAAAATCAATAGATGCTGGGGTTAGGTTAATGACTGCCGCCATTTCCTTAAGTCATGCCCTTCTCGCATGCCCTTCTCGCATCTCGCATCTTGCATCTGATGAGGAACCCCCTCAACTTGTGTCTGGCGGCGCTTTCTGCCAAGGACGTCGAGGATTTACCTGTTTGGCTTCACGATAGCTGGACAGTTGTTACTGACCTATCGGAAAATTGGAAAGATGGCATCGTCTCAAAACGCCCAAAGGTGCCTGTCATATTAAACGAGATGGGTAAAACGCTAGGTTCTCAGATGGTGGTGGTGACTGATCTGGGACGGAAATTGGACAATATCTCTGAGAAACTTAGCATTTTACAACAGCGACGTTGAACCGTTGAAGACCCTGAAAAAATTCAGTGGGGGGGATTGAGGAGCAGCATGAAACTTGCTGCCCTACTTTCTTGACCCATAACATTCTAATCTGGCTCCTGTGCTTATCGGTCTGGCAAGGCCGTTGCGTCAACCTCCCCCTGAAATTGTACAGACGAATGAGAACTCTCCTTACACCCCCACCAACCCAAACAAATTTTGCTGATTTTGTCTTGTCTTTTTGGACGAGGTCGACCGAGGGCGTTTCCGTGGCAACCTGTTATCGTTGGAACATTCTGCGTGCGCGTGCGCGTGTCTTTGACCAGAAGGACTCTACAGAATTACACACAGACACTTACATTTACACAAAGACAAGGACTAAGGACAAACTGATTAACACACACACACACGCACTCATGTACACCAGTAATCACCCCGCCTCTGCACCCCCACCTCGCAACCCCCCCCCCCTATTTCCTCCTTTGATTGTAATGTCCCCGTTTTTATCTGTTGTGCCCTGTTCTTGTTGGTGTTGTGTTTCGTGTAAGTACGTTGCCCCACACTTTAACAGTGTGGAGATGGTTAGTGTGTAATGAAGATGATTAGTGCTGAAATGTAACAGTGTGAAGATGGTAGTATTGTAATTGTAACAGTATGAAGATGGTTAGTGTTGTAATGTAGCAATGTGAAGATGGCACAGTGTGGAGATGGTTAGTGTTGAAATGTAACAGTGTGATGCTTATGCTAGTGTTGTAATGATTAGTGATGGTAGTATTGTAATGTAACAATGTGAAGATGGTTAGTGTCGTAATGTAACAATGTGAAGATGGTTCATGAACAGTGTGGAGATGGTTAGTATTGTAATGTGACAGTATGATGCCTATGCTAGTGTTGTAATGAATTCCCTGTTGTAAAGCGCTTTGAGCTGCATTTAATTGTATGAAAGGCGCTATATAAATAAATTTTACTTACTTTACTTTACTTACTTCTCTTTCTCTGTTCCATTGTTCTCTTCTCCTCTCAGCTGCATGTAAGGGTTGGGCAGATATAGGAAGGTGATCAGTGCTGCCAGCTTGCTTCCTGTCTCCAGCTTGCTTCCAGTGGCCAAATTAACTTGTGTAATATTCATTCTAATTTAACACTCATAGTTATGGTGGAGCCATAATACCACACATCTTTAAATTACACACTACTGATAAATGATATTGTTCTACTACCAAAACCATTCCCATACATTGCACATAATTACAGGACATTGTAAGGCCAGAGAGAGATTACATTTAATTATTTGGGTTTGACTAAAACTGTGTTACTGGATGCTGTACACAGCAGCCTGAACACAACACCCTGAAGCACTGCATGACACCTCTCTCTCTTCCTAGCTAGCCTCCCTTGCAACAGGATCGGCCCTGAACTTTGCCCTGTAACGGATGGCATCTGTAAAATAATGGAAAATGTGCAAAAATGTGTAAAATGGATAAAAATAGAATTGTATCTTTTAATGTTGTGCATTACATATGGATATTGAATTAAATCATTTATATAACTTTAAAAAATTACACAAAATCATTGATTCAGTCATTCAGTAACATTTTTATATTTTAAGCATTTAGCAGATGCTCTTATCCAGAGCGACTGACAAGATGAGCATAAATACACGTGTCACATGCCACGTGACAATCCCTGGATGGGAACAGAGCAGTCTGGAGACAGAGTCAATTCTGTGGTCCACGGACCAGATTTTTATGAACTAAGCAAAGTTCTCTTTCCCGCTACGCCATCCGCCAGCCCTTATAATGTATTTTTTGCCTCTCTCAAACATTTCCATAATTATGTAGGTCGAGATGGGAACATTCAGTTATAATCTTGATGAGTTAGTTATGTTAATGTTTCAGAGACAACTATTGCATTTTTTGTCTATTTGGTGTGACTTTAATGTGAAGGAAATCCCTGAAGACTGGAGTCTGGTGGGGAAGTGTGATTAAGCATGTGTGAAATGGCACATGAGCAGAATTAGCAGCAGTGATCTGATCAGGATTGAGGGGCAGCCCTATCTAAGAGCAGCCCAGGTGTGCGTGTAAGTGTGAATACATGCATGTGGGTGTAAACATGGTTGAGCGTGTGTGTGTGTGTATGCTTGCACATGCACAGGTGTGTATTTATGTGTGCATAATTATGTGTTTGTGTCTGTGTGTGCTTAAGTGCATCAGTCATTGCTTTGATTTGATCAAGATGATACAATTTGGTCAAACTGATTATTTGACACTTAAGAGATGTTTGTGCCTCAATGTTTGTACTACATTATTTATTGTATGATGTGATATGATGTAAATAGAGATAACTGATATTTCACATATCTAGTAGTTCAATATGTGTGCCTCTTCTCATTGAGTTTGGACTCTCAGTACTGTATCACTCACCACTGCTTTTCTGCTAGCCACTTCTGTGCATGCTTTGCTGCTCCATTTATCCTGCCTTTCTGTGTACTGCACTGCATTTACATTTACATTTTAGGCATTTATTATATGCACTTATCCAGAGCGACTTACACAGTTGACATTTCTTTACATACAATCCATTTATATACCTGGATATTTTACTAAAGCAATTCAGGTTAAGTACCTTGCTCAAGGGTACAACAGCAGTGCCCACCTGCGAATTGAACCTCCAACCTCTGAGTTACAAGCCCAGCTCCCTAACCATTACACTGCACTGCCATTGTAACTGCTAGCCTTTGCACCTAGAACCCACAATTAATCTATTCAGTTACTTATTTTGTGTCCTTTTCTTTGTCTTATACCATACATAAGGGCATGCATTTTTCACCCTCTCTCAAGAAGCTGGAGCTCCTTTCTGATCCTCAAGGCATCATTGTAGGCACTCTATTTTCAGTAATTAGTGGCAATTACTCAAATGAACATGACAAATTATACAATTAAGTGCCAATATGAGTGTAAATGCAAGGGCACAAGTCTACAAATTCACGCTGTTTCAGAGAGAGGAACAGTTTCTATAAAACTAAACATGGAAGCTACAACCAGATTGAAGCGAAATCTGAGGAAAATTGTAATTGAAAGAGTAGGACAATATCTGCCTGGCAGATTGCACACTGATAGCTGCAATTTATTTTGCACAACCTGCAATGTTTCAGTACAGTGCCCTAAAAAAGCAACACAAGACCAGCATTTGAAGTCATTGAAACATGGAAAAAAATAAAATAATCTGCTGTCAAAAAAACAAAAAATCAGTATGGAGAGAAGGCATGACTTAATTTACCATTTTACAGCGCAAATATTCCCCTTGAGAAAATAGACAACCCCAAAATACATGTTTGTTTTTGTGTCTGGTGGGGCAATTACAACTCCTGGTTGTTTGAGAAGGGAATATTTACAGCGCATCACAAAAATACACAAAAGTGAAATAAAACATCTGGTTAAAAATCGGTTACGGTCGGGCGTGTTTCCCCCCTGGCTGCAGGTAGCTGACTGGCTGCTTGTTGCCTTGATTGGACCCACATTTCTGAGATTCCTGTCCAATTGCTTCAATTATCGCTGACTGCGCCCTGCTGTGAACTGTTGGCCACGCCCTACCAATGAAGTTAAAAGGCTGATTCTTTTTGAAGTGTTATTTGGTCAGAGAAGCGGTTTGTTTTCGTGAACCATTTTACCCTCATCTCTGCTTGCTATGTGGCTTTAAACCATCTTTCCTTTGTTTTGGTGCACCTTTTTAGTTAGGTAAAGGTTTGCGTAGGTAAGCAGATCATGGAAGACTCCCTTTTTTTTTTTTTTGGACACCAGGAGTGAGGGAAAAAGTTTTTCTTTGTTTAGAATGGGCACAGCATAGGGACCTTGTTTTGCTTCTGCTTCAGAATTTTGGTTGTGGTTCTTATTATCCCAAATAACATTTATTTATTTTGATGGCACAACAGCTTTTCATCATATAATATCTATTTTTCTTAGTTTTTCCCTATGACACTGGGAGAGGTGGAGGGAGGAGTAGAGAGCTGCGCCTCTCTTGGCTGCTGTCAGGTGTTCCTGTTCCCTCCCACAGCCTGGAGAGGACTACAGGGCCTTGGACAGCAGTGGCCTCACTTACAGGCAGGCTCAACTGAGGCTAATGAGCAATCAACTCCGCTGTGAGCCATTGCCTTTTTTTTTTTTTTTTTTTTGGTTGCTGTTTCCCCTTGATTTGACTGCTTTATTTTTGTTTAAATTTTTTGTATAAGGATAATAAATTGGCCTATCAACTTCAGTTATTTTGTTTGATCTTCCATCCACCTGGCATGGTGGCCACCTCTGCCACCATGCTACATTCCCCATCTTTTCCAATAGTCATTTGGTTCCTTATTTTGTGAGTTATTTCCATACATTTATATGTATTTGGAATACATTTCCTTAATGTCTCCTTCCTTTTCTTTATTTGTGGTGTCATGCCAGTGGTTTAAGCCAATTCTTAGTTATCTGTTTGAGTGCTGTTATCCTCAGAATTCTAAAGAGATACTACTTTGTTTCAGAGACCAGTATATGAGGGGTTCTCCCAAAAATTATATTTTCTGACTGTTAGTCGTTTTTCAAATATATAATCGATCACCTTATGTATTTCAGGCCAAAAGTATCAACAACGCCATGTGGATGGATTGACAAGACATATAGTCATCATTACATTTGGTCAGAGTGTCCCTTTAATAAGAGAATCTCTGAGAACCCAAGAACTTTGTCTGAGCTTCATTCATTCCCTCTCAGCCGGTAAGTTACTGTGATGCCTACCAGTACAACGTTGTTATTTGACTATCATGCCATCCTTGCTTACATGGCAGTTTTTCCCTTGTGTTGGAACACAATACAGCAGATTCTACAACCAATGTTATAAGACCCAATACCTTGTATGAGTATGGTATGTAAGTACTTGTATGTATTAATAGCAGAGCCAGGGTAGTATGTATAAAAAGTATTCACCCCTTGGCCTTTTTCACGTTTTATTTTCTTCATGGAATCAAAATTGATTTCTTGCCACTGATCAATACAAAATACTCTATAAACATACAATAATTTATTCCATAAGTATTCACTCCCCTTGACTTAATACTTGGTAGAAGCACCTTTAACTGCAATTACAGCCGTGAGTCTATTTTGGTCTCTACTAGCTTTGCACATCTGGACACTGCAATTTTTGCCCAACAAAATTGCTTGAGTTCCATTAGGTTGGATAGGGACCATTGGTGAACAGTAATTTTCACATCTTTCCACAGATTCACAATGGGATTGAGGTCTGGGCTTTAACTGGGCCACGCCAGGACACTTTTTGTTTTTAAACTACTCAAAGTGGCTTTTCCTGTATGCTTTGTGTCATTGTCCTGCTGGAATATAAATCTTCCAGTCCCAGGCCTCTTGCAGACTACAACAGGTTTTCCTCCAAGATTTGTCTATATCTTGCAGCATCCATTTTGTTCCCTATTTTGACAGATTTTATAGTCCCTGAAGCAGAGAAGCATCCCCATAGCATTAGGCTCCTGTCACAATTTTTCACGGTAGGGAAAGTGTTCTTGGGATGATGAGCAGTGTTATGCTTGCGCCAAACATAGCATCTAACAATGAGGCCAAAAAATTAAATCTTGATCTCAGACCATAGCATCTTCCTCCACTTGGTTTGAGAGTCTCCCACATACAGTACCTTCTAGCAAACTGTAGGTGAGATTTCATGTGAGTTTTCTTCAGCAATAGTTTTCTTTTTGTCACCCTGCCATGAAGCACAGATTTGTCAAGCGCCTGGGCTATGGTTGTCCCATGGACAGTTTTTCCCCATCCTTGCCATGGAAGATGAACTCCATCAGTGCTGTCATAGGTCTCTTGTTGGCCTCCCTAACAAGTGCCCTTCTCACACTGATACTGACTGTTAGAGGACTGCCTGTTTTAGGCAAATTTACAGTTGTGCCATATTCTCTGCATTTCTTTATAATGGACTTAACAGTGCTCAGGGCGATATTCAAAGTCTTTGAAATCTTCTTAAAAAGCACCAAACCTTCCCCTGATTGGTGCTTTTGAAGAACCTTTTCTTGGTGTAGCCCTGTGGGCAATATAGTTAATAAGTTTAATAAATAGATACATATAAATAGATTTAAAAGGTTACACATATTCAGTGTGATTAGAGTTTGTGTGTGTTTACATAGTGTATTCATTTATGGTGAAGTTCCTGGAATGTATTGGTGACAAGATCCGAAGTACATTTTGGTTGTTAAAATATTCTATTTATATGGATGGAAAGGCTGTAGTAATAATTTGATTTGTATACATAGAGAAACATATTTGAATGTGTATTTTATATTATTTCATATTATGTGTATTATTGACCAATCATAATTGAGTTGGAGGTCAGGGGGTAAGACGGAAGGAGAAAGTGCGCAGTGGCGTTTGGAAAAGTTGAAAGAGAGTGACGAGAATGCTGAGAAGTAGCTACTGTGCTAGAGTTTTGAGTTAAAAGAAAATGCGTTACCCACATATTTTTAGGATGCTGGAATGATATGATAACGTTAAGTGCTCAACCAGTGGACTTTATAAGTTATTGTATCTGACTGTATGAACAATTTATTCGGCAAGAAGTCAACGTTCTGTCAGCCCGTCATCTGAATTAGCCCAAGTGTAGTACACATGAGTGAGATCGCTAGCTAGTTGACTCGTCTGGAATGTTCAAAGGATTTTGCGGTTCGCCAACACGGGGAACTCGAAAGTGTTTGAGCAACGCGGAGGAGATCGTGGTGAAAGAAACTTCCCGGTGTTTCGACAGACTTTCCTTCTAGCTACAGCACGGGACTCAGGAGAAAGGAGCCGTGAGCGCTGTTATCTCGTGAAACTGTGAGTGCACCATGGTAGATCTCAGGTAGGGTTTAATGAGTTTGAGCTTAGAAAAGCTCCTTTCAGCAGCAGCCACTCTACCAGGAATAGTGGCAGAAATTCTCAGAGCTACCCACATATTGGGGTACATTTCTGTAAGCTCCTTCACATGCAGGAAAGTCAAGAGTTCCATGTTTGTCATGTATTTTGATGGCAAATGTGGAAGATTTTGCATTTCCACAGCAAATTCCCTGCCATCAATATCTGGCTGTCCGTCAAGGGTTAGAGGCAACTTACAAGATGTGCATTAATACATGGTAAAATACAGCCTCATAGCCTTTTTGTGGTTCTCAACCGCTTCTGTTTGAGTACAGCCTCCACGTTCATCTCCTCGCACATCTCCATTGCAGTTGTCTGTGCATCAGAAAATCCAGTGTTTCTGTAGCAGGTGAGGGAATCTCTGGTTTTCTTCAGCAAGTCGACAGCCACATCTAGCTTCATGAAGGTTGACTGCATCAGTTTACTCACATACTGGATGTTGTTGAGGATGTCATACCATATTACTGTACAAATAGAAAAGCGGTAGGATCCAATCTCCTCAGCCAAGACTGGGCTTCAGCTTTCACCACAGTGTCTGCAATAGTTTCCCTCACCTCCAGAAGAGCCCCTCTGACTTGCCCAGCCTGTCAGTTGGTACCTTACTGCGTCAATGCTTTATATCCGGCTTTCCCACCTGGTCTCTGACCATGAATTCAGGGTGGTTTTGACATGTTTCAGGAGAACATCCCATCTATGGGGGGAGGCTGAGAAGAGTGTGAATATGTTCATTAAATATCCAAAGTAGCCAATGGCATCTGGTGAGCTCTTAGCAGCATCAGCTACCACCAGATTTAAAATGTGGGCACCACATGGGACATGTGTTGAGTTCTGTTGAAGCAGCCTAGCCTGAACACCTTCATTCTTTCCCTTCATGTTGGCACCGTTGTCATAGGACTGCCCTCTGCAGTCCTCAAAGGGGATGTTAAGCTCCTCCAGCCTTTTGAGGATGAGGGATGACAAACTTTCCCCTGTTGACTCCTCTGCCACAAGGAAGCTCATGAAATGTTCTTTAATTTGTGGTGTGTCTTCTAGTGACACTATCCTGACAATGGCAGAGAGCTGTTCTTTATGACTCAGATCAGGGGTGCAATCTAAAATAATGGAGAAATACTTTGATGTTTTGATCTCTTCCACCATTTTTTCCAGTATTTTAGTCTATCAGTTCATTTTGGATTCTCTTGCCCAGATAATGTCTGTGACTGCCAGCTCCACTTTCCTCCCTACCAACATGCTCCTTCATTACTGGATCAAATTTGGCCATAAGCTCCACCTCTTTGAGAAAATTGCCATTGTCTGGTTTGTTCAATGTGTCTGTGGAACCCCTTAAAGCCATGTTTCTTTCAGCTAATCTACTAAGAACTTCACGGCACCTGTTTCTCTCAGCCTCAGCGAGTGCCATCTCTTACTTATCTATTGTTGGCTGCTTTGCAAGACGGACCTCCAGTTCCTTCCATGTTGCCATCTGTGTAGTGTGCTCCTGGCTACCCTCATGGGTCTTGAGCAAGTGGCTTGCATTTTTCCAATCCATTAATCCTTCTCTATTCAATTTGAATTGAGCAGAAGCAGTACAAACTATCATTCTTTTTTGAGTATATTAGCCACCTTCTTTAGATTTTCTCTCTATTGACTAAGACTCGATTGAAATATTCATGCTGACACCTTCTCCCGACTTTTTGTTTTGGGAAAGTGAAACTTTGATCTGATATGGTCCTCTGAGAACAAACTCTGTTCTTACCTTTATCAGATAAGACAGATGTCCAGTCAGCACGGTCTATTGGTGCAGCCTTTCTGTAGGTACCTGATGCTGCATCGCTGGGCTGTGCTGAGGAGCGCCTAAGCCATATCATAGCCTATAACATTCTAAACACAAACAGCAAGAGTAATTACACCTAGCATTCATGCACAAAACATGTACTCAATGAGCACTTCTCTCACATTATGCATGCTGTTTACTATACATAACTAGACTTAGATAGATAGATAAATAGATAGATAGATAAATAGATCTATTGTCAGTAAAACTTTAGGCTTGGTTTCTTGAGGAAGACAGTGTATGGTTTGTGCAGCACACTTAAAAGAAAAAGTGTATTTCTCAAAATGATAGGTTATTCCCCAAACACCTGACTAGTCTTTCCCACTTTCCCTATGTACATTTAAATGGGAAGTAACTGACGTTAACTTAATTTAAATTGATTTAATTAATTAATTAAATTAGCCAAGGTTACTATCGTCCAAAGTAAGCTAGCTAACAATAGAGAAGACCGCTCGGCTCTGCTCCAACGATAACTACTATGCAATGTTTTTCCTCCTCTTCTCTTCTTTTTTTCTTCCCTGGGCACCAGAGGGCTTTGGTCTTTTTGCCATGATATTAAATGTGATAGTGTATTAGTGATATTAAATGCGCCACGTTCATACACTTACTGACTGTCAGTGTCAGTAGTTAAGTTAACTTGCCCATCCCCCCAGACTCAGGTAATGTTAAGCAAGAGTGGGGGGAGGGAGTGATGCTGCGCCGCGAGCAACCCAGAAAATAGGGCCTATTTAATAGTAAATATGTTGTTGTGGGATTTTTTGGTAATATTTGTAAATAATATTTTTATTAAATTCGGAGCAACAAGACGGGCTGTGCTTTTCCATAATCGAATTGTGTAATAGTTATGAACAGAATTCCCAATGCAAGTATACACTTCAAATTTATATTTTAAGAGCTTCTTGAAAAAGTAAGGTAGAAAAAAGCCCAATCCCCGAATTCTACGTCAACCACGTCGGAAAAGCACGAGTCAGATCAACATGTCATAGAGAGAACGGAAGAGGGGATTATGGTGTTACACTGTACTGAAATGCATTGAGCATATAGAAACTACAACAGGGGCCCAGATTCGGGTAAAAGTCATAATTGTCAAAGGGCAAGTATCTTAGAAAAGATACTTGTCCTTCCTAAAAGTTACTTGTCCTAGTCGCATCGCTGCGAACGCTGTCAAATATTTTCAAATGCTTTATTTTAAATACAGTATGTATACATGTATGTATGTATGTAGGGCTCTGCCTCTGGTTGTGGTTCTCAACTGGAGGTAATCACAATGGGGGAAAAAAAAGGAACACAGAAGACAAACAAGGTTGAAACTGCTCCAACTAAAACATAAAACCTAACCTAACATTCAAAATTCCATCTTATCTGACATTGAGTGTGTTGGTGAGTCCATCGATATCTTCCTCTACAAGATCACTGCCTATCTCACTGTCAGAGTCATCTTCTCTTGAGTCACTGTGAATCTTCTGCTGCAGCAGCCTCAGCACCTGGCCTCTCCTCCTGAGGTTCCACTGTGACCACCTCTGGCTGGGCAGCATGGACCTGTATTAGACAAATGTATCTCTTTCAACTTTTTATTCTCTATACATTTTAATATCAATGTCAGTATAGTTTAACAACACAAACTCTCAATTGATTTTGACAATTATATGTATATGTTTGTAAAATGAATTAACAATGTCCAACTACCTCAACTACAGCTGTGGCTGGCTTCTTCCTGGTCCTGTCCTTCTGATGGGGTCTCTTGCAATGCGTCCCATCCCTGTTCCACATCTCGATGGCCCTAGTGGGATCAAAGTTGCCTATTTCTGGAGACATCATCTTCACAGCCATCAGATCATTCAGATGCACCTCTGTAAGGGTGGACCTGTGGTCAGTTTTGGCAAGCTTCATCGGACTAAACCCCGCTCAACCTCAGCACTGGCAGCTGGAAGTGTTGCAATCAGATCAAACACTGCTACAATTGATGGGAAAGTAGCAGCATAATATCTGTCCAGCTCCACCAGATTCAGCTTGTTGATTGTCTCGACTGGCCTGAAAAACATATACAATAGAACTTTAAAATCAGGTAATTGAGACTATCTCTCAAGTGCACTTCAGAAATGTCATATTCAGATTAAATACTTCCAGTTATTTGATTGGTGTAGTGCATGCTTACATTTCATCATACATTCTGACTTTGAACGCATTCCACTCTCTCTCAACTTCAGCAGCATTGATGCCAGAGCCTGGGAGGGTGTTCTGGAAGTGGTCCGTAACAGCCTGTATGTTGTGGTCACCAAAATCTGATAACAGAAAAAGCAGTTGGAGATTTAGTATTAGTTTTAAAAAACTTTTGATATCAGTGGTCTTGAAAATTTCCTGAAACCCAACAGTGAACTAAAACAGATAAAAACTGAAACAGAAATAAAATGTACTGTATTTATTTTGTTTTCACACCAGATGAGTTCTCACTGCTTGGCCAAGATGTGAAGTCAAGGATTCTGGCTGCTTTGATGACTCCCACATCCTTCTCATTGAACCTCTCTTTCAGACAGCCCATCGATAAGTTCCTTCTTTGAGCTTTCAAATGATCTCTCATCGCCTGTCAGTGGTTCCCCATACACTTCACAAGATGCTCTCACTCTTCTCAGATGAGGTCCATCACTGTGGAGGTTATCAAAGACTTTAAATAAAACATTATATGATTATTTAGCTTAACACATTTTCACACAATTATAATACAATATGAATTTGTTAATTTTTTGTCATTTAATATTTCCACAGTACTACTGTATATATTTTTTACCTGGTCTTGTACTTGGTGATGGTAGAAAGGCACTGGTTCATGGCCCTGTGGATGGTCATGGCACTACTGTCGACCTTCTGGAATGTGTTTGACATACCCTGCAGTTCCTCAAGCACATCATGCAGGAAGTGGACAAAGAGATACACGGACTTGACTAAGACTAATATTGCTTAGTCTATATAGCAGTAACTCATGGTCCACGTAGTCAAATGCTTTTGACAAATCAACAAACAGTGCTGCACAGTGTAGCATGGCTGCAGTTATGGTGCTATGCCCTGACCTACAGCCTGACTGAACCTCACTTGGGGTGTTATTATCCAGTAGGAACTGCTTTAATTGAGCATTAACCAGGGATTCAAAGACTTTGGCCAGGACAGGGAGCTTAGAGATGGGGCAAGAGTTATTTACATCTGAGGGATCCTCACTTTTTAATAATGGGAGGACAGAAGCACCTTCCACACTATGGGATGGAGCTGGTCACAAGACTGAGATTAAGAACAATAGGCAATAGGCTCTGCAATAATATAATCTGCTGTCTTTAGGAGGTACGGGTCTCGATTGTCAGGATCTGCTGTCTTTTTACAGTCTAGACCTTTCAGGGCTTTACAAACACCAGCAACAGTAATGGGCTCAAAGTGGGAAGGGTTTACAATAGAGCTTGCAACAGGGTTTACCACAGAGCTTCCCACAGAAGAGTGTCATTATAAGAACCAGCAGAGATAAAATGCTTGTTAAAAATTTGGATTTCACATAGATCGTAAGCCCTCCTCTTTTATTCATTCAATCTGATCTAAAGACATTATAGCCGTCTCTTCATTTTACGCATGTTTCTTGAGTCAGGTTTCTGACAGCACCATTACGTCCGTGTCAATCATATCTGCCCAGATTCTTATTATATCCTTTTTCGGGAGAAGGCTTCTGACATTCAAGTGCAGTAGGCCCAAACCTGTTCTGTTTTTCAAATCCAAGGGAGTCTATAGTAATTGCATACAATCAGTTAGGCCGGGGTTGGGACGCACATTTCCCGATACCAATAGTAAAAGCATTACGATGCATTTAAATTGCTTACTGCACTGGAGTCCACTTCTCTGTTTTCTGCCTGAGTAGTGCTTCTCGACAAAGTGAACAGGTCATATAACAATTTGTTGGAAGTTTTGGAGTTGGAAATGCATTATAATCCCTTTTTTAGGAGATAGATATTGTAGCATCTTGAATAAACGACTGAGACGGTAGGTTCAGTTCAACGGCAACTGCCACTTTACTTCACATTAACCGGCTAGTACCAGCCAGCCCCGAGCACCCGGAAGTCTCCAGAAAACCAGAACCACCCGCGACCCCGGATCAGCCCAACATTACGCAACCATAGGCGTGGCGGGGTAAACCATTTTAGCCCCATCTACTACAGATATATCTGGCAAAACCCAAACTCGTGAAGTTGGTGTGCAAGTGTGGTTGAGGCGCTTGTGAACTGCGTAGCACACAGCATGGGAAATCCATTCACTCAGTCATTGGGCTCAGGTAATCCAGGCAGGTTTATAAACAGCAACAAGTACAATAGAAGATACATGATTGCGAAAGCAGAGCACTTGTTAAATCCATAGTTGAGTCACTTCATTTAGTTCTTTGGTACCCTTTAATGAATCAACTTGCCGTTTATATTAAAAGTAATAAACACATCTCAAACGCACACTTTAGGTGGAGCGCCCATGGGGGAGGAAGTTTGGCACTGATTCGTCCTTAGAAGCGTCCTTAGAAACATCAGTGCATATCCAAATAAATAAATAAAGAAATTGCAGCTAATTGAGCTTGTTTTTGTAGATAGGAATTATGTTGAAGTATAGCACATACTGTTTGGATTAGTATATAAAACAGACATTGACAGGGACAAACTAAGGTGCTGCCATCTTGGAAAACTATGTGATAACTTTGTCTGGAGGTAGCTCAGCAAGTTAATGGTCCACAGTCCACCAATTCAGGTCCTCCAAACAGTTCAGGGCCAAGTTTCCAAAAAGATAAACAACTTCCACATGGACTCTTCAAATGCACTGAATCCCCCAAACTCCCCTTACAGCCCTGGGAGGAGCTCCTTAAATAGTGTGCACATGTTCCACATTGCTTTCAGGTGTGTTACATACTTCCCTCCATGACACATCACAGTGCTCTCCCCCTCTTGGCCTTAAAATAAGTACAAATTGACCCAAACTTAGCAATGTTTGCCTGTTTTATCTGGAGGTAACAAATGTCATTCGTCAATTACCCAGCCTCTTTCAATTAAATAATTATGGGGATTTCAGTTAACACCACCATATGCAGGAGGGGACAACTGTAATCATATAGAAATGCTAGTTGAGAATAATGTTTGCGTAAACAGAGCGAAAGTGTAGAGCGATGTCAAACTCATTCCTTTGAGGCTCGAGTGTATCCAGGTTTTTGTTTAAACCAATTCACAACACCAAGTGATTTCAATTAGGTCCCCTCCTTGGTTGAAGAAGTGAGTTAATTAGTGAAATCACCTGGCATAGTGCATTGATTTCAACAAAAACATGCATACACTCGGCTCTCGAACACCTTTGGTGTAGAGGAATAGATAGATTAAGTTTAGTGCAATTCAAAGTAATGGGAGAAGTTGTCAATAAAGAAATATGGAAATGAATAATAAACCACTTCTACTCAGGGAAAGCCAACATGGTTTTTTCAAGGGGAGGTCATGTCTATCAAACCTCTTGGACTTTTTTGAAGAGGCTACACAGTGTTTTGACCTGAACCAGGCTTATGATATTATATATGATATTGGACATTCAAAAATCATTTTACAAGGTACCACATGAGAGGCTCATTGTTAAAATTAATTCAGTAAAAATTACAGAGTGGGTCTATAATTGGCTGCAAGGGCAAATACAAAGAATAACAGTAGGTGGGGTCGTATCTCAAGTGCTGTGGGGAGTGGAGTCCCACAGGGATTTGTGCTGGTACCTCTGTTCTTCCTTATTTACATAAATGATCTTGATAGGGATGCCATTAGTTAAATAGTTAAATTTACAGATGATACTAAACTTGGGGGTTTGTAAACAGTTTGGAATTAACTAAAGGAATTAACTAAAGTAATCCAAGAGAATTCAAACAAAATCCAAGAATGGGTAGGAACATGGCAGATGACATTCGACATTGTTAAATGTAAAGTTATGCATGTGAGAAATGAAAACATAAGACATGAGTATTTTATTGGAGGAGAAAAATGAGTAGGTGTTCAATTTGAAAAGAATCGTAATTGATCAAAGTCTATCTGCATCTAAGCAGTGTGCTACAGCAGTGAAAAAGGCAAACAGGATGCTGGGATACATAGAAAAAAGTATTTAGTATAAATTAAAGGTGGTTATATTAATGTTATATAATGCCTTTGTCAGTTATCACTTAGAGTACTGTGTGCAGTTCTGGGCACCACACTACAACAAAGATATAGAAGCTCCTGGAACATTTTCAAAGAAAGGCAACTAAATTGGTACCTGGTATGAAAGGTAAAAGTTATGAGGATACACTTAAGGCACTCAATCTATTTCCTGTCTCTTCCTGTTTGAGCGAGAAGCGTTTTGACTATCTGAGAGTGAGAACTGGAGTGTTTTATCCTATCATTTCTTGTTTTATTTTCTTATTTTAAGATTTTTGCAGTTTTAATTGCAGTTTTAAATGCACATTTAAGTTTTCTTTTTAAAATAAAATGTTGGTTTGATTTTGATTGTAACAATTATACATCTCCAAAAATGGAGTCCCTAGTGGGATGTGAACATACGAAGAAGGACACAAAACTCATGCCATGTTTCCCGCGGATTGCTTTTAATTGTGGAAGTGAGTGAGTTTATGGAAAGTTTTGAATGTGATAAGTGTAATTAATCAAATTAATCAAGGAACTCAAAATCTCCATGCTTGAGGAGAGGATTTTAACCTTAAAGGATTAAAAAGAATCAGAGAAGGAAACTGACTCTGCCCTCGGAAATGTTTATTTTATTAATCCGGAGCGTCCTACGAGCTGCTCTATGCCTCAAACAATCCCCACTGGGAGGTAGATTACTGAGAGGCGTAAAATGAAACTCCCCCCGCTGCTCCAACAGCCAAAACAACAAACAGGTACACTGCTCTGTGTATTGACAATCACAATTCTGACAATGACTCTATTGTATCTGAGCTAGTGCCTGACATTTTAATTATTGGGGACTCAATTGTGCTTAATATTAAAATAAACAACACTCAGAAGACTACAGTGAAATGCTTTCCTGGCACTAGAGTGAAGAACACTGACCTTCAGATAGAAAATGCTTTCGCTGGAAGAAATGCGTCCACTGTTGTTCTACATTGTGATACAAATAACACCAAGCTACGGGAGTCTGAAACTCTCAAAAAGCATTTTCGGGACATTTATGGTAAGCTCATGCAGCTGAAAAAGAAAATTATCTTCTCAGGTCCGCTTCCAGTCTTTAAAAGAGGTTGTGAGTCTTTCAGTAGGCTTTTCAACCTTAATAACTGGCGCTTAGACTGGTGCAGGGAACAGGAGCTGGTATTTGTGAACAACTGGGACTGTTTTTGGGAAAGGCCTCAGCTTTTTCAAGAGATTGTCTTCATCCCAGTAGGAGTGGTTCTGTAATTCTGTCCACTAACATCCAGGAGGCCTGCAGATATGTTTGACTAGGTTCTCATCAGGAGACTCACTATGATTTGATCTCACCCTCTATCCAGAAGATTGAGTCAATTGTTTAATTATATAGACAGTGCAAGGTAACTCCTGCTGGAGTAAAGCAGCATAATCGTATCTCTATAAACTGTACAACTATACCTGCAGCTGTTGAACATGTTATTTTTAGTTTACTAAATGCTAGATCACTGTCAAACAACATGTTCATTGTTAATGATTTCATTATAACATATATACACTACCGTTCAAAAGTTTGGGGTCACCTTCCATCTGGACTATGGCTAATCGGGCACTCCTTCATTCTTCAGCAAGATAACGACCCGAAACACACCTTGAAGTTGTGCAAGAACTATCTGGTGAAGGAGGAATGTGAACAACAACTCAAACTAAAGACCTGGCCTGCCCAGTGTCCAGACCTCAATCCCATAGAACTTGTATGGGACAAACTGGAAAGGAAGAGTCAAAGCAAAGCAACCCACAAGTTTCTCTGGGAATTGCTGCAGGATAGCTGGGAAAACATGTTGGGTGATTTCCTGCTAAAACTTATTAACCGAATGGCCACTGTTTGTGAGGCTATTCTCACGCCAAAGGGTGACTATTTTGAGGAATCCAAGATTCAATTTTCAATATAATTTTCTTGAACATTTCTTTGATGTTCATTTTGTTCATTGTTACATGTGTTTTTTGTCATTTTAAAGTATTTACAGAAATGTATACGGTGTAAAGCATTGTCAATTATGAGATAAAAATAGTTTCCAGCAGGTGACCCCAAACTTTTGAACGGTAGTGTATACTTTATATATATTGTGGCAGCAGCCCGAGGGAGAGTGATTGACGGGAGGTACATGGTGGGACACTGGCTCCACCCCTTTTCCCTATATGGCCGGACAGGCAGTGTGGGAACGCACCTGCAACCCATCCAATTTTACAAACAGCTGAAGAATGTTCGGAGGCCTATGTAAAGGGCTGATTCCTGTCAAACAGCAAAGGAGTAGGTTGGTGATTGCTGAGAGTGTTGTGGAGAGAGTGCTGGATAGTGAGTTTTGGAGAGTGTTTTTGTGGATTGCGACCTGTGATTGAATTGGATTGTTTGAGGACCCTGCCTGTGTATCGACCTTTGGAATGTTTGAGGAACTGGACTGGACCCGGATTTTGGATTACGACGACGAACAAAGATTGTGGACTTTCCCTTTTCCCCTTCCCTTTCCCTTTCCCCCCTAGGAGAATAAACAAAACTGGTTGGCATTTTACTGTGTTTATTGCTTTTATTATTGATCATTGGAGGACTTGCAACTCAACACCCTGGGTTCTGCTACAATAAACAATATATCATTATAACTTTTTAATGCTCACTGAATCTTGGCTGAAGAAAGGCAACCATTTTCAACTTATTGAAGCATGCCCTGCCAAATATAAATTCATAAGCAAACCCAGAGGAAGGCATTTCTGCCTCACTTAGTGAATTCTCTTCTTTTGAAGTGCTTATCTTAACTATGTATAGTCATTCTCCTGTTCTCTGTGTTGCTATTTATCACCCTCCAAAACAGAATAATAGCTTCATCTCAGAGGTTTCAGAATTTTTATCTTCTCTTATCATTATCGCTGGTGATTTTAATATTCACATTGATATTCCTTCAAATACTTTCACTATTGAGTTCTTAAATCTCATAGAATCCTTTAATCTAGTGCAGCATGTATCAGGGCCAACTCATAATATGGGCCATACACTTGATCTTGTCTTTACATTTGGCTTGAGCCTAAGTAGTCTTGAAATGAAGGATATTTGTGTCTCTAATCATCTCACTATTACTTTTGATGTTCAGCTTCCCATCCCATGTACTAACAATAGCCGCTCCTTTCTTTCTCACATCATTAACTTGCAAAATGCTGAGAAGTTGTCTTTGGCCTTCCTTTTCAAGGTCTAGTAAAACTCCCCCTTAGTTCATACAGAATGAGGAATTAGTAAATAGCTTTAATAGGTTATGTTTAACTACTCTTGATGCTGCCCCATAGCTTAATGACTATATATGTAACATAAAGAGGGAATGTAGAAGAGCAGGACAAAATTGGAAAAGCACTAAATTACAAGTGAATTATCTGATGAAGGACCTGTTAACAAAATTGAATAAGGCAGTTAAAGATGTGAAAGAATAAATAATATTTCTCCAATCTAATCTCTGAGAACTGTCACAATTCTATTTAAGAATTTATATTTAAAACTATTGATCATATTGTGAATTATTCTCCAAATTGTATATCTGAATCATCTACATATCAATGTGTTCAATCAAATTCTTGTCATATTTTGTGGAGAAGATTGAAATCATTAGAACCAAGATTACTTCTCTACATATGATCAATGTGCCCTGGAAGAGCATTGGCGTGATGAATAATTTTGAGCTCATTTCAGCAGAGGATCTCATGGAGATTGTCTCACATGAAATCCTCCTCTAGTCCCCTTGATGTCATCCCTACCACACTCCTTAAAGATGTTATTGGGGCAGTTAGCCCAGTTTTACTCTCTATTGTTAATAGCTCACTTGTTACAGGGTATGTTCCTGCTTACTTTAAATGTGCAGTGGCCCAGCCCTTCCTTAAGAAACCTAATCTAGATACCTCTGTTCTGAATAATTACAGACCCATTTCAAAGGTGCCATTTATTTCTAAAATCCTGGAAAAAGTTGCTTATAAGCAATTCATATCTGCAATGAATGGCAATAATCTTTTTGAAAGTAGTGAATTATCTGTTGCTTAATGCTGACTCTGATGAACGCTCCATCTTATCCCTTTTAGTGCAGTTTTCGATACCATTGATCACTCTGTTCTAATTGATAGACTCAAAACCTGGGTTAGCATCTCCGAAACTGCACTGAACTGGTTCTCGTCTTATCTTTCAAATAAACAATTATCAGTCGCTATTGGTGATTATGTGTCCACATCAGCAATGAATACATGCGGTGTTCCTCAGGGATCCATTTTAGGGTCAATTTTGTTCTCCATCTATATGCTACCTCTGGGCCAAATTATTTGTAATCACAATATTTATTTTCACTTTTATGCTGATGACACTCATTTGTACCTGTTGGTCAAACCAAATGATTTCAATAAGTTAGCTACTCTCTATGACTGTCTAACTGATGTTCAAGGCTAGATATCCCAAAATTTCCTCCAGTTTAACTCTGATAAAACTGAAGCATTGATTCTTGATCCAAGGCATGTCTTTGATCAAATCCAGTTGAATCTTGGCTCTCTTGTTTTTAATGTAAAGCCTACTTTTAATCCCCATCTCAATTTTAACCAACGTACAAAAAAGTTAGGTCAGTCAGTCATCACCAGCTAAGAACTATTTCTAAAATCAGGTCATTCTTGTCATCTAAAGACACTGATAAAATTATACACGCTTTTATTTCCAATTCCCTATATACAGTGGGGAAAATAAGTATTTCACCCCCTGCTGATTTTGTGAGTTTGCCCCCTTACAAAGAAAGGAACGGTCTATAATTTTCATGGTAGGTCCATCTTAACAGTGAGAGACAGAATATTTTTAAAAATCCCAGAAAATCACATTATATGAATTTTAAACATTTATTTGTGTTTTATTGAGGAAAATAAGTATTTCACCCCCTAGCAAAACATGACTCAGTACTTGGTGGAGAAACCCTTGTTGGCAAGCACAGCGGTCAGACGTTGAACGGTACACTTTCTTGTATGCCTCACTGGATTTTGCTTTCGTGGCATAAACCGTAGCTATTAGGTTGAGTAGGTGACAAGCACAGGGCTGGTGCTTTGGGAGCTCAAACTCCAAACCATCATCTTCATGGCATTGTGTGAGCAAGAAAGCAACGTCTAATTGACACTGACTTGCAGGTGCAACACAAACAGGTGAGAGTCCAAGTGCAAGTGCTTGGCAAGGTCCAGCTGTGATTGTCCATCTACCTATCCTTGACCACCATGAGCAGTGGCCACCTCAGGCCCAGTGTCTCAAAACAACTGCCTGCCCCTGCAAAACAGAAACTCAAGGAGTAAGCTTGGCATCTGCTTGTGTACCAAAAAAATGGGCGAATTTAGTACTTAATCCAGGCATCTTTGGGGTACTGAATTTGAACATATTGAGTATGGGCAGTATGCTGTTCCGAACTGTATGCACTTGTGTGGCTAATGACTAAGTTGGCATCTCTAATATCTTCCACGATAGAGTCTTTGAAGACATGTACTTGAAGGGGTGCAGTAGGCTTGGGTGATATGACGATATTGTGTTATTTGTAGAAAACGGTAATAGTTTTCCCTCTCCCTCCATATAGAACAATATTAATAATTGCCCAATTCCCCCTTCAGCATACTTGCTCTGATTGTTGTAGTGAAAAAAATGCATGTTTCTCCTATGTTTGGAGGTCAGTCCAATTTACTTATTTGTGCCAAATGCGCAAAAGTTTACAACAGCCTACAGCCTATCACACAAATTATCAAGCATATATTCTTCCTGTAAGCCATGCTATGCTATATGGTGGAAAGATGTAGAAAATACAACTGCACGCATTTGACGTTTCTTTGGGTTTAAACCAAATAATAAAGGACAGCCAGCGAATTTGGACTAAGTGATATGCACACTTCGAAAAGCAAATCGCCACAAAAGATGGAAGCACAAGCTACTAACTGTCATCCTCGAGTGCCTCAACAATGAGTAACCGGCCTACAGATATAGCTCAATCAGAATTAGAATCACCTTTATTCGCCAACATGCACAATGAAGTTGCTTTACTGTAATTGGGTTGAGATGCACGCTAAGCACAATAAACACAACAAATAAATACTTTTTTAGGGGGACTAACAAGTCTAATATTTAAGCCATTCTAGTTTCTTGTAATAGAAGCCTATTGTGTAATAGGTCTATGATGCCATTTTAAGACAATAGGCTAGCTATGTGCGTCTTTGTCACACGCCACGTGATAATCCCTGGACTGGAGCAGAGCAGCCAATGGTAAGAACTGGCAGAGGAGTGGGGTTTGCCAGTCTACGGACCAGTCTACACCACGCCTCTTCAGCCCGGAGTTCCACTAGAACCTCCCTAGGCACACACATATCCAGTGACTTTTCAAGTGCTTCCCAAACCCATGTACACAGAGACACTCAAACCTTTCAGTCCGAGTTCTCTTTTGACCCAAGCACACAGAGACCCTCGCCACTCATCACAGTGAGTTCTCTGTCAACCAGCCCCGAGACACTCTCCAACTCATTCATTGAGAGTTCTCGGGCTGTTGTCCAGAAACACTCCACTGCCTTAGTGAGAGTTCTCTGCCAATCACACCGAGGGAGAAAGGCCTGACATTACATTACACAAACACTACACGATACGCGTGCACACACACCTGCTATGATGAACACTGATGGTGACATTCTGGACACATTAGATGTCCCCCTTGTCATCAGAGAATTCATCAGCACCAGAGCGCAAGTCAACTTTTTGAAGTTTTGAAACACTCTGCAATGAAACACTGTTTAAACAAGCAATGGTTATTTTCATTAAACCGCATATTTGCCCAGACGACATAAAACATTTTGTGGGGCTGGCGGATAGCGTAGCGGTTTAACACACCACACTTTGGCTGGTCCGGTGTGGTGTGCGCTGTCTGTCAGGGACGCGGTTCAAAACCCGAGTCTCTACCAGACTGGCCCTGGTCATCATCCCCGATCGGAGGCAGCGTTTGGCTGTACGCCTCCGGGGAAGGGGGGAGGGTGAGCTGGCACAAGTCCGTCGAGGAGCAGGAAAAAGGTGTCCGTGGTAGAATTCCGTCTTGGAAGAGGAGGATATAATCGGGGGAGGGGGAATTCAGATAAATAGAGGGTGTAATTGGCAACCAAATTGGGAGAAAAAACTGGGAAAAATTTGAAATAAAATGTTTTTAAAAACTAAAAAAACCATTTTGTTCTTTGAACCACAAATTGTTAATTTGATATATTAATTTGTAAAGGTCTAGCAAACAAATTAAAAATTTAAATGTAGTTCATCATTCATATAGCCTATTGTAAACGCTACTTTTTGTAATACAGTGCTATTTGATTGTGCTGGCTGGTTTTGTGTTGTTGAATTGGTTTAAATTAGTTGTGCTGTTATTGAGTACGAAATTAAGGCTATAATTAAATTGTATTGCGGTTTATCTGTTATGGTACTTCTTAAAAGTCACTAACACAATCAAATTGATGTGGAAAAATACAGATAAAATGTGTTTATCAAACATGATCTGGAGACATTTGTGGGCCAATATTATCTATTCGACTGGGAGTTCATTTCCTTGGGCATTGCTATTTAATTTTTGTGTATGACTTGCAGTAAAGTTAGTAGTCTGTGTCATTGCATTGTTGGCAGACATACGCCCATTTACTCAAAGGAAAAAGTGCTAAAAACAGTTTTTACAATATTAAAAATAATCAATCCACAGCCCCTCCCCCACCTACCCCAAATCTCTCATTGGTGAAATTTACTGCTCAAAATAGCTAGTTAAGTAATTAGCATATGTATGTGTTGTGGACAGAGTTCTAAATGGTGTTGGCATTCAGGTTGGTTAACTAGCTAGCTAGTTAAGATATTCTCAACTAAATCAATTTATCTATGCACTTTTTGTTTGGGTGTGTAGAACAGATTGTTCAGACTCCTGAAATCATAAATCTGATCAACATTGCTTTTTTCCCCCTCCCCCATCCAAAACAATGAATCTCTGCACTCTGGGTAAAACTCCCCATAAATTGACAACCAAAAGACCCATGTTTGAGGTGCTGACAGTACTGTAATCTGATTTAAGATGTTTTAACCCTCTGAGGTCCGTGCTAAGCTTAGAGGAGGTTTTTGATTTTGGCATGGTCTGATATTTATCTCAATTTCATCAACTTAACACACACTTACTCCAAAGTGTTTGATATTTTTATTTGAAGGACAATCACAGCTACATTTATATGCCATCAATAGTGTGGTCAGTATCATATGCAGCTTGTAAATAGATCTACAAACACACAAGTTATAAAGAGTAAATTTTTCTGCCGTCACAAAAGTTGTGAAAGCACACACTAAACTATAGTGACGAATTGTTTTGCCAATATGCGTTTGTTCATCAAGGTCTTGTTTATGTAAGGGTGTGAAAATAGTTTAGCACATCTGAGATCTAAATAGCTAAAAACCTGTTTTTATCAGAACTGGTCACATTTATTTCAGGCTGTGGGAGGGCTATATGCTAATTTCAAGAATATTCATGATCCACACCTGAGGCTTGTCCACACCTGTAAAATCTGTCAGATGGGCCATCTCTCTCAAAGGCCGCCAGACAAAGAGAAAAGCCATCAGAGTAAGCAATAGTCAGTGAGCCATGCAGAAAGTTTTTTTCATTTGGGAAGATTCATTGAAAACAAACTATATACAAAACATTCCAAATTAAAACATGGTGAGACAATTTGTTCTTTCACAGTCTTTGGTGCCACTTCTCAAAACAGTTTCTGGTCAACTGTAGACACAAGGGAACGTCACAAACCGCTGTTTCCCGACATCTTGCAGAGTACACATTTATTGCAACCAACAGCAAGCCAATTTGCCAACATCCAGAGTGTTTGGCAGTGGACACAGGCACATGATCAAAAGTAGCCCGTTTTCTGGGTTTAAGATATTTATCGTTAAACGTCTGTCGGAAAAGCGAAAAAAATCCGTGTCTGCGAAGACACGGAAAGACAAACAAAACAAAACCAACGAACAGGAACAAACAAATCAAAGTAAACAGGTAAATCCACGTATCCAAAAACGTGGTATAAACTAAACGCTGGGAATCTAAACAACAACAAGCACACGAACAAACAAGTTCTCGAGAGGCAAGAAACATTAATCACAATAGGTATTATCAAGCTAAGCTAGATAATGTCCAAGCGCCGAAACAGAATGCCAGCTGGTTAAATATCCTCCCGTTAATTATTCGCAGCAGTCGAATACTTTTCACGAGTATTTGAAAATATGGTAAATAAAATAAATATCAGCATACACCGTCTGTTGCTGGCAGCTCGCAACCGTAAACACAGACAAGATCCGATATAATGTCGGGACATTGTTTACGCTGCAATTTAACACACGGAATTCATATATTGAATATATATACGAGTATTTGATAACATGGCAGATCAAATATAGTTACTTACTCTTCGTCAGTTATTGTCTTCGTCGCTTTCCATCGATGCTCTCAAACACTGCAGCGCAGAAAATCTTTCCATCTTGAATAAAATTGTATGTCTGTATAAAATCTTGCTTCAAATTGTCGGGACAGTTTGTGTTTGTTTACGCGGCGTTTTCACACATGGCCCCACGCCCCTCCCCACACCTCCCCCGAAACTCGCACCTAGTTACCATGTCAATAGAAGGGGGACGGTACTAAAAGGTAAAAAACAGAGTAAAAAACAAGGTTTACTTTTGGTCTAATTAACCTAATTTAAAAAATCCCATTTGATTTGCCAGTGCTCAAATCGGAAAGTCGCGATTCTAAGGTTTCTGTCAATGTTTTTGTCGCGTGTGTATGATAAAATATCGCGAAGTTAGAAATAGTAATATACTTTTATTGCTGCTGGGAGCGGCGCCGCTCCCGTCGACCTCAGGGGGTTAAGTACTGTAAGCCACCTGGTCTTTCCCTCCCCAAATATGATGACCATCAGAGTGAGCATTCTCAACTTATAGGCTATTATGCCACCTGCCCCCCATTCGGAATGACCTAATTTGGCTGTTTCAGAGAAGCGGTATGTCTAAAGAAATCTCATTTGCAGTAAAACTGTACTAGATATCTCCATACAATCACTGGTTTTTGTTCAATAGCATGCTAGGCCAACAGTATATTTGAAAGGAATCTATGTTTTTCTGATAAATGAGGCAAAAGTAAAGGAGTCCTCTTTTCCTATCACCACAAAAGTACAATTTCCGCCTAAACTAGACTCTTTGGTGATGTAGGGCAGACACCTGGGTCATACCTCAGCAAAGTGTCTCGACGGGATCACCACCTTATCGTGGTGGGGCACTTTGCGCGTCTCCATGACCCCTAGAGCTATGTCGGCGGGAGTCTCGTACTCCTGGCAGGGTTACCCAAGCCGAACTGGTCGAAGGGTAGAGGCCAGACTAAGAGTGATCCCTCAAGTCCTCAACGGCGGAGCAGGCGGAAGATGGTAGCAGTGAGAAGCACCACAATGGCTGCAAAGGCGGAAGAAGGCTAAGGGAGCACCCCCCAACAGAAAAGCAAGCTGGTGGCGGCACGCTTTGAGGCGGTTTCCAGAAAAATTGGATTCCCGGCAGCCTCCTGCAGTTGTCAGAAGATGCCGGTCGTCTAGGGTCCCCCTTGCCATCGGAACCATCTCCTCTACAATCAAGTTAGTGGCGTTGGGTAAAGCGCACCCCCCATGCCACTTTAAAAACCATCAGCGCGCAGGTATCTTCTCTTGCTACCTGAGTCCCCGACCTCAAAAAGTCTGGCGGCGTTGGAGCGTCCAGTGACGGGGGCAGGTCTGAATGAGCTGGAAGCTCTTAGCTGGAACTCTGCACGTCAGCGACACAGGGCTATTTATGGTCGTTAGCAGCTGGGATTGAGTGGCAGCTGTTTCCGGCAGACCCCTGTGTGTCTGAGCAGCCCCTATTTAGGGACCACACTGCTCACCCCAATTGGGGAAAGGCCTAGAAAAGGTGGCCTAAAAATTGCCCACTCAGTACTGTACCCGGACAGGAAACCGCACCTGTCGGGACATTCCACTATGCGATCGAAAAACAAGAAAAACGATACCATTTAGAATTGCAGCATGGAACATAAGGACACTCCTGGATGCCAGTCGTGGCACAGACAGACCACAGCGCAGAACAGCACTTATTGCCAGCGAGCTGAAGTGCTACAATGTGGATGTGGCAGCACTCAGTGAGACCAGACTCCTTGAGGAAGGTTCCCTCAATGAAGTAGGAGAGGGCTACACGTTCTTTTGGAAAGGATACCCTGTGGGCGGACAACACCTCCATGGAGTGGGTTTCGCAATCAAGAACAGCCTCCTGCCCAAGCTCACAGAAACACCAGTGGGCATTAGCGAAAGGCTTATGACTCTCCGCATCCCTCTTGCAAAATGCAGATATGTCACCTTGATAAGTGCCTATGCACCAACTTTACCATCTAATGATGAAGAGAAGGAATGCTTCTATCAGGCGCTCGATGACATACTCAGTCACATCCCAAGAAGTGACAAAGTCATTCTGCTAGGGGACTTTAATGCAAGAGTTGGAAAGAGCACGCAAAACTGGAACGGAGTGATTGGCACCCATGGCATTGGAAAAGTCAACTCCAATGGCATAAGACTTCTTAGTCTTTGCTCGGAACATGATCTTACCATCACCAATACCATTTTCCAACAAAAGAATAAATACAAGGCATCCTGGATGCATCCCAGATCCAAACACTGGCACCTGATCGATTATGCGATCGTGAGGAGGGCTGACCTCAAAGATGTGCTCATTACAAGAGCTATGCAAGGGGCAGACTGCTGGACCGACCATCGGATGATTCTGACAAAGATCAGAATGCATGTCCGGCCCCTAGCACGCCAAGGTGGCCCGAGGAGGAAACAACTCCACTGTGCCAGACTCTCCAGCAGCGACACCCGAAACAACTTCCGTCGCTCCTTAGCTGACAAGCTGGCAGATATTGAACAGCTTGTCAACTCAGAGTCTGGGATGGATGAGAAGTGGACCTCTCTGTCCTCCACCCTCTTTGACACTGCAGCCCAAGCCATTGGCTTCAAAACCAAAAAACATCAGGACTGGTTTGACCAGAATGCTGGAGAGATCTCCACCCTCTTGGACAAAATGCACAAGGCACACAGAGCCACCCTGAACATTCCACAATCCCAACTCTTTAAGAAGCAATGGCAAGCCCTTCGTTCTGAGGCCCAAACAACTCTCCGGAACCTGCAAGATGAGTGGTGGATCTCAAAAGCCAACGAAATCCAGACTCATGCAGATAGGAACGATATGCATAGTTTCTATGACGCAGTGAAGACCATCTATGGCCCCAGAAACTGCTCCCTGGCACCTGTTAGATCTGCTGACGGAACAACTCTCATCAAGGACCAGGCTCTGATAGTGGAGTGGTGGGCTGAGCATTTCAACACCCTGCTCAACCAGCCCACCCCTGTGGACCTAACTGTCCTTGCAGAGCTCCCTGAACACCCTACCTTGCCAGATCTCGACCTCCCTCCAACCTTCAAAGAAATCCTGTATGCAGTCAAAACCCTCAAAAACAATAAATCCCCTGGACCTGACAGCATCCCAGCTGAAATCCTCAAGGATGGAGGCTACCTCTGTACACGGACACTGCATCTCTACATTTCAGAGGTGTGGAGACGAGAGTGTGTCCCGCAGCAGTGGAAAGATGCCAACATTGTGACCATCTACAAGAACAAAGGAGACAAATCCATCTGCTCCAATAGTAGGGGAATCTCTCTGTTGGCCATTGCTGGAAAGGTCTTAGCCAAGGTCATGCTCCGCAGACTCATCTCAGCAATAGCCGAACGGGTCACACCAGAGTCGCAATGCGGTTTTCGAAAGGATAGGGGACAGTCGACATGATCTTTGTAACACGCCAGCTCCAAGAGAAATGCCGGGAACAGCACAAGGACTTGTTCATAGCTTTCGTTGACCTCTCAAAGGCATTTGACACAGTAAACAGAGACCTACTGTGGAAAGTCCTGAAGAGATTTGGGTGTCGACCCAAGTTTCTCACCATCCTTGGACAGTTCCATTCTGGGATGATGGCCCGAGTGGTAGTGGGGAGGCACAGCTCAGAGCCCTTTGGTGTGGAAACTGGAGTGAGGCAAGGCTGTGTACTGGCTCCAGTTCTCTTCAATATCTTCCTCGTCTGCGTTACATCACTGCTACGTGAGAAGATGGAGAAGCAGGCTGGAGTCACCATCGACTTCAGGCTTGATGGGAACCTGTTTAACATCAGGAGGCTACAGGCAACCACCAAGCTGACCTCGGAGACCATCATCGAGCTACAGTACGCTGATGACTGTGCCCTGGCTGCTCATACACCAGAGGCCCTGCAAAACATCCTAGCAGCAGCTGTAATGGCATACACCAGAATGGGACTGACTATCAACACCCAGAAAACAGAGGTACTCTGTCAGACCAGTGCTGGCCTCCCACAACACCCAATAACCTTCACAGCAGCAGGGCAACAGCTGCTCACTGTGCCCACCTTTAAATACCTGGGAAGCATTATGTCCGACACCTGCGCAATGGATGACGAGATCCAGAACCGCCTCAAACAAGCCTCAGCATCTTTTGGCCGTCTAAGGAGAAGGGTTTTTCAGAACAGCAACCTCAAACTCCACACCAAAGTGCTGGTATACAGAGCAGTATGCATCACTGCATTACTGTATGGATGTGAGGCATGGACTATCTACAGCCGTCATCTCAGAAGCCTGGAGACCTTCCATGTTAGATGTCTCCAGAAGATCCTTGGCATCACATGGCAGGACAGAGTGCCGCACACAGAGGTGCTGGAGAGGGCAGGCAGCTGCAGCGTGGAGTCCATCCTGACCCAACATCAACTCAGGTGGTTAGGGCATGTCATTCGAATGCCCAGCCACAGACTCCCACGTAAAATCCTCTACGGCCAGTTACATCTTGGCCAACGCAGTGCTGGTGGGCAGAAGAAGCGGTTCAAAGACCAAATGAAGACCACCCTGAAGAGATGCCGGATCAACCCCACTGGAGGAACTTGCTTCCTGCCGAGACCTCTGGCGCTCTCACTCCTCACAGGGAGTGGAGTATATGGAGGAACAGCGCACACAACACTGTGCAGCAAAGCGTCTGCTCGCAAAGCCACCCCTGCTCCCCCAGCACCCCCTTCACATGCCTGGTCTGCAACCGCAGCTGTGGATCCAGGATCGGACTATTCAGCCACCAGAAGACTCACAAATAAGAGAAGATGGTCATCATCGAATCGATGGACAACCATAAGCAAGTAAGCAACCTCAGCAAATCTGATGAAGATAAGAGTGAACATTCTTAAGTTATGGGCTTCTGCCACCATTCCCCTATTCGGACTGGCCTAATTTGGATTTTTTTCAGAGATTGGGGTAGGTCTAAAGAATAGCCAAAAACAAAAACTTCTGCCCAAAATAAAAGTCCACAACAATTCATTTCATTAATGGGAGACATATGGGATATGAAAAAACACTGTTGTGTTTTGTTCTAACTCGAGTGGGGGTATCTCAAAAACTAAAGCCTTTTTTGAGGACTTGCTGCGAGACTATTAGTCGCACTACACATGCCATGCCATGCCCTAATGTCTGTTGCCAGACCCCGTCCTGCCAGACAGCAAGTTACTATTTCAAGGCCACAGCGGTCATCAAGATGATGACTCTCGCCCGGAGGGAGATCTAACAGCAGAACTGAGCATCTTATGGAAAACATCCCCTCCCTTTTTGCGGGGAGTGGGTCAAAGCCACTTGACGCTCCTATCCCTACACAGCATCAAACAGAGGGTCACAATTGGATCATTCATACGATACAGTCTCAATTCATCAAAGTCAACAAAAATCGCTATGTTAAACAATAAAAACATAATAAACCTAGTCAGCTCACATCGACTCGCTGATGAGTAAACAAACCAACAGACTCCCTAGTCGACCTTTCTGTTGCTTTATATGAGCCACCAGTAAACCAATTTTCCCAGCAGCCGTCATCCAGGCCATACCCGCACGACTCAGTCAGACTCAAGCATCAATGCAGAACGTTGCTTGGGCATGCGAATACCCTTGTTGTTCTTGCGTCATGTGCCCCCCCTTCCACATAGATACCACCTGTAACTATGGTGGTTAGGAGTCTTTCTTTATTGCTTGGACCACCTGTATAACACTCACAGGGCAAATTGTATCCATTGATTTACAACAACGCTCAATGCAAGCTGACCTTGGTCCAAACAGATTACATGTTCATTCATGAGTATCATACGTTAAACATAATGCATGATTATAGTGATAATAGAACCAGCCACGGTTTAGCTATATAAGGTTACATAAAATGTCTTCTCTTCTTTCATGGTCTTGCATCGAAACCGCTGGACTAGTGGACAGAGGAGAGGTTGCCTTTCATTCAAACGTTACTGTCCATGATCTTCTCTGGCAGAAGCGTGTGAGATAACTATGTGTGTTGTTTAATCTATCTGCCATAGGTAAGGGAGCATCAGGCTCCTGTGTGTGTTAATATCTGCTTCAGTCCATGTATGAGTATGTAGTCAGTGTAAATGTTAAGTTTCTTCAACCCAGGTGCTTTGCACCCCATAGAGGATTGTCACTGAGGAGAGGTCACCTCAGCACCCACAATGCACCGGAAGTCGGATCACTCCTCCTTGTCCCATTGGTGCTAGTCTTCTCCATCAGGGCTGTCTCCCGCATAGCCGGCCCAGAACCAAGGATCTTTCACCAGCTTGCTCCCAGCCAGCACCTCCTCTCACACCGTACTCGCAGAGGGGGTTCCCAGATGGGCACTCAATTGGACCACCTTTAGCATTCACGGAGTTTCCACACTCGTCTTGATACTCGTTGGGTCCTGTTTGGATGACATTTACAGTGAAACACCCCACCCCCCTTCTTCTGTGTAGCGACACATGCATTGGTTCCTCCCATTCAGTAAAGTCGGGGGCAATCCGCCCCCCCCCTTTTCCTAATCGTTTGTATTATTAATGCCCTTTCTCTTAATCGCTTCCACACTGGCAAACGCTTGGTCATAGCCTCCCTAGACTTGACCGTATGTTGTCGAATATGTCAGTGCCACTTGTTCCTCTGTAGAGATCCTTCATGACATGCTCTCTCACACTCGCATACACCTCAGTTCATTCATATACACAAACCATATAATTACATCAGACTCTTTTTACTTACTAGGTGCTTTGGAGGAGAGGCCTACCGCGCCGTGGCCCGAACGGACCTACTGCCCCCGAATACAACCAACTTGCAGATTTTATAAATTGGCTCTGTTTACCTTTCCCTATGGCCAGGGTTGTATCGACAGCAGCAGTTCCACCCAGGTCCCCGGCTCTCGTGCCCCTCCTGGCTGGCTCGCCAATTAATGTGGGAAAAATCAGACCTCAGCCAGGGCCAGTTAGGCTGAGGGATCCCAAACCGCATTCAATACTTCTTAATAAACAGCACGTTCTTCAGAATCTGATATAATTGGGGTTTATTGTACACAATGCATCTACAAGACCCCGTGGCTGGTTTGCATAAAAGCCCCGACCATTTCCTGCATCCACCTTTTAACATGTCATCCCCCTCCTGCCTCGGAGCTCAACGTCATCGTTCACCAACTTTTTTGATCCATGGTTACATCGTTCTCTCACGATTCATGCAGATAATCCTGTTCCATGGGTTTATAATCTGTCCGCCGCGCATCTCAGGAACACTGGCAGTAAATTTAGCAAAATCTCTGATACAAAGGTAAAATACTTGGCGAGATGCATTTCTTTAACTTTATCCACATTCTCCTCTTTGTGCCCTTCAAGGTTTTCTCGAGCTGGACTCGTAAATCCCAGTGACGGGTGAGCCTTGGTCAACGACCTTCGTGGTCACTATCTAGTGAGGGGAGGACTACGGTTACTTTGAACTACAAACTACAGTGCCGGAACCTTGAGTTCCAGACCGCACGGTCCGGATCTCTCCCGTACACATAATCATTACCTCATCGGACAGAGACAGTTTTACTACTGCACAAACAGACACTTGGGCCTTCGACTTAAATTCATGTAATTGACATACTGATATAGACTAACAGTGGCTTTATTTATGTGTCTAGTGCAGGGGTCGGCAACCTGCGGCTCCGGAGCCGCATGCGGCTCTTTCAGCCTTATGTTGCGGCTCCGCGTGGCTTGGGAAAATAAATAAGAAGTATCCAATTGAATCGGGCGTAGCACCCCCCCCCCCCCGTTGACAGAAAATCCAAGGGGCGCAAGAATTATTTTCGTTGCACCCCCGGCGACAGAAAATGGTGCGGCTCCCAGTGTTTTCTTTTCCGTGGAAACCGGGTCCAAATGGCTCTTTGAGTGTTATGGGTTGCCGACCCCTGGTCTAGTGGAATGTTATTGGCCCGGTTAACAAAACATACAGGAATTAGAGTATGTGCAGATATTAGGTTACATAAATTATCTATATAGGAACAGAAGACAGAATTCCTGAATGCAAGCTCCTCTTGTTTTTTCTCCCACAAAGCCTGTCAGGAAGTATAAACAACACACAGCACAGAGAAAATGCGGTAACGTACAATAAAACACGATGAAACGAAGATACCCCAGTGGGGCAGAGAAAAGAAAAAAGGAGGAAAGTAAGACATTTACTGCCAAACTCCCAAAGGTAATGTCCTTTTTCTCTGCGTCTGAATCTAATACTGCTAGCCAGGGTTTCCGTTAGAAAAAAGTGGTGCCAGTCCATGTGTCCTGGAAGATTTCAATGTCCCGGACAAATGGGAGAAATTCCGGTCAAATATTATCTCTGTTTATTGAGCTTAAAAACAATTGATAGGCAGGCTATATAAAGAATGACATCATCAAGGCATGTAGATTTATAATATTTTTTTATTGAAAAGTAGGCTACTTTTGCTTATACATTATATTCCAAATAAAAGAAGTCCCGTCAATAGACTCACGTGCATAACGTTATTTTAAAAGTAAATAAATAAATATTACGCTAGCCTACGTTCGTTGGGGCAACACATAACCCAAAGAATTTCCTTCAGCTTTAGGCCTACATATTCTCAGATAAAATAAAACAGAATAAAAACTATTTGCAAACAAACAAAAAGTTACATGTAGGCCTATCTGGCTCATAACATTTTAATTACGGCGTGCTGCTGCCGACTTGAAATCAAATAATTTCCGTTCGCTACAGACCTTTTCTCAGATAAAATAAAATAGAATAAAAACTCTTTGAAAACAAAAACAAAAAATGTCCTATTGCTGGCTCATATCATTTGACTTCTTACGCTTTTTCGCAGCAGTGAAGCGTGCAGCTGCCCACTTAAAATCAAAGGTGCCAAGTGTCTCTCCACAACTTGCAATGCGCATAAGCCTTTTGACCTTGTCCTCCCCAAGGTGACTTCGCTGCGCTGTTTTGATTCGGTTCTGCAGAGAGAACCCTCTGGCTTGTTTGGCCATGTCTGATCTCTCTCGCTTGTCGCTGTTTGCCGTTATGGTGGTTAGGCAGGCTACGACATTCAATCCGAGCGCCCGCTTTATCAGAGTGAAGCAACAATGAAACAAATGTAACGATTATTTTGTTCATCGCATAGGCTAGCCTATAGCCTACACATTCATTAAAAAAAAATGAAGATTCATTTTTTAATAGAAGGATATGTGGAAATTTTTGTTTAAATTTTAGCCTGTTTTAATACAATTCAAATTGTGCTTAGAGGGAATTATTTTCACCGGACATTATGACCGGAGAGATTTAAATATGTCGGACTTCAACAGATTTTCCTGGTAAAAAAACGGTAATTACCGGATAACGGAAACCCTGCTGCTAGCACAAGTGCTAGTAACGAACAACCTGCTGCTCCTAGTGCAAATGATGCTGCTAGTATTATCCCTACCCCAGTCACTCCCTTGACAAAGCTATCGTATGTCCCGGGACCCTTGCGGCAAGATAAAATGAAATGTTTAGCTAGCTATATTCACCTATGTTCAAATGTGGAAATCGCTATGTTGTTTGAGTGAAAGCCCCCGTTTCCTTGGTATGCTTGTATGAGCGTATGTCACATTGTTCACCATCATTCAGTGTGTATGCATTTAGAATGACTCCTGTATGAAAGACAAGCCAAGATTGTACTCACGCTGTGAGGTACGGGATAAGGACCCAGACGCAGACCAGGATCAGGCAGAAAGGAATGTTTAATTCAGGCAGGGATCAAAACCAGTAGATAGAGTAGCGAAGACACAAAATTGAAATCCAAGAGAGTAGTCAAAAAACAATCCAAAAAGTCAAAAACCAAGAAATCAGAAAAGGCAAACAAAACAGAATCGGCAGGCAAACTCGAAGTGAAACGGAAGGGGTGTCTCGGGAAAATACAACAGACTCTGGCTTACTGATAATTGGCACAGGGAATGAGGATCAACGTTCTGACAAAGAGTGAACGTAAACACGGAACTTATATACAAGCAGGGAAGGGAAACACAATAGGAATCAGGTGTGACTGGGAGGAGAGAAGGGCAGGAACACAGGTGAGAACGATAGGATTCACTAATACAATAATGAGGGGAAACGAAAGACACGGACTGGGAATCACATAGACACATTGACAATATACGACCTGGAAGAGCAGGCAGACACGTGCACAGTTCGAAGGGGAGGAACGCATAGACAGAATCTGCGTGCAGATAAAGCGAAACGTGAGAAGCGTACAGGGATAGGACAACAAGAGAGAGAATGATAGCGATAGATAGAAGCGTGAGATAATTAGTAATTAGTAATGTTAGTAACTTAATCTAAATCCCTAATGTTAGTAAATTAGTAGGTTAGTACTATATACATCTAACTAATATATACAAAGTGTTTGAGAAAGAAAGAAGGAAGTAAACGAGATAAGAAACCCAAGATAGAAAAACCGTAAAGTTGAAATCCCCGAAGTGCATGACAAAGAGTGGATCTCGAACAACAAGGAACACAGACAGATGGGGAACAGAACGTGAATGAAACGTGAATGATGAATGATGAGGAAAATAACAAAATACAAAAAACAAACCGAACAGACATAGCAAAACATAACACACGCTTTATTATAATAAAAAAGAGCACTGTAATGGAAAAGCAAAGTTTCTTGACTCTTGATTCCATGGCGTTCACAACTAAACTGGTGAAAAGATATGTTACAGGTAGGTCTGATTGTTTAGATTAATAAGGATAGAAAAGGATGACAATAGGGTGTGAGGAGGGCCCCATACCTGTGTTTGCCTTGGGTCCCCAAATCACTAAATCCACCCCTGGTTCTACATAACCAGGCTGGCAGTGTAGTGTAATGGTTAGGGAGTTGGGCTTGTAACTCAGAGATTGCAGGTTCAATTCCCAGGTGGGGCACTGCTGTTGTACCCTTAAGCAAGGTACTTAACCTGAATTGCTTCAGTAAAAATGTCCAGCTGTATAAATGGATTGTAAAAGAAATGTAAACTGTGTAAGTCACTCTGGATGTTCCATTCCCATAAAACTGAACTCCCATAAAAACATAAAACTCCCATAAAAACCATTCCCATGTGGAAACTGAATTAAATAAAATACCTTCTGTATGCTTGAAACATTATGTGCTGATGTAGAAATGGAAAAGTACTGAACAAAACATCTACGCTACCGGTCAAAAGTTTTAGAACACCCCCATTTTCCAGTTTTTACTGAAATTTAAGCAGTTCAATTCCAGTGAATAATCTGAAATGGTACAGAGGTAAGCGGCAAACTGCCAGAGGTTAAAAAATAAGTTTAGGTTACCAAAAACTGAAAAATGATGTTCATGAGCCCACATGAAATGACATAGGATGAGCCCGCATGGGATGACCATTGAGGTTACCATTTACACCACCATTGGACGTGTCGAAGTGAAATTTGCAAATGATGGATCATGTGGTCTTACATTTCTGTAGAATGTTAACTAAAAGCATAAGATCTATGCATTCACAGGTAAAGGCCATGCAGCAGAGGGAGCCCAGCAGATAAAGGTCCAGTAGAAAACCTCACTGATACCCAGGTTCCAGGTCCTGCTGGTCACCAACACTGCTGTTAAGTGTCAAGGGTGTGACAGTTGGGTTCATGCCTCCTATTGCAAGAAGGTGACACCTCCTCTAGAAAAGTAAAAGGTACATCTTGTTAAAGGGGGGAAGCCAACATCTAAAAGTATCCAGAAATGAGGACAACAACCCAAAGACAGGGGCGTGCCATGGGGGTTAGGGGTTATTTTCGGATGCAGTAAGGACCAGTGGGTTTACTTCCTACTGGCAGTGGTGATGATTGCAACAATCAGAAGTGGTTCATGTAGCTGTGTCCCCAGCCAATGAGACCACTGCAGGCCTGGGAGCATGGTTCAGAAGCAGTTGTGTTCCCAGCCAAAGGGACTAACGCAGACTTGGAGTAAGAGCCCAGAAGCAGAGGCTAGGCGTCCCCTGCCAACGGGACAAACACAGGCTCAGAGAAATAGTCCAGAAGTAAATGCAAGTGTTAAGACTTGAGTGAGGAGATATTTTAAAGAAAACATTTATTTAGTTTGTTATTTTAGTTTGTTCTCATCCCGGGACTGTCACATGGCATGTGACAGTATGTTACTTCTAATGATAAAAGAGGAACTTTTGTGGGTCAAAGCAATTGCTCCCTAATTTTGACACCAAATAGGACCCTTTATATTAATAGCGAACCCCACCGGAGTTATTATAGAGTAATAGTAATGCCTAAAGTAATAAGTAAAGACAGGAAGAAGGATAATCTCACCCTGTACGTGCATTTTTGTCCTGTAAAAAATATTAACAATGATAGCATGTATACTTATCCAGCACCACATAGTTTGTGGTGGATATGTGGCCAAAGGGCCTATTCCAGTCTTCCAGATCTCATGGGCAGGAAGTTGCGGGGTGGGTTATGTTCTACCAGCTATGAGAGTGACCCAGACCCTACCAAAGGCCCAGTGTGTTAGGCGCAAGAGGGGAACTAGCCATTTTTGAGGTACACACCACTAGTCTTGACTTAAAAATGGGAGCATGGGGGATAGGACTGCTCAATTTATGCTTCGGGGTCTAGCCCTATTTGTTATTTTGCTTATTATAATTTATTGTTTAAAAAAATGTATGTATTGCTTGTATGAAAAAAAACACTGCTTCTGTAATGATTGCCCAGCAAGTCCCACACCTTGCCGAACACCCTGATGATAAGGATACAGATGAAGCTTTTATTGTACTCTGTAAAATGGAGAAGCTTTAAAAGTTGTCCTTAGAAGGACAAAATGGGGGAATGTGGAAGCTGAATTAAATTAAATGCCTTCTGTATGCTTGCAACATTATGTGCTGATGTAGAAATGGAAAAGTACTGAACAAAACATTTATGTGAAAGTTGACTTGTTTTTTGAAGTCCAGGTCATATTGACATGTCTGGTCAGTTCCAACATGTCAATGGGGTGATGTGTACCAGTCCTATTCAGCTAATTATTTACTGTTTTTTAGAGAGCTTAGAGGCATCACCATATTCTGTATAAAATTGATGGCTTGATTGATTGATTAGTCAGAATAGACACAAGGTTTTACTGAGTGTTTTATTAGATAAAATAACTTGGTATCCAGCAAACAAGGAACATCAGTATAACATGTACACTACCGGTCAAAAGTTTGAGTACACCTTCCATCTGGACTATGGCTAATCAGGCACTCCTTCATTCTTCAGCAAGATAATGACCCGAAACACACCTTGAAGTTGTGCAAGAACTACCTGGTGAAGGAGGAACGTGAAGGACAACTCAAACTGATGACCTGGCCTGCCCAGTGTCCAGACCTCAATCCCATAGAAATTGTATGCAACAAACTGGACAGAAGAGTCAAAGCAAAGCAACCCACAAGTTTCTCTGGGAATTGCTGCAGGAGAGCTGGGAAGACATATCGGGTGATTTCCTGCTGAAACGTATTAACCGAATGGCCCGTATTTGTATTTGGGTGGCTATGTTGAGGAATCCAAGATTCAATTTTCAATATAATTTTCTTGAACATTTCTTTGATGTTCATTTTGTTCATTGTTACATGTGTTTTTGTCATTTTAAAGTATTTACAGAAATGTATACGGTGTAAAGCATTGTCAATTACTCAAACTTTTGAGATAAACCTTAATTGAATAATTTCTTGGTTCAGATTTCCATTTCCCCCAGGCTCTGCACAAGGGGGTTCAGTCTTGCTTGTGGGTTTGGGGTCTTGCAGTACCTAGCTATATTCCCAGGTTGATTACATTTAATGCATATCAGCTGGCTATCTGGGGCATGCCGGAACCTGCTAACCCTGGGTCTATCCAGTGTCGCCCCATCAGAAGTCCCCAGCGTTTTGATGATCAAGTCCAATTGTGCCTGTTGCTGCATTGCAAGTTCAGCCAGTTCCGCAACACCCCCTGCGAATTGGGTACAGCACTTGAATTGGCTTTCAGCACTTTATCCATAAGATCCATTAAGACATGGGAGAACTCTTGTAATGATTCACCTTCTTTTTGCTTGCGGTCAAAAAAACTGTTGCAATGTTACATAGGAATGAGAAGAATACAATTTTGTCAAAACAGCAACCATTTGTTTGAAGTCTGCCCTGACCTCTTTAGGCCTAAACTTAATTTCAGTTCGAGCTTCCCCCTCCAGATGATCATAGATTTATGATCATATTTATCATATTCAGACATATGCTTTCCCCTAATATAGCTCTCTACCTCCTCAACCCAGCCCTCAACTGAGAGGGACTCGAGAGATCTTCCCAGAAACATTTTTCTCTCTCTCGGAAGGTAGATTGCCTGCTCCCTCCTCTGAGGATTACTGTCGCCAGCAGCTGTACCTCCATCACTTGACCACTCTTTCAGCATTTCATTCTCTGTCTGTAATTGCTGCAAAATTTAAAAAAGTCTGAATAATTGTACTTAAATGTTAGATTTCTCACATATTTTGAGTGTAAGATCAAGCTTTTGAACAACAAAGATATGTTTTCATTACCAAGGGTGCCAATATTTCTGGAGGGCACTGTATACAAGTCATGGGCTTGAGAGCAATACACATTTTATAAGCATAGACATAAATTTAACATTCAACGTAACAATGTCCGCAATGCTCTTGTTGGCATGACTAGTACTTCTCATACCTCTACCTCTTGGTCCATCGGCAAATGGTTTATCGAGGGGGGACAAAATACCATTTCAACACACGTGGATGAGTTTTCTAAATGCACATTAATGGGTATTGCAAGCACCTGTGAGCAAGCTGCACACAAGACACAAAGCAAAGGCAAAGAAAAGCAAAGCAAAGCAAAGCAAAATCAAAACAAGCCAACAGGCCCAAAAACAAATGACACAGCAAAGGTGCAGATAGCAAGCAAGGTAGCATGCAGAATTAAATGGTACAGACTAATGAAAGCTTAAGCCCCTCTAAATAGCCAATATCAGCAAATCAACTTATCAGCTTGCGGTTAGCTTAGCAAATGAAAACTGGGAAATAGTTGCACATGAAGAGTTTGGATGCAAAAGAAGATAAATCCGTTTACCATTTTCAGTAAATCAAGATTTTTTTATTGTGCTTTCTTGGTACAACCTAAATGGTGACCATTTTGAATTGTACTGCGCGGTTGTGCGAATTTAGTTCATCGTGTCTGAGGGCCTGATTGATGGAGTGGTGCAGAGATGGTTGTCCTTCTGCAAGGTTCTCCCAACACTTCAGAGGAACTCTGAAGCTCTCTTAGAGTGGCCATTGGGTTCTTGGTCACCTCCCTGACCAAGGCCCTTCTTGCCCGGTTACTGAGTTTGGCCGGACGGGCAGCTCTAAGAAGAGTTGTGGTGGTTCCAAACTTCTTCCATTTCACAATGATGGAGCCCATTGTTCTCCTGGTTGCTTTGAATGCTTTAGCAATGTTTTTATACCCTTCCCCAGATCTATGCCTCAACACAATTTTATCTCGGAGGTCTATGGCTTGGTTTTTACTCTGACATGCACTGTCAACTGTGGAACCTTATATAGACAGGTGTGTGCCTTTCCAAATCATGTCCAATCAATTGAATTTACCACAGGTGGACTAGAATAAAGTTGTAGAAACATCTCAAGCAGTATCAGTGGAAACAAAATGCACCTCAGCTCACTTTTGGGTGTCATATCAAAGGGTGTGCACACTTGTGTACATATGATATTTTACATTTAGATTTTTAATAAATTAGCACAAATGTCTAAAAACCTGTTTTCACTTTGTCATTATGGACTATTTTGTGTAGAATTTTGAGACAAAAAATGAACTTAATCTATTGTAGAATAAGTCTGTAACGCAATGAAACGTGGAGAGGGTGAAAGGGGTGTGCAGACTTTCCGGCTTGACAATGCTCTCAAACCACCATCTGTCTGTAGGTTCTCACTGCACAGCTCCCCAGATGCAATCAGATTTGACGCATGTCACAGCATATGAAATGTTAACATAGATGGCCATTTTTAAAGAAAAAGCTTTGACAGTTGAAGCATGTTATGTCAAATGAAAATGATTATGCTAAGTTCTGGACCAACAGAACTTCCAATGGGAACAGAAATAACTTGAAAACATACATAAGACAACTGTATAATTTACAGGTATTTATTTTGGGAAGGGACCCAAAGTTCTTATTTAATCCCAGTCCGAGGTACCTTGATATTCCACATTCTGTTGGTCACTGTAAATGTACCCACAAGGGAAAGAGGGACTGTTCATCCACAGGGTCTATTCATAGACAGACATGGTTGGCGGAGGGTTTGAAATTCGAGTGGCAGAGCAGGTCCCGCCCACAGACCTATGGGAAAGTAGGAATTCTGGCCTGTGGACCAAGGGAACATTCTTGGCAGGGAACATTATCCACGGCTGTCCCAGGTAATCACTGGCTTTGCTTAGACACCTTTACAGGGATTGGCTGGCTGAGGTATAAATATGTTTGATGAGGGTCAGGGATAGGTCGTTGTGCATGTGCAGTGAGAAAGCAGATTCATTGCATAACACAGTAAATTGAATACCTCCGCTCCTACAAAATTCTCTTGGATTTCCATCCCAGCTGCACATGGCTCCATAAAACACATATGTCCTTTTCAAAATTGGTTGTGTTGAAATGTCTAACTCCACCCCACCCCCCACACACACACATATTTTTTTTTCTGCCCATCTGTCTCCTTTTCTCTTTCTAGGTACATGTAAACCAAAAACAATTCTGTTATTAATTGATGTTATACCACTATTAAATACACATTTCTGATCATGAGGTCATGAGGGTGTCGGGGGTTACATTACCTTTTATTAACGGATGTGCTATTCGGGTCTCAGCATTGAATATTTTTCACATATAAAAATATCAAGACACCCACCACTGAACTTAACATTAGGCTCCCGACAATGAAAATACACTTAATTCAATCGACAAGTTGGTGCCACTATTTTTTTGCAGTGAACATACCTCATGAAATATTGTCTAATTTTGTGAATAAATGTATTTCTTAACATAATTCACCAATTGTGCATTAATTTCATTGCCAAGTAGTCATAGTATAAGCAGTATAACTGCGCTTCGCATTCTGGGTCGCATCACCCTGTGTTGTTATTTTCAACAACAGACTTGTCTGCAGTACTTCATCCCTTACTTTTTATGACCAAAACATGAAAGATATTAATAAAATCTGAAAAAAGTGGAAGAAACAAAGTGGTGTGTGTTACACTATTGTTAATTCCTCATTGACCTTGATTGTGGTGTGGTTTCAACACAATAATTAAACATTATCTCCTGCTACAGCTTTAGAGGTACAAGCACCATTCTTGGTCAAGTTGTTTTACTATATCCAGCTTGAGTTGCGTTAATATTGAGTAGTGTTGGCTTGCTGTAAAACCATGTATGGTGAGAGTAATATACAGTGAACCATATAGTAATATACAAAGGTTTCTATGATTAGCCTTCTTCTTACTTACTTCTCATTGTGTTAAATGTGATGTTCAATACAGCAGCATATTCTGTGAAATGAAGATATCTTCAAACAACTTAATTGTATCATTATATTTTAATGTCACAATGTAATAAAGTTTGCATGATCCATTAAAATAAAACAAACAAAAAACAACCCAGTATAAGTTTGTTTTCATTTTATCTAGGCATAGAGGAAGATTTTTACAGAGGTCAAGGTCTTCCCTTTAAGAGAAATACCAGTTTTAATAACAAATGTCTGTGCTGAAACAAAATACAGCAACTCTTAACTGAGACAAAAACCACATCTTCACCTGTTCTTTATAGTCGCTTTGCTTTCTGTTTTTGAGATGTTGTATATATGCTACTTCAGAAAGTCTGTAAATGACAACTACTGTACTACTCAGCTGTTTACTAAAGCATGATGGATTGCTCAAAACAATTAACGGATTCCCAGCTTCTTTTAAGGTCTAAAGATAATTTTGTCCTACATTATCCCAAGCAAATATTTGAATATTTATAAATAAATTCAACCATTTATAAAAATAATTTGTATTTTAGTGTTTTATATTCTATATGCTTTCCATATATTCATATTTAATGCATTTCCTTTGAAATAGTGGGGTCATCAGATGTTAAATCTAATTCCATACAAGAATATTAAATGGAAAGCTTAATGATGCTTGAAATCTAATGAAACACCAAAGAAGCTGATGATACGTTCCCATGGCTACCCCTTGAGGTGAGCCACCAACATTCCAGAGGTCTCTCATCTGACGTGATGACTTTACACAGGTTACCAGAGCCTTCCCAGAAGGCAATGCAAAACTCAGCTAGAAGTGCTGGGACAAAAGGTCTCTTCACCTCGAACAAGACGTCTTTTATTCTTCATATTTCTAAAGGATGACTTGAATTACAATTGATGCTCATGACCCAAAAGTAACTAATTTGGCTAATGTTATCTGCATGTGTTCTGCCTTGAGAGGGCCTTGTTTTCTCAATATTTATCACTTTAATTGTAATTGTCCATGAATAATACATGAAATATAACCCATGTATAAGTGGCACACAATCCACAGATGTTGATCAACCTTTTCTCAGGCCTTGATGAATTTGAATTTGGAAGATTAATGAAGTGGCTTGGATTTGAATGTGACTTATGACATCTTCTGTAGGCAGGGGACATTTTAAACTGTGTGAATGGGGGATATAAATAGCATATATCTTTCTCTATCCAAATATTATTTTGGCTTTCCCAAAATGTTCTGCACCATGTGAGAATATTTGTTTACCCTCTGCCGCAGCTTCAAAGTGTTAACAGACACAGTAGTTGACTGCTTTTGAAACAAGGATAAAATTAACTAATGACAAAGACACCAGCTAGCATCTAGCATTTTGTGTTTACAGTTTACCACCAACTGATGATGTAATTGACCTGTGTCACACAGAGAGTTACATGCAAAAAATCGAACCTTTTGCCCAAGTTGCATGGTGAGTATCGGACTTGTATCTGAATTTAGTACCACATATGAATGTGGTATAAATTGGAAAGATATCAGCCCAAAAGTGCCCTCAGATCTACAGAGGCTAGACTTCGCTGAAAAGTTAACTACAAAAGAATGGGTGAAGCTTTCTTTTACTTTTATGCTCCCAGACTGTGGAATAGCCTCCTCTGCAGATCAGAGAGGCACCAACAGTAGGTAATTAAGTTGAAAACTCAATGTCTTGAGTATTGATATTTTATTTGGTTATTACAGTTTTCTTGGTAATTGTTTATACTATATCATGTTTGTTTTACTTTTATGATTTCTGTGAAGCACTTTGGGCAGCAAATTAGTTGCATGAAAGATGCTATATACTGAAAAATGTATGCATTGACTACTGTAAGTCGCTTTGGATAAAAGTGTCTGTTAAAAGGCATATATATTATACTATATAAATAACATTTATTATAACTTGAACGATCAGTTTCCACATGGTTTTTTGCAGGTTAAACCTTGGGGGGAAAAATCTGAACTGTATTGCATTTTCTGAATTCTGAATTGGATCGCAAGTAATTGGCTGTGTAAATTCAGCTTTACACATTTTGTTGACTAAAATGTGAAATTGTATACTAACAGAACCGGTGCCTGGACTGGATTCTGGGCAGAACCAACAATGCATACCTGCACAAACTATGCAGGCTGTATTGTAAAAAAATTATTACAGTATCCAAACTTGAAATGCCCAACACACTCAGAAGCCCCTATCAGAGACACACTGACATGCACAAGATACCCTGAGAGAATGAAGGATGCAAGGTTTTGAAAACATCCTGTCAATATTAAAATAATTTGTCACAGCCCAAAGGAAAATGGTTAAATCAGTTATAGCATTGACTGGGCAGCACTACCTCCCCATCTTAAAGTCATTTTTATACATATCTAAGTGAGATTTGAAATAAAGTGGTAAGAACTGTGTATCCTGATGCAGGTCACGAAGGTACTGCATCTGACTTTTTACTAAATGCAGCTAATTATCATGGAATACACAAAACAGCAGCAGGAAAACAATCAGGTTGCAGACACAGATAAGAATGTTCTGAATATATATGTGTGGAAAGCGCCGGTCTGGCAGGGCAGCTAGGGCACACAAGCTTCCCCCACTCCAACCCTGGTCTAGTTTGACATTAAGATGGAGAAGATGGGACCCATCCCATCCCAGCCCATAGGCATTTGTGGATCTCTTCGAGAGACCAGCTATGGCGTGCAGCTAGCCAATGACAGAGTGGGCTTGTACCTGTGTGCTTAAAACTGCTCTGCACTTTTAGTAGGTGGCTGGAACATGGAAGTTGAAACTGGAGAGAGAGAAAGTCAAGACCTGGGAAAAAAACCCTGAAAAGGCGTGTGTATGTGCTTTGTTTAGTGTTTGTTGAAAGGTGGTTTGATTTAGTTTGTTATTCAGATGTATTGCTTTTGGCCAGAACCTGTGAGGGGAACGGCTGAAGTTATCGGTTATCGGTAACACCTGATTCCATGAATCACTTCACTAACACACCTGATTCCACTAATCAACTGCTCGTCAAGGCAATGAATGTTCAAATCAGGTGTGTTTGTGAAAGGCTGGAACAAAAGCCTGCACACCCAGTAGATCTCCAGGACCGAACTTGGGCACCCCTGCCTTATGAGAAGAACAATAAAAACGCATATTCACTGACCGATAACTCCACTCCACTCCTGCTGTTCTGTTCCACTCCTGGTTTTGTCACCGGCGACTATATTACTATAGGCTTTTTTTCATGTGATGTATACAGCGGTATAAAGAGGCCTTGTGTTGCAAATATTTTCATTGAGTTCTTTGTTCCATCTCAGATCTTAATTGTATGGCCAGAGCCATGGATTGGTTGGCAACTTGTTCTTCTGGGTGCCAGTACACTGCTGATCAAATGGCTTGAGCTGACACCACAGATCCAGACAGTTTACATTGCTGTAGTGTAGTTAGAAAAAGCAACAACACTTCTTCATTGCTTCTTCTATGAGATTACAGATAAAGTCTAGCCCAGAGGGCCAGTGAAGTATGTTAAGCTAATGTCTGTTAGATATAATTGAAAGATACTGCTCCTCTGGGTTCTTGTGGTTTAGATGAATTGTGCACATGGAGAGGGGTACTTTATAACAAAGGTACTGTGTGGGAGAACATGTAAATAAATTGCTCTGTGATTGTATGATGTACACACAATTGTACAGGTAACTGCCAAAGTAAAGGAAACTCTTGAGTAAATGAGGGATACAAAGTATATTGAAAGCAGGTGGTCCCATACAGGTGTGGTTCCTGAGTTAATTAAGCGGTTACCATCCCATCATGCTTAGGATCATGTATAAAATGCTGGGCAGGCCCAGTTGCCCTTTATTTAGGCTATCCTGGCTAGAAGAGATCTCAGTGACTTTAGAAGGGGGTTGATTGTTGGAGCACATTTGGCAGGAGCTTCAGTGACAAAGACTGCTCAACTTGTTAATGTTTCATGAGGAAGAGTGGCTAAAGTGATGTTTGCATGGATGATATCATCAACTAGGGGCAACTGTGGTCAAAAGCGCAAACTCCTCGACCGTGATGTCCGTGCATTGGTCTGAAATGCAAGGCAAGGTTTATTACACCTAAAAATTCATGTTTGCGAGTAATGTGGTGCAAAGAATACAGGCAGTGGTCTACAGTGCAGTGTAAAAAAGTCTTATGGTCAGATGAGTCATCTTTCACCCTGTCCTCAACAAGCGGACAAGTGAATTTGTGGTGCATGGCAAAAGAAACCTACAGGCCCAACTGCTTCTTTTTCACAGTGAAGTGTTCTGGTGACTCTGTTATGGTGTGGGGTGCATTTTCCTGCCATTGTTTAGGTCGATTTGCCTTAGTAGGCAAAGTAAATGCCAATAAGTACAAAGCCATTCTGAGTGATCACCTTCATCCTATGGTGAAGCATTTCTATCCTGAGTAGTATCTTTCATGGGGATGAAAATGCCCCCATTCACAGGGCACAAGTGATCACTGAATCTCAACCCAATTGAACACTTATTGGAGATTCTGGAGAGACAAAACACCAAATGATGGAATTTCACATAGACCACCATACAGTTCCTCACCATCATTCAAGTCGAGAGGGGTATTACTGAGCAGAGAGCATGATAGCTGAATGTGTGGTACATTGATTAATATGTTTGTAACATGGATTTGTCCTACTTGAAGAGATTTCTTCCAGAGGTTAAAATGTCCAACTAGTCTAGAAGGACATAAAGGTTATGAGATGTCACTTTCAATCTATGCATATATACTACACTATAAAACAGGGATGCCCAAGTTCGGTCCTGGAGATCTACTGGGTGTGCAGGATTTTGTTCCAGCCCTTCACTAACACACCTGATTCCACTAATCAACTGCTTGTCAAGGCAATAAATGTTCAAAACAGGTGTGTTAGTGAAGGGCTGGAACAAAAGCCTGCACACCCAGTAGATCTCCAGGACCGAACTTGGGCACCCCTGCTATAAAATATTGTCTGAATATTTAAGTACACAGTGGGTGATTTTATGGTGGTTCTGTGTGGCTCAGTAGGTAGAGCATGGCATATTCATTCACTACTGTTGGTACTAAGTTGCTTTGGATAAAAGCATCTGCTAAATGGCATATTATTTATGACATAGGCTGTAGAAAAATATACTAAAGCAAATAACCCATTGCATCCTTTCTCAAATTTTTGTTTCTGGTTTTTCTCCCAATTTGGTAGCCAATTATACCCTCCATTTCTTTTTCAATTTTACCCTTCCCCACAAACTCAACGCCTGCCTCCATGGGACAAGCTAATACCTCGAGGCAATGTTCGCCTCCTCCAACGACGGAACTCGCCCAACCCTGTTTATGAGGTCACCCTACCATTCCTCGGCGAGCTCGTGCCAGCTTTCCCTCCCCCCTCCCCGTGGGGCAGACAGCCAAACACTGCCCCCGATCGGGGCAACTCACCAGGGCTAGCCATTGCATCCTTTACAAGGAAATGTGCTTTGGGGTGAGGGTGCACATTTGTCATTCAACTTATATTCACTGATAAATCACTTTTATCAACAAATTGTGATATAACGCTATAGAGAATATTGCAAAGTACATGCATTCCTTTCTGTCCTATTCCTTTTAAATAGTTTTCCACCACCATCAACAGAACATGAAATAATGGAATTTCTCGTGGAAATTGGTATTTGGAAATTGGTATCCCTCCAATAGAGTTCCAGACACTTATAGAATCTATGCCAAGGCACATTTAAGCTGTTCTGGCAGCTTGTAGTGGCCCAACACCCTATTTAGACATTGTATGTTGGTGTATATATTTAGGCAGTTACGTTATATATATATATATATATATATATATAGTATATATATACCTTATAATCCATATATATACAGTCAGGTCCAGAATTATACAGTCAGGTCCAGAATTATTGGCACGCTTGATGAAAATTTGAAGAAGAAAAAAAAAAAATATATATATCCATTCATTCATTCATTATCTAACCCAATTATTCCTGGTCAGGGTCACGGGGGGGGCTGGAGCCTATCTCAGCCTGCATTGGGTGAGAGGCAGAAATACACCCTGGACAGGTCACATACACCATTCTCTCACACACTCATACCTGTAGGCAAATTTAGACTCTCCAATTAGCCTAACGTGCATGTCTTTGAACTGTGGGAGGAAACCCACGCGGACACGGGGAGAACATGCAAACTCCACACAGAAAGGCCCGGGCTGGATTTGAACCCGGGACCTTCTTGCTGTGCGGCGACAGTGCTATCCACTGCCCCTAATGAAACTAATGCAATTGTTCAGAGAAAAAGATTTTCTTTAACAAGTAATATTTTTTTCAAAAAGATGTCACAATTATTGGCACCTCTAATAATTATTTTAAATAAAATCCAACAAAAATAAATCTGCATTAACATGTCATCTTGTATAGTTTCTTTAAAAAATAAAATACATTTATTTCAGATTTTTTCCTGTCCAATTTGGTTGCCAATTAAACCCTCTATTTATTTCAATTCCCCACCCCCACAAGTCCATCGCCCGTCCTCCGGGAGCGAGACACACATTCCTGGCCGAGTGTTCCCGCCTCTTCCGAGACGGGAATTCTTCCACGGACGCCTTAACCTTCTCCTCAACGGACTCGTGCCAGCTCTCCCTCCCCCCTCCCCTGGAGGCGGACAGCCAAATGCCGCCTCCGATCGGGCTGACAACCAGGGCCGGTCTGGTAGAGAAGTGGGTTTCGATCCGCGTCCCTGACGGGCAGCGCACACCACTCCGATGTGTGGTGCGTTAGACCGCTACGCCATCTGCCAGCCCATCTTGTATAGTTTCTTTATGAGATTGGTGAACATATTGGGGGATCTTTGACCATTCCTCCATATAGAATCTTTGTAAGATTTGGATTTATAGCATTTGAATTTGTGTTCCAAATGCAACATGATATGATAAAACAGCCTTGGATGATGAAGGGTTTACATTGTTTGATATTTCTTCTGAGTGACCTGAGCATCCCTTGATGTGTGTGAATGGTCTTCAAACAATACTTTTTACTCTTTTATCAATTAAAGGAATTTTAAGTGGTTTAGGTCAGACACATAGAGATTTGCTTTATCACTTTGTGGACATTATCTGTTTATTTATCTATGGTTTATTTATGGCATTTTGATACAATTAAGGGATATATTCTACAGTGTTGTGCTGGGTGATGTGTAGCTATGGATTTATATGGCTCATTTGCCTTTCAGTGCTTCAGTACACATCTCAAATGGCCAATGAATCCCAGGGCTCCATTTTAGATATTCAGCATTTCAAATGGGCAGACACACCATCGCATCTTTCCACTTGCAATACTACACTCAGTTGTGTCTAAGAATCAAAGTGCAATTATATAAATAGATACAAATTATGAAGGTATATAAATTATGCCTTCATTGATTTGTTTAAAATACTCCACACAAAGCATAACTTATCTAAGCAATCTATTTACACATTAAATATATTCTTTTCTTTTTTTCAATATTAGAATTCATTTTGTTGTATTCTATAAAGCTTTCAGGTCAAACTATCTCATGAAAAAAAAAAATAATAATCATAAAGGAAAAGATTCTCTGACCAGTTTCTTTGTCTCTGACATACTTGTTGCCATTCATACTTGAGGAAGCCTTGTTTTCTAGTCTTCCTAGAATTTCTCCCTCTGGCCCTACCAGCTATTGCCTGTCAGACTTTGCAATGCTATTACAGTTGTCAAGTTTCCTTATGGCATTGCTCTGCATTGACTCATGAATAAACAAATGAAACAAAACTGAGAAAAGGATAATAATCAAGCTGACATCAGTTCAAAGGTCAGGGGTCATATTTCTGATTCTCTCCGGAATGACCTCTGATCTAACGGTATAGTAACTTGTAATCTTTCCAACTCTTGTTGGCTGTTTTTGCCTTCTTCTGGAACCCTTTCACCATCTTCCTCATCCTCCTCATCCCTATTCATGAAAGCTAGTTCATTTTCATAGCAGAAGGAGTTGGTGCTGGGGACAAGGAACTTGTTCTCCACTATGTCCTTAGCACTGCAGCGAGGGGTTGACGGCACCACAAAGGTTTTGTGAAAGTGGGCATAGTCCACTTTGTACTGGTTCTTATCTTCAAAAAGGACAGGCTCAAACCTGTGACCCCACAGGATTTCAGTGGACAGGTACGAGCTGCGTGCCTGTGCAGTCATGGCTGTGGCTTCCACCATCCCTTCCAGGATGACCAGGATCTCAAAGTCAGACGTTTCTAGGTCCTGCTTGCTGATGCCAAACAGGGGGCTCTCCTCATCAATCTCATGGAGGATAGTAATGGGTGAGACCAGGAAAATCCGATCTATGCCCTTGTCATAGCCAATATTAATGTCTATTTGGTCTAGAGGTATGTACTCCCCTTCCTCTGTAATCCGTGGCTTGATCAGCTGTGCTCGAACGTGGGCCTCCACAATGTGACTCTTTCTGAGGTTCCCAATTCGCCACATGAGGCAAAGCTTACCATCTCTCATGGCGATGACCGCATTGTGGCTGAAGAGCAGTGTCTGCGCCCGTTTCTTCGGTCGGGCCATTTTTGCCATGATTGCGCCAATCATGAATGAGTCGATGATGCATCCCACAATGGACTGGAAAACCACCATAAATACAGCCAGGGGACACTCCTCGGTGACGCAGCGGAAGCCGTAGCCGATGGTGGTCTGTGTCTCAATGGAGAAGAGGAAAGCTGTTACAAATCCATTGATCTGGAGCACACACGGCGTGAAGTTCTCATCCCCACCAGGGTTCTCCAGGTCCCCATGGACTAGTGCAATCACCCAGAAGGCCAGTCCGAAGGCCAACCAAGACAACACAAAGGCCAAGGTGAAGACCATGAACATGTATCGCCAGCGGATGTCCACACAGGTGGTAAACATGTCTGACAGGTAGCGATGGGACTTCTCGTCCATGTGTGAGAAATTAACGTTGCACTGGCCATTCTTCTTCACGAAGCGATTGCGGCACTTCCGGCGGGTGTGTATCTTACCATTGCCAAAGCCATTCATCCCGGGCATGGTCGTGAAATGCAAGCCTTCTTCCCCTGAGGAGACAATACTATACTGGCTGACCCTGCCTATGCTCATGCTTCACTGGGGCCAAGGCAGTGAGGAGCCAGAATGTTGCACAGAATTGAACTCCCAGTGAGCACTGATGAGTCCATTCACAATGACAGCGGGAACCACTCACTTATGAAAATCTTATGCTAGGTGGTATCTGCGCACCCTTCCAGCACCCTGCAGAAAGAGGAAAATCAAAAGCAAATTAATGATTGGTTCTGATGTGACCTGCTAATAATTTTGACTTTAGATGTACAAGAAAGTGTAGTTTTGTCTATTGTGAATATTTAACAAGTTATTTTTTGTGTTTGGATGTGCTCTACAGTACATATATGTACAGTGGTGGGATATCATGCCTACAGAACCTTGTTCTGCATGCATTTGATGTGTAAATCAGTTTGGCCCATTATTGTAATGATGGATTGTTGCTCTCAGGTATTGGGCAGAATGCCATTGTGTCACACGTGAAAGAAGAAATATCTTTATGTACATCACTGCATATTTTTTTATTTCAGTTCTTCCAAAAATATTCAGGAAAAAAAGTTTTGTTCAGTCAGTCTCTGTTAATCAACACGTTTCTGAAAAGCACATCTAGGATTTTTGATTAGCTCCAAATGGCTCAGAAAAGCTTTTGAAAAAGCACAACTGTAAAACTACTGAAATAAATATGCTAGCAACAGACTTTCATCTCTTATTTTCAGGCCATTTTAACCCAAACCCCTCAGGAGCACAACTTTTTAATATAATTTCCAAATGTGACTGCAAAATTAGTTGATGGGTTGTAAAACACAAAACAAACAGCTATTGGGTAGGATTGTCCAGTCTGTTTTTGTCAATCACACCTTGAAAGGCTACATGTTTTTAATATTGCTGTGTATATGTGTGTGTTTTTGTCAGGTTTTGTCTGCCCTAAAGTAAGGCAAGAGCAAAGTAAGATCCTGTCACATGGAGCTGTAGTCGGAGAGCTGCTGACCCTTATTGGTAGAGACCTGGGGTCATAATGCCACTGATCTGTGTAGAACGTGCAGACTAGAGACAGAATAGACAAATGCAGACAAATAGAGTTTAACTCCCAGTCATGTCACTTCTGGAGTACAGCACATTGCCTAGAAAATCATACCCAGATACTTCTGGCAGAGTGAATAATTGATGTCCTTTTTACATTTCATGAATCATCTCGTTTGTTGGTCAGCTTCAAAGGAGCCCTGGGTGACATAACATAGCAGTGTCACAGTATGTAAAATCCGGACACATCCATGCTGCCAAATGACCCCCGGATCATATTAGAATTTTGCTCTACTAATAATAGTAACAAGGTATTGCATTTTATTTTTCAGAAGGGCAAGCAATGTACTGGTATGCACTTGGATGAACATCTTAGGCCTGTTCCTGAGCCTCTGATCATGTAGCCCACTGTGTTTGAACTCAGGGTCAGAGTGATCTTGCCAGAACTTTTAATGCTGGGGTCTTCTTTGCCATTGTCAGAACAAATAAGCAGAAGGTGTTCTCTGTTTCCAGAACTTTTCTTGATTCAGATATTGTACAGACCCATAATTTGAATAGTTCATACATTGGCTTCTCTCTGATTCACCCAAGTCTGGGAGAAGGCAGAAGCCCTGGCACGAGCAGAGCCACAAAATCACCACAAAAGCTGAAATTCCACCAAGTAACATTCTCAACTGCATCAAACTCCAGAGAGAAACAAAGCAATGTGCAGGTTCAATGAATTTACGGCATTTAGCATTTACATTTACCAGCACAGAGCGCAGAGATGGGCACATGAATCATGTGTGCACATGGTCAAAGAGGAACAACAGAACAATGCTAGCAGATTTTGAGCCTGTTGTTGCAAAGTGCTGTTTCAGACACAATGGATGTGTAAGTGCATGGCTTATATGGGATGATATTATGATCTGTTCATCAATAAAATTTAAAGAGGTGGGCAGACCACTGAGTCATCTGAGCCTCCATACAGCATTTAACCTGCTTTTATAGAGAGGTGAGGTGAGTGGTCCAATTGTCATGACTCAGTGTGCTGCAGACAGATACGCATTTAATGATAGAGGCAGGCGGAAGTGGTGTACCATTTTTTGGGTTACCAGAATGGATATGAGGCATGAATGAATGACCACCAACTGGCTTATCAGTAGTGCTTAATTTTTGCCGGCAAATGCCAAGAATCAGATTTTGTGCCCCGGAAAATGTCTTACTCAGAATCAGAGCCCCGGGCTCATAAATATCTAAAGTGCGACAACAACGCATATTTTAACAGACTTAACAGCCGATAAACAATTAGAGTATTCACAGAGACATCGGGAGAACAAGTTACACAGCCCTTGAAGGATCTCTTAACCGCTGTTAACACCGTAGCAATTTCCAGCGCAGAGTGCGAGAGAGGTTTCTCACAAATTAATCTAATCTGCACGTCAACAAGAGTGTCTTTAAAAACAGCAACTATATCATCGCTCCTGTTTTTATTCTTGTTGGTCCACCACTGGAAAGTTACCATTAGACCAGAGGAAATGCAGTGACACAGAGGTGGGAAAAGTTTACCCTTTTTCCTCCACGGGGGGGGTTGGGGGATGCGAGTTGAGCCCCGGCATCTCTTATTTTACAAATTAAGCACTGCTTATAGGTTAGGAACAATATATACAGTATAGCTGAAGCATGACATGGGTTTTTATGGAGTATCCTTTAAGCTGTTTCCTGATTGGTTACTGCTCCTTTTGGGCTTCTTTGCACTTTATTTTAAGTTTAAGGAGAAATATTGTTTTCTTTTATTGTATTTTCTTATTTTGAATGTTGCTATGTACTGTGTGTGCAATTACAGGGATAGACAAAATAATGGAAACAGCTAATGAAAAATGACATATTTTGAACTAACGAAATTGCAGTTGAGAAGGTCTACTGTATATGTGTTTTATATGTTAATAGTAATTACCAATATTTTTCTGCTATAAAAGACATTTTAAAATCAACACTTTCTAAAGCAACATTTTGAAAGATGTCAAATAGTTGTTGCCAAAATTGCAGGTGCATCAGTCAAAGGAAACAGTGCCAAAAATCATGACAGCATACGCTAAGCAAGGATCAACTGCATCAGGAAAAAGGAACAGTGGTCACAAGTTGAAGCTCACTGACAGGGATAGATGGACACTTAACAGGATAGTTGCTAAAAGCCACAGAACGACGACCTCAAAAATTACCCCAGAATTGAATCTACACCTCCTTGGCCCAGTCTCAACAAAACCTATACATTGTGAGATTCACAAAGCTGATATTTATGGTAGAGCTGCCAATCGATAACTATTTGTAGCCAAGACCAATGTAGCCAAGACCAATGTGCAGTGCTTAATTTGCCAAAAATCCAATTTTGCGCCCTGGCAAATATCTTACTCAGAATCAGAGGCCCGGGCTCATAAATATCTAGAACAACAATGTGTATTTTAAACTGATATTAAACAACATTATGTCCAGTGAACATTACAGATGTAAATAGAATGCAGAAATGCAGCGACACAGAAGTAGGAAAAGTTTACCCTTTTTTCCTCCGCAGGGGCGGGGGCGGGGGGAGTTGAGCCCTGGCATATCTTATTTTACAAATTAAGCACTGCCAATGTGTAACAACCTGATGTAATGAGCACAAAACCCAGAGCAGTGGAAGAAAGTAATATGGTGTGATGAGTCGTCTTTTACTCTTTTTCCTACATCTGGATGGGTTTATGTTCGGAGAAAGCCAAAGGAACACATTCAACCCACATTGCCTGTTCCCAACTGTTAAACATGGTCATGGATTGGTCACGGAATACAAAGCCATTTTAGTCAACCAGGTGCACCCTATGGTTCAAACATTTTTTCCTCAAGATGTTCCCATATTCCAAGATAATAATACCCCCATACACACTGCTAAAACAAGAGTGGTTTTATGAACACCAAGATGAAATGAAGCACCTTCAATGGCCTTCCCAATCAGCAGATCTAAACATCATTTAACCTTTATGGGAGGTTCTGGAACATAGAGTGTGGAGTAGATTTCCACTGCCTTAATTTCTCAAAGAACTGGAGGCTGTCCTTCTTGAAGATTGGTCTAATACCCCACTATAAACAGCTCAAACCTGTATAATAGCATTCCAAGAAAGACTGAAGCTGTTCTGAAGGCAAAGGACAGCTCAAGTTCATATTAGTTAATACATATTCATATATTGTTTGGTGTTTCCATTATTTTGTCTACCCCCTTGTGCATTGTCAGGATTCAGTTATGACCTTTTTAATATCATGAATTTAGATCAAAATCTAAAAATGTTTTGACCAATTCAACCACTCATGAAAAGTGTCAATGGACCTGTGTGTCACCTTTCTGATAATACAGTAAAGAAAAATTAAGGACATTATTCAGCTGCATCATGGTGGCCTTCTGATTGGCTGCCAGGAGAATCAGTGGGATTAAATCTATCACCATGGCAGTCGTATCTGCCCTGAGTTAGCCCTTCTTCACCGCTGACAGTTTACCACAGTTCTGCCACATCCTCACAGATCATACCACGTCTGTTATGACACAAAACTGCTTCTGAGGCTTCAGAGATGAGCTGTTCATTCTTTCTTTCCCTCGTTGTGTAGCCATGATTATCAAGCTGTCGCTCTGTTTCACCGCAGCTTTCAGCAGACTCTCCATGGCAAGTATTACAAATTTACAACAAAAAATCTGCCATACTGAAGTAAACAGCTAAAAGATGCAGGCACACTTGTCCATTGTTTTCAGCTTGCGTTATATATTTTTTTATGTCTTCTTTTTAATTTCATAATGTCTTATACTTATGTTTAATGGTGTGACCATTTTTTCTGTACCAGTTGAAGACAATCAATGCCTGGGTTTACAATGCCTGGGCTTACTCACTGGAAATGAACATATGATTTTGCTGTATTTTTGAAAATAACTATAGTTTTATAGTAATATTATATTATATGTAACATGATTTCATAGAATGAGGTGGGGCAAATACTGCCTAAAGGAAATTCTCAGGAGAGCCGTTTAATACTAAGAGTCATGTTTCAGCAGACTCTCGATGGCAAGTATTACAAATTTACAACAAAAAATCTGCCATACTGAAGTAAACAGCTAAAAGATGCAGGCACACTTGTCCATTCTTTTCAGCTTGCGTTATATTTTTTTATGTCTTCTTTTTATGTCTTCTTTTTTAATTTCATAAAATGTCTTATACTTATGTTTAATGGTGTGACCATGTTTTTCTGTCTACCAGTTGAAGACAATCAATGCCTGGGTTTTACAATGCCTGGGCTTACTCACTGGAAAAGAACATATGATTTTGCTGTATTTTTGAAAATAACTATAGTTTTATAGTAATATTATATTATATGTAACATGATTTTATAGAATGAGGTGGGGCACATACTGCCTAAAGGAAATTCTCAGGAGAGCCGTTTAATACTAAGAGTCATGTTTTGTCAAAAATAATAGTTTTTGCAGAAATGCCCTCTAAAACCATTATTCACCATAATAAACTAACTCCTATGTAATCAATACATGTAAAAACAATATTTACGCACATTTCCATATTTGGTATCAGTATGTAAGGAAGAGCATTCCCTGTTTAGCCACCTTGTGTTTCAAACCAAAATGCAAACCAAAAAATCACAAATGTTGTTTCAAAGTATTTTCAGAAATACCTGTATCTACAGACAGCTAACAGAGAATTTTAAATATATATTCTATATAGCATACATATTATTTACTAGAACTTGAAATAAAAATTATATGAAAGGACACAGGATTTTTATTGACAAATTTGTCATCAGCTAGTAGTCAGTAATTCAGTTCTGAATTTAAACAATTATCATATTGTGCATATGTGGTCAAAGGGGTATATAATTCATCATGAATACAGTTTTACTTTCAGACGCTCTGTGGACTTCTCTCATCACAAGTACAGCCATGTCTATTCTTATTCTAATATTCTCCACGGACTGTACAAGCCTTCTGTACACGCGGTGAGCCTGTGACAGCTTCCCTACCGTCTTATTGTGGCAGACCACCCCCTGAGCAGGACTCCCGACCAGAGCCGGGCCGGCGCAGATGGGCAATTGAACCCCAGCCACAGTGGGCAACAGTGCTTTTACCGTTACTCCACCCAGGGGCCCACAATAACAGTGCCTTGTCTGGGAATTGAACTTGTAACCTTTGATGCCACACTGACATCCAATATAACCTATGGTCACCAAGTTGTGCCCATATGCGAGCACATAGACACACGCATGCACGCATGCGCACATGCACACACAACAAATCTTGTTAACATCAAAATATAAGAGATAAGAGAATGTAAGAGTCAAGAAACTCTGGCAACAGTGTGACCCTGAAATGAGCTGTCTGGTTGGAATTCTTTCAAATTATTCTTCATGTTAGACCAGAGATAATTAATTAAATGCTTAAGTAAGTAATTAAGCTGTTTCAACGAGCAAAACTTTGAGACAAATGAGGGTAATCTAAATCACTTCATAAACAAATGTATTTCTATTTATTTATGGCCAGTAAAGCTATTTATACATACAGTATAATGACAATTGTAATATGAGACGGTTGTAAAACCAATGACTGCTTTTCTTTATGGCAGATACATGAACCTACATTTAAAAAACAAGCAGTTGTTTTTTGACAAAGAACCCCTAAAGCTTACAGCACATAGTACCTGCACAACTTATTTTAATTTATTATGCCCTACATCATGGATTGAAATCTTGTCAAGCACTAATGAATCATTTTGGATAATTTTATTGAACAGAATTTATGGAGAATTGGAGAATTTATCATTTGTAATCATTATGTATGCTACTCCACACATATCACAATACATTATCCAAGTGTTACCCTGTATATAGTTATTTGTATTACCAGAGTATATGCCACTCTGCATGTGGTACAGGTTTGTTTATGTGGCTCAAAAATATCTTTTTCATTTTATAACTATAATTCTAATAATAATAATAATAATGATAATAATCATGGCAGTATGTTTCTGTCAAATCCTGTCTTGTCTCACATGTTTGCTTTTGCATTTGTTTGCTTAGTGCTTTTGCTTCATGCATTACTTAACACTGTAAGCTGACAGTTCGGTCAATATTATTTGAACCGTAAAGATATCATCAACAGCTCTCATAATCACCAGTGTCTTTGCATAAGGAAGTTTTAACTGAAAGGAATAACAGTTTGTACATCTGCATTCGGAGGCTGATAAAGCACCTACTGTTCTGTCTGCAAGCTGAAAATTAATGCTGTTACCATTAATTAAACTCAGCACTTAAAAAATGCTTTCAACACCCTAAAACATTTCCATATACATTTCAATATACATATTTTATGCATATAATACATATCCCTAGATGGCCTTTGTGTCAAAAGAGGTACATTTGATTGAATAAGCAGGCTTATTTCACTTGAACTCAAGGTCATCCATCAAAACATAATTTGAGTTTGCTAAAGCACAGTATGAAAAAGACTCATCCCCAAATGCACAATAATTTCTGGTTAAAAGATAGTTCACCCAAAATCAATGTTAAGTATCATACACATCCAAAGAGGTTGCTGGTGCCCCAAAAGCTTTAGGAGATTGGGGATGCATCACATCACTGTGTGTGGCGCTACCACAGTTTGTGTGTGGGACAGGGTGTCTATATATTTATTTAATAGCTACATCTTTAAACAATGCTTTAAACCTATTCCACGTGTTTAATACAACAAAATATAATATTCTACCTACAGGCTCATTCCAGTAACCGTACTGATGCCAATGCTCAGCTATTTTAATCTCTGGAACCACAAAAGTATCTTAAACCAGCAAGGATGTGCAAAATATTACCATTAACAATGACTGACGTTAGGTCACAACATTTGTTGGGTCTACATTTGCAGATCCCTGTGTAAGGTAGTCAAAAGGCTGACATCTCTGCTTTGTATTAGTATATAAGTATGACAAAGTGTAGATCACTATGTGCAAACATCTCAAAAGATAACGTTACTGAGTTGAGTTCTATTTTTCAATGAAAAAACAACATTTACGCACATTTGGTTTGGGACTCACTGAAGTTTGACTGGAAACATTGCTGATAGAATTCATAGTCTGTACAATAATATAAATCTAAAACAGACATTTCAGTTTTTAATTTGTAATAAATTTGCAACAATTTCTAAAAATGTGTTTTCATTTTGTCATTATGGGGTATTGTGTGTGGATTGATGGCAAATAAAATATATTTAATCAATTTTACATTAAGTCTATAACACAACAAAGTGTGGAAAAAGTGAAGGGGCCTGAATGCTTTCTGAAGCCACTATATATATAAGCGTATTGTTAACACGTTAAATAGTTACTTTGTTGAGAGCTTTACCAGAGAAGCATTCATAAATATACTTAAAAGTACAGCCAGGGCCTCCCGCGTGGTCCAGTGGTTTCAACGTCCGACGCTGGCCAAGGCGACGGGGTTCGATTCCCTGTAACGCCAGAGTCGGCTCTGGCTGGGAGTGCCACCGGGGCGGCAATTGGCTGTCCACCCCAGGGTGGGGGGAGGGAAGCCGACAGACACAGTTCGCTGCGCACAGGAGTGGCTCTGGGGTGCCGGAATTACAGTCGACAGCACGACGAGTGCTGTCTTGGAGGAGGCAGCGCTTCACCATTGTCACTGCCGGTCACAGTTCAGCGAACTACGAGGGAGGGGATTGAACTAAGCACAGCGGGAGTAATTGGCTACCAAATTGCGAGAAAAACGGGGTAAAATCTAAGGAAAAAAAAAATGTACAGCCAATGTACAGATGCTTTTGAGGACAGTGAGATAAGGGATGGAGAAGTACTAGAAGTTTGTGCGGAAACATTGCTGATAGAATTCATAGTCTGTACAATAATATAAATCTAAAACAGACCTTTTTTTTCTTCATCCTTGCTTGGTTAGATAGCTAGCTAATGTTAGCTACATTGTATTAAAGACGATGATGCAAATTAGATAATTGTGGGAACTGACTGACAGACTAGACACTCAAGTGGGAGCATCCCCATTATAGGAACCAGCATCGTCGTGTAATCTCTTCTGTCTGTCTGTCGGAACTGGAGCGTGACAGAATGCTCTTACTTACACTATGGAAATTTCTGTGTATATTTAAAAATAAGCTTTCACAGGTAGTTAATGAGTATGCATTGCTGCTGCTCTCTTTAAATTAATGGCAAGACAGAACAAGCTACAGGAAACTGCCAAAATAAAAAAAACATGTTATGGTATGGGGTGAATTTTCCTGGCATGGTTGAGGTCCACTCAACTCCTTAGAGAGCAAGATATGCTCCAATAAAGACAAAGCCATTCTGAATGATCACCTTCATCCTATCGTGAAGCATTTCTATCCTGATGGGAGTGGTTTCTTCTAAGATTACAATGCTCCATCCACAGGGCACAAGTGGCCACTGAATGGTTTAATGAGTATGAAAATGATGTAAACCACATGCCATGGCTGTCTCAGTCACCAGATTTCAACCCAGTTGAACACTTATGGGAGATTCTGGAATGTTGCCTGAGACAGCGTTTTCCACCACCATCAACAAAACACAAAATGATGGAATTTCTCATAGAAGAATGGTGTTGAATACCTCCAATACAGTTCCAGAGACTTGCATAAGCTATACCAAGGCGCATTAAAGCTGTTCTGGAGGCTCGTGGTGGTCCAGAAATCTATTAAGATACATTATGTTGGTGTTTCCTTTATTTTGGTAGTTGCCTGTACCTACCTGTGTCTATTCCCAATGTCTTTGCTTGCGATCCAAACACAAAGATAAGTAAATAACACCGGGTAGAATCCGAAGGCTAGTGACAGCTAGCTTGATACCAGAACTATCTTTATGTGAATTTGAGCCTCATAGTGCCCAATGCTTGTTAGCTGGCTAGATAGAGGAATAACCTATATAACATTAACACATCACTTATCAATAATACCACTCCCAATAAACCAATATTATTGTTTACTATAAAATATAATACTTATCAACAAAGATGTTGAGTATGTACCAAAACTATAGATTTTTATCCACCACTCTCAACTGAAAATAAATTGCCTGCCACAGTATATTTCTTCACCCATTCTTCTTCCAGTGTAATACAACAGGGGCCAATTAATTTCTGTCCTTAAAGAACTGATTTATGATCAGCTCTGCTTACTAGTCCTTCACTCAAGCATTGCAAGCTAAACAACAAAACCAGCCTTGGATCAGTATGTGCTCGACATGCTACAGTCATTAGGCGATATCATAATCATAAGGGAGATGCAGCAATTGAAATACAATGGGGAATAAAATTCAAAAGGAGATTTTTGTTTGTTTTATTTATACTTTTTTGTTGTTTTTAAATACCTTTTGAGAAGAACTATTCTCCCCATCCTTCCCCGAGGAGCTGCCACTGCCACAGGTAACATGCTCGGAATTGCATGCCAAAATTACCTCCCAGTAGCTTCTAACCAAGTAATTCAGAAATGTGGTTCATTCCATGATACTTTAATAGTAGCTTTGAAAAGTTTGCTCAAAGCAGACTAATTTAAGTGGCTTAAATATCCAAGTTCAGGTTTCCAGCTGTTGCAATGTGAGGAGCCTGAAACTGAGACGGAAAGTTTTTGACCAAATCCTGAGGAGGCAGCATGAACTGGAAGTGTTCAGGGAGAGCTCTGTGACACATGCCTTTATGATAGTCTTAAGTTGCATGAACGCTGAAATGCAGGATATCAGTGTGAACACACACATAAGCCGACCCAGTTCCCTTGGGAGGTGGAAGAGCAGAAGCCCCTTTATTACTTTCTAATACCCTCCAAAGCTCCAGCTTTGTGTCTCACTCTGAAAAAGGGAGGTCCGCCTGACTCATCTATCATTGCCTCAATGACAGACCACAATGTGGCCCATGACAAACCCCAGGAGGACCCCAGTTACTTTTTTTTGCTTTCCTCAGGGAAGGATCACCCTGAATAGCAGCCACTTCCTTCAAGATCCATGCAGACATCATTTTAATATCAGTTACTTAACAATGCTGAAGAGACTGGACAGAGTATAAAAAAGATAATTCAGAGAGAAACAAGGTAATTGTAATATGTGGGCTAAAAAAGAAAATAGGGCAGCTAAAAGGAATTTTGACATTTTAATTTCCCAAGATGCAAAGGGTAATCCTAAACAATTTGTTCAATATTGCAGTAAAAAAGGAAAAGTCAATGAAGAGCTTAAGTGCATTAAGAATAAGGAAGAAGCTTTGCTTAATTTTGCTTTGACATGCACTGTGAATTGTGGGACCATATACTGTATAGACAGGTGTGTGCCTTTCTAAATCATGTCCAATCAATTGAATTTGCCACTGGTGGACTACAATTAAGTTCTAGAGACGACTCAAGGATGATCAAAGGGAACAGGATCCATCTAAGCTCAATTTGGAGTGTCATAGTAAAGGGTCTGAATACTTATATAAATTACATTTCAGTTTTTAATTTGTAATAAATTTGCAACAATTTCTAAAAATGTGTTTTCATTTTGTCATTATGGGGTATTGTGTGTGGATTGATGGCAAATAAAATATATTTAATCCATTTTACATTAAGTCTATAACACAACAAAGTGTGGAAAAAGTGAAGGGGCCTGAATACTTTCTGAAGCCACTATATACAGTGCATCCGGAAAGTATTCACATCGCTTCACTTTTTCCACATTTTGTTATGTTACAGCCATATTCCAAAATGGATTAAAAAAAATTTTTCTCAGAATTCTACACACAATACCCCATAATGACAAAGTGAAAAAGGTTTTTTAGAAAGTTTTGCAAATGTATTAAAAATAAAAAAATTAAATATCACATGTACATAAGTATTCACGCCGTTTGCTATGACACTCAAAATTGAGCTCAGGTGCATCCTGTTTCCACTGATCATCCTTGAGATGTTTCTAGAACTTCATTGGAGTCCACCTGTGGTAAATTCAATTGATTGGACATGATTTGGAAAGGCACACACCTGTCTATATAAGGTCCCACAGTTGACAGTGCATGTCAGAGTAAAAACCAAGCCATGAAATCCTAGGAACTCTCCATAGACCTCCGAGATAGAATTGTGTTGAGGCATAGATCTGGGGAAAGGTATAAAAACATTGATAAAGCATTGGAAGCACCCAGGAGAACAGTGGGCTCCATCATTGTGAAATGGAAGAAGTTTGGAACCACCCCAACTCTTCTTAGAGCTGGCCGTCTGGCCAAACTCAGTAACCGGGCAAGAAGGGCCATGGTCAGGGAGGTGACCAAGAACCCAATGGCCACTCTAAGAGAGCTTCAGAGTTCCTCTGCAGCGATGGGAGAACCTGGTAAAAGGACAAACATCTCTGCAGCACTCCATCAATCAGACCTTTATGGTAGTGGCTAGACGGAAGCTACTCCTGAGTGAAAGGCATATGACAGCCCACCTGGAGTTTGCCAAATGGCACTTAAAGGACTCTAAGAGCATCAGGAAAAAGATTCTCCGGTCTGATGAGACACAAATTTAACTTTTTGGCCTGAATGCCAAGTGCTACCATAAAGGTCTAATAGATGGTGTGCTGCAGAGATGTTTGTCCTTGATGTTTGTAAGGCAGCAGCCCCTTAGAGTACGCAAAGAAGTTGGGGAAATTATATATAAATCATTGGCAGATATTTTAATGCAATCCCTAAAGATTGGAGAAATAACAGATGAGTTGAAGCAAGGTAGTATAAGTCCAATATATAGGAACGGGGACTGTATTGACCCAGGGAACTATTAACCCTCTGAGGTCCGTGCTAAGCTTTTAGACGTTTTTTGATTTTGGCATGGTCTGATATTTATCTCAATTTCATCAATTTAACACACACTTACTCCAAAGTGTTTGATATTTTTATTTGAAGGACAATCACAGCTACATTTGTATGCCATCAATAGTTTGGTCAGTATCATATGCAGCTTGTAAATAGATCTACAAACACACAAGTTAAAAATAGTAAATTTTTCTGCTGTCACAAAAGTTGTGAAAGCACACACTAAACTATAGTGACGAATTGTTTTGCCAATGTACGTTTGTTCATCAAGGTCTTGGTTATGTAAGGGTGTGAAAACAGTTTAGCACATCTGAGATCTAAATAGCTAAAAACCTGTTTTTATCAGAACTGGTCACATTTATTTCAGGCTGTGGGAGGGCTAAATGCTAAATACCTGAATATTCATTATTCATTGTCCACACCTCTAAGATGGGCCATCTCACTGGGCCATCAGTGTTATATTCTGAGTTCCTGTTCTGTTGTTTTTTGGTCTTTGTTTATTTTTCATTCAGTCCTTATTCATTATTCTTTATCCAGTATTGCATTTTCCCTGTTCTGTCACGTTCTGCTCCCTGTCTGTCCTTGTTCCGTTTATTTCGAGATCCACTCCTTGTCGTGTCATGCACTTCGGGAGTTTATACTTTTCGGGTTTTTTCCGCGCCTTCGCTTATTATCTCGTTTTCTTCCTTCTTACTTTCTAGATTGCACTTTGTATATATTAGGTAGATGTGTATAGTACTAACCAACTAATCTACTAACGTTAGGGGTTTAGATTAAGTTACTAACACGCGGAATATGTTTGGCGTCACAAAACGCGGAATTCATATATTTTCACGAGTATTTGAAAACAAGCGAAATAAATAACATTTTAGGCTGTTCTTCTTTAGAAAAGTATTCTTCCATAGATCTTGTGTGCATATTGCAATTTGTTACGTTGCAACACGCGGAATATGTAGTCACAAGACGCGGAATTCATATATTGAATATATATACGAGTATTTGATAACATGGCAAATCAAATATAGTTACTTACTGTTCGTCAGTTATTGTCTTCGTCGCTTTTCATCAATACTCTCAAACACTGCAGCGCAGAAAATTTTTTCCATCTTGAATAAAATTGTATGTCTGTATAAAATCTTGCTTCAAATTGTCGGGACAGTTTATGTGTTTACGCCGGCGTTTTCACACATGGCCCCACGCCCCTCCCCACACCTCCCCGAAACTCGCACCTAGTTACCATGTCAATAGAAGGGGACGTTACTACCAGGTAAAAAAGAGAGTAAAAGGCAAGGTTTACTTTTGGTCTAATTAACCTAATTTAAAAAATCCCATTTGATTTGCCAGTGCTCAAATCGGAAAGTCGCGATTCTAAGGTTTCTGTCAATGTTTTTGTCGCGTGTGTATGATAAAATATCGCGAAGTTAGAAATAGTAATATACTTGTATTGCTGCTTGGATCGGCGCCGATCCAGCCGACCTCAGGGGGTTAATCTGTCAGTTTAACCTGCATGTCATGTAAAATACTAGACTGTATTAATAGGGACGAGTTGGAATTATTCCTGAAAAATACTAGCATTTTAAGGGATAGCCAACAAGGTTTTCTTATGGGGAGTTCATGCCTAATGAACCCCCTGGACATCTTTGAGGAAGCTACAAAGTGTTTTCACTTGAACCAAGATTACGATATTATATATTTGGACTTTCTAAAAGCATTTGACAAGGTACCACACAAGAGGCTCATTGCCAAAATGAATTCATTAGTAATCACAAGAAGCCTTTTTTGCTACATCTTTTCTCTCTTTCTCACCATATATCATTATAGCGTTTCTCAAAGCTAGTGCACTATACAGTCAACGGTTTTTTTGCTCAATCCCTTATTGTAATTTACATTCTATAACTTGACATGAAGAAAGAGAAAGCTACAACATGACACACAATTAAGACGAAGCTTTGTGATTACTCACTAAGGGATTATTCAATTAATTGGCATGCTTATTAATTAAGCAAAATAAACAGGTTGAGATCAATGGTTGGTTTAAAGGTAAGATTTCAGTCTCCTCCATTCCAGGCTCACCAGCTGCCCTTGAATTGTATACGATAAGTTATATTTTCAATAACATTTTCTTTTCAATTATGGCAGATTTTTGCTGACATGTACTGTAGGGGCAGATAGTTTGTGATAGATTATATGTCACTTTCATTCATCTGCTCTAATCACTGGTTTGAGTGGAGGGTGCTGTGAGGGTGAGCAATGAGGGTAAGCTTGTTGCCTGAAATTCTCAACAGACTTTTTTGGAGGACACCCATTAATCCTCGAACCCTGGGTTTGCCCTGATGTTAAACACATGCTTGGACACTTGGCAGGTTTCAGAGATTAATTGTTTCAACCGTGTGGTTTTAATTTTCTTTCAACAAAACTACAGTCTGTTAATTCAGAAGTATTTTCTGCCAACAGGGAGTGAAAAAGAACTGGACAATAAGTGCGGTCCTCTTGTGGGTCTGGAAACCGGCATCAGTGCACTAATCGTGCTCAGCAGACCAGGCTGTGGCATATGCAGCACCAGCGTTGTTTGATTGATTTAGAGCAAGGGAAAACAAGCATAAAGACTAATTAGCACGTGCAAGGCCTCCTGCTGTATCTAAGTTTCTTTCCCGCTGTTTTGAGCTTTGCACTCTGAGCATGGCCAGACTGAGCACGATTAGTTGACATCTCACTGCACCATTTAATGACCTGTCCCTATAGCAACCCCACATACCTGACACAAAGACAATTCTCCTGAAGACAAGACAGATAATACCCAAAGGAAGGGGCCCATGTGTAGAACCTGGCCAGGAACTTTTCCCATAAACTGCTGAATTATCAGTTAGGGTCCTGGCCACATAGTTAACAAAAAGGTTGTGGGTTCAGTTCCCAGTAAGATACTACGACCAGGATTCAATTAACATTTATTCATATCCAATATTTATTTTTGACTCAATGTAACTTTTTCCCTCACCAACACAATTTGGCAAGTTAAATTCAGAAATTATGGAACTTGCCAAAACTATCTTTTTGAAAAAAGTAAGTCAAAGTTAAGGACAAATTGATTGTATCCTGCTTATGCCTATGCAATATTGTGGATAGTGTTTGACCTCCATAATCCCTAATGCTCTGATGTTTGGTTCAAAGCTGCTGCTTTGCGTCTACTAACTCCTGATATTTTACAAACAACCGATTCTCCTTTTGAGTCTGGGGGAAAGCAGGAGACTGGTAAAATCAATTCAATGGACATATTTGACGAGGCTGGCATAACAAGCAGCATTGATCACACTCCCCCCCCAATCTCCAAAATAAATGATCTGCTTTGCAGTGGCTGCCTGGGCTTGATATGTTTTCCAAATTCATATTTTTAGCATGTCAGTGAAAGGGGAGAGGGGTGTTTTTGCAGGGTACGTGGAGGTATTTGATATGTTGTTGGATGAGTGAGAGGGAACATCCAGCACCAGCTGCCGCCCCTCCTGAGGAACGGGGCATGCTGGGAGCTGAGAGAGAGTATATAAAAAAGTATATATACAATGCCTTGCAAAAGTACTCAGACCCTTGGAAGGTTTTCAAATGTTGCTGGATTACAAATGATATGTTCAAAAAAAATGTCCATGTAGTATTTTTTTATTAAAAACACAACATTTTTATAAAGAAGTAATGAGTTATGTCAGCAAATATTTTCATGAAAAAATATAAATAAATGTTGCTTGCATAGTATTTACACCCCTCGCATTGATATTTGGTGGAAACACCTTTCGCTGCAATAACAGCTTTATGTCTTTTGGGTAAAATTTTGCCAACTTTACACTCTGATGGAGGTGATTTTCACCCATTCTTCCAAGCAGAATTGCTCCAGCTTTCTCAGGTTGCTTGGACATCACTTGTGGACAGCAATTTTGAAGTTTTGCCACAGATTCTCGATAGAGTTCAGGTCAGGACTTTGATTGGGCCACTTAAGGACATTCACCTTTTTATTCTTGAGCCACTCCAATGTAGCTTATATGCTTATAGAAGAAAAATGCATTTTCTTACAGTATCTGCCTGTACATTACTCCATTCATTATTCCTTCTATTCTGGCAAGTTCCCTAGTCCCTGTAGAAGAGAAGAATCCCCATAGCATGTTACTGTCACCACCATGCTTCACTGTAGGGATGGTGTTATGTGGGGCATAGACAGTGTTAGGTTTGCGCCATACATAACGCTTTGCATTTTGGCCTAAAATAGACTATTGTAGTCTTACAGGACCACAAAACCTTTTCCCGCATCTTAGCTGGATCACTCACACACTCTCTAACAAACTTCAGGCGGGCTTTGAGATGTTTTGTTTTAAATAATGGCTTTTTCCATACAGGCCAGTACTATGCAGTGCTCTTGATATTGTTGCCGGATGCACTATTACTCCATTCTCAGCCACTAAACTGTAGCTCTTTTAGAGCCATTTTTGGCCTCACAGTAGCTTCCCTCACAAGTCTCCTCCTTGTTTGGATTGGAGTTTGGAGGGACAGCCTTTTCTAGGCAGGGTCTGTTTGGTATGATGCAGCTTCCACTTCTTGATTATTGAGCCAACAGTGATCACTGGGATATCAAAACCCTTATATATGTTTGTGTATCATTTCCTAATCTGTGCCTTTTGATAACCATATCCCTGACTTCCAGAGAAAGCTCTTGGTCTTCATTTTTGGGTCTTTCCTTCAAATTCACTACCTGGCCAATGATCCTCACATAGACAGGTGTTTTTAATCCTGAAATCATGACAGTCACTGTTATGGCACACAGACAGATGTCAATCAACTCATTGTGTGGCTCATTAAGGTAATGTTTTGCACCTGCATTAACTTACAGCTGCCCTAGCACAGGGTTTGACTACTTTTGCAATCAATAGTATCTGTATACTTTTTTAACAAATGTGAGGAGTAGGTTGTATTTACAACGGATATTAGTTCTTAAATGAAAATGTTATAAATGAAAGTTTGAAAGCAACAAAATGTGAAAATTGTGCAAGGGTCTGAGTACTTTTGCAAGGCACTGTATAAATGACTTTCAACAAAAGTATTAATTATAATGACTGACAGTGGCACACTAAAATAAATATGCACACCCCTCTTATAAAGAGAAAAGGATTCAGGCAATCTTTTCTCTCTAGCACAGATAAATGGATGCTCATTAAAATAGTTGATAATTAACTCATTAAGGTTAGACAGGGATGAGGCATTGTGCCGCGCGCCACAGAGAGGGATTCTGAGAACAGTGTTAGCTGTTGCGGGGCTGCAGCTTGTTATATTGCCCTTTGTCTTTAGCCTGCTGCACTACTACCAGCTTTACTTATTTGCAAAAAATATAACATAGTAACCATGTGATGGCAGCGAATGTTTAGTTAAAAATATTTACACTCAGTTTAAGCTCAGATTTAAAACTGTAGACATGGTGCATCTGAATGCTAATCCACGTAGAGCACACCACTTTCCTCGAGTTATTGATGGCACGCACATGCACATAGTCGCACCACAACAATTTATTTTTCACTTGGAAGTTGTAGGGTAGATATATAAAGGTGGAAAAGTCTGATTTAATGTGTTTTAATTGCAGGCAACAAAAAAAACTTTTTGAGACGGTGTGTAGAATTTAAAGGGGCACTGTAAATATACACTGTGTTGGCAGACGCTTGATGAATACATTGCAGCATCATGCCCTCATCACATTATCCACCTTTAATATTCAGTGAAAGATATTACTGTAGTCTTTTATTTTCACAGTCTTATTATGGTTAGCTTCTTTTTTCAATTACCCTTAAAATGTGAATATTCATATTTTTACAATGTATATAGTACAAATTGCTGTTGCAACCAGTGAAGAAAAGTGCTGATACCCAGCATGCATGAGTGGCAGTAAACTAAGGACAGGGGGTAGAGAGTAGCTGCCACTCCTTCAGGTGAAGCCAAAAACATAGGAGGAGGCTTGGGTGGAGGAATTATTCAGTGGGCATAGAAAGTATTCACCCCCTTTGGCATTATTCACCTTTTATTTTCTTACTTCATGGAATCAAAATTAATTTAATTGGGATTGCTTGCCAGTGATAAATACAAAATATTCTATAATGTAAAATAAAAAACAACAACTCTAAAACTTTTTCTTAATTAATTACAAATAAAAACGGACATTAAAAGTATTCACCCCTTTTACTAGCACACCTAAATAAACTCTTGTGCAATTAATTGTCTTCAGATGTCACAATATTATTTGATTGGAGTCCACCTGTGTACAATTAAGGTGTTTCAAATGATTTGAAATGAAATACACCTGTCTGTGGGAGGTCCCACAATTAAATCCATTTTTATTTCCACAAAGTAAGAAAATAAAATATATAAAATGCCAAAGGGGGTCATACCCACTGTAAGCACAGCATAATGCATTGCATTACTAAATGGATACATTTAAATAGGTCACCAGTTGTACCTACTGGAAGATCACAGTACTTGGCTATAGATTGTTGGGAGTGCAGAAAATCAGCTGACATCGATCATGCTTACTGGTGCCTAGCAACCCAGTGAGCTCCCTGCTTGAACTAGGTTAGTTACACCATAGAACCCTTAAAATACATTTTGAAAGATGTTAATTAACAATGCATAATGCTTTAATGTAAACCTAACCTGCAATGGTTCTGCTTAAAAATAATATACCAGTGATTCAAAATATGTTTTTTATCTAAGTGTTTCTGTGTGCTTCTCTGCATCTTTGTGCTCGTACGTATTCACTCCTGCTCATATCAAAGCCAACATTGATCGAATACTGACAAAGGCTGTAATGAAGCCTGTTCATTTTGTTGCTAGATTTTGATGACATGTCACCCCCCATTCTAACACACCTGGCCTTTGTGTAAATTGGCAGAATGAGGTCAGAGTGTTCCCACCTGGACAGAGACGATTTTGCTGGGGTGTAGTCGGCTGCCCACATTTACACCCTCCTATATGTCCTGCTGATTGGGGCAGGGATGTTACTGTACCCCTGTTCCACCCCATTGACATGCCCAGTGATTCTCTTGGGTCTCCTACACCTCAAACTCTGCACTCCTGCTATGTGACTGTTTATGACTCAGGTGATAGAGCAGGCAATACCACTCCCAAGAACATGTTGGTTTAAAAAACCAAATGCATATTATTATAATTCAAATGCATATTATCACTATTTGAAACTAAATTAGATTAGATAATACTTTATTTTCTGTTTTGCAGGAATCTGTTTTGTGTCTCAATACTGACTTTACATTCTTAGAAGATGCCATTATTCCTTGGTGAATGAAATAGCTTTTCTTGTATTATCCATTTAAACTATACATTTTTAAATGAGCTCAGGTGAAGTATCTTGCTTTACAGGTACAATAGTCCAATAGTCCAAAAGCATTCAGGATCCAAGCCTGCAACATTCTGCAATATTTGATGTACATGTAAATGAAATGTCACCGGATATAGGGCATTGTTTTTGTATGTTTTGCTTGTGCTCAAGAGCATCGCTTGAGAAACATTAGGAGGGCTGAGGCACTAAACAGTTGTAACAGCAGTATTCCAACAAATGTGGAGTCTGATTACCCACACCACGCATAACCAGACTGCTCCCTTTTTTGCGAACTGTTGTTTCCATATCATATCATGTGTCACATGAATTGTTAAAGCGAAAGTAAAGCCCAGCTGACTGCATGACATCATGAAGCCTTGCTTTCTGCTCTTAGTTAAAGAAAACTACAATTAACAGTAAAACACAGTACAGATTTGCTCAAAAATAGTGGAAACTTGCCAAAAACAAGACCTATCCTAAGAAGCAAAAGGATAAGTGTAGTGGATAAGTGTAGTGTCAGCAGATGGGTGAAGACACAGGTGTGGCCACAAGGGCCAGATGGTCCCTGCGAGCTCAGAGGGCGCCCTGATCAAGATACAAAGAACCAGCGATAAGTGAGCCTCGTGAGCCATCCCTATGGATGATGAAGACCAATGTATTGCTTTATTATTGTCTGAAACACCCCAGATGGGAGGCCCTTGTCTTCCTCCGCAAGAGCAGGAAATCTGATCAGTTGACCACTGCCAGGACAACCGCTCGGGGCTTAGTTGTGGCATACCAGAGCATGGTATCTGCTTTCCTACAGGTATTTTCCTATAGCTCATCACTTAGACCGGATTAGACCGAGGGCCATGTGTATTCTTTACATCCTGCACCAGTTTATGACTCCCACTCTTCTCACTGCCCAGCTGTGTGATTAAAGGCATGGAAAACTGCTGGAACTGGACTCCAACTAAAATGTGTCCAACTGAAACTAGGATCCTGCACTCCCTTACCACTGCACTTTATTGATCTGCAGATCATACCATGCAGGAGGTTACCCCACCCTTGTGTGCATTGTTCGTGCATGTTAAAAAAAAAACATTCCATTAAAATTGTGGAGCATAATAGCAACATATTACAAATTTGCTCACCAGCCACTAATTGGCCAGAATGATCTGGAAAATATCCAGGTATTTGGATATTTACATTAGCTCTACATTAGCTGCCATTTCTAAGTCCATCATTTTGTCTGCCCACTAGGGGGCACATCCAGAGAGACACAGATGTATCATACTTAGCCATTTGTACAATATTTCATTGTACACATTTGAGTTCCCCTTGTTCCACATGACAACCGAAACAAACTTTTGCTTCTTTGCCCTTGTTTAAAATGAATATTTTCTACCGGATGGGTGAGAGCTCCTGTTGTCTTTATTATGTAAAATGATTGATACTGTACTTGGTAAATGTGGCAAACAGTGTATGTTTTTAGCATCTTAGTTATGGGATTGCAGTGACGACTTTTGAGATTTGCAAGCATGTTGTGAATGTTACATATTTAAATTATACATACATACAAGTGCAGGTATCACCTAAATATTCAATTTGTTCCCACATACTAAAATGTTAAATGTCTTCTTGTTATAATCTCTCTCCTCTACAGTCAGAAGATAGTAGTTTCATAAATGCAATACAACAGAAAGTAAAGACAGTTCACAATATATATATTTTTTAAGTTTAAATGACATATTAAATATCAGTGAAAGGTCAATGTATAAATTAGACAATTCCTCAGATGACCTATTTTCTTCCCTGTTTACATGGAAAAAAAGACGAAGGAAAAACATTAGCTTGACCCATGAATGACCTGTTGCTGTCTAGAAAAGTGCTTCAAGGTCATATATGTTAATATATGTGTAACAAGGAAAAATCCGAGAAGATAAATGATTATCTATGATAAAATCTATCTCTCTCTCTCATATATATATATTATTATTATTAATAATAATAATAACAACAACTATAATATTATTACAATAATTAATACATACTCTAGTATGTGGCACATCTATATTTAATTTCAATGCAAAGGAAAAGGAATGAATCAAAAGCTTTCTGTGATACAGTTTTACTCAGCACTCTACTCAAAATATAATTTGCAAGCGTCCTTACATTTTCTTTAAAAGATAATGAGTAATTAAGGGTCTGATTACAATAGCTGAACAATATTCATCAGGCTCTATGGATTCAGTGTTAGCATTCATCAGGGTTGTCTCTTTAAACATAACTGGGCATTCTATTTGTATGCACAGATCGCTTCTTATCATAAATGAGCAGGGGAGTGCATATACTTAAAATAAGTCCTCACTACAGTAGCTGCATGTGTGGATGTCCTCTGACTTTCTGAATTACTAATCGGCATTGAAAATATTAAAATACTGACAGTATTTTATATGACATACATAAGTACTTCCATTTGTAATAGGCTGAGGCCTCAACTGGATGTATAGTGAGCAAAAGCTCTGTATGTTCAGTACAATGACCACATTACCCTCTGCCACAGAAGCTGTCTTAATGAACGCAGAGAAGGCTGGTTATCTCGTGGCAGTAATAGTACTTTCAGATGTAGAGCTGATAGTACATTCGTTAACATTGCTGAGAAAGCTATTGCTCATTGTATCACCCTCAACACCATCTGGGAACAGGTGAGGGCTTGTTTTCTGGCATGCTCATTTTTAGATTCGTACAATTACGCAGTAGTTGCTAGGATGCTAGCCTCAGCTCCTCACACATTTATATTGGATTTTCAGTTTGCCATGCTAACACTGGTGCTCTTAGAATGATTAAAAAAACATATTTTTGAAAACAGTATTTGCCTGCATCTCTAGGGATAGCCAACATAATTGTCTCTGAGTGTTGGAAGAAAGCAATGTATTACAAGTGTGAAACCAAAAATGTATGCAAAGTTTGAAGGTCCTGCTTACCTTGCAAGTTTCTCCACTCTAGAACTGAGATTCAGAATCGTCCCTTGTCTTCCCAGCTAGCCAAACTGCAGCATTTTCTCAATGGGGTTTGTGCTGTTTGTTTTCACACTGTTATGAGTAAAACCATCCCATCCATTTGAGCCGGTATAACAGGATCCCTGTAACTCTCTTAATTCCCATTAATCTTTCTTCCTGGTCTTTTCACTCCTTTTCTCTGCAGATCCCACTGGAAATAACACCATACTTCCAAAACACTCTTTTTATTTTTTCATTCAAATTAAGTTAAAAATGGAAAATAACAATAAGAAAGTCTTCCCTTTGAGCAAGCAGCACTCGGATCACCTGTGGTTTAGGATATGTGGCTATAGTAAGTAATAATCTCCTAAACTGTAAAACACATGGCAGCTTGATCCTTCCAGCTTCTTCCCCCGAGGTGCTCAGTCTGTCTGTGTGGATTCCCGTAACCGGTACAGTTGTTAATTATTCCAAAACAGAAAATCTTTGGTATCTGATCCAGTTCTGCTGCTTCTGTTTTCTCTCTCTCTCCTCCTTTCTGTCTCATTCACTGTTGCTTCCCCTCTCCCTCTCTTCCTTCCTCTCTCTCTCTCTCTCTCTCTCTCTCTCTCTGTCACTGTTGCTGGCATTCACAGCCACTGTGGGCTCAAAGACACACACACTCTCCCTCCTACTGCATTGCTGGCAACTTGATGCATAGCCAATTTACTTGGTGTTTTTGGTCACTTCCATGCATTGACTCTAATTGTTGCTTGGTCTAATACAAATTCCTCTGTTTAAGAAGTTGCTTCTGTTAATGTCTAACATATACTTTCAGCTTGTCATAGCTGGCATCAAATGCAGTGTATCTGCAATGGTTTTATTTTCATATTTAAAAAATGCAGCCATTCTGCTTCCAAAAACACCACTGAAAAACAACAATGAAATGTTCTAAGCATGTGAATGTGAATTTATGATACTTATATCATCAATAATGTATATTCTAATGAGGTCTGACTTATGTAGAACTGTGTACAATACATTTTGTTCTACCACCAAAACCAAAATTCTGGGCAAAGGATGTAGGTACGTATGTAGATGTACGTATCTACCCCTGTCCAGGATGTAGATGTATGTACAATCATATTAAAAAAATAATGTTGTTATAAATATTGTAAACTATATGTTTAAAATTGTACATCCTTTAAAACTGTCAGTAATCTGCAGGGATTTTAGATTTAGTATCTAAAGGGTTAATGTATTTCAAATAAAGTATTTGACCCAGGTCTAGTTTACACTTGAGCTCTGATGCTCATTTGTGAGATTCTGTGAATTTTATTATGCACTCACCTGATTTGGATGGAGGTGAGATTGAGTGTGTTTTATCAATATGATAACACATATCATCAAGCTTGCCTGATTGGTTGCTCTGCGCTACTCTGTACTGAGTCAAACTCATTCATGTTTGTGCAGAGGTTTGTCTGTGCTGTGCTTTCCCTACTGGTGATTATTGGGATATTAATTTGATGTTTTAACGCTAAGGTTCTAACTTTTGTTTGCCATTCGGGGACAGAGAGGGAATGTTTTCCTCCATCTAGCAATGGCTAGTTAGTTAAACAGCTAATCTCTGTATTACACAGGTGTCAAACTCATTCCATCGAGGGCCAAGTGTATGCAGGTTTTTGTTGCAACCAATGCACTCGACACCAGGTGATTTTACTAATTAGCCCACTTCTTCAACCAAGGGAGGGACCTAATTGAAATCACCTGGAGTAGTGCATTGGTTGCAACAAAAACCTGCATACACTTGGCCCTCGATGGAATGAGATTGACACCCCTGCTGTATTACATTGAGCTGGCGAGAGTTTTTTTGTGTTTTTTGCCTTCTCAGGAGCAAATCTAAGAGCAGGAAAATATTAGTTAGCTAGCTTCCCTTTTACTATACCCTTTACTGTCCAAAAGCGAATGTTAGTGTATGACATAAAGAAGTTTTAACCGAATCAAGTTATCTCGAAGCCCAACTCAATAGATTCAACTGCCCTGCAGAATTTGTAGAGGTCCATGAACTGAGTAGTATGCCCTTTAGATAGTTCGCTTGCATACCGAAGCTGAGGAGGGGGTAGTCTCCAGAGCAGGCAGGGAGAGAGTGTTGGGTGACGGTAGGGCGTAAGCATAGAAATGGGTGCACACATGCAGGGGCAGCATCTCCAAAGTTTGTGGTGTCCAAACAATTCCAGCCCTTGCAGGAACTGGATCTGGGCCAGTGCTCAGAGAGTGCTAGGACAGATGAGCCCCAGGGCACCCTGGTGGCCACACCCCGAAGAAAATGGGAGTCATAATGGGGGACTCTATTATTGGCATGACATGTTGGATGCCTGGTGCCCAGGTTGGAGACCTCCTGGAATGTGTGGACAAGCTCCTGGCCAGAGCAGGGGTGGATCAAGTGGTCATGGTGCATGTTGGAGCTAATGGCATAGGTAAGGGTAGGTTTGAGGTTCTGCAGGATACATTTGTAGAATTAGCAACAAAGATCAAGAGCAAAGCCTCTACAGTGGTCTTCTCAGGAATTGTACCAGTACCATGTGCTAGTAAAGGGAAACTTTATATGGAGATTTATAACAAATTCAACCCCCCTTAAAAGGAGAGAAAATGCTATATTCACGGGAATTATTTCTAGATGGAGATTAAGATATATTTAACTGACAGAGACAAAAAAACAGAGGTATAAGCAAATTAATCAAATTTATTAAATGTATTAAATTCATTCATGTTTTCACAAATCACAACAAATCAAACAATGTTTGAAAATATTGAATTAAATTCCTTTTTTAGAAGGGATTTATCTGATGCAAATCCCAAATGATTTCATGCACAAAAACAGTCCTTTTAAAATCCCCCATGAAAAAATGAATCCATAAGCAAAAATCGTAAGAGATGTGCATTAATACATGGTAAGAACAATCATAATTTGCACAAGAGATTATCACTGTATTACTGCACTTGACATCGGTGTAGGCAGCTGCATACCATACCTGTAACACTGGGAAGGAAAAGGTTAGTAATTTATTTTTTAATGAGGAGTAAGCAAGGATTCATATACAAAAAGTATTGAACAAGTAGGCAGTGGTGATGACAATTGGCTAGATGTACAGATTCCAGTGGTAGTGGAGTCTGAAAAGGTGGGTTTTAAGTCTCTTGTGTGATTCCAAGTGATTCCGCGGTCCTGACTGATTGCGGAAGGTCATTCCACCACCGAGGGGTCAGGACAGACAAGAGGCGAGACCGTGAGGAGCGGCTGCCGGGCGCCCGGAGGGATGGGACAGTCAGTTTGCCAGAGGAGGCGGAGCGGAGGGGTCTGGCAGGGGTATAGGGTGTGATGAGTGTCTGGAGGTAAGGGGGAGCAGTTCCTCTAGCTCAGGGATGTCCAATCTTATCCAAGAAGGGCCAGTGTAGGTGCAGGCTTTTGTTGTAGCCTAGCACTAACACACCTGATTCGACTAATGAAGGTCTCGATTGAAGATCACTATTGGTGGATTAGTTGAATCAGGCTTTTTAGTTCTGGGCTAGAACACCTTACCCTTCTTGGATAAGATTGGACACCCCTGCTCTAGCTGCTTGAAAAGCAAGCACCGGTGATTTGAATCTGATGCCTGCTGCGATGGGGAGCCAGTGCAGAGAGGAGAGTAGAGGGGTGACATGGGTGAACTTAGGTTGATTGAACACCAGACGTGCGGCAGCATTCTGGACTAGTTGCAGTGGCTTGATGGTACAAGCCAGTAGGCCTGCCAGCAAGGAATTGCAGTAGTCCAGACATGAGATCACCAAGGCCTGGACCAGGAGTTGTGTGACCTCTTGGGTGAGGAACGGTTGGATCCTCCGGATGTTATGGAGGGAGAATCGGCATGTTCAGGTGATCACTTCGATGTGGCCCGAGAAGCACAGCTGGTCGTCCAGGGTCACTCCAAGACTCCTGGCAGACTGGGATGGGGACACTATGGAGCCTTCCACGGTGATTGAACCATCAATGATGCATCAGTGATAAGAAAAACCACGAGCAGAGATGACAGAACCAAGTGACTTGGTGTACAGGGAGAATAGGACGGGGCCTAGCACCTTGTCCTGCGGAACTCCAGTGGAGAGGGTGTGGGGAGAGGAGAGGGATCCTCTCCAGGCCACCTGGTAGGATGGGTCAGCCAGGTATGACTTGAATCATGTCAGTGAAGATCCAGAGATTCCCATCTCGACGAGAGATAAGAGCAGGATCTGGTGGTCCATGGTATCAAATGCAGCTGACAGGTCGAGGAGGAGGAGGACGGAGATAAGAGATTTGGACTTAGCCATTTGTAGAGCCTCAGTGACCGCAAGCACAGCAGTCTCTGTGGAGTGGCCTTTAAGTCTTTACAAGACAATGCTGGAAATCCAGTTAAATTATGGAAAATGTTTAACTTCATAAATAAGAACCAAAGAACCTCTCTACCTCAGCAAATACGGCTAGGCTCTGACCTTATCACTGATAAACTTGAGATCTGTGATGTTTTTAACTCCCATTTTAACTCAGCATGTTCATTGAAAACCAGGGAATTTTTTACCCTTTGGAGTTAACGGAGTTTAAATGAGTCCTAAACAACCCTTATGTGACAGGTTGGATGGTTATGAGGCGTTGCTTTATTTTGATCCTAATCCATCCACTGGTGCTGATTTATTCGATCCTGATCTATTATTAGCAGCTCCGATAGTAGCTAAACCCCTAAAACACATATTTAACTTCACTCTTTCTACTGGCGTCATTCCTAAAGCATGTAAAATGGCGTTTGTGCCTCCTTTGCATAAAGGAGGAGGTAGTAGTGAGATGATGCAGAGAGATGGGACCAAAGTGCAGAGATGAAGCAGGAGGGAGATGTAAAATAAACAGAAGATTTATTATAAACGACGGACTAAAGAACAACTCAAATAAAGAACAACAAAATAAACGCGAGTATAAATAATCAAAACACTAATACAAACAAACACGAGTAGTACAACAAAAGCTCAGAATGGTAACACTGGACCTCTAGACTAGCAAACACAGGGGAAAAACCATAGAAGATAGAACAAACCAAACAGACTTAAATAAGGGCACAAAACAAGGCACAGGTGAAATCACTAAGACAATAATACACTCAGACAATCAGGTGAAACAAGACACAGGTGGAAACAATCAAAACAATAAAACCATTAACTAATTAAATAAGAAAACAATTAGGGAGCACTAAGAGTCCAATGCTGTCCTCTGGTGGCGAGCAGGAATCATTACAAGTAGTGAATTAAGTACTTTTTGCCCAATTAATTATCTTCATCTCATCTCATCTCATCTTCAGCCGCTTATTCCTAGTTAGGGTCGCGGGGGGGCTGGAGCCTATCCCAGCATGCATTGGGGCGAGAGGCAGGAATACACCCTGGACAGGTCGCCAATCCATCGCAGGGCACTACATCGGTCCCATCACTCCATACCATTCACTCACACACTCATACCTACGGGCAATTTAGACTCTCCAATTAGCCTAACGTGCATGTCTTTGGACTGTGGGAAGAAACCGGAGGACCCGGAGGAAACCCACACGGACACGGGGAGAACATGCAAACTCCACACAGAAAGGCCCCCGGCCTGGATTCGAACCCGAGACCTTCTTGCTGTGAGGCGACAGTGCTATCCACTGCACCACCATGCCCCCACAAATGATCTTGTTTAGCTAAATTATTGAAATCTTTGTTCAGCTCTCAAATTCGTTTTTTTGTGTTTTTAACTCTTATCAGTCTGGATTCAGGCCTGGGCATAGTACCATTACAGCTGCATCTCTGGTAGTAAATTATATTATTTGCTCTTTGGAAAAGAAAATGCAGTGTATAGCCTTGTTTATTGATCTCTCAAAAGCATTTGATACTGTTGACCATGCATGTCTGTTGCTAAGACTCTCAACAATTGGATTTGATCAAAATGCCTGTAAATGATTTAGGAACTACCTAACTGATAGATCTCAATGTATTGCTATTGATTGTATTACATATCAGTTCCTGGACATAAAAAAGGTGTTCCTCAGGGATCTGTTTTAGGCCCATTATTGTTCACCTTCGCCCCAACCAAAATGGTTTTCGGCCTCTGAGATCTACTTCTTCACAAATCCTTGCTCTCAGATGAATAATTGAGGAAATTCGATCTTCATCGACTTCAGCAAAGCATTCGATTCTATCAACAGACCCACAATGTTTAAAATGTTGAATGCTTACGGAATCCCAGAGGAGATTGTAAATGGCATCAAAATTATGTATTACATTACATTACATTACAGACATTTGGCAGACGCTCTTATCCAGAGCGACGTACAACAAAGTGTTAACCGTAGTCAAGAACAGTTTCGCTGAAAGCCACCCTAGTGGGAAGTACAGTTGCACTTTTCAGATTCACTTCGCAAATCCCAAGTGATTCGGCGCACAAAAACAGTTCTCTTATATTATAAAAAAAGAGAAATCCCCCATGAAAAAATTAAAACATAAGCAAAAATCTTATTTTCCCCGACAAAATAAGAACTAGCAAAGCATTGCAAAAAGTTAATATAAGAAAACCTGGCTCACTTGGACTTGGCTAACTCTCCTGACACATTGTGGACCCTTTTAAAAGTTTTGTTCCATAGAATATTAATCTAGTGTGATACTTCTGGTTTATGACACCACAGACAATTACATTATAATACAATTGACAAAGATAAATATAAAGCTCTCAATGATTAATTTTAGCTGTCTTTAGTACAAACAATGCCCTCTAGCTTGCCGCCATTACATTTGAAAACGTATTTCCCTGGTTGCCTCCCCTTCTTCCTGGCATGTACAATATCATGTAACCTTATGTGAGTCATGGAAGGTTATGTACGACTACATTAAAAAATAGATCAGTGGGTAAAAGCATCATACAAAAGCATACATTATTTTTATTTCGTTAATACACCTTTTTGCATTTAATTTAATTTAATTTTGCCCACACTTTATTTATGTGGCTATCACAAATTTAACACATGGCTACAAACAGGAAAGAGGGGTACAGGTTTATGGGGCACTGGGACTCCTTCTGGGACAGGGGTGACCTGTTTAATGGGGGCTATGACATCCTTCCTAATCAGTTTGTACACCTGTACATTATATTCATCCCTGCCCACTGCACCAAGCCATGTCTCTACATCTAAATACAAGAGGTGCAGGAAATTCCCAGAATGAACCCCTTGTGAAGGCATCTGAATTAGACTACTAGGAGAATATGAGAAGGGCCTCCGTATAGGAGCATGCTATAGGCCACCAGTTTTGGACAGCAACATAAATAGCTCTATAGTCTTGTTCGGAAGGAGAGGCATTAATAATGGGTGACTTCAATTACCTCTCTTGGGAAGTAGTGTCAGGATATGACAAATGTGAAGAGGAGTTTTTAGATGTGGTTAATGACTGTTTGTAATTAATCTTGACAGAATTTGCAGCTCAGAGGCAGAGGAACCACTTGGGACAAGTGACTGTAATGCAGTCAGTTTTCAATATTTCTTTGGCAAGTTAAGAGCATCTCCTCTAACACTAGAGAGAGACTTAAAATGAGAGAATTTAATATAGATTGGGTAAAATGTCTATATTTAAAACTTCTAGCAACTGAATGAAATATGTCATTTAAAACAGGCATTGTTGCACAGTGTAAATTAATCTCAGAATTAAGAAAAAATAAGATGCATTGTCAGGCAAGTAAGCATTGAAGAAAAACATCTATTCATTGAATCCAGTCAAATCCAGCCTTAACATTCAAATGCCCTTGTTTAAGATTCAGCACTCTGAATACTAAACACAGGTGGTATTATATGTTAAAACCCCTCACTTATCCTGCACGTAAAACATATTTATTAGATTTTTTCATAATTATTGAACAGGATACCAAATATCAATTAAATCACCAAATTTGTTGATAGGCTGAGAATGAAAATCAGAGTCGTCATTGAAATGATCCTCTCTTGGTGAGAATCATGGTGACACCAAACATCAGTAGAGCCTGGGGAAGCCAGCTTTATGCAGAGATGTTGATTGATTTGTTATTTGGAGAAACATAATATGCTCAGGCAAAAATATTGCTGCCATGTGCCAAGGCCAATCATGACACATGCAAACCTCCACTTTTCTCTGGTGCATCTGACCCATTATTTCCAGCTCATAGTTAGAATCTGCTAATTGTGGTCTGTGACAGTCCAATATGGAGCACATTGGTGCCAAAGCCACATACCTTAGTGCCCTGGTTTCATTCAAGGAGTAATACAACCTGTCAGTGGTGACAGCATGGACATTTCACACAGAATCCACATTTGTTTATGGGCATTAGGTCAATCAGTGTGTCAAGATGGAGGAGATTTAGGTTAGGCCAGGCCACATGCAGTTTCCCTGGTCGGGATCACAAAATGCATAACTACCCTGACAGTATATAAAAAGACATGGAAAAACAAGGTAGAGTATTGTAATATGTGGGCTAAGGCAAAAAAAATGAATATGGGTAGCTAAAAGGCAGTATTTCAGTAGAAAAGGGAAAGTTAAGGAAGAGGTTAAGTGCATTAAGAACACATTACTTAACTGAGAGCTTTACCAGAGAAGGTTATAAATATGTCTAAAAGTACATCCAATATACAGAATGTCTTGAGATAACAATGTTAATGAAAAAACTACTTGCAAATTACTGGCTTTAATGTGGATGGGTGTGCCTGCTTCTCGTTTGCTTTCACAAAGTTAACTATTTCAATCACAGACTTCCAACACGCTTTTCGTTCATGTCTTTCATTGCTATTGCCTGACGGTGAAACATACAAGTGAGTGGCTATGATATTAGGTGGAACTCCCCACACTCGAGAAACGACCCCACTTTGCCTCCTCGTTGTCACCACTGCTCCATCGGTAGAATCAGAATCAGAATCAGAATCAGAAAAACTTTAATTGCCAAGTACACAAGTATACAAGGAATTTGCCTTGGTGAGGTTGGTGCATAAAAACACTGAACAAGACAATAAAGAGCACCAACAAGACATTCACAAAAACACTACAAGGCACAGCAATAATAAATAAATATTTAAAGTATACATGGTAGTACACAATTAAAAACATGTGTTGGGTAAGAGCTATATGTGTGCATGTATGTATGAATGAATGAGTGCGTCCAGCAGGATGAGGGAAAGGCCGAGGGGGGGGGTGAGTGATAGTCCCTGAGTCAGTGAGAGGCAGGGGGCATGTTTGTGAGCCCCACTGCCTTAGGGAAAAAACTGTTCAGATGGCGCGAGGTTTTGGTTTTGATAGACCGTAGCCTTCTGCCGGATGGAAGACTTTGGAAGAGGTGGTGACCGGGATGAGAAGGATCAGCGATGATCTTTCCTGCTCTCTTCCTGGTCCTGGAGTGGTACAGGTCCAGGAGAGATGGCAGGTTGCAGCCGATGACCTTCTCGGCTGACCGGATGATCCGCTGCAGTCTGCCTCTGTCCTTGACAGTAGAAGCAGCGAACCAGACGGTGATCGATGAGGTGAGAATGGACTTGATGATGGACCTGTAGAACAGCACCATGGTTTTCTGCGGCATGTTGAGTTTCTTCAGCTGCCGCAGGAAGAACAGCCTCTGCTGGGCCTTCTTGGTGATGGCAGTGATGTTCTCTGCCCACTTGAGGTCCTGAGCGATTATTGTTCCCAAGAATCTGAATGACTCCACGATGTTAACTGGAGAGTCACTCATGATAAGGGGGGCAGTTGGGGCTGGGCTCCTCCTAAAATCTACAACCATCTCCACAGTTTTTAGAGCGTTCAACTCTAAGTTGTTCTGGCTGCACCAGGAAGCCAGGTGGTCCACTTCCCTCCTGTAGGCGGACTCATCCCCCTTGGTGATTAGGCCAATGAGGGTTGTGTCATCTGCAAACTTCAGGAGTTTGACAGAAGGGTGGCTGGAGGTGCAGCTGTTGGTGTAGAGGGAGAAGAGTAGAGGAGAGAGCACACAGCCTTGTGGGGCTCCAATACTGATGGTCCGGGGCTCCGAAACTAGCTTTCCCAGCCTCACATACTGCTTCCTGTCTGTCAGGAAGTCAGTGATCCATCTGCATGTGGGCTCAGGCACGCTCAGCTGGGTCAGTTTGTCCTGGAGAAGCTCTGGAACGATGGTATTGAATGCAGAGCTAAAGTCCACAAACAGGATCCTAGCGTAGGTGCCGGGGGAGTCTAGATGTTAAAGGATGAAGTTGAGTCCCATGTTGACTGCATCGTCTACAGACCTGTTGGCTCTGTAGGCAAACTGCAGTGGGTCTAGGATGGGGTTGGTGATAGCCTTGAGGTGGGCCAGCATGAGGCGCTCAAAGGTCTTCATGACCACAGAAGTCAGGGCTACTGGTCTGTAGTCGTTCAGACCCATGATCCTCGGCTTCTTGGGGATAGGGATGATGGTTGATGTTTTGAAGCAGGCAGGTACCTTGCATTCATCCAGTGAGATGTTAAAGATGTTTGTGAACACTGGGGCCAGCTCGTCCGCACAGTGCCTCAGTGTAGAGGGTGAGACACCATCTGGTCCAGCTGCCTTGCGGGGGTTCTGCCTCTTAAATAGCAGGTTGACTTCTCTCTCCAAAATGGGGAGAGGTGTGATGGGGGGGCGGGGGCTGTCTGGAGGTGTCGGGGTCTAGAATAGAAAGGGGGGTGTCGCTGTTCTGGCTGGATGGAAGAGATGAAAGAGATGTGATAGCTGTTTGGGGGGGCTGGGTGTGAGAGTCAGAGTCAGGGTCGGAGTCAGGACTGTTCCATTGTCTGTCGAATCTGCAGTAGAATTCATTCAGGTCGTTTGTGAGTCTGAGGTCGTTCATAGAGTGGGGGGATTTGGTTTTATAGTTTGTTATCTCTCGTAGTCCCCTCCAGACTGACGCAGAGTCATTGGCAGAGACTTGTTGTTCCAGCCTCTCAGAGTACTGTCGTTTGGCCTCCTTAATAGCCTTGGTAAACGTGTACCTAGCCAGTCTCAACCTGTCCTTGTCTCCACTCTTAAAAGCCCTCTCCTTCTCCAAACGGAGCTGTCTGAGTCTTGCTGTGAACCAGGGTTTGTCATTGTTGTAACTCACCCTGGTGCGTGTTGGGATACAGTTGTCTATGCAAAAGCTGATGTATGACGTCACAGCCTCTGTGTATTCAAATGCAAATACAATTTTGCCAATCCAAAGAGTGGGAAATTATGAAGTCATTAAGTAATCTGAATATCTCAGCAGCAGTCATCTTTCCTGGGAAATCTTTGCAGAATAAAATGCCGGCTTCTGGAACATGTAATGCACATAAACCATTAGCTGCACTAAATTTCTGATGTCTATGCTTTTGTCAAGCTGCAGCACAACGGGGCCAGCCTCACAGATCATTTCTGTAAACTGTAAAATTTTCACATTAGTGCCAATGTCTTTGATGCGCCTGCTAACTGCATTGTTAGACAAAGCTATGCTACAAATTTAGCTGGCAGCCTCTTCTCCCAAGATCTTCACATACTGTATAATACTCATCGATACTTGCAACTTTTGGCTCTTTCTGAAGAAACCACTCCATCATTTTCTTCAGCAGTCAGTCAAGCACTCCTGGTCAGACTGCTAGCTTGCCAATCATTACACTTCATATTTCCAATTCTCGCAATAATCACACTAGTGATCAGTAGATGGCGCTCTGACCAAACTCATTAGAATTGCCATCCCATGGACCACCAGAGGACCACAGACCACAGTTTGGAAACCTCTGTCCTAAAACTGAAAGACAAACATTCCCCACACACAGCACTCTTCCTTCTCCGGCAGTCCCCTTTCTACTACCTACAGCCAGCCCCTTTTATACCTGCTGCAGTGCCAACAATTAGGACCTGCAGTGCCAAGCTGCAGTTCCTAACTGTTAACTGGAGCGCTCCCTCTGTGCATTACCCAAGCTCCACTTACATTCAACCAATCAATCAATCCATGAATCAATCAATCAATCACCTCTGCAGGCTCCACTCCTGACATTGATGTTGTTTCATTGGCTGGACTAGGTTGTCAGGAACGGTGTTGGAAAACCAGGCACGGACCCAAGAATGCAATAATGTTCTTTATTGCAAAAACAACAGGCAAAGTTCATACGGGAGCAATCAGGGCAATACAGGAATCCAGAGAGTAGTCAGGGACAGGCAAAGTTTGTTTCCAGGCTCAACTGTGTCGCAAGCAGGCAAGACGTGGTCAATGGGCAGGCGGAGGTCGGTATCAGAAAAACAGTCCGGGGAACACAGAGAGGAGGTGGATCGGGAACGAGACTGGGATACAAATGAACACGGAAGCCCAAACACAATGGAACAAGACTCGGGTAAACAAAAAAAACGCTTGAAAGTAGTGAATGCATAAGCAGAGCACAACACAATCTAGCAACGAACATGGGAAAACGCACAGCTTATATACATCAGACATAACGAGAAACAATCAGGAATTAACACGAATGCAGCTAACTGCAATCAGACACATGAGGAACAAGTGAAAACGATAATACAATGACAAGACAATCTGGTAACGAACATGGGAAAAAGCAAAATACATCAGACATAACGAGAAACAATCACGAATTAACAGAATGCAGCTAACTGCAATCAGACACATGAGGAACAGGTGAAAACAATAATACAATGACGAGACTGGAAACAGGTAAGCGAAAGTGAAAACATGGACCGGACAACCAGGAAAACATGGAATAAACTAAAACACCTAATTACGGCGAACACGAACACGAGACGTGACACTAGGTAAAATAAGTACATGGAACAGATTTCACACCATGATAGAATCAGGGCAGTATTTAACAGAGAGGCAGTCTCAAGTCACACCTGATTTCAATTTGTGCAATTCATCATAATCTGAGAGGCGTCAGTTAGCATGTAAGTGTGTGTCGTCACCATGAGTGTGCCAATGACAGTGCAGGCTCAGCAGTGTCATGCAGACAGGAATGCATGCACACACACATACACATACCAACAACGCACACAGTGGCATCATCATACAGCTATTGATGGATGATGGCCTACTCTGTCTGTCTGTCCTTGTATCTAAATAAATATAGGTGGAAAGGTTACAGTTATATTTGAGATCACATTTACAATGAATTTCAGATTTAAACTTTTCTATGTTTAACAAAAATGAGTTTGTCAAAGCTATGACCAATCCACAGATAAGGAGGCCTGAACTCCACCTAAAGACTACTGTGGTATTGCTTCCTGTTCCTGAAATTACTGAGCTGATTGGACAGCTTTCTTCTAATGCCTCTGCCAGTGTGCAATGGGCCAGCAGCTCTGAGGAGGAATATTCTAAATTCAGACTATAGCACCTTTCCATCTTCCTAAGATATGAATCATTAGCTCAGAGACTAAGCCTCCTCCTGCTCTATTCTCCCCTTACTGTACTGGAAATACATTTGAATATGGGTAAACAACATTGTTGAATCACCTTTGTACTGTCCTTATTTTTCATTTTCGGAAGACATATTTTTCCTAATCGTATTCTCTCTGAACCTTTAAGGTAGTGTAAACTAATACATTGTACACTGATGTCACTCTGTTTTCTTAATTGTGTGAGTACAGACAATGGACAGGAAAAAAAAAGATCTCTTGCAAGTGTTCTTGGCCCTATTATCGCCTGACAAGGAGTGTCAGAAAAGAGAAGTGTGAGAAAACTGGACTTGGGTCTAAATTGTGAGGGATGGGAACTGGTTTGTGATGGGTCAGAAGGGTTGGAGGGGGCAGGATGGTAGGTGGGCTGGTGGTTTGAGGTCACTGAACCCAGGTAAACCCAGGTTTTCACATGCAGTTTTTCCAGAGATCTGATAGGATCCATGCAGAAAGGTGTCTCCATAGTGGTGGCTTTGTAAGGGTGAGTTTTCTAGAAGGATCTTCCTCCTTCACAAGAAGGAAACATGATGGACTCTGTAAGCACAGAAGTATAGAGGACAAGTTTCTAAATGCACCAATTCAACTAATAGACATTGAAACTAGTTCTGGTGTTTTCCAACTCAAGACAAAGCCAAATCTACAGTACTATAGGGGAAGGTGAATTCTGAGCAGTGCAGATGAGCCCCCTTGTGAGACTGTGCGACCATGACTTACCACCAAGTGTAACGCTTAGGAGCCAGATGCTCTTAGCCTGTACGCATTTTCATTAACTGACAGACCCCTTGAAGTAAATGCTAAACCATTATGATGGTACAAAGAAGGGCAACTAAATTGGTTCCTCGTATGAAAGGTAAAAGTTACTTTAAAAGTGTTTCAACCTCAAACTGATACTTCTTTAAACAGAGCATGTCAATGCATGGAACAGCTTGCCAGGTCAAGTAGTAGAGGCACTTGGGGTATTCAAGTCCAGGCTTGATGGAGTGCTGGATATTCTCTAGACTGTAGGTAAATTAATAAGATGAAGAATAAGCAGCTGAAGAAGAAGAAGATAATAATGAAACCACCCATCAAGGTTCTACCAGCATTGTTATCCTTGTTTATCTACTGTCCTGGACAATATACATTTCTTCCAAAATTATTCAGACTTCACCCTTGGATCAAGGAAGAGCCATTAAATGCCCCAGTTTTTGATCAATTCCTATCCTGAGCACCTTTTTGTGTGTGAAATCATTTACTCCCTGTGAGCGTGACCAACTTGACCCAATGAAATAATTTTTGTTAAAAAACACCTTAAATTCATGTATTTCATTGGTTAACAGTGGGGACCCTGTACCTAGCATCTGTTTGATATACAGTCAACTCCAAAATTATTCACACCCTTGATAAAGATCAAAAGAACAAAAAAGGCTGTATATAAAATAAACAATACAGGTATTGAGCTGTATTGTATGCACACAGGGGAAATATAATGGGAAAAATATTATTTTATAATATAAGTAATATAAATCCTGTGCTAAGCCATTAGCCCACTTGCACTGTTCAGTGGGCCACAACTGTGGAGTTTGTGGTAGGGCTGCAATGGTATGACATTTTCACAGTATAATAATCGTACTACTCAATATCACGGTTTTCGGTATATGCCGGCAAAAAAAAGTACGCTAAAAAAAAAGTATCACACAACTCAATCTGTTTATTGTATGGCTCTTTGCAGATTTATATGCAATTTTAATCGAAAAATAAAACAAAAAATGCAACTGAATATAGTTCACTCCTTGTAATTGTATGTTGAAATCAATTTAAATCATTCACTTTGTGAATTAAGAAACATTTTGCTTTATCACGTTATCAGCTTATCAGATCTAGTACTGTATTTAGCTACAGGCATTGTATCCCCCACCTCAGTAACAGCATCTCAGTCAAAGTGCAGGCCAGATGAAACATTGTGTGAGGAACAGAACAGGGGTGCAAAGTGTATTTCTTTTTGTTTATTTGTTCATTGGGAGGAAAGGAGAGGGCGCCCACCAGCCACCAGCAATTATTATTATTATTTTTTTTTTTTGTGAGGGCAACCTGGCGCCCCTAGCCGACATGGCACCCCAGGCAGCTGCCTGTATGGCCCGTGCCTTGAGCCGGCCCTGGGTTGAAGGCATCAAGGAGTTCTTTATTAGAAGAAGTTGGCTCAATTCAATACAAGTGCAACATTAAGACAGACAACTGTGTAGAAACATAATATGATATTTATAACATGTGAAAATAGCAAAGCACAATTCAATACATTAATGAACAACACTATGTGAATGCATGTATGTATCTGTATGTGCGTGTGGCGCGTCTGTGCACAAGCTTGATGAGGCACGCGGCTGTGCCTGCATGCGTGTGTTCTCTAGCGTGTGCGTGGGTTGCGCGCATGTGCGTGCACGCTTTAACCACGTGGGCATCGAGAACAAAGAAACAAGATGGAGGGAAGTTTGAACCTATGTTGGAACCAAGGTGAAATAAAAGATGGCGCTTCATGTGCACACCAGAATAACTGTGGCGTTATTGCGTATTTTGAGATCGGAATGCCGGGTTAGTAGATAACAATACATGCAAGACCTGGGTCTATGTGTGGTGTAGTGGTGTAGGCAGTCAGTGAGCAGCTATGATAGCTACAAAAACAATGGTAAAAGCTATTGTACACAGTCATGAACTATGATACATTTTACAGTAGTACAGTACCAACAGTTTGTACAGTCAGTACAGAACAAACAGTTTGTTGGTAATTGTGCTATGCCCAGATTATTACAGCCTTAATGTTGTTTCGTTTGCTCCATAGTCGGCGGGATTCCATGCGTTTCGAGGAGGCAGGACCGAATGACGTCATCGGGATGCCCTGGTGCATTGTATAACTGTGTGTCAGGAGATCGGATATGTGGTGGAAGAGCTAAGCACTCAAAATTATATTAACTAAAATTGCATTTCAAACATATAATTTCATGATGGAATGTGCAGTCCCTTCATCTGCAATGACATGCAAATCAGCTAGTACCAGTAATATGGAAATATGGGCCATGTTTATCAATGTCAAAACACAAACACAACATTTTGCCTGATCAACAAGTATGCAGATAGACACTGGATAAATGTCTATATAATGTTAAGAAGGAATTGTCTAGATTTATGAATGAATGCGATGAACAGCGGGGCCAGAGATTATGATGTGTGCATTCACAAGGCAAGCAGATCAGGTGAGAATGCAGCTGAATGCAAATTGTGTTTGCTGAAAATAATTAAATCATGTCTGATCTCCACTATACTTCAATAAACATTTAGCCATACCCTTTTACTGACATAATCGCTATTTTAGTTTGTCAAATGGTGCAGAATTAAGGCAGAGATCAAAATGCGTGCCAATAGACAGATGCGGTCCATTGGAATTCATACAGTAAAAACGACGTCTCTCCACAGTTCAATGTAAGAAAACCTTGAAACTCCAGTTTAATGACTATTTTAGCAAATTTCAGTTATGAAGTTACTCTGACTCATTTCTAGCATCATTTTGAGTAAATTCATGAATTTCTGTGATTTTATGTTCATAAATGTTAAAATGGGGATGTTTTTTCTATCTCCTAAAAGGTTTCCATTTCTTCTGACAGCAACGATATGCTCAAGAACATCGCTACCAAGTGATCATACCATGGTGACCTCTGCTTTAATCTGGCGGACCAGGATTATTTTCTATAATTTCCAGCTCATAGGTAGAACACTAAAGTTGTGATGTGTGGCACTGGCTTCCCAAAGCTACATATCCAAGTGCCATAGCCTCACTCACAGAGCAGTAAACCCGCCAATGATGGACCCACTCTGTCTGCCTGCACAGGATGACTAAAAGGCACCTCCCCGACATACCTACGAGCATGTGATGTCATTTAACAAATATTTGTATTATGTGAGCTTGAATTGTGAATCTTAGAACATTCATTGAATAATTATGTATCTGTTGTTGATTGGTGTGATGTGACTTACGCTGTTCTCCTCAGATATTGCTGTACTTATGCTGTCGCTCTTGAATATTGATTTGAGTGTATGTACAATACAGACTTGTCAACATAACTCACAAACTGACATTCATAGGTGAGTATTGTAATTAAGATAAAGTACAGAAATGACCAAAAATAATTCTGATTAAATAGACTTGATTACTGGTAACTTTTAAAAGACAGCAAAATAGTAAAAATCTAAATTATATATTGTAATTCCTCACCACTATAACACTAGGTGTTAATAAAGGCATCTTAAAAGGTAAAAATTGTATTACTTGGTGGAACTAGCATCTACATTTGCATTTACATTTTAAGCATTTAGCAGACGCTCTTATCCAGAGCGACTTACAAGATGTCCATTAATACATGGTAGGAACAATCATAGTTCGCGCAAGAGATCAGTGCAGTAATACAGCGATAGACATCTTTGCAGACAGCTGCATACCATACCTGTAACACTGGGAAGGAAAAGGTTAGTAATTATTTTTATTTTATTTTATTTTTTAAATGAGGAGTGAGCAAGGATACATATGCAAGAAGTGTTGAGCAAGTAGGCAGTGGTGATGACAATTAGCTAGATGTACAGAATTCAGTGGTAGTGGAGTCTGAAAAGGTGGGTTTTGAGTCTCTTGCAGAAGATCGCAAGTGATTCTGCGACAGAGAAGAGGTGAGACCGCAAGGACCTCTAGCCGCTTGAAAAGCAAGCACCAGTGATTTGAATCTGATTCGTGCTGCTATTGGGAGCCAGTGCAGAGAGGAGAGTAGAGGGGTGACGTGGGTGAACTTCGGTGGATTGAACACCAGATGTGCGGCAGCATTCTGGACTAGTTGCAGTGGCTTGATGGCACAGGCTGGTAGGATTTGCAAGGAATTGCAGTAGTCCAGACGTGAGATCACCAAAGCCTGGACTAGGAGTTGTATGTCCGCTTGGGTGAGGAATGCACAAACTCAACTGGATGTTGTGGAGAGAGAATCAGCAGGTCCGAGTGATCGCTGCAATGTGGCCCGAGAAGCGGGTATACAGGGAGAATAGGAGAGGGTATAGCACAGTTCAACCATATTAGAGAAGCAGCGGGATGGGGCTGAGAGAGAGTGGCATCCACCTGGCAGGGTCCCTGTAAGGTGAGGCCCTACAAGGCTCCTGGATCTCAGCTCTGATGTACCACCAATGTTCAGCCTCCATCATCACGCTCAAAGAGAAGCTAGGGATCTATGTGGCAGATATACATAGGCTGGTGCAACAAGCCTACCATCAGCACCTGACTATGGTCCGCAACAGTCTCACCCTCAACGCCTTCCTCTGGGAACTGCAACTAATGCATCTGCAGCAACAAGTTGGATTTCCTGTCCCGCAAACTTCAACAGCGCCCTGAGTCATGCTGAGAATTTAGAAATGACACTGCAAGACAGCCACCCAGACTTTGCATGCCATGCAGAGAAGAAACAGCGCCAGTCAATGCCAGACCCCACGCCAAGATATAACCTGCCCCCAGTACAGCAGAAAGGGACACCTAGCCAGGGACTGTCATAGCAGACTGCTACAACAACACAGTGAACCCTATCTGTTGAGAAACAGGGCCAGGCTTGCCTAAGTGGGGCACCGCAAGGTTGCGAGCAGACCCAGAGCATCACCCAGAGCATCACCCAGGCACCAAACAAATCAAATAGTTAGGTCAGAATGGCCACAGCATCTACATCAAGTGCTATATCAGGAGAACCCTGGTTACCGCACTGCTAGACATGGGGTCCACAATCAGCCTGGTCTGGACTGGTCTCCTACTAACTGACATGCCCTGAGTACCTACTACCACCAGGTTAGAGACAGTGACCAGCTAATGCATGGCCGCTGTCAGTTCACCCTCCAGCTGTAGGGGGGACTACACCATGTAAAACTATGATGATACCCTGTAAAACTGTTACAACCAGTGTTATTAATGAATAATTGTGTCTGTGCTGTCATTTAAAATAAGAATATTGTTAAATATTTGTTGTTTCTATTACGGCAAAGCTAGGTAGACCTAGCTAGCTTGCGTTTAGTCAGGTAACGGGGTGGGCTACCTAATCCCTGTTTGTTGGTTGTTTTGTGAGGTTGTTCCCTGTTGACTACCCACTACCACCAGGGTAGAAACAGTGACTGGTCAAGCAGCTAATATATAATAATGCCACTGTCAGGTCCACCCTCCAGCTGTGGGGGGGTGGGTCTATGATGTCACCCCATTCTAATTATAATCCCCCCCCACCCAGTACTTAGTAAGTGGGTTAAAACTAAGTGTTATTAATGCATAATTGTATTTGTGTCATCTAATCAGGCAGACATCACTAACTTGTGCATCCTGTTTCTTGATGCTCTTGCCTCCACCGGGGTGACTATTGACATAGGGACACAGCAAGCTCTGCACAACAGCTGGCGCCAGCTTCGGCCCCCGCTCAAGCAATGCCTGGAAAACACCAATCATGCCACATTGACCTTCAGCAGCTGCCGCAATAGATAGAAGACGGCTCATCAGCCACGCTCCAGTTAAGCCCCCAGCTCAGCATCATTGCAAGAGACAAGCAAGACCCTCAAGCAACTGTTCCAGCACAGCAGTGAGGGACCTCAGAGAGTTCCACCAGTTAAGTGCTCTCCTGTCTAAGTTCTGATATCTGTTTGTGGCTCAAGACAAAGACTGCACTCATACCAACTTTGTCCAACACAACAGTGTGACAGGCTCAGCTGCCCCAAATCTGTCAGCAGCTACATTAGCTCCCCTTTGCACAAAGAGAAGAGGCAGAGGAAAAGATAGATGAGATAGCAGCTGTAGGCATCATTCAACCCTGCAAGAGTCCCTGGGCACCCCCGGCTGGGCTGGTCAAAAAAAAGAGCTGGGTCACTCCGGTTCTGTGTGGATTATTGACGGCTCTGCAAAGTGACACTGAAACATTCCTATCTGCTGCCATACCGTGGTCCCCCAAATGTCAGCAAGCCTCAGCCCAGCTCCAAGCAGCCCTCTTTGCAGCCCCAGTGCTAGCGTTCTCCAATTCTGACAATGCATTCATGGAAGACACTGATGCAGGCAACGATGGTCTGGGGCCAGTACCAACCATTCATTGTAACAGTGGCTACTGTGGTTCAAAGAGCCTAAAAGCCAGGTAGCATGCTGGCTGGTGCAACAAGTTAGCCAAGTTGCTTCAACTTCACTATTAAGCATAGACTGGGGAAGAAGCACAGCAATGCTGATGCCTTGTGCTGTTGGCCATGTACAGTGGACTCCTTCCACCATTGTACCATTGTACCTTGTTTTCAAGGAAAAAGAGAAGGAGAATAATCCAGAGACCAGTTTACACTGCCGGGCAGATACCAGCCATGAACAACATGCAGCCCAACCAAGTCCTCACAGCACAACAGGTGGACCCCGACATCAGTCCGGCCCTCCAGTGGGTGCAGTCTGGAAGAAGGCCAGTTCAGGAGGTGCTATCTGTTCTCTTCCGCATCATCAAGCAGATGGAAGAACAGTCAGTGAACCTCCTGGTGCATCAACAGCTGCTGTACCATCAGTGGACTGATCCCTGAAAGGTTACAATCAGGTTCCAGCTCATAGTTCCCTGCCACCTCCAAGGAACCATCCACCTGCAGCTGGTCCACAGCGCACTGAGAGTGAACAAGACACTTGACAGCATCCGCGAGTGTTTCTACTGGGGAAGGTACAAACTTTATGTTGAGAACGTCAGTGCAATGCATGTACAGCCAAGTACGCTTGTACAGTTAATTTATTAGCCAGTACACTATTTACCCCCAGTTTAAATAGCATCTGCCTTAAAATAAAATGTAATACATTGTGTCCCGTTGGCTATCTGCCTGGTTTTACCATGCTTGATTAACATCTGTGTATGTTTTCCTTTTCTTTCCAGTGTTAGGTTGATATTCACGGGCATGTTAGTTTGAGGTATGGAACTTTGAAATTTGTGTTTTTACTCTCAGGACCAAGGTCAGCACCCCAGAATAGCTGGTTGCATGATACCAGCTGCATTCACCACTGAATGCTGAAATTAGCCAGAAGCCACAAAATGCATTGTGGCAAGTACTTTGATGGATGAAAGGATGGCAGGCTCAGTTCTGTGTCTAAGCCCAGGTCATCTTTCAGCTAATACAGGGGGTAGACAAAAGAATGGAAACACCAACTGAAAAAGGGCTCATATTTTGAGGTCTAAATGACAATAAAAAATTAGTCTACACGTGTTTCATATTCATGTAAGTACTAATTACCGATATGTTTCTGTTATATAAGATGTTTTAAAATCAACACTTTAATATGTAAGTTTCTAAAGCAACGTGAGAGATCTAATAGATTATGAAAGAGCTACAATTTTTGGTTCCCTAATTGCAAATGCATCAGTCGGCAAAATGGCAAAATTGTTTAATGTGTCAAGGGGAACAGGGAGCATCATGACGACATATGCCAAACAAGGAAAATATGCATCAGGAACAATGGTCGCAAGTCGAAGCTCACCATCAGGGATAGACGGACACTTAAAAGGATAGTTGCTAAAAACCACAAAACAACTGCCTAAACTTCCTCAGTGGTCCAGTATTAACAAAAACTGTATGTCGTGAGCTTCATAAAGCTGATATTTATGGTCACTTGTAACCAAGGCTAATGCACAGCAACACATAACCTTGTGTAATGAGCACAAAACCTGGACTTCTGAGCAGTGGAAGAAAGTAATATGTAATAAACTATTAATTAAACTGTGGAGGGCGTCGGTGTCTGTAACATGGGAGTGGCAGGGTTGCCTTTGTTTTTTTCATGTTGTGGAGGCCTTTGGAGCAGTGAGACTTTCCGGGAGCAGGTTTGGCACTCTCACAGGGTGTGAGAGTGAACTTTTGCCCAGAAGGTTGCTCAAAGGCCATAATTAATGTAATTATTATTTAATTGACTGATTGGGTTTGTGTGTGATTGTGATTGGGTGAGTGAATGATAGACGGGTGATTGCCTCACGAGTCCCACCTGAGCCAGGCAGAAAGTAAGCCTATTTAAGAGCAGGTGGGGCGAGTGGGGAATGAGTTACTCTTGTCATGTCGTTCATGTGTGTGTATTGAGTTAGTTTGGTCTTGTCTTGTCATTCATGTATGTGTATTGAGAGTTGTCGGTTGTGTCATTCTTGTGCTCATACAGAGTTGTGGTCTTGTCATTCGTGTGCGCGTGCACACGTATCGTGTAGTGTTTGTTTAATGTACACTTTGTTTTGTGGGTGTTCCCTGCAAGGGGGTTTCCGTGTCAGAGGACGGGGAGAGTGTGGAGTTTATGTTGAGTTCTGTGTGTGCGTTTGTCGAAAGTGACTGAGTAGAGTGCTTCCTGTGTGTATGGGAAAGAGGGTGCACTAAGAGTGTCCGCCTCTCTCCCTCGGTGTGATCCTTGAAAGAGCGAGAGGGTGCCCTGAAAGAGGGTCTGCCTCTCGCCCTCGGTGTGATTGGAAGAGAACTCGCACTCGGGCAGTGGAGAGTGTTTCTGGACAACGGCCCGAGAACTCTCACTGAAAGAGTGGAGAGTGTCTCGGGGCTGGTTGCCAGACAACTCTCACTGTCAAAAGCATTGTTACAATGTTAAAAATCAAGCATCAGATGCATTGCATTAGGTTCCAACACCTGTCCCCTTTATACTACAGAGAAACCTAAACAAATGAAAACAAGAATAAAAATATAAAAACAAACAAAACAAAACACAACTGTAAATTGCATAATGTGAACAATCATATCTACTTATAAAAACGAACTAAACTAAAAAAGTTCTTAACCATTCTAAAAACATTCGAGCTCTGTAGCTTATCAAATATTATTGCAATAATTGCATATTTATGTTTCAACATTAGAATGTTATTCTTGTTATGATTATTGCATAATTATTATTAGTGATACAATTATATATAATATATTATTATATGATATATTATATAATAAGCATTAAAATGATAGTGTCATAAATGTCTCTAGATGTCATTATAGCATTATTAAGCTGCAACATATGTGATTATTTTTTGCTATATTTATTTATTTTCATTTATATGAATTTTCATAACAATAATCCTTATGCATCTGTCAACTTAATAACTTCTGTCTGTTTTTTAATGAATTTTATTGTACAAAAATATTTATATGCATATGTGGAGAAATCTCTTTCCCATTTCAGCCATACCCTAAAGGCTGGTCCAGATCAAAAAGTCATCAGCTAATAAGACGGTTTCATAATGTTTTCAGAGGAAATTTTTATCAGCGCGAACTACACAACTAGTCATAGTACGTTTGCTTACAGCTGCTACAGTCGCTGAAATTCAATATGTCAGATCTTGTTTTTAGAGACGAGAGGGATCCACTCAACTCATCGTTATGGAAAAAGGTGTTTAATTTGTGCTGGCCTGTCAATGTGCTTGCATGAAGTTTGCACCTGCTTTCTCAAGGCATTAAATAATGGGTGCAATCAGTTGAGCCGCAATTGTTCCCAACCTTTATAAATCATACGTATCTAATGGCTTATATGCATATTTCACATTCTCTACTCCCACATTTTTGCAGTCTTACATTTTGAACTCAAATTACAGGCGCATTAAGATAAACAAATAAAATAAAATAAAATGCAAATCCAAAATAAAATGCAAAAAAAGGAGTTGCCACATTTGACCCAAATAACCACTGCAAAAGGTACGTGCGGCACCTTGGCAGAAATGTGCTATTCTACAGGTAGGAAGAACTTGTGGCCTTGATAAATCTGTGCCTTGTTCTGGTACAGGGCATTTTTTCATACACCTGTGGCACAGAACCCAGGCAGATAAAACCTGAGGGGACAGCATTATGTACAAGAAGTGCCTCCAAAGAAACAAGCTGTACATTTTCAACAAGATATTTTCTTTTGCTAATAAAAATATTATTTTGGAGGATGCTATTGGTATGAAATGACCACAACTGGAGGGTCATTACCACAAATAATAGAGATCCACACAATGTATCTAAATAGTAAGCTATGCATTACATTACATTACATTACAGAATTTAGCAGACGCTCTTATCCAGAGCGACTTACAGTTTACATTTCTTTACAATCCATTTATTCAGCTGGATATTAACTGAAGCAATTCAGGTTAAGTACCTTGCTCAAGGGTACAACGGCAGTGTCCCACCTGGGGATTGAACCTGGCGAAGCTGGCAGGAGCTAGCCGTCTATAAGAGTGTACCTGAGTTACAGTCGACTGCTTGGTGGGGCTCCGTCTCCGAGGAGGCGGTTAATTTGCCTTTGTCACTGCCAGTTCCAGAGCTGTGGCGATGAGCTTGTAGTGGGAGGGGGGGATAGTCGAAGTAGAAAGAGGGTACAATTGGTGACTAAACTGGGAAAAAAGGGGGGAAAATCTGAAACAAATGTATTTTAAAAAAGGAGGGAAAGATGCTGAGGCTGGGGTGATCTACAGCATGTGCCACCCTGAATGACACGTGCATCGGATTTCTGTTTACGACACTGTATATCATACATTTGTGTTTACTTCCAAATTAATTTAAAATTACATTCACTAGCCTGCTGAAGTTCATAAACTAATTTCTGCCTTCTATAGGACAGATATAGCCACCATAATGTAATCTTGAATCCAGCTAATTACATTTCTCCATTAGCTGCTGGAGCTGTAACGACCTCCACTCTCACATAAGCATGTGTATTATAAGATATAATATATCAGACTGGTTGTCTAACAAAGCAACAAACAAACAAACACAAATAGTGAAATAACAATACATTTAAATTACTGTATGACAAGGCTCAGTTCTAATGTTTTGTGTCGAGCAGGGTAGCCTTTCTGTGTTATCTGGGCATCTCTTCAAATCTCTGGCATTCAACTTACCCAGCCACTGCTATGAACACATTGTGCATTGCAAGCTTTGCTGAAACCTGACATACCCACTAATTACAATCACAAATCTGTCAACAAGGCCCACCATTCACTTAAGAACATCCATCCATCCATCCATTATCTAAGCCGCTTATTCCTGGTCAGGGTCGCGGGCCGGGGGGGGCTGGAGCCTATCCCAGCATGCGTTCCGGGCGAGAGGCAGGAATACACCCTGGACAGGTCGCCAATCCATCGCAGGGCCAGTTAAGAACATAAGAATACATAATAATACTTATGGGCCGTTCAGCCCATCTAGGCTCATCATGTCCTAATCTAAAGAGTATCTAGTACTGCATCTAGCCTGGACTTGAATGGCCCAAGTATTTCTACCTCAACTACCTGACCTGGCAAGCTGCTCCAGGTATTGACAACTCTCAGTGTAAAAATAAACGTCCTAATATCCGTGCGGAATTTGCCTTAAACAAATTTTAAGTTAATTAATCTTAAATCTTTGGTAGTTCACTTTGTTAATCCCTTTTAAGGATTACTAAACTATCCTCTTAACTTTTACCATTCATACCAGGTACCCATTTAGTTGCCCTTCTTTGCACTTTTTCAAGAGCTTCTATATCTTTCTTGTAATGTGGTGCCCTGAACTGCATACAGTACTCTAATTGAGGTCTGACAGGCAGCCCGACAGGCAAACAAAGGCATTATATTGCATTAATATTGGCCTTTTCACTGCTGTAGCACACTGCTCAGATGCAGATAGACTTTGATCAACTACAACTCCTAAGTCTTTTTCATATTGAACACCCACCTAATAACTAATTTGCTCCCTATCAAGATCATTTAAGTAAGTAAGGAAGAGCAGAGGTCCCAGCACTGATCCCTGCGGGAGTGCACTACCCACAGCACCAAGGTCAGATATGACCCCACCTACTGTTATTCTTTGTATTCGCCCTTGCAGCCAATTATGAACCTTATCCTTATTATTATAAAGCAAAGTTCCTTCCTTATTCTTAATGCACGTAACCTCATGATTAGCTTTCCTTTTTCTACTGCAATATTGAAAAAACTGCTTAGGATTACTTTATGCATCTTGGGAACTTTTCATTTCAAACTGCCTTTTAGCTGCCCTTGTTTCCTTTTTAGGCTTAGCCCACATATTACAACAATATAACTTGTTTCTCTCTGAGTTTTGATTTTGTAGTAACGATGAGATCCCCCACCACACACACACAGAAGTAATGACAATAATGGTGATCAGGAGAGCAAGCAGTAATCTTGGCTTTGTACAAAATCTTTAATACATTTTATTTGCTAAGAAACCCAAGGTCGCAGTACAGTAATTTTATGTACAGTAAACAAAGGTTTTAGAAAACAGTATTACACTGAATCAGTATGTAAAAAATACAGAGGTCATGACCTTGGTGTCCTCAATGATAGATTCGGCAATGGTGCTGAACCACCTCTATTCACATTATGCTCTAAAATATCGTTATTAATTATATCCTCACAGGTATTATTATACTCAGTCTGTACCTCCCTATTCTTAATTACTAATTTCCCTGCCTGCCCCCCAGTCCTAAGTTTAAATATTCCTCCACTACCCTAAGCATATGCTGGCCCAATACAGCTGTACCCCTTCGGTTCAGGTGTAGCCTATCCTGCTTGTACAGGTCACCACTGTTCCAAAAGGAGTCCTAGTGCCCCATAAACCTGTACCCCTCTATCCCACACTAAGTTTGTTTGCGCGTGTTAAATCTCCATATACAATTCTGCTTCCCTTTACTAGCACATGGTACTGGCAGAATTCCTGATCTTTGATCTTAATTCTAGACATTTTCCCAGCCGAACCTCAAACCTGCCCTTACTTATGTAATTGACTCCAACATGGACCATGACACTAGATCAACCCTTGCTCTGGCCAGGAGCTTGTCCATGTGTACCAGCAGGTTTCCAACCTGGGCACCAGGCAGGCAACATGCCATTCAAGACTTGCTTTTCCTGCGAACAGACTATACTGTCTACACCTATAATAATTGAGTCCCCCTGCTATGACCACCTCCCTTTTCTTGGGTGGTGTGGCCGCCAGGATGCCCTGGGGCTCATCAGTTCTCCCAAGGCTGGAATCAGTTGGACACCACAAACTCTGGAGATGCTGTCCCTGCATGTGCATGTCCTTTTCTGTTGTCAAAAATAAAAGACTGCTGCAGTTTCCTGGGCTCACTGGGATGATCTTCAGACCTGAGGTTGAATTAAATGCAATGACCACAGAAATACTGGTCCCCATGGTAACCAAGGAGGTTGTGAGTTTCTCGGAACACAAAAAACATTTACATAACATTTTCCATCCATCCATCCATTATCTAAGCCGCTTATTCCTGGTCAGGGTCGCGGGGGGCTGGAGCCATCCCAGCATGCATTCTGGGCGAGAGGTTTGGACAGGTAATCCATCGCAGGGCAACATACATAACATTTTATTATTTTTTAAATGTAGCAGATGTCTCTGCAGGTTTGTAACTTGTGACATGTTTATATTCAAATACAAGAGGCAATATATTTGAGAAAGTTTGTGATAATATAATAATAATAATGATTAGAAATGTTGCAGGCATCAAGATGTGATGTGGTGTTCCAGTCAATAAAATGTCTTACAATGTTTCGATGTGTGACTGTGCCATACCGTTGGTGGAATCTTTGATTCTGTAGAAATATGTCTGAACCTCATATCAAAAATATGATAAACATAAGCACTCCAAAAAAGTTTTAGCATAAGGTACAGTCAATTAGCAAAGTGGTGTATTAGAATTTAAAGAACAAAACTCAATCACAAAACTCAACGCAGGCTGGTTTTGACCCTTGGGACGGCTGGTTTCGACCCTCGGAACGGGAGACCCAAAACACCCTCCAATATCTTGCTTGTACAGAACAGTATGTTGAAAAGCAGCTCTCAACTTGATGTACTGTTGTGTGAGTGTTCCACATTACATTTTTTAGGGGCTTTTATTTGATTTGATTTATTTGATTTGTGCTTTGTTAAACAACAGAGGAAACAGAACACAACAGGGGAGGTTCTGTTTCCTCTGTTGGGAAACTTATTGGGCAAGGGAAGCCCCATGGTCCTGAATGACCTCAGGCCAGTAGCCCTCATCTCCCTTGTGATGAAGGCCTTTGAGAGGATTGTGAAGAGTCACATCATCAAGGCCACCACTGCACAGCTAGACCCCCTTCAGTTTGCATACCGTGCAGGTAGAGGGGTGCATGATGCAAAACTATTTATACTTGACAATATACATAAACATCTTGAGGGTTCTAAAACAACTGCTAAACTCTTGTTTGCTGACTTCTTCTCTGCCTTTAACACATTACAGCCCCACATCCTGGCAGATAAACTGCTGAACCATTTTAAATTGGATCATCAGATAATCATTTGGATCATGAACTTCCTAACACACAAAACACAAGTACACAGAGTACTGGTTAACAACACATACTCTGATCTGCTGCACAACTCCACTGGCTCTCCCCAGGGATGTATCCTCTCACCTCTGCTCTTTATCCTCTACACTGATGACTGCAGGACCTCACACCCCAATCGTCACCTGGTGAAGTTTGCGGATGACACTGCTCCTCTCCCTGCCCAAGACCATGGGCCCGCTCTCAACGAGTTCATGGAGTGGTGTGACGCCTCCTGTCTGGAGCTGAATGTGACTAAGACCAAGGAGATGGTGGTGGTCTTCTCCTCCAGACAGCAGGAGTCAAGGTTAACATCAGCACCTACATTCATCCATGGGGAGCCAGTGGAGGTTGTGAAGCAATATAAATACCTGGGTACCATCTTTGATGACAGACCAACACAGAGGACATATCTGAAGAAATGTCAGCAACGCCAGTACTTCCTGAGGAAGCTCAACTCCTTTGAGGTCAACCGCACCATCCTCACCACATTCTATAACTCATTCATAGAAAGTATGGTAACCTTCTCCTTCACCTGTTGGTTCCACTCCCCCACCATTCAGAACAAGAAGCGCCTCCAGAGTGTGCAGATCACATGCTCTAAATTTACAGTAAGATCCCTGTCCACACTCCATGAACAGCAAACTCTCAGGAAAGCCAACTTGATCTTCCAAGACCCCACACACATTCTTTTCCCAGCATTTGAGTGGCTTCCCTCAGGCCGGTGTCCACACTGCCAAGGGTGTAGGACTAATAGGAGGAGGGCATCCTTTGTGCCTGAGGCTGCCCGCCTACTCAACTCCAGCCTCACCTCAGCCCTCTCCCGCTTATGACCGGACTTCATACTTGCCCCACCTTACCCTCCCCTACTCACTTACATCATTTTACTGCTATTATTTTATTTATTTATTTATTACTATTATTTATTTGGCACTGAGAGATATATGATATTGAGTGTTTGCCCTGTCCACTATTGGTTTATTGGTTTGTTGTTGTTTTTGATGGTTTTACTATGCTGCCTTCATAATTGCCCTTTGGAGATAAATAGTTTTTTTAAATGTAATAGAATTTAATTAATGTCAGGGCTGACACCCTTGATGTAAATGCACAATACAGGTTATGAGCTAAATTGCATGCTCAAAAAATGGTGCAATTATATTATTCTATATGAATACAATTGTTCAGAGAAAAAGTGTTTCTTTAACAAGTAATATTTTTTTACAAAAAGATGTGTCACTGTTATTGGCACCCCTGATAATTATTTTGAATAAAATCCAACAAAAATCATCTTCTATAGTGTTTTATGAGATTGGTGAACATATTGGGGGGATCTTTGATCATTCGCCCATTTAGAATCTTCTGTATATCCTTCAGAATGTTCAGTCTGTGTTTGTGTGCTGTTCATCATTTCAAACCACACATTTTCAATTGGGTTCAAGTCCACCACCATATTTCAGCGTTGGTATAAGGCCTTTCAACATAAGCGTTCTTCAAAAACCCACCACTGGTGTGCATGGCCAAAAGGAAAAATGTTGGTCTCATCTGATCATAACACCCAATTCAAATTGGAGATCAGCATTGGAACTCTGATTCGAACTGGGTGTTATGGTCAGAAAAGACTACAATTTAGAATTAGTTATTTAGAATTTGTTTAATATGAATATATACTAAAGATATGAATCATCATTTTGCAGGACATTGATATGGACATGTAAGGATTGCTCTCAATATCATAATCGTCTAAAAGGCTTTCAGCAGTGGTCAGTGAGACGTTACTATATTCAACATGTAACGTCTATATATCGGAGTCACAATATGTTATATCGGAGTCATAATAATCCAGTCTGAAACAGAATTTAAATTCCAAATGCTGTAAACATTGCAGCATGCCGGGACCTCCTGGGTGGTGTAGCGTCCAACACTTCCCACTGCGACCAAGGTTCGATTCCACAAGATTGTGCCAGTTTTGGCACTGGCTGGGAATGCCACTGGGGGGCGGCAATTAGCTGTCCGCCCCAGGAAGCGGGAGGGAAGGCAATATGAGCTCACTGCATATAGGAGTGGCCCTGTGTGTATACTGGAGTTACAGTGACGGCTTGGCGGGTTCTAGCTAGGAGGAGGCAGTGCTCCGCGCATAGGGCTGGGTATCGGATTTCAACACTGTTTAGGCATTGATCAAATCAGGTCGATACCATCGACCATTGAAATGTGAAAATGTTTTATGCCAAGTTCTGATACTTTTCTCTAAATACATTTTTTTTAAACCTTTGTAAAAAACCCTTCTTTTCTAACCCTCTTCTCACAGCCAATCTCTATTAGGGAGGCTATGTGCCTATGAGTAAACAACAGACAGCACCTAGCTGCGCTTGAGCAATGTCACAAAAGTGATCTAAGGTCTGGCTTCACTTTACAAAGGTTGATAAAAACAAAGCAACATGCAATAATTGCAAAACTATTCTAATCAGAAAGTATGGGAATGCTAGAAGTATGATGAAGCACCTTATAGTATATGGAATGAACTTGAGGCGGGAGAACTGCACCATATTTGACTGCAAAAGAAAAACATTGTCCTCCTCAGCCTCAAGCACACCACTGCAATTGTCATCCACGATGATGAAGGTGACGACGAGGGGATATCAGGTAACAAAAGGCTCTGTGATTCACTGTTTCCATGCTATCTAGCTCACTAGGCGAATGTTAGACCACAAACATGTAGGTAACAAGGACATAGCAAATTCACTAGCTATAGGCAGTCGTCTGATGTTAGGCAGTCTAACGTTATTCGCTAGTTAATGGTAGCTAACTATCTTGCTAAGTTACTTATTGAGAAGGTCAACTCAAATTCACAAATGTTTCCAAGCCAACATTAGTTCATTCAATCATGATGAATATTTCCTAACTAGTACTTTACATTGAATCATACATTTTTCTTAGCTAATTAACTGTAGTCATTAGCTTGATAGCTAGCTAACTCAATGTTATTATTTAATGTAAAGGTCCCCCTACCACCCCGCTGAAAGCATCTGAACGTACATTTTCAACTGCAGGGGACACCATCAGCATGAAAAGGGCTTGCCTTTTGCCAGAAAAGGCAGACATGCAAATTTTCCTTTAAAATAATTGCTGAAAGGGAACATACATGGCCCCACCCTATTCAGATTTGTGGGGGGAAATGAAAGATTTTATTTAAAGGATCATTCAGGAGAAACTTTAATGTAAACAAAATGTTGCAGTTGCACTTCATTTCTCCTAATCTCCTAATAGGTATGCTACCATAGTTTACACCCCATAGTTTACATGCTTGTGCTCCCCTGCTCTTAAATAATGCTACTGGCTATAGCACTGCTTTTTTTCTGACTACATGTTCTCTTCTCTGACTCTGTGCCCTAGATCCTGCGAGAAGTGTGAGCTGCCCCCATCAACCCTAACCCTCACCCCCACGCCAACCCCAGTTCCTGGATCTGGACCCTCTCCATGTGGTTTAGCCCCCCCCCGTTGACTACATAACTCAGGAGGGGCAAAGTCTTTCAGCCATGAGTCACCTTGGACTGAATATGATATGGTCTTTTTTGGACACACCCTGTGCCGGCCAGAAGAGGATGGGCTCCCCCCCTTTTAGTCTGGTTCCTCCCAAGGTTTCTCCCTACCAAGGGAGTTTTTCCTTGCCACTGTTGCCTTTAGGCTTGCTTTTGGGGGGATCTAGGCCTGGGTTCCCCCTCTGTTAAGCTTTTTGTGACAATTCAATTGTAAAACGCGCTATACAAATACATTTGATTTGATTTGATTTGTTTTATTTTGTGTTGTCCTATTCAAAGGTTTGGTTACACATTGTTGCCTTTTTTGTCATCTCAAAATGTGTATGCTATTGGATAACTAAATGTGCTTTCATTCACACAATATAGGTATGGAAAAAAGTATTGGAATCAAACATTTTCAAACAATGCCCAGGCCTATCCGTGCATGTCGCTGCTGGTTTCAGGACTATGGCAGCAAGCTCTCAAATACGAGGGAGGGGAAAATTGACACGAAAAGAGTGTATAATTGGCTAATAAATTAGGAGAAAAATTGGGAAAGAAGCATGCATGCCAAGGTGTTGATGATGAACAGATGAACTGTAAGGGAAACATTTTATTAGGCCTTGGGACAGGCCGCTTTCAGCTTTACTAAGTAAGTTGTTTCAGCTTCCACGAGCAGGTCAAACATTTTGTCCTCATATCGCATACCATCCTGTCAGGAAGAGATAAGTGTGTATTGCCAGAAGTGGGAGAGAAACAACTCATGTGGAAGTACAGAGAAACATTAAGATGTTTGGGTTGGGGAGCAGGAGTCAGTCAAAGTCAGTTCCTTGCGAATGAGTTTCATTATTGTGCTGTATAAATCATAATAACACGGATAGAAAGTTATTACTGGGTCATGGGTGAGAGTTGCCCCATCCTAATGTATGCAAGAAATATGTATGTTGGGAGGGTAAAACATGTGTCTGGACCCATCAATAAAGGAGGGGTTTCAACCATGACCAATGGCTGAAACTCCAAGGGGGCAATGGTCACCTCGAATGTAAAAGATATATACTGTTGTATTTCCTTTATCTCGTGGGAGATACTCTGACATTCTTCACGCGAGAGTGTTAGACTGCTCCCCTGTTTCGAAACAATAATAATAAAACATTATTCGAACTTTAAGAACACAGTCTCGCTTCCTTTGAATATTAGAATTTCCACCTCAGAACCAGGCCATATTTGCAATGTGTTTCATAGTAAGTATTTTAAGCTATTGCTCCATTTGACGCATTCGCATCTATTATTTTACAATGTAAAACATGTTGAGCAGTAATCATTGTACAAAAAGGTTCTATATAAATAAAGATGATTCTTCTTCTTATTATTATTATTGTATTTTTATAGAGTTCCGAAAAGGCAGTACATTCTCAAACAGCTCTAGACAAACACTCATAGACAGTACAATACCTCTCAATGTTGAGAAGGTAATCTAAAAGCCACTCCAGAACTTAACTTCACTAAATGTTACTTTGGGTAGCTGTATAACATGCTCTTGAGTGCAACCTTTAGCTGAAAATTGTTGTTAGTCTAGCTTTCTCAACTTTCTCAAGCTTCTCTAGCTTTCTCAACATCATTCTTAGGAGTAACTATCAGAAGCTTTACACAGCCTCTGGTCATGTTTAGTGTATTCTTGGCTTGAACAAAGAGGTTGTGCCATCATAAAACCAAACATTATCCAAATATCACAGCCAAATGTCAAACATCAAAATTAAATAGACTATTAACTCTTGACTGTAAAAATACAGACATGGGGTCATATGTATACAACTTCTGAGAATTACTCATACAGTGCCTATAGAAAGTAATCATACCCTTTTGAAATAGTCACTTTTTTTGTCTTGAAAATACATAAAATATGAATACATGAAAGAAAAAGGGCACAATTTGTGATAATTAATAAAAAATTAAAAACTAGAATAACAGGGTTGGAAAAGTGATCAGTCCCCTGATTTAATACTTTGTAGAGGCACCTTTTGCTTTAATTACAGCCATCAGTCTGTTTGGATATGTCTCTACCAGCTTTGCGCACCTAGATTGGACAATATTTGCCCATTCTTCCTTGCAGAGTCAAATTCTGTGGTGAGCGGCGATGGACTGCACTCTTCAAGTCCATCCACAGATGTTCTATCGGATTTAGGTCAGGGCTCTGACTAGGCCACTCAAGGACATTCACCTTCCTGTCCTTTAGCCACTGCATTGTTTTTTTGGCGGTGTGTTTTGGGTCGTTGTCGTGCTGGAAACTGAACCACCTGCCCATCTTCAGCTGTCTAGCAGAGGGCTGCAGGTTTTCCTCAAGAATTTGGGTGTACTTGGCAGCATCCATTTTCCCTTCAATCCTGACCAATTGCCCAGTCCCCGCTGAAGAGAAACACCCCCACAACATAATGCTGCCACCACCATGCTTCACTGTAGGTATGGTGTGTTTTGGGTGGTGTGCTGTGTTTGGTTTCCACCAAACATAGCACTTGGAGTTCAGTCCAAAAAGTTAAATCTTGGTCTCATCTGACCATATAACCTTTTGCCACATGGCATCAGAATCTTCTATGTGTTTCTTCGCATAACGTAAACAAGACTCAGTGTGACACTTTTTCAGAAGTGGCTTCTTTCTTGCCACCCTGCCATACAGGCCAGCTTTGTGTAAAGCTTGTGAGATTGTTGTCACATGCACAGATCGCCCAATCTCTGCCATTAAGACTTGTAACTCCTTCAAGGTTGCTATTGGCCTCTTGGTAGCTTCCCTGATCAATCTTTTCCTGGCTCGGTCATCCAGTTTGGAGGGACGGCTCGATCTTGGCAAGGTGTGGGTGGTGGCATATGCCTTCCACTTCTTAATAATACTCTGAACGGTACTCAGAGGGATAGTTAAAGCCTTTTAAATCTTTTTATATCCTTCTCCTAACTTGTGCCTATCCACAACTTTATCCCGGAATCCTTTTGAAAGCACCTTTCCAGCCATGGTGAATTATTTGCATTACCATGCACTACTAGGAGTGGAATCCTCAAGGAACAGCTGATTTTATTGTGAAATAATCAAAACCACAACAATTGATGTCAGGTGGAGGCTAATTAGCTTGGTGTGTGATCTGGAAGGTGATTGGTTATAAGCTGAACGAACTTGGAGGAAATCTAAACTGGAGATACACCGCAGCATTTTTAAGGAGCATATTACTGCATATAATAATGTCATTCGCTCCGAGAGAAAAGCCTATTTCTCAAGGATCATTGCAGAGAACAAATGGCAATTCCAGGGTATTATTTTCAACAATTGACCAGCTTTTAAACCCTGTACCAATTTCGGATCCTCTCGGTATGGCGTCTGCCAAAAAATGCGATGAATTTACTCAGTATTTCAATAAAAAAATAACATAACCATTCGGGCAGGTATTGTCAGACATATTAATGACGCACACAAGCTATCTTCTGACAATAAAGCAACCTTGAAGCATTTTAATACTATATCTGAAGCTGAACTTAATAAAATCGTGACACAGAGTAAGTCATCAACTTGTAATCTTGACCCTGTCCCTACAAAATTTCTTAAAAAAACTTTTAACTGTCTCACTGAACCAGTTTGGAAAATAATCAATACATCTCTTGAAATGGGAACTTTTCCAAATGCTTTCAAAACCGCAGTCGTGAAACCGCTTCTGAAAAAAACAACCTGGATCCAAATGTCCTAAGCAATTATAGACCTATTTCTAATTTACCGTTTATAAGTAAGGTTCTCGAAAAAGAACCCTACCACGTGTAGTGGAAAATGCAGGCAATTACAGCCTTTACAACCCTGCTGAGGGTGTGGGAGCTGTGCATGCTATGAGCACCATTGAAGCAACTGCTCAGAGGAAATGTGTGTTGCTGTGGATCAGCTCCTGCTGTCCCTGACTGAGGAGATGAGGAAGTCACTTAGGCCGGCCCATGCATGTCAGCAGACCACTGCTCCATAGCCTCAGCCAGACCCTGATGCCCAGATCACCTGCCTGAGGCCACCTGGTTGCCCACCACTGCAGGCCCCTTGGGTCTGCCATGCTGCTCTGTCCTATTAGACCTTCCCGAGGGCTCCTTGCTGCCCACCATTACTGGAGGGTTCCTTGCCTTGCTGTCCTGTCGGGCTAACTGAGGGTGCCTTAGAGGCTCCCTCACCGCCCATCATTGCAGGACTTCCAGCAGGTCTTTGAACCTGGGGGCAGGGCCTCGTAGGACCCTGTTCCTCTCCCGATGTCTGTAGATTGCTGCCTACTCCTATCTGATGCCTTTAGCTGCTGTCAGGTGCTGTTCCCTCCCACATCCTGGGAGCCTACAGGACCTTGGACAGCAGCGGCCTCCCACACAGGCTTGCTCACCTGAGGCTGATCAGTAATCAGCCCAGATGTCGCCTATTGACCTCATTAGGCCTTTTATAAAAGCACAGCCTGCCATTCCTGCAGAGAGACTCTTTGGAGGACATGGAGGAAGTGGTGCTAGGTTTTAGTTTTTAATATCTGGATATTAGCCTTTAGTTTCACTTTTGTATCTTTGTTGTGTTATATGGATTTTGACTGCCTCGAGAAGCTGCTGGCCTACTGGAACACGCCCTTGTTGTGTTTTTTTCTCCATCCACTCACCACCTGGCATGGTGGCAACCCTTGCCACCCTACTACAGAGACTAAGGAGGGCATTTTTAGTTGTCAATGCATGCAACAGCTTGCCAAGTCATGTAGTAGAGACAAACACACTTGGCACTCACGAACTAAAGCAAATGCACGGTCAGAAATTGATATTCCTGGGATGAATCGTGGCGATTTAAGGTGGAAGAATTGCAAATAAGGAACCAACTTCAGCATCCTGCAGTGTTTCACGTCTGGCTGAGGCTATCATTTTGCGGACTGTGTGCAACTAACATTAGGTGATTAGTCGCACAAACAAAAATGCCACAGCAAGGTATGGACTAGCTTGTCTTGTCAATACATTCCTGCAAAGTACACCCTGATTTTTATTTTGAGTTTGATCATTTGATAGCTAGCTAGCTAATTATTCTTACTCAGTGAAGTAGCTGGCTAGGTACCTCAGACTTACCAATCTGTACTGGTGACACGCATGAGAGGCTCTAACCCAGGGGTCACCAACCTTTTTGAAACTGAGAGCTACTTCATGGGTACTGAGTCATACGAAGGACTACCAGTTTGATACACTCTTCTGAAATAACAAATTTGCTCAGTTTGCCTTTAGTTATATATTATTATTAATGAGTAAAACTTATTCGACACCAGAATGACATGGAGCATTATCAATTATCAACTCGAGATCTCTGCCATGTTGATATTTTGCTTTTGTTAAGCATTCCCTCACCCATGTTTTGGCTTGTTCCTTTTTGAACAAATTTTAGACGCAGCTCACTGGTGAGTTGTGTTATTTTTAGAACAGGCCTGTGGGCGACTCATGTGGTCCTTGGGGGTGACCTGGTGCCCGCGGGCACCGTGTTGGTGATCCCTGCTCTAACCTCTAAGGCACAGCCCTGGTGTTGGTGTCCATACTGGGACATTTTCTGTGTTGTACTCATTGTCTGAGAACTCACAATTTGAGTCTTTTCCCACTCAGTTATATTGATATAATGATCACAAATGCCTGACTCGACATGAAGAAATTGCAATTTTATGGAGGAGGAAGAGAAAGAGGACATGTGGCACACCTTAGTTTAGTTCAGTTTGTGTCTTTTCATCAAAGCCACATATATTAACACATGTTTATTAACAATATTAACTACATTTCATTAGATTAGTTTATCTTTGACATGGGTTCATAAAAACATAAAACATAAAAGAGCACAGACATAGATTCAAAAAATAGAAAAATAACAGATGTGGAAAAGTATCAAAGTGCATATAATATGATTTTTTGTTTAACAGGGTTGTTGCCGTGTGAATTAATGATTTTTTGTAAATAAGTTTCTTGTCCAATGGGACAAGAAAGGGTAGCGATGGTCTGATGGGAGTAATTGGAAGGAGTTGTGGGGGGGGGGGTGGTGTGAGCTGTCCTGTGTGATGAGTGGCCTTTTTCATGACTGACTGTGTGTAGAGCAGAGTAAGGTGAAATACAGAACATCCACAAAGCAGTCTTATGTGATGGTGGATTTATGGGATATCTACCCTATTGCATATATGCCCATTATGGCATTAGGGCGAGGAAGTTGCAACCATAAACATGATTGCAGCATGTCCTGTCCACCCCCCCCGCATCCAACAGATGGTTGACTTGGGAAGTGAACCCCCCCCTTCACAGCTTTTGGGACTGTATGTGTTGTTCCACAATACATATGTAATACATTCTAATGATCAGAATCACTGTTTTTTTCCCACTGCGTCATGACATGTCCATAAGGGTTTCACGGTACAGAAGTTAGAAGTTAGTTGTGTTTTCCTGTAACATGCCATACCCCCCAATCCGATGTAATTGTATAAGCCAGGCATGTGGAAACATCCTGGCGACCAATTTCGCCACGGATGGCCGAGATAACATGATTTACCAACAGGAAGATTGGGACAGTCATATAACACATTACACAATCGTTCCCCCACATTAGGACAATCACTATCTCGGTAGCTTCGAGAACCCACAATCTGGCCTCGCAGGCAAACTAACCAACAGATGGTGTACTGATTAAGTTTTGTCAAAAGGGTATAAAAGGAATATTTGAATACAGCTCGGGGAGTACAATCGCTTATCGACGTCTCCGGGCGCTCTAGCACAATCTTGTTTTGGGGTACGTGTTTTAATTCTTGTTTCACCTTGTCTGTACTTCGTAGGATAAATTGTGTTCTAATTCTTGTTCCACCCTGTCTGTACTTTGTAGTACAAGTTGTGTTCTAATGTACATTGTGTGATGTTTGCTAGGAAGAAATAAATGTGCAAATCATTGTTTCAATCCATGTCTTTTCCTCTCTAGCGCTAGTAAAGGGGGGGGGAGTGTAACAACGCTGGGAGCGAGACCGCACGGACTGTACGGCTCAGTCCCTCTGTGTGACAAGACAGTCCTGCATCGTATCTAGGGTAGGGGGTACACACTACTCTGTAGAACTTAGAATGTCGAGTAGCTGTATATGCCGGCAGCGAATGCTCTAAGTTCTGATGCCACTGAACTTCGATTAGACTTGGACAAGAATGTCCCCAGTAGCTGTACTGTAGTCAGGAAGCAAATCGTTTTAAGTCTTGAAATCTCGGGGTACCAGGCTCGCCATGGAATTAATTGTCTATGATGTGGGTTCTAGAGGTTAAGGCCTTCGACTCCCATATGGCGGTTACAGGGACAGAGGCAACATATCCGGGATAGTCTATCTGTTGTCTAAGTGTAGCTACAGTAATGTTAAGTGTATAGTCTGTTTATAACATCTCTTGAAAACGCTCCAGAGAAAAGCGGAGGTTCAACGTAGTACGATTGACCTCATAATATGGAAGCGATAATTTAGTAAGTGTGTAGTTTGTAACCTTTTTCTGAAACCGCTCCAGAGAAAAACAGAGGTTCAACATGGTACGATTGACCTCATAATATGGAAGCGATAGTTCAGTACAATCCATCATAGTGTTCTAACATGTTGCGTGGTACACATCTAATATTTCTCCCTACATGCCTACTAGAGTCCACAATGTATCTGTTCTACAAACTGATGAAGACACATCATTTCATGTTAAGGCTTAGCTGCAATGAGAGCTGCAACTTCTATGCTTACAGCCAGTCCACAGAAACAGGCTGAGGGAATCATAGGAGGCAAACACCTCTCGGGGGAGCCAATTTCTGTTTCATGTTCCGTTCATATTTCACTTTTGTTAAACACAAGTGCTCCTTTTCTCTCTCTCTCTGAAGACGAGCATGATGGGTTTGTGATAAGTACTTCATGCCTGTTTTGGGATGCTCATGCAGTATTGGAGTCCAGAGCACTTCTGTTCTCACGGTGTTTGGTTTGTGTGGAGAGCTATTTGCAGCCACTCCAGGATCCCTGGGAACTCTTTCTCCATCTGTCAACCCGACACTGCTCATGCCAGGGCTAATTTTACCATCAGAGGATTCATTATCACCGGACAGCTTAAATGCCCACTGTACACTGGACTCTGATAACCACTCACACCTCCATAGAAAGCCAAACTAAACATTTTGAAACTAGGCCATCAGAAAACTGCCTGAATAACACAACAGGGCACTTCAACATCCACTGGTGTCTTAGTTAAATTGTTGGTGTATGATACCAAAACTGTGACCTGTGAAACTGTGACACCAATAAGAGAAGCCGTGTTGGGACTTAATGTGTTAGCTGTGTGAACAAGTTAATAAATGTGTTGCTGTTTATTGTTGCTTTGCATTCAATTATACAAGAAGAACAGTTCTGCCTCAACGCAATCTGGAGTGTGCATTCTATTCTGGTTTAGAATAATCATTGGCAGTCATCTATAATCAGCAAGTAACCAGGTCATTGTCTGCACCTGATAGTCGGCAAAATGAGAAATGGAGAAAATCCAAATGCCCCGTTGACCTGGCAGCCTTCCGCACTCTCCTGGATACCTTTTCCTCTAACCTCGCCTCTGCTAAGTCTGAATTTTCTTCTCTAAAATTCAATCCTCTGCATCTAACCCATGCAAACTTCTCTACATTTTCCTCTCTCCTCACCCCTCATCCTCCCCACCCCCTCCTAACTTCGGATTACTTTTCATCTTTCTTTCACAAGAAAGTCAATGACATTTGCAACTCCTTCTCCCCAACCCCTCCCGCACCAAACCCTCCCTCATCTATCTCACAACCCAAACCACACGCCTCCCTGTCCTCCTTCTCACCCCTCTCTGGCCCATCTCACAATTTATTCACTCGCACCATCCTACCACCTGCCCTCTTGATCCCATTCCCTCCCCACTCTTCCAGTCCATCGCTATGGACATCCTCCCCTTTGTCTCCAATATAATCATCTCCTCTCTTTCCCTGGTTCTGTTCCCTCTGCCATCAAAAGGGCCCATGATATCCCCCTCCTCAAGAAACCCTCTCTGAATCCTGCTGACATTTTTAACTACCGACCTGTCTCTCTCGTCTCATTCCTATCCAAGACTGTAGAACGGGCTGTATATAATCAACTGTCTCACTATCTCCTGCTGAACAACCTGCTTGATCGCAACCAGTGCTTAATTTGTGCCGGGGCTAGCCGGGGCACAGCCCCGGCAAATGCCAATAATCCAATTTTGCGCCCCAGCAAATGTCTTACTCAGAATCAGAGCCCCGGGCTCATAAATATCTAAAGTGCGACAACAACGTGTATTTTAAACAACGTTACGTCAAGTGAACATTACAAATGTAAATAGAATGAAGAAATGCAGAAATGCAGCGACACAGAGGTAGGAAAAGTTTACCCTTTTTCCTCCGCAGGGGGGTGCGTGTGGTTGGGGGAGGCGAGTTGAGCCCCAGCATCTCTTATTTTACAAATTAAGCACTGATCCCAACCGATCAGGCTTCAAGGCATGTCACTCTACCAAAACTGCTCTTCACGTGGAGCAGATAATGCTCTTATCTCTCGTTGGAAATCTCAGGATCGTTGGACATCTCAGGCACTGGCATAGTTTGAATCATAGCTGGCTGACTGGTCCTACAAAGTGGCCTGGAGAGGATCCCTCTCCTCTCCCCACACCCTCTCCCAGCAGGGCTCAGTGCTAGACCCCCTTCTATTCTCCCTGTATACTAAGTCACCTAGTTTTGTTATCTCTGCTCATGGTTTTTCATATCACTGTTATACTGATGACACTAAACTGAAACCCAGGTTCCAGTGCGTATCTCTGCATGCCTGGGTCTATGTAGGTTACATTCTGTAATGCCATTCATGTTTTACATTTGTTTTAAAATTAACCTTTTTTTCCCAATAATTGTCCCTCTTGCTGATCTGTGTCACATCACCGTGCTTCCTTCATGTTTACTTATTTTTCGTTATGAATAGAAGATTCATGTACTTTCTGTTTTATATTTTTAGTGAAAGATATCTTCAAATAGGGGGACTCAAATAGCGTAGCAGTCTAACGCACCTGCATTGAATGGCACTTTGCGAGTGGGAGCTATCTATTGCGGTCGTGGTTCGAAACCCAACTGTCCAACTCTGGTCGGGAGCCCTGATCGGGGGCGGCATTTGGCTGTCCACCCCAGGGGGTGGGGGGAGGAAAAGTCGAGATAAGCTTGTGGAGGAGCAGTAAGGGCGTTCCTGAAGAGGAGGTGGGCAAAGTTCCGTCTCGGGATAATAGCTAAAACTGGAGGACGGGCGTTGGGCTTGTGAGGGGAGGTCGAATTTAAATAAATAGAGGGTTGGATTGGCTACTAAACTGTGCAAATAAAATTGACAAGAAAATATGCAGTTTTTCTTATTCTTACAAAAATTGGTATGCAGTATAAAAAGTACATCTGGTGGCATGCTGTAAAATCGTGAATATATTCTTGTTTTTGTGGAAATAAGAAGTTTAGATATCCTAATATTTCTTAAGCCCTGCTTGAACAAAACCAAATCATAATTTTTTAGATGGTATGTACTAAATGGAATTATTACTATTTAAAAATGTTAATGCCCAAAAGGCGTTGGTTGGCCTCTTATATGTATGATGTAATTATATATATGTTTTATTCACAAATTATTTTGAGTTTTGAGCTACAATACTTTTATAATTGAGTACCAACCTTAATACCTTCTGCAGTTCGGGTAGTCCAGCATCCTGGCAGTCGCCCACTCCACTGATTGAGGCATTATTTCTCAAAGGATGCGGAGTATATACAATAATTGTTGTTGTTCATCAGCAATATTGTACTATGAAACAAATGTTTCTCATAAATAAATAAATAAGACTACGAACCAGTGCTAGATGTTGCCTTCTTAAAAACTGAGATTTACCTGATAAGAACATTGTCCATTTTTTTCTCGCTTTCCTCCAGGCTCTGAATGGTGGAGGTGAAGCTTGCATTAATGTTGTCTGCAATCTGCCTCCATGCCTCCAAAAAGGAATTATTTTCTTTTTCGCATCTACCTCCTCTACCAACATCAACCTTTCCTCCACAGTCCAATTTGGTTTTCTTTTCACATACATTTTGCTTAACCTAACATTAGCCAACATGGCAGCTTTTATAACGAGGGTCTGATTAACTTTATTGGAAACTTGGGTTGACCATCAAAGAATACAGATTTTCCAAAAGCCTCTTTATATTTTCAGTGATTGATTACCTCATCTTAATCTTTTCATTTGCGGCACCCGTGATTGTCGCAAAAACACACTTAAGAGTTGCTCTTGTGAATATTTAGACTTACCTTTGAGAAAGTGTGAGCTGCTTGATAAGTACATTTTACTGTAATTCTTAAGATATTTGATACATACGGGTCCAGGTTTTCCATATCTGTCCACAAGATGAGCAGAAGGAAGCCCTTGTATTGTATGAGCAAGCCCCACAGTTGCCAGACCTCCACCTGTTCATTATTTTTATTTATATACTTATATATAAAATAACATTTTAATTAAATTGTGTCCTTGAAATTGTTTTAAATATTTAGTAATAATTTTATAATAAAAGCAATAAGGCACTCAAGACCATGGTATATCGTTAATATAATCATAAAGGATTTGCAGGCACTCCACACCGTACCTAACAATGCACTTTAGCTGTGACTATATTGACGGATATACCATGGCCTCAAGTGCTTTAATAATTCTTCATGTACTGTGGACAGGATCATCAGCACCGAGGGATCCATGATATACTGATTCAGGATCAGGATATTAATGGCTAGTGACATCATCCAACAGAGCAGGATTAGCTAAAAGGCTAACTAAGCAGCTGCCTTTGAACCATCTAATTTCTGATCTGCACTGGACAAGATGTATGGGAGGGTAAAATAGATTGACCTCAGTCTGAGATGAAGGGTCAATCTGGTTATTGCTCAACCCACACCTGTAATGTAAAACCAGGACTTCAGACTCACGCTGGTGGAATGGGAAGCGGACAGACCATTGCAAAACACCTACTCTCGTCTGCTAAGCAGTAGTCAAGTGTACTTAAGTAAAGTTACCTAAGATCTTTCTTTGAATAATTACCTGTATTTGACCTCACTATATTAATTTATCTGATATATAATTGTAGCAACAATACTATAAGAATTTGAAAATCTTTTAGTTGGGCTTTGAATAAAAAATTAATCTAATTAATTAGAGGCTTTGTAATTAATTAATCGAAATTAATCCTTTTAATCATATCAATATTTGATTTTTCAAAAATTTTTGGTATCTGATCATAATAATTATACATAAGTTTAAGCAAAAATCTTGTTTATTTTAGCTATGCAATTTTAACAAAGAATTTTAGAAATGATTCAACTCAGGAAAAGCTGCTGGATTTTTTTCATTTCTTTCTGCATGGCAGTTCATAAATTGTGTCAGCTTGTCTAACCACTGGTCTACAGTCCAGCAATTTTTGGTTACTTTGTTAATCTTACTCTCTTGGCTTGAACCCCGTTTCTGTTTTCTGCTTGCTCGTACTAGGATCCATTCTAGCTCTGGCTTCCACGCTAGCTGCCATCTTGAGAAACGTTCCGTGATAAAAAATATAGCATTAAAATAAAAATTTTTTCTGTAATTAATTATAAATAATTGCCCAGCCTAATTTTTACCTAATCACTCTGTTATTTCTGTTTTCACAGATCCATTCTAGGGTGCCATCTTAGGGTGATAAACATAGCATTTAAAAATAAATAAAAAATTGCATTAAGGTTGCATTAAGTACAGCAGAGTACAAGCAGTCCATATACTGAAGACCCAACTCACCACTAGTCTGGCCAATACAGTATAGATAGGCACTCAGCCATGTATGAGAGACTGGGTCACTCATTAATATAAGACCATCTGTCACTGGTCAAAGCTACTGGTGTTGAAGAATACTTGCTCTGCATTTTCCACCTTGCTGATTGAGTGGCAGCTGGAATAGTTTCCATTAAAACAGCTTGAATTTCTGCCCAGGATAGTAGGGACAGGGTTGCAGACCCCAGAGTAATGCTCAAATTACTTCCATTTCCAATGTCCAGAAAGTATATTTTAAAGGTCATCCTGTCTTTAATTGTTCCACGAGTCCCATGTGGAGCTATATAATTACAGACGGATATTTGTGCTTTTTAGCACGTGGTTCCCCCTTCACCACCAACTCACCCCTGCTATTTCTTTTCATGAGCCCTATGATTTAATTAATGACGCATCATTAAGAACTATGTTTTATCATGATGGTTTTGTAATTATGTAATGCAGGAATTATGTTAATGGTTAAAACCTTATGCCACCCACCACTAAAAAAACTATTTCCGCTTTTCACTACTCTTAAATAAAGCCTTATAACTTTGCACTAAAACACTGGAGAAACAAGATTGATGACAGGATTTGAAAGACAAAAGTGTACCTTCAAGACCCTCTTTTCGAAACCTATGAACTATGTGAGAATATGTGCATATTTGTACGACGCTCTTAGAATGGAATCTCGTCAGCCAGGTTTTCGTGACGTGACCACGCACGTCCGCGCACTGCAGTCGAGTGTGACTGTGTCTGATGAACTAAGGCAAAGGAAACATAGGCAAAAAAGGTATCATTTCAAATGATTATACCTCAGGGATTTTCTTAACCACCTGAACTGAGATGCAATTAAATCTACCGTTCCCCAAAATACAGAATGCACACCCTTCTTAAAGATACAGACAGTTAAATTGATTTTAACATTTGCTAGCACAAGCCATCCTTTCAAGATCATCATTGAAATTACCCTTTCATGGTAAGCATCATGGTGACACCAATAATCACTTATGTTGGGTTTAAGGAAGATAGATTGGTTTATACAGACATGTGGGTTGAGCTATTATTTGAGAAACTGGCTTAGGCAATAGTGCTACCACGTGACAAGGCCAATCGTGACTCCTTCACTTTTCTCTGGTGTGCCTGACACCTAATTTCCAGCTCATAGGTAGAATCCCCAAATTGTGGTATGTTTGATATATCAGGCACACAGTGTACTGATCCACTATGGACCAGGTTGGTGTCAAAGCCACATACTGTACCTTAGTTCCCTGTTTTAATTCAAGAAGCAATAAATCCAAAAACAATATGAGGTATCAGTTATAGCTTGACCTCAACATTATAGTATCCATGCTGTGGATTTGACTATTCACTGCACATGGTGAATGAACTAGAGCCATATTAACTCATTTAATTGAGCTCCTGATATAATGATTCCTGTGTCTGAGGGGGAGTAGATAAGGTGGTATCATACATCAGGTAGTACTGATGTTAGTTATAACATGAGGTTATAGATCAGATGTGATATTTAGTCTATACTGTATGGTATTTGTTTTGTTCAGGTTGTGGGATGGATATATGTGCTTGAGGACAAGTTCCCCAGATTTTTTTCTCACAATTTAGGTTGGCATTTTGCTGGCGTTTTGGGTGGTGTTTCATATCTGGAAATCATCATTGATTCTATTGGAGTACTCATGTCATATAATTTATGAGGATGGAGCTGGTGTAAATATAATCTGCCACACAGCATGACTATTTTCACTCGGTATAAATAGACACTCCTTTAAAAAAATGTTTTTTACACAATCTGACGCATGTAGAGACAGTCTCTCTCTAACTTAAGTAAATTGAGCCACTCCTTACAAGTGCCATACTTAAATACTTTGAACTGCTTATTTGACTACAGATCACATTTTAAATAGTTGTTTATGGAACGATTTGCCTCAGATTGAGGTAAAACACAGAACATCCACAAACCAGTTTTGTGTGATAAGGGATTTCTCGCATGTCTGCCCCATCTGTTCATATGTGTGCATTCATAATGTCACCAAACAAACACATCTGCATTTAAGTTAAATCCTTCAGCCCTATCTGAACTTCTCTGTTTTTCCATTGCTTTTCATATTGTACATTATGGCTCATGGTAATCCAACACAAACCCACAGTAATGACTTATAGTTATTTCAGAAGTCTCTAAGCTATCCCCTAATACACACATTATACTCCTAGATGGGATATATCATCGTATAGCAGTTTAGTTTAGCAATCTGAAGCTTTAAAGCAATCTGAAATGTGTCCAACTGATCTTTCCCTCATCCATGAACAAATGCCATCCATGAACAATAAGTCCCCTATTTCAACACTGTACTGTCACCACAACTCAAGGTAATGTGAAAACATCACTGGTGTTTCTTCTGATTAGTCTGTTTTCATAACAATGTGGGATTTGTGGTTATGTAAAGTTTGGCGGTAGTTGAGGGACATGCCTTTGGAGCCAACTATGTTCTTGTGAGTTAAGGATGGTGGGAGGTTATATTACAGGATCCAAACCCACTCAAATGGGACAGAGAGTCCCTTCACCCTAATAGACCTTGGCAGCGAGAGGAGCCGCTAACTGATTACAGATAGTGATCCCTCTCATTTTGAGGGAAGAGCTGCAACTAAAGGAGACCATAGTCTGACACTCTCAGACATGGCTTGGAAAATAGAATACCCCCTTTCAAAAGGAGCACCACTCTCCCAATACTTTATGCATATCCTATGCCAGAGGACCTTTAATAACCCTAACTTTGTTTTCCTAACAAATTGACATGATTAGTGATTAGGATTCACTGTGATAATGCCCCTCTTTAGACTCAGTAGGAGCATAACACTGTCCCAACTGTGCCGCCACCGTTTTTCATTGAAGTCATTTGCACTAATGAAATCTCAACCATTCGCACATTGACCTGATATAGTCACCATGTTTACAAATAGAATCAGGATAGCCTACTTCCTTAATCTTTAAAACAGCAGTGGAAGTGTTTTGCTAGCACCCTGCTCATGGCGTCCGCTTCTCTGTGACTTGATTTTTCAGTTATGACATGCAAATAGACAGTGACAGTAGTCTGTCTGGTGCATGTTTAAAGGGATTTTTATTACAACAACAGAAGAACCAGGCACACATTTTCTGACTGTTCTTTTCCCCCATCTAACTTCAGTTCTTGTGCCAGGTGACTTGTGAAAGGTATATGGGCGGCAGTGTTAGCATAATGGTTAAGGAACTGGGCTTGTAACGCAAAGGTTGCAGGTTTGATCCCAGGTGGGGCACTGAAGCAAGGTACTTAACCTGGAGTGCTTCAGTTAATATCCAGCTGTATAAATGGATTGTAAAAGAAATGTTGTAAGTCATAAGAGCATAAATTTTTAATGTAATAATGTAATGTATACTGTCACCTGAATGCAGGCAGTACAGCAAGGAGAATTTAACAGCATATTTTTTGTTTCTGTTGCTGTCTCTTAAATGTCAGCTCAATCATGCATGACCTATAATGTTGGAATTGCTGAACACTGACACAGTGATATATTTTGCTCTCAGTATCATCAATTTTAGGAAGCGTTACTCTCCAGACTGATGAATGTCAGAGACGTCTAAATTCAAATGTATTCATTGGCAGATTATTTTGTGCAAACCAACCATTATGGCAAGCAATCCAAAACTAGATTAGAAAGTTTGAAAAACTATCTTTAGTTGGCTTGCCTCTGGCACATTTCCAAAGCTTAGAAATGGCAGTATGGAGAGAGTTTTGTTTTTTCATACTTTTGGTAAAGTATTTTAATTAATACAATTTTAATAGCCTTTCATCATCTTGCAATGTTATTAGCTTGGATGGAGGGAAGAAGGGATAGAGGGATGGACAGATAGACAGAGGATGCAGTAGGGTAGCCTAGTGGTTACATTTCTGTATAGAGATATAGAGTATATGTATTTTGATAGCCATGCAGTAGTAAGACTTTAATGACATCATAAGCTGGATGGAGGGATGAATGGATTGATGGATGCATGTATTGATGAATGGAACAATAAAAGGAGGAAGAACTGAAGTAGCTTTTTGGGTATACACACATATAGAGATTTAGTAGGTGTACTGGGTACTGTGCTCGTACTGGGTACTGTATTCGTACTATGTGCTATACTCTATACTATGTACTGTGTGCCTGTATTGTGTGCTGTGCTCGTACTGTGTGCCTATTTACAAGATGTTCATTAATACATGGTAAGAACAATCATTGTTCGCACAAGAGATCAGTGCAGTAATACATTGATATACATTGTTGTTGGCAGCTGCATACCATACCTGTAACACTGGGAAGGAAAAGGTTAGTACATTAGTACAATTTTGAGTAAACAAGTATACATACACTACCGGTCAAGCATGTAAACAGTGGTGCTGGCACTTAATTATTGTATAGAATCAGTGGTAGTTGAGTCTGAAGAGGTGGGTTTCTTGCAGAAGATGGCCATTAATTCTGCGGTCGTGACCGAGTGTGGAAGATCATTGCACCACCAGGGGGTCAGCACAGAGAAGAGGCGAGACCTGGAGGAATGGCTGCTGGGCGCCCGAAGGAATGGAACAGTCAGTTTGCCAGAGGAGGAGGGGTCTGGCTGAGATGTAGGGTGTGATGAGTGTCTGGAGGTAAGGGGGGGCAGTTCCTCTAGCCGCTTGTTAATGTGCTTTTTTGTAAACTGTAACCTGGCTGTTCTATTCTTGAGGCTTGCCAGGGGTTTGCATTGTGGTGAACCCTCTGAGGTTATGCTGGTGTAGTCTTCTTTTGATGGTAGTCTTTGTCACATCTACGCCTACATTCTGGAGAGTGTTCTTGATCTGTTCAACAGTTGAAAGGGTTTTTTTCTTCACCATTGTAAGTATTCTTCTGTCAGGCACTACACTGGTCTTCCGTGGTCTACTAGGTTGTATGCAATTGCTGAGCTCACCAGTGTGTTCTTGCTTCTTAACAATGTACCAAACAGTTGATTTTGACACACCTAATGTTTTGGCTATGGCTCTGATTGATTCATTCAGATTTTTCAGCCTCATGATGGCCTGCTTTACTGGCATTGACACTTCTTTGATCTTCATGCTGACAACAACAGACTCCAAATGCAAACGTCTAACCTAGAGTTAACCCTAGACCTTTTGTTAGTATTTGTTATCTCACAAAATATACTGTGATATACTGAAATTACACCAGTAAAGATTAATTTCATTTTTAAAATAAACTAAACCATGCACACACAATCTATTCAAATCAGATCAATTCTAGGTCTCTGAGTAGCCTATATTGTAGCCGTGGATGGCATGGAGTCAAGAGTCAAGAGTCAAGAGTCAAGAGTCAAGAGTCAAGAGTCAAGAGTCAAGAGACTTTGGTTTCCATTTCAGTACTACTTCTTTATTCAAATAAAGCGTGTAGCACAGGTGAAGTACAACACATGCATCGGAATCACACGAAGGTCATTCTCAATGCATACACACCCAGTGACGGTGATGTCTTCACATGCACTCAAACTCATTCGTACGAGGGAAAAAGGGGCTTTTAGTTTAACAACACCTTGGTTTTCATACTTCAACATTTATGAACATAACTAGCCGAACACTCTAAGTTTAGCTGCCTGCAAGGACCCCTGGGGCATGTGATGACCTCGTAGCCCGTGGCCTACGAATATGTAGCCACCTAGCATGCTACACACAAACTAATTGGAGGGCATCTAGCATTCCTGTGGCTAAGCTAGCTGCCCACTTTTACAATATTGAACAGATATCGTGGTGAAATGCTACACATATGGGGATGCATGTTTCTTCCCTAAACAGAAAATAACCAAATAATCAAAGTAATCTTTAATTACTTAGCTCTAGCCTACACGGTGTATTGTTCATTTAAACAACTGTCAAACTCTTCACTGCTAGGTTTGGGAAAGATAAATAGGCATTCAAAGACATGGACATCTAGTGCTAGATTGGACTTTTTTATTTTTATTGAGCTTTTCAATACGCAATGATTTTTGCCACAAGCAAAACACAAAACTTCCTCCAAAGACTACAGTACTCCTATATTATCATTATCATAGCCTAAAATAGAGTATTTACTTTCTTATGGTTTATCCGTTTAGACGATGAACAGAGTTGCCAACAAAGCTTGTAAACTGAGTTGTATAGTAAAGGTCTATTTCTTGGCCGATGTGATTTATGTTGTATGATCTTGTTGCATGTTCTTTTAAAAATAGGTCAACATGGTTCTGACTTGTTTACATCATCATCATCATCATCATCATTAGTTGTGTTAGATCAATTATGCAGGGGAGGTGTTCTTCTAAAAAAGACATAAATACATTTCAACAGAAACTCTTAAGTAGGCTATTTTTGAAACATATCGAACAAGTCTTTCGCCTCATGCACAGTTCAAAAAGCCAAACAGTTGAGTACAATATAGCTATTTTCTTTAATTTAAGGCTAACAATATAATGTTAATAATAAACATTTTTAACCATTCAGACATTGACGAGCGTTTTAAGACGTTCGTTTTTTCTTCTTTAAAAACCTTTTTTTTTAAATCTTCTATTTCCTTTTAACTAAAGGCAACATATGGCCTCTATTCGATGTGTTACGTTCCAAGGGAATCCCGGTCAAATGTTCACCGAATGTTTACATAAACATCAGGGCCCGTATTCACAAAGCATTTTAAGGGTAAAAGTTGGTCCTAACTCCGCAATTTAGGAGCAAGTCCGAAAAATAATTGGCGTGTCACTCATAAATTTAGGAGTCCTAAATTTTTGGGATAAGAGTATTTCACAAAGGGTTTGAGAGCTAAAAACAGCTCCTAAGTCCAGGAGAAGTTAAAAGCAGCCAAGAGGACTTCTAAGTCGCTAAAGACCTACTCACGGCGATCCGAAAATCAATCGCGTCAACACTGGAGATATTGAATGATACAGAGCTCATAAAAAGGTACCACCTCAATCGCGAGGGTATTATATATATAATATTATATATATTATATATAGATACCCGCTGATTGTTTACGAGATGCAGATATGTAACCAATTGACTAGTCAGTATTCTTGGTTTCATGTTAAATCAGTGACACGTAGCCTACATTTGTATTTTAGAATCTTTATTAGAATATAATAGGGGTGCATCGGATCATTTGTCGGATCAGCAAAAAAAAAATAACGGGACCAAAGGTGCGTTTCCACCAAAAATTGCCAGGAACTATTCTCAAGGAATTGAATGAATGATAATTTCAGTTTTTCAATTTAAGTTATTTCACTAAATCTTTATTCGAAAATTTCACAAAATACATTTTTAGATTCAGTACGCCTTAGGCGATTTAACTAGGGTGGTCTTATGTCTGAATTAATTTAATAAAAAATTAAAAGATCGCTAATGTTTTAATTCTATTTAATTCGGTCGCGTTTCTAAAAACATGCCTCCCAGAAAGGCATTTAGTATGAAAAACAAAGCAAACCAAAACATACATGGTTCTCTTTGCTGTAACTCTGCATCGAGATTTGGGGAATTGAAATAGGCCTACTACAGAAAAACTGTATTTCTCTAGGTTGAAATCGCGGGCAGAGACCCATCCCCTATATCCGCCAATCGCTGTGGGCATTCTGAGTAAGCTCGTTCATGAGAAAAACGTCATCCCTAGCAACGACATCAACCCCGCCCTCACTCTTAGCTTGACAATTCTAGGAATTCCTTAGTATGAGTTTGTCTTTGCAGCTTTGTGAATAGGTTTTAAGGTGGGACTCCTAACTAAAAGGTTTTAGTGCGATTTAGAAATACTCCTAGTGGTAAGATAAAATGCTTTGTGAATACGGGCCCAGAGCTCTGGACATCAAAACCCAGATAGTTGAATTTAAGGCTAACAATATAATATACAAACTTACAATGTTCAGATCAATCAGACCTTTATGGTAGTGGCTAGACAGAAGCTACTCCTGAGTGAAAGGCATATGACAGCCCACCTGGAGTTTGCCAAATGGCACTTAAAGGACTCTAAGAGCATCAGGAAAAAGATTCTCCGGTCTGATGAGACACAAATTGAACTTTTTGGCCTGAATGCCAAGTGCTACCATAAAGGTCTAATAGATGGAGTGCTGCAGAGATGTTTGTCCTTCTACCAGGTTCTCCCATCGCTCTGAACTCTGAAGCTCTCTTGGAGTGGCCATTGGGTTCTTGGTTACCTCCCTGACCATGGCCCTTCTTGCCTGGTTACTGAGTTTGGCCAGGCGGCCAGCTCTAAGAAGAGTTGTGGTGGTTCCAAACTTCTTCCATTTCACAATGGTGGAGCCCACTGTTCTCCTGGGTGCTTTGAATGCTTTAGCAATGTTTTTATACCCTTCCCCAGATCTATGCCTCAACACAATTCTATCTCGGAGGTCTATGGAGAGTTCCTAGGACTTCATGGCTTGGTTTTTACTCTGACATGTACTGTGAACTGTGGGACCTTATATAGACAGGTGTGTGCCTTTCCAAATCATGTCTAATTAATTGAATTTACCACAGATGGACTCCAATGAATTTCTAGAAACATCTCAAGGATGATCAGTGGAAACAGGATGCACCTGAGCTCAATTGTGAGTGTCATAGCAAACGGAGTGAATACTTATGTACATGTGATATTTTTTTTTTTAAATTTATACATTTGCAAAAATGTATACAAAACTTTTTTCACTTTGTCATTATGGGGTATTGTGTGTAGAATTCTGAGACAAAAAATGAATTTAATCAATTTTGGAATAAGGCTGTAACATAACAAAATGTGGAAAAAGTGAAGCGATGTGAATACTTTCCGGATGCACTATAACCTCATAAAACATGTCAGTAACACCTTGGAGAGTGCTTAGGCAATTTTTAGTCCAAGACCAGTTTTATTTATTTTATATGAAATACCATGATGTACCACCAACTTGGTTATCACGGTGGAGGACAATGTTTATGGTCTGATAACCATCTATTCTGACACCATGGTGTACCATCAAACCCGTTTACCATACCCATTCCTTTTATTTTATTTTTTATTTAACCTTTATTTAACCAGGCAAAAGGCAAAGCCTCTTGAGGGAAGGGGAAAGGGGCTAAAAGGGAATGTTAAAAGTTAAGTTAAAAGACAGCAGCACACATCCAAACATGTCCAACTACTCTACTTACAAACATGATCAGGCAATATAATAAAAGAGCAAAGAACAGCAACAGAACAAGAGTAGCATACACAGGACAGGCATTAAGACAGACAGGCAAAACAAACAGCAGCAGCAAGAGCGCATACGCATGCATGGGACAACAGTAGGCAGGCAACAGACAGGGGTTAGGGAATATTAGAGGGTTGGGAAACAGCAGCATGTATCAGTGAGAATGTCCATAATAGAGTTTTTGAAAACTGACTTTGGCATAAAATTGTCCAGTTTTAGTGTTTGTTGCAAATTGTTCCAATCTCTGGCTGCAGCAGCCCGGAATGACGACAGACCAAGTGCGGTATATGTTTTGGGGATTCTGAGCAGAATATGGTGAGCAGAACGGGTGTTGTATACAGCAGTTGTAGTTTGCAACAAGTGACACAGATAGGGGGGGGACAGACCAAGGAGAGTTTTGTAGATGAGCATGAACCAGTGAATATTACGACGGGTGTGTAAGGATGGCCAGTTGACAGAGGAATAAAGAGTGCAGTGGTGTGTTTTGAAAGGGGCATTTGTAGCAAAACGGATAGCAGAGTGATAGAGAACATCAAGCTTTTGGAGTGCGCCCTTGCATGCCGACCTATAAACAATTCCTAATTGTAGATGCTGAGGCCTGTCAAAGTGATGAGGTGATTGTGCGTGTAACTATTGTAGTTTGGGTGGCCCAGTAGTGGCTCAGGCCAAAGTCCCAGGTTACATAGAACAGGCTAGTTGTACTTGTGTCCTGACTGTAGTTTCTGGTGTTACCATTGGTTTAATTAATTCATCAATTAGCTGTATATGTTTTCACATGTACATTATCAGTATGCATTTAAATTACCCATTGTATATATGACTATTCACCAAAGCAATCCCAGTCTAGTACCCTGCCCAAGGGACACCACCACCTTCCTGGGAATTGCACATGTAACCTCTCATTCACCCAAGCCCCAAATCCAAAACATTGCTAATACAAGCTAATGATTGGAGCAATATCCACAGATCAGAAGGAGCCACATGTAGACATGTACATACGCACAAACACGCACATGCACACGTGCTTGTATACACACACTTGAACACACATGTTCACATGCACACATACACACACACACACTCGCACTCATGCAGATACGCCTGCATACACGCACACACAGTGAAATGCTTGCATGTACACTGACACGCACACACACATACTCACACGCACAGATAATCAGATGGAAAGAGTAGTAGAGGCAGAGACCCTTGGGGCATTCAAGTCCAGACTTGACTTAGTGCTGAATAATCTCATGACTGAACGATGAGCCTAGATGGGCTGAATGACCTGTCCTTATCAGACATTTTTACATACATTACTGGAGAGAGGGGCTCTGTGGCTAAAATGCCTGAAACTAATTTGTTTGTTTTGATATATTAATTTGTTTATTTAACAAACGGTTTAGATCCTTTGTGTTGTTCTGTGGATTCTTTCTTCAGAGCACGCTGATAAACCCTGCGGCTGTTTGTGGCCCCAGGAAGGTGCGCAATTCCTTAAGATGCACACATTCATTATTCATTATATGTATATTTAATTAGATGGATTGAGTTCTGAACTCATCTTTCCACACCCGCTACCGCCGTGTCTGCTGTCTGCCTTTCTCATTTTTATTAGTTTTTTTCAGTCATTTTGGCACTTATTTCACTTGTAAGTGCTCAACCTTCAAAAGTCCTTAATGCAAGTCACAAAACTGAATACACATGTAACACAGCCTGTCCTGTTCAAAGCCTGTCATTTTGCATTCATTTTCATTTAAGACATCTTTCACCTAACTGTCATCCATCTAAAATAAACATGAAGTACCATATAAACAAAGTAATTGTACCAATCAGTTAACCCATGAGCAAAAAATGATGAATGCTTTCAAAATGTCAGTTTTTGAACTGAAGCCACAGTAAGTCAGTATGTTACAACACTGTAAAATTCATTTTCATCATTTGTATGTAAGCATGTGATCATTCAATACATCTTTAACATCAAAATATAATTTACCCCAAATAATTTATTGTTGGAATACAGCTGTTACAAACCATGAACCCAAATCAATCTATATACTGTAACTATATCACTGTTATGCTGATAACACTCAACTCTCCTTCTTTCCTTCTGAGACCCAGGTCCTGGTGCGGATCTCTGCACGCCTGGCAGACATCTCTGCCTGGATGTCCACCCACCACCTGAAGCTGAACCTGGGGAAGAAGGAGCTGCTCTTCCTCCTAGCGAAGGGCTCCCTGATAATTGATGCTTCAATCACTGTGGAAGACTCCATAGTGTCTCCGTCCCCATCTTCCAGGAGTCTTGGAGTGGCCCTGTACGACCAGCCGTGCTTCCCGGGCCACATTGCAGCAATCACTTGGACCTGCCGATTCTCCCTCCATAACATCTGGAGGATCCAACCATTTCTCGGCCACACAACTCCTGGTCCAGGCCCTGGTGATCTCACATCTGGACTACTGCAATGTCTTGCTGGCAGGCCTACCAGCCTGTGCCATCAAGCCACTGCAACTGGTCCAGAATGCTGCCGCACGTCTGGTGTTCAATCAACCCAAGTTCACACACGTCACCTCTCTACTCTCCTCTCTGCACTGGCTCCCCATCACAGCACGCATTAAATTCCTGGTGCTAGCTTATCAAGCAGTTAGAGGAACTGCTCCCCCTTATCTCCAGACACTCATCACACCCCACACCCCAGCCAGACCCCTCCACTCCACCTCCTCTGGCAAACTGACTGTCCCATCCCTCCGGGCGCCCGGCAGCCACTCCTCGCGATCTTGCCTCTTCTCTGTCCTGACCCCTCGGTGGTGGAATGATCTTCCGCACTCGGTCAGAACCGCGGAATCACTTGCGATCATCCACAGGAGTCTCAAGACCCACCTTTTCATACTCCACTACCACTGAATTCTGTACATCTAGCCAATTGTTGTCACCACTGCCTACATGTTTATTACTGCTTTTTTTATATATATACTTGTTTAATGGTATGGTATAGCTTCCTATGGTATGCAGCTGCCAACAATAATGTCTATTGCTGTATTACTGCACTGATCTCTTGCACGAACAATGATTGATCATACAATGCACATCTTGAAAGTCGTTCTGGATAAGAACATCTGCTAAATGCTTAAACTATTAAAATTTTAAATGTATACTGTACTCTGTACCTTTCCAAAATGCAGAGAAACTCTGGTAACTATAATAGAATGCAATTACTTTAAATCAGAATAATAAATAATAAATCAAAGGGAAACAAAATAAAAAGTGTAATCTATCTGTCAGGGGAGCTATGCATTTTATGATCCTGCCCAGGCAATCAGAATATGGCCCAGCCTAACCTAAATGCTCAGAAACAAGCGTGAGCTTTCCTTGTGTCATAACTGACAGGTTTTATTACCCCTTGAATGAAACCAGAGTACTTAGGGGTGTAAGTCTGGTGCCAGCATGGTCCATATTGAAGTATGTCACACCATAAGTTTGGAATTCTACCTATGAGCTAGAAAATATGGGTCAGGCACATCAGAGAAGAGGGGAGGTCAACTTGTCATGATTGGTCTTGTCAAATGGTAGCGATATTCTTTGTATGGGCATGTTTGTTCAAATAGTAGCTCAACATCTCTGTATAAACCAAGCTACTTTCCACAGACCCTATTGATGTTTAGTGTCACCTTGATTCTAACCATGAGATGGTAATTTCAATGATTGCCTTGTAAAGATGTCTTGTGGTAGTAAGTGATCAGAAATAAAAATATAAAAAGGGGTCTGAACCAGGCTTGCCCTGGTCCTCCCCCAAATCGTAAATGAATCAGGCATGGGCTAGAGAAGGAGGGGCCCTTTCCTTACCTCCTCCAAACACTTGAAAAGTGTGACCTGTTGATGGCTTGGGCTTGAGTTTAGTTCAGTCTGGCAATTCTAGGGTTTGATTCAACACATTCCTGCACTCTTGGGAGATCTGGTCCTGGCTCACAGTTGGGCTTGTCCTGGCTGTGGGTGTCTGCATTTTGGAGACAGACAGACTTGGCTTGGTATCATTTTCTTCCATTTCATCTTTTTTGTAATTGTTATATGTCATTTTTATGTCTAAGATCTAATATTTGTTAAGTTAATAAACCTACCTCTGTAGATTTTAAGTTGAATATTTTCTCTTTGTCTTATTGTTGTAACTCAATAAACCAGTTCTTAATTTTAATTGAATTGATTGTATATTTTTATGAAGGTTGATCCATCAGATTGCTCTGCCTATCAATGAATTTGGTGATTTAATTTACAATTTGTATGCTGTGTAGTAATTTTTATATTAAATCAAATAAATATATTTTACATGTAGGATAATTAAGGGATTTTGACATGTAATACCACTTGTGTTCAGTATTCAGAGTGCTGAACCTTAATCAAGGGCATTTGACTGTTAAGGCTACTGGAATCAGGGAATAGACATTTTTTATTTATTTCCGATTTTACCCCGTTTTTCCCCAATTTGGTAGCCAATTACTCCCTTTGTGCTTAGTTCAATCCCCTCCCTCGTAGTTCCCTGCCATAGTCCTATGACCGGGAGTGACAATGACGAAGCGCTGCCTCCTTCAAGACAGCACTTGTCGTGCCGTCGACTGTAATTCCGGTACCCCAGAACCACTCCTGTGCGCAGCGAACTGTGTCGGCTTCTCTCCCCCCTCCCTGAGGCGAACAGCCAATTGCCGCCCCAATGGCACTCCCAGCCAGAGCCGACTCTGGCGTAACGGGGAATCAAACCCCGGTCACTGTGGCCACCGTCGGACGTTGAAACCACTGGACCATGCGGGAGGCCAGAATAGACATTTTTATTCTAATTCTCACTTGCCTGGCAGATCTCATCGTTTGTATCTTTGGCCACGTTTGCAGACAGAGATCCATAATTTGCATTGAACCTATCATTTGCATTTGGCCATAAGTTCTCATCTATGATGAGGGTCATACACCTTACACATCCATGCAGAAAAACAGTTGTATAGGATTCTGGAAGGGAGAGTTAGGGAGCAGGTAGAGGACAATGAATTTAGGGTGTGTGCAAAACCATGCCAGGATGACTTGGAAACCTCACATTTTCCCACACAAATACATATGTAACTCCCTCTGCCTGTTCAAGCTTGTCTGAATTCTACAAGGTGAGCTGAATTATAGGCCCCAAGGAGAGGCCTTCGGGCGACACATGCAGATGTTGCCTCCCCTTTGTCCAGACACTTGAATGGAGACCAGTGGGCAATTGATGCCACATGTATTGTCTGCACAACCCCATCTTCCTTTATGTGGCATTTTATTGCAGTCAGCCTGATGTAATTTTTGGCCCAAACCATCTCTACCACAACCATTTCCTGTTGGTTAGTCAATAATCGAGCATCGAAGCATACCACTTTCCCCCCTATATCCCCACACATCAAAGGAAATCCTAAGACACCAAACAAGGGCACAATCACAGCAAAATGGCAACCTCCCCCCACCTCTCTGACAGGGTCCATGTCTTCCTCCAGCTCCTTGACCTTTGCCTCTGCTCGCTCCATGTTGTTACATTCTACAAGTGTTTACAGCCGCACCCTTTTATATGGTTATGAGTAGCTTGAGCTTCACATGTGAAATCAATTATCAATAACAAGTATAGTAGATAATTTTTACTGTACTATATATAGGACATTTGATAAAAGCAGCTCTGTACCAGAGTTTGGTTAGTGGTCTGAGGCTAAGATGACATGTTTATCACAGAAAATCACTGTACTGTCAACTCCAATATTATGGCCAAATGGCTGAAGGAATACTTTCGTCACTCAGACAATTGATCTCATGTACAGTCATCTCAGCAGTATAAACTATAGGTCTAACAAATGGATTGTCAATGAAGTAGTTTAATTATATAACTGTACAATGTATTTTAAAATATGACAAAAATATTCAGTCCTTTGACTTCACCATGGCTGAATCCCCATCCACCCACAAGGCCGGTAACCAACTGGACCTGGTCTTCACCAGGAACTGCGCCTCACCCAACATTACGGTATCGCCTCTACATGTGTCTGACCATTGCTTTCTGTCTTTCTCCCTCCCCCTCCTCTCTGTGCCTACACCATCTTCACCTGCTCCCACTGTCCTTGTCCGTCGCAACCTCCGCTCTCTCTCTCCCACTGTCCTGTCAGCTACTGTCCTATCTTCCCTTCCCCCTACTGATGCCTTCTCTCAGCTACCTGCTGAGGAAGCATCATCCACCCTACTTTCCTCTCTCTCCTCCTTTGACTTACTCTGTCCTCTATCCACTAAACCTGCCTCGTCTCCGACCCCCGCCCCTGGCTAACCGATTCCATTCGGCTAACCGACTGAAACTGCGAGTGGCAGAAAGGAAATGGAGAAAATCCAAATCCCCTGTAGCTCTGTCTGATTTCCACACACTCCTGGCTTCCTTCTCCTCTAACCTCTCCTCTGTTAAGTCTGCATTTTTCCTTTCTAAGATTCAATCTTCTGTTTCCAACCCACGTAAACTCTATTCTATGTTTTCCTCTCCCTCACCCCTCCTCCTCCCCCACCCTCCTCTCTAACCGCCGATGACTTCTCATCCTTCTTTCACGAGAAGGTCGATGTCATTCGCAACTCCTTCCCCCAAACCTCTCCCTCACCCATCTCGCTACCTAAACCTTCCACCCCTCTGTCCTCCTTCTCGCCCCTTCCTGACTCAGACATCCTTCAACTTGTTCTCTCCCACCGTCCAACCACCTGCCCTCTTGATCCCATTCCTTCCCCCCTCTTCCAGTCCATTGCTATGGACATCCTCCCCTTTGTCTCCAATGTCATTAACTCCTCTCTTTCCTCTGGCTCTGTCCCCTCCTCCCTCAAATGCGCTCATGTTGTCCCACTCCTCAAAAAACCTTCTCTGAATCCTGCTGTCATCTCTAACTACCGACCTGTCTCTCTTCTCCCATTCCTTTCCAAAACATTAGAGCGGGCTGTCTATAATCAACTGTCTGCTCATCTCTTACAGAACGACCTGCTTGATCCCAACCAATCTGGGTTCAGAGCAGGCCACTCCACAGAGACTGCTCTCCTTGCGGTCACTGAGGCTCTTCACGGGGCTAAGTCCCGATCCCTTAGCTCCGTCCTCCTCCTCCTCGACCTGTCGGCGGCATTCGACACCGTGGACCACCAGATCTCTCATTGAGATGGGAATCTCTGGATCTGCGTTGACATGGTTTCAGTCCTACCTGGCTGACCGGTCCTACCAGGTGGCCTGGAGAGGATCCCTCTCCTCTCCCCACACCCTAGGCCCCGTCCTATTCTCTCTGTACACCAAGTCACTTGGCTTTGTTATTTCTGCTCATGGTTTTTCCTATCACTGTTATGCCGATGACACTCAACTCTTTCTCTCCTTCTCTCCATCTGATACTCAGGTCCCGGCACGGATCTCTGCATGCCTGGCTGACATCTCCGCATGGATGTCCACCCACCACCTGAAGCTGAACCTGGGGAAGACAGAGCTCCCTGATTGTGTCCTTGCTGGCAGGCCATCTGGCCTGTGCCATCAAGCCACTGCAACTAGTCCAGAACGCTGCCGCTTGCCTGGTGTTCAACCAGCCAAAGTTCACCCACGTCACTCCTCTACTCTCCTCTCTGCACTGGCTCCCCATCGCAGCATGCATCAGATTCAAGTCACTGGTGCTTGCTTTTCAAGCGGCCAGAGGTACTGCTCCCCCATACCTCCAGTCACTCATCACTCCCTACACCCCGCCCAGACATTACATTACATTACAGGCATTTGGCAGACGCTCTTATCCAGAGCAACGTACAACAAAGTGTTAACCGTAGTCAAGAACAGTTTCGCTGAAAGCCACCCTAGTGGGAAGTACAATTCCTGGGTGCTAGGAGCAACCACATAGTTAAACTAGGACCCTGTAGGTAAATCTGTAGCCACAATTCAGAGGTAGCAGTAAAGCACTCAATGCAGGAAAAAATGCCTAAGCCTAATACAATACATAAACAAGTAGACATGTAAACTAAGCAACTATGTCCCTAAGTTAACAAAAACCGGACTACGGGGAGAGGTGCACCCTGAAGAGGTGAGTCTTCAGTCGTCACTTGAAGGTGGCCAGGGTCTCAGCTGTTCTGACTTCCACAGGAAGGTCATTCCACCATCGTGGAGCCAGAACCGACAGGAGACGTGACCGGGAAGCGCAGGTGCGGAGGGGGAGGCGCTAGGCGTCCTGAGGTAGCAGAACGGAGAGGTCTGGCAGGTGTGTAGGGTTTGAAGATCTTGAGGAGGTATGTTGGGGCTGATCCCTTGACTGCCTGGTATGCTAGGACCAATGTCTTGAATTTGATGCGAGCTATAACAGGCAGCCAGTGGAGGGTAGTGAGCAGGGGGGTGACATGGGAGTGTCTAGGAAGGTTGTAGACCAGATGGGCTGCGGCGTTGTGGATGAGTTGCAGGGGTCTGATGGCAGATGCGGGAAGGCCAGCCAGGAGCGAGTTGCAGTAGTCCAAGCGGGACAGTACCATTGCTTGGACCAGGAGCTGGGTAGAGTACGTGGTAAGGAAGGGACGGATCCTCCTGATGTTATACAGGAAGAATCTGCACGCCCGGCTTACCGCTGCAATGTTCATTGATAGGGACAGCCTGTTGTCCATCACCACACCGAGATTCTTCGCGCAGGGTGATGATGTCACCAGGGTGTCACCTAGAGAAATGGAGAAATCAAGGTGGGGAGAGTTTAGGGCAGGAATGAAGATTAGTTCTGTTTTACCTGGGTTGAGCTTTAGGTGGTGACTGTCCATCCAGCTTTGAATGTCCCCCAGGCAAGCAGAGATGCGGGTAGAGACCTGAGTGTCTGATGGGGAGAAGGAGAGAAAGAGTTGAGTGTCATCAGCATAACAATGGTAAGATAAGCCGTGGGCAGAGATTACAGAGCCAAGGGAGCGGGTGTACAGGGAGAAGAGAAGGGGACCGAGGACTGAGCCCTGAGACCCCTCCGCTCCGCCTCCTCTGGCAAACTGACTGCCCCATCCCTCCGGGCGCCTGGCAGCCACTCCTCGCGGTCTCGCCTCTTCTCTGTCCTGATCCCTCGCTGGTGGAACGACCTCCGGCAATCGGTCAGGACCGCGGAATCACTTGCAATCTTCCGCAAGAGACTCAAAACCCACCTCTTCAGACTCCACTACCACTGAACACTGTCCATCTAGTCAATCTGTCATCACCACTGTTTACTCTATGATGTCTATTGCTGTATTACTGCACTGATGTTGTGCGCTAACTATGATTGTATTAATGCACATCTTGTAAGTCACTCTGGATAAGAGCGTCTGCTAAATGCTTAAAATGTAAAATGTAAAATGTATTTGATCAAAAGTAATGTAAATATTGTATTGTGAAAAGCAAACACTTGAGCATGTCTGCTATTGTGAAACTGAACATTTTAATTTAATTTTCCATTTTGTAGCTCACATATAAGAACATTATTTTTTGTCTTCCATATATTTGCAATCTTTTCTGTTCCCCTAACGGACTGTTTCTTGAGAACGAGGCCATCAAAGGGATAAATATTGGCATCCTCATCATCACAGAAGACTCCAGATCCGAGCATGCTACTAGCTGACATTGCCCTGGCCAACTTTATGGAACTTTTGTATGTGCTGAATATTGATTATCCAGAAGGTCTCAGATGCACATTTGAGGTCATCCATCAGATCTTCATGAACATTGGAGCAGAAAGTTGTTCTGCCAGAGTCCATGGACTGAAAAACGGGATTCTGCAGTGAGGTGACCAAGTTGATCTATTGCTATTTGTGAGATTATAATGCCTTTTGCCAGACAGACACTGTAACGGTTCCTGTTTGCTGCCAGAGGGCACCATTGGACTCTTAGTGTTCCCTGATTGTGTCATTGTCTATTTGATTGATTGTTTTATTGTCTTAAGTAATTGCACCTCTGTCTTGTTTTGTGCCCTTATTTAAATTGCTTGTTTTCTTTGTTCTGTGCTCTGTCTTCAATGGTGATTCACTGTGTTTGTTAGTCCTAATATTTCAGTCTTACTATTTTTTAGCTTTTACCTTACAACTCATATTGGTTTTGTGTTAGTGTTTTATTATATATACTCGTGTGTATTTTCTTCCAGTTTGTGAGTTTGTTCTCATGTTTTTGATTAGTTCATTGAATATCTGCCTCTTGCTTTGTCTCTGCATCTGGGTCTCATCTCTCTGCCTCATCTCAGAAACGACATACATTTTGGCACTCACCCACTCATTTTGGGTGCTCAAAAATCCCCTCGATGGCCTGGTCCTACCCATCAGAGCACAGATAGACATTCACAGACACACATATTCACATTTCTTCTTTTTAACTTTTGCATATATAATAAGTAAAGCATCCTCTCCATAAGGCATAGCATATATTATAAATGATCTGGTAGTTATATATTTTCCCACCTGGCATTATTCTTCTAACTATCTAGAGAAAAGGAAATATCTTGAGTTACGTACAGGATTTGTTTTGAAATGTTGTTCATTTGTCTAATAATGGAAAAACTTCAGTCCAGCTCCTATATTTGTCAGAGGCTACAGTTCAACTCAAAGGGGTTGATTCATGTTGTGGAACATAAAGAACATATTATTATATTATTTATATATTATTACAATATTTATATATTATTAATTTGTATCTTGTTGCAAATTTGTTTTATATTAACAGCTGGTGTTTAGTTGATAATGGTAAATGTCTGTTTGTTACTTTTTTTTACCATTGGAACAAAAAAATTGTCTTGCTATCAAATTCTTTGGTTTGACTTTGGTGTGTGTGCCAACATGGCAACGACATGTTCTAGTGTGATTCTCAGTGTCACAGGATGGAATCGGGCCACTTGGAGACCTTAGGAGACACATTGAGCTATCACATTATCTGTTTTGTAAGCCAAATAATGATCCATAATGGGTTGGGTGATAGAAACAGATGTTATAGTCATAAAAACTTTTTGTATGTTTTCCATTGTCACAGAAGTGAATAGAAATCATTGGGCTAATTTGCCCACCATGGAAAGGTTTTGGGACACCACTCACTAAAAGCCCTCTAGTTCATGAGCCCTTGGGTCTAGATGTCTAATATTTTACACCATCTTAGTTGACATGTTGCACAAGGCATGTACAAAATCCATAGGTCTATCATGAAATGTGACCCCTTTATTATTTTTCAAACATGCCTTTTTACACAAGAAAATGATACAACACCTATTTGTTGTATGTTTGACCTTTGGTACTTTAGGCTGTATTGTGTCCACATGCTATATGATTACACCCTCATAAACCGAAAGATGTTTCCTTTCAAATGATACCAAACTTGGGCATGTCACCAATGTTATATTTGGGTAAGTCAAAATAGGGGGGAATTCAAAAATAGGGGTAAATGGTTAATTATTTTAATTGAAATAAAATTGCAAGTATTTTTGTATTTTACTGTTAACTTTTTCTGGAGGAGGACAAATGACCTCTCGCATTAAAGAGAAACTTTCCTTTATTTATAAGTCTCAATGCTGGCAAGCATGTACATTACCTGTAGGTGTTTTGGTGACATTTTGGAAAAAGCTGTATAGAAAACTGAATCAAGTTTTGAAATGCTATACGTAAAGTCACACTTGGGATCTAGTAAAAAACAACAACAATAGAAACCAGCAAATGAATCACACATGCATATAGATCTGCCTCCTACACATACTGAGAATCATTTCATATCTCACAGCTCCTGTGACTGTGGGCTGAATGTGGTGAAATGTAAAATAGGAACGAATTTGTCATTTATAAGGGCCAGGCTAATTTAGTTATTTCTTTTTTGCTTTGCCTTCTTCTGTTTACTTCTGCTTTGGCCCTCTTTCTCCACAATGTATCATCAGCAGTTTTTTGATTGATTGCTTTGGGGGGTAAAATGGAACATAGGTCTGCGTGAAGTACCCAGAATCACTCTGGGACCTGGCAGCCGAATATACCCTATATAAATATATATGTGTCTACATGCCCAAAGCCCGTGGTTGAACTAGTTACATCAAAAAAAGTCTATGACCTGGAATAAGAACATAAGAATACATAATGACGAGAAAAAAGGCTGTTCAGCCCACCTAATCTTATCATTTTCTAGTCTAAAGTTATTCACAGCCATTTTTTGAGCTTGGTGAAACAGATGTTAGAAAAAGCGGTGTAATTCGTTTGTATCCTATTCAAAATGACTCCAAAGAAAAGTTTGACAAGAAAGATGGATGCTAAAAAAGCACTAGAGGCCATTCTTGTCTCCAGGGATGATGATGATGTATCTGGAAAGGAGAGCGCACTGTCGGGGGATGAAGAGTTATTTTCCTTTGACATGGATCCGATCTGAAGATGATGTCAGGCGAGTTTATTATTGTTCACGTCCTACATTATTCTATGCATCTGTTAAACCATTTTGTATTGTCAGTATTTGCCTTGCTCTGCCCGTGAAAGTATGCTGGTTTAATAAAATGGCACAACCACACAACTCCAAACTTGCTTGCGTATACAGATGATGAGATTTTTGTCACTGAGTGACTGAGAAATTAGCATTTTTCTGCCAGGCTATGCAATGGTGTGAATAGCATTCACCTCTTTTTACTTAGGGAACTGCCATCAACATCCTCTGCCATGTACATTTAACCCACAGAAGCTATCCAACACTGTAAAAATGAAAACTTGAAATTGCTGGCCTTAATGTGATTGTTGGGTAAACTGAACACAAAATATTAATTAGCCATGTCAACTATATCAAATTATTTGCTCCAACTGACTGTATTGAGTTTTTTTGTGAAAAGTTGGCTCACTTCAACATTACTTACTGCAAAATGCACTTATTTCAGTCAGACTCCAATTGGGGCTAAACTACTATTCTCATTTCAACGCCTTGTTACAATAGGGTTTCCAGACAGAATTTGCAGGGGTTTTCATTCTTGCTTTTCCCCGCTTGCCATAGAAAATATATTGAACTAAACCTTTTACTATTTATTTATAGAAATAGTTTTAGAGAGGCTGTTTTTGCTCTAGATGTTATTTACAAGTATGCTTAATGAGACATTTGCTAACGTTAGGTAGTGAATGAATGAATTAAAGTGTGCATTAGGCTAAGTAACTGAGAGCTCACGGAGAGCGCCAAGCGCATTTTTGAACCACGTTCTGCTCTAACGTTATCTGAGCGCTGGGCAGCTTCCATGGAGCCCTCACAACCAAAATGAATGCTAGGCTTGACTTCAATAGCAACCAGCTAGCTATGAATGCTAAGTTACTGTTCTGCTTGCGGTGCAACATATCAACTGACCAGTTGTCAAAATGAAATGTCAACAAACGGGTTATGCTAGCCAGCTAGTGTTCCCAAATAAGTGTTAAGCTTGTTCGATATGTTATTTCACTGCTACATGGGCTGCAATGAGGTCAGTGTAAACAGGAAAAGACAGGAGAAAGATGGTGACAAGGTTCCCTTAAAAAAAACAAAGCGAGGAGAGTCAATTATGTCCATCCATAAAACCATGATGATGATACATTAGAAGACGAAAGATGTGCCATGGTGGATGAAATGAAAAAGAGAAGACCAGACACTCATCAGACAGAAGATGGACCTCACATTCTCCCTTAGGAGAAAGGAGATTGTGGATGTGCAGCCCATGGTGTCGGAGATCCAGGAGAGATGGCTTGCTCTGTTTTCTGAAGAACAGGTAAGACCATTTTGTGTCATTATTTCATTTTTCAGATTTTCATAAACATTTGATCAGATTTTAGTTGTTTATTTTTCCCATTAGTCAAGTTCTTCTAATTCATTAATTCATTAAAAATAGTTAATAAATAATGTAATAATTTGCCAAGCTATCACAATGGTGATGTTTTTTGCACAGGGTCAGCCTCATCTAGTGCCCCTGGAGACAGTAGGTAGTTCAGTATCTCAGCCTGGTCTCGAACTGGTGACTTTTCGGTTACTGATCAGACACACTGAGCTGCTGTGGCACCCACCGCCCCCCCAGTTAGGTTCTAACGACATTTTTTAAGTGGGGTTGTACAAGGTACTTTTATATACTCAGTGTATTACCTGCAGTAGATAGTGGTCCGCATCCCCCCAGTTTGGAGAAGCAGACAGGAGTACCGAGAGGGCCAGCAGCAAAACATATTTTAGCCACCTAAAAAAAAGGCCCACCTATAACTATCAGTTTAAGTGTATGCTATATTTAGAATAATTTCACCACTTTACATTGCAGTGAGACAGCCCTTTCCTTTAGCACTACATTTTCTCAACCGTAGAACTTCCGTATTCCTACGCATGCCGTGCACTGGATTACGCCACAACAACAGTTTCTGACCCAAACAACTGACCTTGCATATATAGCCAAATATGCAAACTCAGTCACTCAACAGTAATATCACCAAAAGTCCCTATTTTAATACCGAAATGTTTTACTGGTTTTGTGTTCAACAGATTTGTGCAGAGTTCAATCGCGTCACCGCTAAGGAGCTATTGGGAACTTTCAGAGCGGCCTTAGACGAGTACTCTCCTCGACTGCTGAAACTGTATCGTGCCAGCAAGGGTGCCCTTGGTCAAGAGATGGAAAACCTCCTGGACAAGCTTGATGAACAGGTGGACTGATCACTTAAGATTATTTAACATATGTATTATTGGAATTTACACCTCCATGGTCCAGTCTTTACTTTTTGCTCTTGAAGGGGATTACCGCCAAGTGAAAACTGTAGTGTTCACTACTCTGACCAATAGTCTATTGGTTTCTTTTGTTTTGTGATTTTCAGACATCTGACATTGCAGTACACAGAAAGAACACAGCCCTGGAAGGTCTACCACTGTTTGTTCGTGAGGATTCAGGGACACTTTTCAAGACATGTCTGGTGAGTACAGTAGGAGGTTTGATTGAGGTTTGATTTTTGGGAAGGAGTTTGCTCTCAGGTGTAGCCCAACATTTTTAGATATTCCATTGCAGGAAATATACCACAGCCAAACGTAGTCTGCATGTGAGGCGTTTAAGGGACATCTGTAATTTGTAGCTACAGAAAATAACCTGGGTTACACTTGCATTATCATGTGTTACTGGACATGTAACTAACTTTTCAGTCTGAGCCATCTTACATGTGCTGTATCACACTGTATCTTTCTATTAGGATATTTATTTTGTTGAGGTAAAAGGACTGAAAAAATGATTTTAATAACCATTGGTTTTGGCCTTGGTGCCCCACATTTGGACCGTGATGACCAATAAATTTTTATTTATCAAAGGCCAAAGTGGCTTTGCCCTAAAACATTACTAAATTACAGGCCTGATATTCTCTCTAAATTTGGCACCACTTACATGTTTTCACCAGGAAACCGATCCAGATGATGAGACCAGAGGAGTCAAGATAGGAATCATCACTGTCCTTGAAGATGACGTTGCCCCTACCTCGCTGTCCAGTATCCAGAATATTGCTGTTGTGTTGGAAGAGAAAATCGTCCTTACAGATCTTCCAGACCTGCCCACTGCCTTTGCCTGCCTGTTTGGCCTGCTCTTTGCCTTGAACATAGATTACCCCAAAGAACTTAAGTACACTTTTGAAGTGATTGAGACCATCTTCATGGAACTTTCCACCAACTGCACACAGCGTGTGAGGAGCCTCAAAACCAAGCTCCTACTCTAAGTCAGGTAAAGACTCATGTGGTGGAAGGAGCATGTGGAACAGTTGAGCACCTTTACATGTGACTCCTCGAAAGTAGAACTTAGATGTACTGTATATAATGTTATCAATGATCTGAAGATGGAGAAAAGCTTTTCATGGAATAACTTAAATGCTGGCGTTGGAACAAAATTCCATGCCTCCCCCAGACAACGCTAAACTGGGCATACAAGTGTTTTTTTTGGTAGACTCACAAAGCTTCTCTCACACTGAAATCATGAACGGTCTATCTACACACTGAAAAGTACTGTTTTGCAGGAAGAAGCCATTGTCTTGCAAGATCTTGCAGACCTGCCCTGTTTGATCTCTTGAACATTGATAGACCATTGACTATGAAAGTCTATTGTGCTTTGGGCCACATGGCTAACTTTTGTTTATTTTATGGATATTTTATTCAGTTGGGTAATGCTACCCATTTTACCTATTTTGTCAAGTGTTCATACATTTATGAACTTTAGCCTAAAATAGTTTTGTTTGTAAACTTTTGCCTAAAACAGTTGGCCTGTGTTGTGTACTACACAAGTGAATATAGGTTGTGTTGTGGATTTGACACAGTCTTATGTTGTATCAGTTTAAGGATAATGTGTTTTTGGACATAAGGACTCTGTCCTTTTTGACTGGAAGTTTCTAGAATTGAATAGATTGGAATATTATCGAGATAACAGAAACTTTTGTTTATTTTATGGGTATTTTATTCTATTGTGTAATGCTACCCATTTCTTCAAAGAAAAATGCTGTTTCTATTTTTGCAGGGTAAAACCTTTATTTTTGAAATTTTCATTAAGATAATTATTCTTACAAATGACATGTTCTTGAAATTTTGAAATTGGTTCACCATAACTTGCATGTTTGTTAAACAAATGTTTATATAAGTTTCAGCAAAGTGAGCATGTAAACTGGTGTTGTTCTTGAGCTGCATTTTAAAATATTGAGTTAATAACCCTAACTTACTTTTATGAGTTTACTCAACAATTACAGAATATAACATTCTTAGTTAGTATAACTCTCAAGTTTTTCTAAAGAAGAAAAGTTAATTATCTGAACAAAATATTACTAGTTGGCAAAACTGTTTCAAAACTAAAAAGTTAGAGTTGGGCCCAAAACTCAAAAATCTATTGCAGACGGTTGCCTTGAAATTTTGAGTTTTCTCAACTTTTTCATTTTTACAGTGAAGGTAAAAGCAAAAGGGAAGAGGTGTGTGTTTATATGTCAGGCAAATGAGAATTTAATTAAAATATCTGTTCCCTGAATACAGTGGCCTTAATAGCCAAATTGCCTTGTTTAAGGTTCAGAACTCTGAATACTGAACACAGGTGTTAAAACCCATGACTTATCCTATCAGATCTCAGAGCACCAGCAGAGCACTAGCAGACAGCAGAGCACCTTCCAGCCACAGAGCTCCTCCCTGTGGCAGAGAAGCAGCAGAGCACCAGCAGAGCTCCTCTCAGCCGCAAAGCTCCTCCCAGCAGCAGTAGAGCAGAGGCTGCAGGAAAGCGCCTGGGTTGAGTGGTTACGGCCTATTCTATTGCTACAGAAGCCCAAGGTCTTTCCCCAGAAAGAGAGAAAGAAAGAGAAAATCTATGCCCAGTCTTTGCTGCCTTCCCAATAAACTGCTACTCCTGAGAAACAAAGAGAAATATTGAGTCTCCAATAGCTTCAGGAGCTGTTTGGGGCCTAGGCCTCAAGTCTACCACAGCAAGGAGATGCCCTACTGGAGAGACCTGGATGATGCAGTTTTCACAGGATTAAACTCACCTGACAGGTCAGACTGCAGAAGGCCATGCTGAGGCCTAAAGCCAGCATCTTACAAACGTGTTAGTTCTTTTCATTGATTTCATATTTGCTGTATTCATTTATTTTATTTATTTGGTTATTTTAATAAATTATGTTTATTTATTTATTTTTATAATAATACTGGGACCCAGCCCCCAGTGGTCCCAGCCCATTCCTCTGGCCTACCCAGTACCAAGGACCCTATTGAGGAGTTGATGGCTGGGGCCACTGGCTGGGGTCTGTATGCTGGCCTGGCTTCTAGCTCCACCCCTCTGCCTGCAGATGGTCCCTGGCAGCAGGTTGGCATGAGTCACAATGACTGACATACAGCATGCAGCTGGCTGCCATCAACCTGTCACACCTGTGACAACCTGCTGGCCCGTGGCTGTGATAGGTGGGATTACTGCAAGTGAGATGGAATTCATCCAAATAAGCAAGGATCTTTGGTTCCCTCATCCAATATGAAAGTATCATTGAACCATTGAAGTGTCCCCAGTTATTTAAATTCCCCTGTTAGTTATGGTGGGAAGCTCACTTTCTTGTGAGTGACTGAGTAGAGTGCTTCCTTTGTGTGTGGGGCAGAGAGAGAGGGTGCACTGAAAGAGTGTCCGCCTCTCTCCCTCAGTGTGATTGGAAGAGAACTCGCACTAGGGCAGTGGAGTGTTTCTGGACAACGGCCCGAGAACTCTCACTGAAATAGTGGAGAGTGTCTCGGGGCTGGTTGCCAGAGAACTCACTGTGATTAGTGGCGAGGGTCTCTGTGTGTGAGGCGTGTTCCTCATTTATAAAGATCTGCTCCTGGCATCTCCACAGGATTTGTATTGAGACTGTTTGGTTGTCTGTCTGTCTGTCTCTCTGTAGAGCTGTCAGCCTCTCTGTGCCCCCTCCTGGACCTGGAGACTTGCCCAGAATCACTGTCAATCCACACAGTCCACAGTCTCTTTTGAGGCTGTGAGGAAACTCTCTATGAACTGAAAAGAGTGACTGGAGGACGTCTGCAAGGTGGAATTAGTCAAGATCTTTCAAACAGGTGATTACAGCAGATTTATGTCATGTAGGCCCTTTAACATTTAGGAATTATTTTAAGCAATTTCAGCATTTTGCGATAAGGGATATTCCTCAGTACTGGCAGGATGCTTTAGCAGAATTCTGCATGCAGGGTTTCAGCTGGAGCTTTGCCCCATTTAGTGTAGTCTTGTTGACTGAATTAACTCCATTCCTCACTTCCATACAAAACAATAAGCTTGATAATACTGGCAAATGTTGTTGTTTTTTTAACCAAATTTTAATAGGTGTACTGTATTTAATCTATGGCACCGCATTTTGTATCCTCTCTATTAAGCTTTTAATGGATTCAGTGGCAGGCCAAAGCTCCTTACCACACTGATTTTCAGCCCAAGCTAGTAGTAACACAGTATGAGTGTAGTCAGAGTACAGGCCTTCTGTTTTTTTTTATTTTTAGATTTTTTGTTTCAGATTTTCTCCCATTTTTCTCCCAATTTAGTAGCCAATTGCCACCCCCTAGCACTCCCAGCCAGAGCCGACACCTGCGCGGCCGGTGGAATTGAACCCCGATTGCAGTGGCCAGCGTCAAACGTTGTAACCACTAGACCACCCGGGAGGTCCCCTTCTGGGTTGTTTTTGAGGGCATGTTGCTTCCTGGTCTGTTCATTGCATCTTCTGCTACCTGCTCTGACTGCTCGCCATGGCAACTAGGGAAATGAGCAACATTGTTGCAGTTTCAAACTATCAGTTCCAACTGTCACTGCTGTTTAAAAGTAAACTGCCAAAAGTACTGAGCCTCCAGCGCTCACACGATATATTCCTCACTTTTATTTCATATTGTTATTAACCCTGGATGAGCTCAGTTTGCATTTACGTGTATTTTATTGGTTAAAATATCTTCCCATTTCTCCAGGAAATATAAAAAGTTAATCTTTAGGAGTTCATCTTTCTTGTGATCTCTCTCTATAGTGGAAGAAGTCCATATTCTAGAGCACAGGACCAGAGAGGACTTCTTACAATGTGAGTCTGTAATAAACAAAATTAAAACAATAAGGCAACATGACAATAAGATGAAAATATGAATAAAAAGAGGATTTAAAGAATTTTCTATATTCATGACTGACTTACATTGGGATCTCATACTTCTCCATCAGATTCCTGTTAATTCAGCCACAGTGATTATGCCACTAATCACATGGATCAAATACAAATATCATCATACATGTCCTACAGTAACACATTGTGTGAAGAAAGTTACTAATGTTAGAAAAACTATGATAATATTAATAGAAAATTCAATACAAAGGGAAAGAAAAGAAAAAGTTTAAAAAAAAGCTAAATGTGTGAATTAAATAAAATATTTAATATAAACGTGTGTAAAATGCGTAAGTGATGTAATGTGGTGATTATGATTACTGAGCTCTCTTCTCTCCTTCTCCTCCATCAGATTCCTGTCAGCTCACACTGGACCCAAACACAGCGAACAGAAAATCTGTTTTTCTGAGGGGAACAGATGGAACAGATTCAGTCATATCCTGATCACCCAGAGAGATTTGACAGCTGTGTCCAGGTGCTGTGCAGAGAGGGTCTGTCTGGATGCTGTTACTGGGAAGCTGAGTGGAGTGGGCAGGAGGTTTATATAGCAGTATCATATAAAGAGATCTGCAGGAAAGGATGGGGTGATGACTGTGTTGTGGGCTATAATGACAAGTCCTGGAGTTTGTGCTGCTGTCCTTCCAGTTGCTGTTTCAGGCACAATGATGAGTGCACTAAACTAAGCTGTGTTAAATTCCAAACACATGGTAGAATTTATAAGCCTTGACTGACTTTAAGAAAAAGACACAGTTCCACTGGGTCTCGAACCCTGGATCTTCTGCAGGGCAGATGTGATAATCATCTGTTAGGTTCTTGTGGCGATTTCAATTGCAATGCAATACCACATTGCAATCACGACCCGATCTGCCATAGCTTAAATAAAATGTTCTATTTGTTTTTTTTTTTTAATAAAAGAGCAACTGATGTTTCTCTTCATTATGGGTTCTTGCTTGACTGCTTGCAGGTTACTGCTTCCATGTGCCAAGAATTCCAACTGTCAGAACCCTAACCCCCCCCAGCCCTATTTTATTATGACTATTTAATGTCACGTCTCGTGTTCGTGTTCCCGTAATTAGGTGTTTTCATTTATTCCATGTTTTCCTGGTTGTCTGGTCCGTGTTTTCACTTTCACTTACCTGTTCCCAGTCTTGTCATTGTATTATCGTTTTCACCTGTTCCTCATGTGTCTGATTGCAGTTAGCTGCATTTGTGTTAATTCCTAATTGTTTCTCGTTATGTCTGATGTAGTTAGCTGTTCGTTTCCGTGTTCATTTTCTGATTGTCTTGTTATTGTATTATCGTTTTCACTTAATTCCTCATGTGTCTGATTGCAGTCAGCTGCATTCATGTTTATTCCTGATTGTTTCTTGTTAGGTCTAAATGTATTTAAGCTGTGTGTTTTCCCATGTTCATTGCCAGATTGTCTTGTGCTTTGTGTATGCTTACACTACTCTCCAGCGTTTTGCTGTTTCCCTGCGTTTTGTTTCATCGTGTTTGTGTTCGTGCTTGTGCTCCAGTGTTCGTCTTGATCTCAGTCTCGTTCCCGCTCCTCCCTGTGTTCCCTGGACTGCTTTCACGTTTTCGACCTTCGCCTGCCCACTGACTACGCCTTGCCTGCCCCTGATACCCCTGAAGCCCGAAACAAACTCTGCCTGTCCCCGACCATTTTTTGGATCCCTGCATTGCTCTGTTTACCCCTGTATGACCATTGCCGGTTTATGCAATAAAAGCCATTATTGCATTTCTGGGTCCACGCCTGGTTTTCCGACACCGTTCCTGACAATTTAATTCCTCAATCAGTGATCATAAACGGCAGTGTGTTTTTCAAAAGACGTTGAAAAGAAAAAATTTACATTTTTTCCCCCTTTCATTAACTTAAAGTAACACGATAAACATGTCCAGCTTCACTGTGGTTCTAGAGCATGGTCCTGACAATGCTGTGTCAGGTTGTGGGTTCGATTCCCACTGGGACCACAAAAATGTATGCATTCACTACTGCAAGTCGCTTTGGATAAAAGCATCTGCTAAATGGCATATATTATATGATACGAGACGAGTTTGTGTTCAACTCTTTGGGGAGGGGAATATAACCAACCACTGCGGCGGTTCGTTTCCAATATGGAATAGGGGATTTGTTATTGTCGATAATGCATCACAAAACACAAAACAAAATGAACTAAATACTCTCAGTAAGACGCACACCAAAAAAATTAATTCTTGATCGAATTTTGATTGCAACACAAATATAAGAAGTGTCACAGCAGTTACGCCGAACACCCTGCCAGTTGTCATAAACGCTATACCTGTTGATAAGAAGTACAGTAGTGCTATCCATTTAAAAATAGTTGAAAAAACAAGTGAAATTCTATTTTACTCTGGAGCACAAACTGTTTTGACAACGTGAGAAAATAACTAGAAATGTCATCCGTCATCTTTACCGTAAACAAAGTAGTGTGATAAATATCTACATTGTATTATTTATAAAAACATTCGCAATGATATCATATATCACGAAACAGATGGTAGTCATCTGATGCAATGCATCACTGCAAAAGTTATCGAGTGAAATCATTTGAATAAATTATTTAAAATGCCTTTATAAATCAAATGAAACCTTATGAGATGTTTTCACTGGTGGTGCAGTTGCAGTGGCTTTAATGTTTCTGGAGCAGTGCGCTCTCGCGGAGCAAACAATGCGATTTCTGTTCTGAAAATAGTCGCTGTGTATTGATTGAACACTAACTCTGAAAATTATTGTTTATTGTAGCCTATTAACTACATCAACTACATTCACATGACTTGCCAGTCTAACATCAATTAATTAAATACAAAATACAAATAAACCTAAAAGGGAAAACTCCGTGTTTAAGAGTGCCTTCATTAGCGAGTTAAGAATCGCCTGTTTATCTTTCAAAGCATATACTCGTGAAGAAAATGGTGATCTTGTTCAGTCCACACTTTAATTTAAGGCAGCATGTATTTAAATGCCACTCTTCCACGATGGTAAGCAAACACGTGCCCTACTCCCAAACAGTATTTAAGTGAAAAGTGCATTACTGTCAAAAATAACTGTTGTGATTTATTTTGTGCAATAACCTCATTACGAACCTCATTACAAAATGCCTCATTGCGAAAATCAATATGGATTGATAAGTAGGTTCTCGCAACGATAGAGCTCACCTTACTACTTTGTGTTCGGCGGACTAACTCGATCGACATGATCTGCTTTTCCGAATAAATAGCGTATTTCCACCATCTAGTGGTAAACATAAACAGTGAAACATTTCTCTTTCGGTGATAACTATAAATTCATTGTCTTGTTCAGAACGACCACGACCACGTATTTTAATTAAGACCTAATTAAGCACAGACATAGGGTGTGTAACCAGGTTGAGTTGGACACTTTTTGGTAAATGCTCCTGGAAACCGTGGAAGTCCTCCCTCCGTGTTTCGGGAGGGGGTCAGGTAGAGTAGGACAGTTCGTTTGGTAGAGTGGGACAGTCATTTATAGTTCGTCTTTTTCTCTTTTTTTTTTTAAAAAAGACAATACAACAAAAAAAAAGACAATACAACAAAAATATGTTTATTTGATGTAAATATGTTTATTTGATGTAAATATGTTTATTTGATGTCAATAATTTCAACACAGGCTAGCTATTAAAAGGTTATGAAGTGAATGAACATATTGTAGTGTGTGTGTGTGTGTGTGTGTGTGTGTGTGTGTGTGTGTGTGTGTGTGTGTGTGTGTGTGTGAGAGAGAGAGAGAGAGAACAGGTAATAATGTCAAAAATAACGTAAAAAATAACAAGAACTAATTCATAGGCAGTTATGCTATTCCAGAATAGGTCATATTGACGATAACATGAACTAGGCAGTGGGTCATGCTATTCCTCCTAAAGACAGTCTTTGCAGATAAAAGACTCTTTGGCTGGTTTTGCAGCCGTCTTGCAGTTTTATAAAATGAAAATGGTTGCCTGTGATGGTGTGTAGGTCATCTACCTACCTTAATAGATGTCGATGGCTGCTCATCATCCTGGAGACTATTTGAAACCACTTTCTCTTCAATGAAGCCAATGCCCTCCTCAATGAAGAGTGCCGCTGTGATGCCAAATCACGTCCATCCGGCCAAAATGTGTCCACGGTGATGTAATCGGAATTTTTATGATGTAATCGGAATTTTGGACTGCAGTTGCTATGCCAACATGACGTGCTCGCATTCCCGAGTGAGAAAATGGCGTCCACTGCCAAAATGTGTCCACATGGTGATGTAATCGGAATGTTGGACTGTGTGATGACCAAAATGGGTCCAGGGTGATGTAATTTAGCTACGAATAAGATGTACAGCTAAGTTAGCTGCCTTGCTACGAACATAATATGAATTATAATATAGAATTATAGGCTATTATAATTATATAACCAGCTAGCTACGGACATAATTAGTATCCTTTGTCTGTTCAGCTGCACAGTTGAGTTCGCTGCCTTGCTACGAACATAATATGAATTATAATATAGAATTATAGGCTATTATAATTATATAGGCAGCTAGCTACGGACATAATAGTATCCTTTGTCTGTTCAGCTGCACAGTTAAGTTAGCTGCCTTGCTACGAACATAATATATGAATTATAATATAGAATTATAGGCTATTATAATTATATAGGCAGCTAGCTACGGACATAATAGTATCCTTTGTCTGTTCAGCTGCACAGTTAAGTTTGCTGCCTTGCTACGAATATAATATATGAATTATAATATAGAATTATAGGCTATTATAATTATAGGCAGCTAGCTACGGACATAATAGTATCCTTTGTCTGTTCAGCTGCACAGTTAAGTTCGCTGCCTTGCTACGAACATAATATATGGATCGCCTGCTTAGATGGCTAGTGAAATACTTGCTAGTAAAATAAAAATCGTGATAACAGATAACCTTTATCATTTCCTTTTTGTATAGGAGTGTATAATATAGCCATGGATGGATTTAAATCCCAGCAACAGTATTCTGAATTACTGAGTTATGTTACACCACCTCATACAATTGTGGGATGGACTAGCTTGCTATGTATACAACGAATAACACTGCAAGGTTTAAAATGATGGTGTGTGTGTGAAAGAAATAGTCTTGTCTTGTGGGTACTACAGTAAGTTAATATAGCAAACTAGTCCATCCCACGTTATGGCCTGTTATCTGTGAAATGAACTCTTGTAACGTTACCCACATGAGTTGAGCATAAACACTGTCGGTGACGTTAGCTAGCATTTACATCCATTAAACGCGAAGGCTACTCAAGGAATGTCAGGATATATGATATATCTATTATTATTATGTTTGAAACAGCGAACTTTCCCCCCTCCACTAGCATCACTAACACAATGTAAAATCTAAAACAATTAACAATATAAGCACAGCTCCTATACAAAAAGGAAATGATAATGGTGTTGTCACGATTTTTATTTTACTAGCAGATATTTCACTAGCCATCTAAGCAGGCGATCCATATATTATGTTCGTAGCAAGGCAGCGAACTTAACTGTGCAGCTGAACAGACAAAGGATACTATTATGTCCGTAGCTAGCTGCCTATATAATTATAATAGCCTATAATTCTATATTATAATTCATATATATTATGTTCGTAGCAAGGCAGCTAACTTAACTGTGCAGCTGAACAGACAAAGGATACTATTATGTCCGTAGCTAGCTGCCTATATAATTATAATAGCCTATAATTCTATATTATAATTCATATTATGTTCGTAGCAAGGCAGCGAACTCAACTGTGCAGCTGAACAGACAAAGGATACTAATTATGTCCGTAGCTAGCTGGTTATATAATTATAATAGCCTATAATTCTATATTATAATTCATATTATGTTCGTAGCAAGGCAGCTAACTTAGCTGTACATCTTATTCGTAGCTAAATTACATCACCCTGGACCCATTTTGGTCATCACACAGTCCAACATTCCGATTACATCACCATGTGGACACATTTTGGCAGTGGACGCCATTTTCTCACTCGGGAATGCGAGCACGTCATGTTGGCATAGCAACTGCAGTCCAAAATTCCGATTACATCATAAAAATTCCGATTACATCACCGTGGACACATTTTGGCCGGATGGACGTGATTTGGCATCACACCGCCCCTGTGATGCCACTTCTCTTACTTCATGATTATGCTCAAGTTCAAGCTCTGGTAGTGCTCTCTCTGTGGGGCAAATATCTGTGCAGCAAATATCTCAGGGGGGATAATTTCTCTGTTCACAGGAAACATTCCTGTTCCTCTAAATCCTGCTTGAGTAAGTCGCTCTGGATAAGAGCGTCTGCTAGATGCCTGTAATGTAATGTAATGTTGAGCATTTGCTGTGGTAGCAGTCTTTGCCCATGCTTCTGCGAACAAGGAAAGGAAGAGACACTTTGGCAGCTTCATCCCTGCTGTCTTCCTTGTCCACTTCCATCCAGCTTCAGTCCAGTTATGTTTCAAGCTCTTGAAGAGAGACTTATCTGCTGGTTGAAGTGCATGTGTAGTATGTGAGGGATAACACATGACATGCACAATATGTGCTTTCATGAGGTTGAAGAAATCCAGGTTATATACAGTACATGGCTACTGTGGCAAGGCATCTAATATTCAGATAAAAATGTCCCCCAATGCCTAGCATTTTTTTTTTTTTTTTAAATGTCCCCCCCAATGTTGACTCCATTTACGGCCTTGTACTGCGGCCATCTAAAAGTAAAACATGTGGCATGTTGTCATCTTTTGGCAGGCTTGTCACAAACCGCTGACCCCACTCCAAAAACAGCTGGGCATTGATTCATCCATTATCAAAGGTTCTGACAATGGTATGCTCAGGGCATCCGGTCATCCACTCCATCCACACCCACTTTCCTTTAAAAATGATCATAAATGGCGTGAATTTTCCTGTGGCATTAAAGCTGTGGTTGTCTCACCTTTTTCTCCAGAAGTAACCTAAAAGCATGGTTTGCCAACTTCTCCAATAACTTTCGAAGATGCAAAGTTGTCTTTTAGGCCTGACTCATCACAATTCCATAGGTGAGAGGGTCTGTCGATGATGTCTAACTCTGAAAGTAGCGAGGTATACTGCTGTCTGCAGGATTCATTCCAGCTGCCCTCGCAGCAGAGAGGGACCCTGGCTTCCCCAAGCTGAGGCCTTTGTTTCTTCTCAGAGAGCCCTCCAACCAGTAATAGCCTGCTTGTTTCTTAACATCAGAAAATCCCTCGATGCTGTTGTTTTTGACATATTGATAAGCTATTTCTTGAATGTACGCACGTTTCAGTGGGAATCCTCTCTGTGCTAGCAGCTTTATAAGGTTGGTGAGCTCTGTCTCACTGTCCTGCGAGAACATCTACCTGCATAGTGCCTTGAGCCTTTCACTATCCCCTTTACGCGCCTTTAGAGCATGGATTTGGGGATGTTCCAGGCTCTGGCCAGCAACCTCAGTCCGGGACTCTTTCCTGCATTCACTTGTTTTTTAAACTCCTCTATCTCTCCTCTCCTTCTCTCTTCCCTCCACTGATTTATTTTTCTTCCTTTTCTTCCACTTTCCTTTTCCTTTCCTCTCTTATCACTTCACTGTCCGGCCTTCCTCTGATCTTTATTTTTGTCATTAGGTGCCATTGTATCTGAAATTAATCAAAAGTTTACACCTGCTTGAAACCAGATTATTCATGATTATCCATGCTTGAAACTATATAAACTTGTCTATAAACGCTTAATATTCAATTATATGACACATTCTACCTGACAGCTATAGCTTGAATGGGACATAGCTGTATCCCACTCTGGCTGAAAACCTTTGTTCCATTCAAGCTATAGCTGTCAGGTATAGTGGGACAGTGAAATAAATCAGTTTTTCATAAAATCTAGTGCCAATTTGGAAACAATATTTATTATTTTTTTAAATCACTTTTCATTCAACACCAAAATTAAGGTTGTTGCACAAAAAATGACAGATATACAGCCTTATAATTTTAGAATAGCTTTCCATATGCCAGCATGCTTACCATGTCATTAAACCGCTCAGCTGATTTTAAAAACGAGACCACACCCACTGCAGTGATGTCACACCAATCAAAACATTTATTTTATGTTCAGCACGTATACAGCTACAATTCAGTAACATCTGTTGTTATTGGCTTGCAAAATTACCACAATACAATACCAATTTGCTTAAGTGTCCCACTCAACCTGATGTCCCACTCAACCTGAGTCACCCTACGGCCATTCTTTCTTATGCAATGGTCTGTTGTTTTAGGTATCTCTGTTATTGGCTCTGTGGTGTTTGCATCGTTGCTCAGCTCATTTTCACATGTTTTGTTTTGTTCTTTCAGAGACCGGTAACAACTGTCACCTCTTTCTTCTGTAGGTTACATCCTCTGCTGTCTGGACCTTGTACGATCTCTGAGCAATGATCTATAGCACCCTATCCTCAAGCCCCACTGTTGGCCATCATGTATTCTCACTCTATCATTAGGTTTCAGTTCTTTCAGTACTTTTACCTCTATAAAAATATATTTTCGTTTTTTCTCTAGAATATCTTTGTTTGTTTTACTGTCATTCTGTTTCCTTTTAAAAACAGTTCTGCTGGTGACTGACCATGTGGCAGTGGAGTTGACCTGTAGTTTAATAATGCTTGGTAGGAATTGTCTTTGAGCCAACTGCTTTCTTGATGAGCAATTTCATAATTTTCTCTCCATTTTTGTCATTGAGATCACATGTCAGAAATCATGTCTTTACAAAACCTCATAACTGCACAGTTAAACTGAGGGGCATTATCATTACCACATTGGCTATTCCATAATGTGCAAAATTGACTTAATATGCTTTATGACCTGAGATGCTGTGGTATCCAACAACCATGCCATATCTGAGTAATATGAGTAGTCATCAACTAACAGTACATAGTTTTTTCCCTCCGTGTGAACAAGTCAGTGCCTACTTTGCCCCATGGTTCAAGGACTTCCTTGTCCTCTTCACAGGCTAGGCTCTTTGCATGGTTTTGTTCTGAGGTTTTGGCAGGTGCCACATCATCTTATTGATTTCTGTATGTCTACACTCATGTTTAGCCAGTATAACACAGCTTTGACTCATCTCTTCGACTTCTCCATGCAACATGTTTTGTTGTAACACTTTTGGAATTACAATCCTAGAGCCCTTAAACAATATTCCATCCAGCACTGACAACTCATCTCTGTACTGTGCATACAGTGAAGTTACAGAATGTACTGGCCAGCCCTGTGTAATTGCTTGCATGACCCTTTTTAGAGTTCCATCCTTGTCTGTAGCTCTAACTATCACTATCCACATCTCATCAGAGACAGGGCAGCTTTTTCTGATCAGTTTGACATGGATAGTTTCTTCAATCTCTAGGTTGTGTGTTTGCTAACCCTTTATTCGCAGTTGTTACCAGTGGTTTGTGATCAGTTTCTGCCCAAACATTTTTGCCATAGATGTACAAATGGGATTTCTCACACCACTGGAGACTGGGGGACACTAGAGGAAAAAAAACAGAGGCTTGAGAAAAACAACACAACTAGAGGCTTGAGAAAAAACTACTAGAGGCCTGAGAAAAAACTAGAGGCTTGAGAAAACACAACTAAAGACTAAAAACTTTGTCTCCACTGGGTCCATAGTGATGGCTGAAGCTTGTTGTCAGAAGGGGCATCGAAAACGGACGGAAGTGCAGGAAAAATGAAACAAAGGCAGGATTCCAAAATGAACAGATTATTTAATTAACTCAAACAACAAAGTCAAACACAGGAACTAAATAAAACACTGGGCAAAACATTAAAATAGGAACTCGAAAAGGCAGGGAAAAACCACAAAGGACCACTGACACAAGGAAACAAACCTTGCAACAAAAATTCAAGCCTCAGCACAGAACACAAAACACAGGCAACTTAAATAGACAAGAGACAAGAGAAACACAATAAAACAATTAAACAATTAGACTGACAATCAGGGGAACACAAATGCCGCCCTCTGGCGGCGAGCGGGAACCGTGACAGTATTGTTGCAATAACACAGCTCCTATTGCTGCCTTGGATGCATCTCCTGAGATTTTAGTCTCATGTTTGCTCTTCAAACTCTTTCTGGTGGTTACTAGTCCAGTCCCACTCAGTTATTTTGCACAGCAGACTTCTGAATTGGGTTGTGTGGCTTGCCAAATTTGGTATAAAGTTTATCATGCCAATACATTTCTGTATGCCTTCAATATCAGTGGGTGGTGACATGTTTATAATGGCAGCAACTACTCTGGTTAATTTGAACATCTTCTTGTTGTGTTAATTTATCTCCTAAGAGAGTGATTTCTGTTTTTCTGTATTGGCATTTGCCTGCATTTAGTTTTAGTCCATTTGCTCTGGCTGTGTCTACTGTCATTTTAAATCTCTGGTCGTGCTCTTCTAGTGTCTTATCCCAAATGAGAACACCTTGGTGCCTGGCACCTTTGTAAAGATTTGCTGAACTGTTCTACGGAAGACCTTAGGCAAGGAGGCCAGACTGAATGGTAACCTTTTAGAAAAGCACCTTCCAAACACAGTATTAAATGTACAAAGCCTGGTGCTTTCCTTGTCTAGACAGATTTGCCAAAACCCTGCTGAAGCATCTAGTTTTGAGAAGTATTTGGCCTCTGCAATGTCACCAAACATGTCTCTCCTATTGGGTAATTGGTAGTGTTCTTTTCACATATTTGTTTAGTTCTTTTGGATCAACGCATACCCTAAGTGAGGGCCTTTCTTCTCTACAATCACTAGAGTGTACCCACTCAGTAGGCCCTTCCACTTTTTCAGAGATGTCAAGGTATTTTAACATTAGCCAGCATTAGCTACTGTTGACTAGCTATGCTGCTCTGACTAGCTAATTTTGGTTGTCCTGTCTTGAATTCAAATTCGAATACTCCCAGTACCATTCTGTGTTTCTGTTAAACTTAATAAAGAAAATCATAGAGTTTAAACTCAATGTATAGACTTTATTATGGAGCTAACAGTGTGGCCTCTCGCTCTGAGAGCCAGCATTCAAGAGTGCATGACGCAATATGCAAATGAATCACCTGTGAGTGTATGATTGCTATATTTGTATATTTGTTTTTTGTTTAATGTCTTGTTTCTAACATACTTAATATATATCTTTAATCTTAAATCTGAAGTTAGTTTTGCCTTTGGGGTTGATTACACCAGTTTACTGTTCGATTATCCTATCAAATAATTTGGAGATTAAAATTAGAATTATCTTTAATAATAATTGATCATACATTTTTATACATGTAGGGCATTTAGGAATCTTCTGTTCCTTGTTCCCTTGGGTTATATTTCAGAATGGTAACATATTATAAGGAGATAATTAATAGTAGGCTGGATTCAGAATTTATTAATAATATTAATATTTATTAATAAATTCTGGGTTTTTTGACAAAATTCTACTTGCCCAACAACTGGTTACAAGCAATGCAATTTAGTTTCTGCAACTTAAATGCTTCCATTGTTTGAACTTCCATTTCCATTTAATCTCACTGAATTCTACCATATTAATCATTTGACAAGCAGTCTCTGCCTAAAATTAAACTAAATCTAAAGTTCCGCTAATAACTTGATACATTTTGGTCAGTACTCAAACTTAAAGGCAAGTCAGACTGAAAAGCAGTCTCAGAGATGCATCAGCTCCAATGCAAATGACAGCAATGGATATACAACACAGCACCTCTGTGTTACTAACAAGCACCCAGACATCAGATTAACAAAACCATACTTCCTTTGGTTAAAGGCACTGCCTTTAAGACCGATCATGAATGTCCCACTAAAAAGGGAAGTAAAAAAGTTTGAATAAGTTGAGGAATTTATTTGGAAACTGGACATGTGAAACCCAACATTGGGTGGACACCTTTAATGCAATCAAACAGTTTACTACAGGAAAACATATTACAAGTGTTTCAAGAATTTCAGAATAATTAAAATACACACGCATGGGCACACGCGCACACGCACGCACACACACACAAAACTCCCACTCCAACATCTGGACACTAAAGGCAATCTCCATTTAACCAATTATCACATCCAGAGGAATTCCAAGCACAATTACCCACAGTGGAATAAATTTACCTAATGTAAAACATAAAAATGGGGAATTCAATAAAGTCTCAAATATTTCATGAACATTTAAAAAAAATTATAAATAAAATTGGTGAAAAACAAAACCAAAACAAAGCGATTTCCATGTCTTCTTACAGGCAGTTCCCCCACATTCATGTAGAAATTGGATCAGATCAGTCCTATAGTCAATTCTCCAACACAAGGTAATCACAAGGAGATGACTTTGGCCAATCAAAAAGAATAAAAAATAATTTAAAAATTGTTTATCTAAATACACACAGAACAGACAAATCACGTACAACGTACCGCATTTACAAGAGAGTGACTACCAAACAGACAACTGTACACGTTTTAGAGATAAGACCATAATAATTACGGAACGTTTAATTTTTTTTAAACATTTTTCTTTGTACATTTTTGTTGTTTTTGTGTTTGTTTCCCATTCAGCAACAAGATATTTCCTCCTTTATTTTGTGGAGAGGATGAGGGCCACGATGAGCCCATAAAGCCCCAAGACCTCTGCGAAAATTAGGATGAGGATCATTCCAACGAATAACCTGGGCTGCTGCGCTGTGCCCCTGACTCCAGCGTCCCCCACGATGCCGATGGCAAAGCCAGCAGCCAGGCCGCTCAGACCCACACTCAGACCTGCTCCCAGGTGGAGGAAACTCCTACAGGGGGGTGACAGAGGGAGGGGGTGAATTAGCTGCTCACATCACACTGATCTCTGCATTCATCACACCAAAACATTCAAGTGCATCTGTGTTCATTATTATTGCAATTATTGCTGATTACCATAAACAACATAATCTCTTTACAACATTTATGTAACAATATTATCAACAATGTTATGAACTGACATCAATTCATTTAATTTTGAGAAACTGCTAAATGCATGCATTTCTGTGACTGAAAGGTGTTTCAAGGGCATAGCTGGCAAATTGAATCTCAGCAAAATGTACTTGAGATTTTTATTTTTATATGAAAACTTTATTCAAGTTTGACTAATTTTCCATTCGTACTGGACTGACTCACTGTGTCAAACACTTACTTGTAAAGAGTAATTTTATCTGAGATGCTGTTGGCAATTAGCACTGCGACCACCAGCCCATAGATGGCTATGATACCTGCCATGACCACAGGAATGATGGACTTCATGATCAACTCCGGTCGCATTACTGACATGGCAGCGATGCCTGTGCCACTCTTAGCAGTGCCATACGCTGCCCCCAAGGCTGCAGGAAAGAGGAGGTGAAAGAGTTGTTTTTTTATTATTACAAGCTATTATCATTTTATTATATTGTTATTATTATTATTATAAGCTATGTCGCAACATTTATATCATTCTTTACATTGTTCTGTTGGAGGGCATCCTCAAGTCTTGTGTGAATAAAAGTTGGTGAACATAACGTATGCCATTTAACAGCTTTTATCCAAAGTTTTAAAGTTTGACATTGCAGAAGTAGACATTGTTAAATGCTGTACTCCAGCACTGTATTGAATAAAATATGGTCTCCTCATCTCTGACTCAAATGATTCCTGCTCCTGGAGGTGAGAATAGAATATTGTTCAATACACTGAACAGAGCACCATTCAAAGATCTATCAATGCAACATACCACTGCAGGAGTTACAGCCACCTTGTTAGCCAATCGATAGACTAATCTGCCATGAGGGAAATCCCAGTCTCTGCTACTGCCCTCATGCACGCAAACCTTTTACAAGCAATAAATATGCCAAATCTGTTGTTCTGCAGTTGTCTTTCTGACCTCAGGCCAGTGTCAATTTCAACAGCCAGTCTTCAGCCAGCCAGGCTTTCAGTCTCAATCCTCATTCCTCCAATGCGCTCAAATGTTTACACTACCGGTCAAAAGTTTGAGCACACCTGCTGGAAACTAGGTTTATCTCATAATTGACAATGCTTTACACCGTATACATTTCTGTAAATACTTTAAAATGACAAAAAACACATGTAACAATGAACAAAATGAACATCAAAGAAATGTTCAAGAAAATTATATTGAAAATTGAATCTTGGATTCCTCAAAATAGCCACCCTTTGCCGTGATAACAGCCTCACAAACACGGGCCATTCGGTTAATACGTTTCAGCAGGAAATCACCCGATATGTCTTCCCAGCTCTCCTGCAGCAATTCCCAGAGAAACTTGTGGGTTGCTTTACTTTGACTCTTCTGTCCAGTTTGTCGCATACAATTTCTATGGGATTGAGGTCTGGACACTGGGCAGGCCAGGTCATCAATTTGAGTTGTCCTTCACGTTCCTCCTTCACCAGGTAGTTCTTGCAAAACTTCAAGGTGTGTTTCGGGTCGTTATCTTGCTGAAGAATGAAGGAGTGCCCGATTAGCCATAGTCCAGATGGAAGGTGTACTCAAACTTTTGACCGGTAGTGTATATTGGGAGAGCAGATGTGTCTGTGCATTTGTGACCCTGGGGAACTGCTCAAGCTACAAGGCAGCCAGTTCAATCACCACCCCTACTTCTTCATTCAAGCCTGGTTCATGCAGAGAGGCTAGTGTCTTATATCAGAGGATGAAAAAAAGGCTGAACAATCTAACACTGCAGGAAATGGTAGGAATAAACAGTTTTTCACCTTTTAGCACTACGTGGAATCTACGCAAGTATACAATAAAAATATTTTCCTCTGCAAAGAAATGATCAATTTCAAAATTTAAAAAACATCCTCAAGGTCACTGGGGACATTTGCTCTCAAAATCATACTAGTAACCAAATCGGAGCTCCTAGTTTCTGGCTGTACTGCACTGCTTCTTTCAGGCAGTGTTTCATATCATTAGCCAGCATACTGGGTATCTTGGGAGACATACACATACCGTAGCTACCTTTTCACAACAGAACATAAAGTTATTTAGAGAATAAAAAATAAATGAAAATTCTCAATTCTATTTGATGGGTCTTGCCATAAAAAGTAGCACTTTAAGGATGATAAAAATGACAAGGACACCAGCCAAATAAATTACTGATTAAATATCTGAATATTGCCAACCTGTCAAATTCATATAAAAATACATAATGACAAGAACAGGCCATTCGGCCAATCTAGGCTCCTCATTCACCTGGAGAATATCCAGTACTGCCTCAAGCCTGGACGTGAATACCTCAAGTATCTTTGCTTATATTACATAACCTGGCAAGCTGTTCCACGCATTGACAATTCTCTGTGTTAAAAAAAGCACTTCTTGATATCAGTTCAGAATTTACCTTGAACTATCAGTTCTTTAGACTAGGAAAAGACAAGTATAGATGGGCCGAACAGCCTGTTCTCATCATTATGAAACTATTTATTGCAATCCCTACATCCCAAAATGTTTGGTCCCCTGGAAATTCTTTGAGACTGATTGGAGCCAAAGAACAAGATATTAAACTGATGGGCCTAACCACAAGCCTGTTAACAGAGAATAGGAGAAACAATAACAAAAAGGGGGAAAACAGAAAATATCACCCAACGGGTGACTGATGTTCTGAACCATTTATTAAACGGCTAGAAGAGCCAAATAACCAGCGAAGAAAATGAAACCCCACAGTCCACAGACTGCCTAAAACACAAACCAACTAGGAGGAGCTTTTCCTAAATCAGGTAACATAAAAGAGATCCTACATTTACTAAATGAGATTCTTGATCCTAAAGTAAGTGCTTTTAGTAAATCCCTCCCAATAACAAAAAAATGGGGTTTATTTCAGCACTGGTGGTAAGTCAGGGAAACATTGACAATAACAAAAAAGAAATTTCAGCCCTGTTAAGTTAAGTTCCTTGACTTGACAACTGACAGACCTGACACTTATTAGGAACTTAATTAACCCTACTCTTTAATGTTAAAATATCTCAACATATCACTTGTTCAGTGGTGCATCTTTGTGTTAACCCTTTGGTGACTTCCCTTAAAATTCACTTTTATTGGGAGTTTTAAAAATGAGGATATATCTTCTGAAGTATACAGCCTATTGTATGAAATACATAATTTTAAAGGTTAATAAATAGACATCATGTTTTAAAAATAGTTTTATTATATAAATTATTCTAATTTGCATATAATTAAATTTGAGGAGGGAGGAGGGTGAGCCGGGTCGAGTTCCCCGTGAAGCACATAAGGGTGTCTCCAGAATGTGGATGGGCAAATTCCGTCTCGAATGAGGTGGTGTTCGCTTCCCATGAAGAATTTGCTTGTCAAGTAGAGACAAGCGGCAGATTCGTGTGGGGAGGGTAAATAGAAATAAATAGAGGGTGTAATTGGCTACTGCTCAGTATTCAAAAAATGTCAATCAATTCAATGTTCAACACATAAATATGTAAATGGTCATTTTTTGTGGACAGTCCTTGCTGTACCATACTTTTTTTTGGTTTTGAGTGCAGTGAAAGAATACTCCACACTGAGGTGCACTGAAGTATGAAACCACTTTCAGCACTTGCTTGTTGGTTTCATAGCATACCTTACAATTCATTTTAGCCTCTGCGAACTGGGAAATGTGAGCCGTTTCAAAGCTACCTGGTTCTTTGGAAAAATGATTGAACACTGGTGGGTTACCATATTCATCAATATTAACAAGCTGTCTCACCAGCTCTTCTCTGAACTCTGTTGTTGGTAATTCCTTTGGGTGCTTTAGCTCCTCAACATCAGAATGTTCAGCACGGTGTAGCTGAAATAATATGAAGTCATTGACGAGTTATATCTATCATGTAAAACAAAAGGGTCTTCCACCACCACCTACACTTTCTTAGAGCTGTGTTCTGACCAATTATTTGGTCAGGCCGATCAACACCATTCAAAAAGCTATTGTAATCATCTATAGCCTTGGGCTGTCTAACTCTAATATTCTGCCATCTGTTGTCAACCTTTTCCTTTGTCTGACATAACAAGATCATTGGCATTGTGGTTGTCAAAACGGTAACTGGTCTGTTATCCTTACACTGTTGAACTAAGCAGGATCTTAGATAATAGATTACAGGAAGAAGAAGACAGACATCCCACCACTAACCATCAGCGGGGTCTGTGTGGAGAGGGCGGCGGACTTCCGCTTCCTGGGAGTCTACATGGAGGAGGGCCTGACCTGGGGTGTGAACACCGCTGAGCTGCTGAAAAAGGCCCAGCAGAGACTGTACTTCCTGAGGGTGCTCAGGAGGAACAACATCACACAGAGACTGCTGGTGTCCTTCTACCGGTGCACTATCGAGAGCATACTGACGTACTGTATATGTGTGTGGTACACCAGCTGCACAGCGGCTCAGAGGAAAGCGCTCAGAGGGTCATCAACACGGCCCAGAAGATCGTCGGATCCCCTCTCTCACACTGGAAGAACTACATAGTTCCCGCTATCTCACAAGAGCTGTGAACATCACAAAGGACACTTCCCACCCTGGACACTCCCTGTTTGAACTGTTGCCGTCAGGCAGACGGTACAGATCCATTAAAGCACGAACAAACAGACTCAAAAACAGTTTCTACCCATCAACAATAACTACACTTAATGCAGCTACAAAATAACCTGTGATACATGTCTGAAGTGCAATACTTATCTTAAAGTGCAATAAGGGAATGTGCAATGACGGAGAATGTTTGAATGTGTGGTTGTGTGTGTTTCACTTAGTATTTATCCCAGATATATTACTCTGTAAATTCTGTAAATTACTGATACTTTTTTTTATTCGTACATGTCTTTATATACTGTTGTAATTTTGCACTGACTGGTTGGCATTTCAATTTCGTTGTACGTGTTACAATGACAAATAAAGGATCTATCTATCTATCTATCTATCTATCTATCCCTTACCCACCTCATTGCTCCTCATTTCCATGGACTCAGGGAATGCTCTCGTACATTCGGCTACTGTTCCACAAGAAATCATAAGGTTGAAGAGGTACATGTGATACCCTCGGTTTATCAGTGGGCATGCACGTTTCATGACATCATATCCCAAACCATTTTAACTTGGGCCCTGTTCAGCATTTCTATGGACTGTATACATGTCAGAATTGTACACCGGCTATAGGTAGAGGTACTGCTCCCCCATACCTCCAGTCACTCATCACTCCCTACACCCCGCCCAGACCCCTCCGCTCCGCCTCCGCTGGCAAACTGACTGCCCCATCCCTCCGGGCGCCTGGCAGCCGCTCCTCGCGGTCTCGCCTCTTCTCTGTCCTGGTCCCTCGCTGGTGGAACGACCTCCCGCAATCAGTCAGGACTGCGGAATCACTTCCAATCTTCCGCAAGAGACTCAAAACCCACCTCTTCAGACTCCACTACCACTGAACACTGTCCATCTAGTCAATCTGTCGTCACCACTGTTTACTTGTTCTACACTATTTAAAAATAATAATAATAATAAAATAAAAAACCCACTAACCTTTTCTTTCCCAGTGTTACAGGTATGATACGCAGACACCTGCAATGATGTCTATTGCTGTTTTACTGCACTGATCTTGTGCGCTAACTATGATTGTTCTTACCTTGTATTAATGCACATCTTGTAAGTCGCTCTGGATAAGAGCGTCTGCTAAATGCTTAAAATGTAAAATGTACACCGATTTGCACTATAAGCAAGAACACAGTTTTATCTCCCATTTTGTACTGCCAAAGTCCAGAGCGATGCTCGGATTTGACCATCCTCTTATCCATGGCCACTTTCTGACAAGGTTGGTACAAGTCCTTGCATTTGTTTTTGAATTAATTAAAAAAGGTACTGACTTCACAAACTTTATCATTCTATTATTCTGGGTCAACAACATGTAACATACCCATCAAAGGCTTCACCTGTCTCTACTCAATGTCTCTAGCCCAAAGACAATGGTGTTTTTTTGCTCCAATAACGATGGAAAGAGCTAACTGTTACCAGACGACAGTATAACATCAAAGAAATGAGTTTTGCAATTTCATCAAGTGTTGTTTACTTCCATGCACCATGCTTGTCACCATAGTATGGCTTGTTCACAATGCTTTCCCAAACACAGGAATTTGTGTGGTTGCAGATCTGTAGGATAAGTTAATCTGTAAAGAACAGCTTGAAAAAGTAAATTGCCCTGGTCATATCAGCCCTGAGGACTAGCATATTCAGGTGAAGACCAGAGGTCGTATGTACAAAGATTCTAAAACAAACATGCCAAGCTTTGGAACGTTATGACCCAGTGGAATACTTTAGAATGGACCACAGTCAGGAATCTGGTTTATAAATGTATCTATCTTGTTTATAAAAAATGTAAAAAATACCTCACACTTCAAAGGAGACCAGTCCTGTATTGTATTAGAGGATGGGTGTATAGTACGACTTACAGTGCTAAACAATGCTCTTCGGTTATTCTTGTTGTTGGTAAGGAGTTGAAAATACTCGGATTTTGCAGTTCACAGCTTCGTTGTAGTTTAACCAATTTAAAAATAATGAATTTTGTTCCATTTATTTTCTCTATTCTACTAAGTGAGGGTAACAGCAAATCAAAAATAATGCTTAGGTGGTCAGAGAAAATGATGTCCTTTTTTGACAGGTAACTTATGAAAAGACCATGAGTTAAAACCAGATGAAGAGTGTGGCCCTGAGAGTGAGTAGGCCCAGTTACAGTCAGGTCCATAAATATTATTTTAAAAGTTATTGTTATTTTAGCTGTCTACCACCGACTTTTACAGTGCAGACTTTCAGCTTTAATTTCAGGGTATTTACATCCAAATCAGATGAACGGTGTAGGAATTACAGCAGTTGTTATATGTGGTCTCCCCCTTTTTAAGGGACCAAAAGTAATTGTGCAACTGGCTGCTCAACTGTTCCATGGCCAAGTGTGTGTTATTCCCTCATTATTTCATTTACAAGTAAGCAGATAAAAGGTCTAGAGTTGATTAGAGCTGATTTCAAGTGTGGCATTTGCTTTTGGAATCTGTTGCTGTTAACTCTCAATATGAAGTCCAAAGAGCTGTCACTGCCAGTGAAGCCAGCCATCATTAGGCAGAAAAATCTAAACAAACCCCTCAGAGATAGAAAAAACTATTTGGTACATTCTCAAAAAGAAAGAACGCACTGGAACACCAACAGGCCCAGAAGACCATGGAAAACAACAATGACAGAATAATTATTTCCCTGGTGAAGAAAAACCCCTTCACAACAGTTGGCCAGATCAAGAACACCCTCCAGGAGGTAGGCGTATCTGTATCAAAGTCAACAATCAAGAGAAGACTTCACCAGAGTAAATACAGAGGGTTTACCACAATCTGTAAACCATTGGTAAACCTCAAAAACAGGAAGACCAGATTAGAGTTTGGCAAAAAACATTTTTAAAGCCTGTACAGTTCTGGAACATCCTATGGACAAAGAGACAAATATCAACTTGTACCAGAATGATGGGAAGAGAAGAGTATGGAGAAGGGAAGGAACTGCTCATGATCCGAAGCATACCACCTCATCTGTGAAGCATGGTGGAGGTAGTGTTATGGCGTGGGCATGTATGGCTGCTAATGGAACTGGTTCCCTTGTATTTATTGATGATGTGACTGCTGACAAAAGCAGCAGGATGAATTCTGAAGTGTATAGGGCTATATTATCTGCTCAGATTCAGCCAAATTCTTCAAAACTCATTGGACGGTGCTTCACAGTGCAGATGGACAATGACCCGAAGCATACTGTGAAAGCAACCAAAGACTTTTTAAGGCAAAGGAGTGGAATGTTCTGAAATGGCAATCAATCACCTGATCTGAATCCAATTGAGCATGCATTTCACTTGCTGAAGGCAAAACACCCCAAGAACAAGCAGGAAATGAAGACAGCAGCAGTAAAGGCCTGGCAGAGCATCACCAGGAAAGAAACCCAACATCTGGTGATGTCTATGGCTTCCAGACTTCAGGCAGTCATTGACTGCAAAGGATTTGCAACCAAGTATTAAAAATGACAATTTAATTTATCATTATGTTAGTTTGTCCAATTACTTTTGAGCCCCTAAAATTGGAGGGGCTATACATAAAAATGGTTGTAATTCCTTGATAAAGTCCTTTGCTCATAGTGGTGACAGATCAGGCAGTAATAGCAATCACTTAGCTAATGCAAGCTAATTTATAGTTTGCTACATAGCCACTTAGTTAGCTAACTACCTTGTCCATTTGCATGTCCACAATATACATTGGTACGCTAGTCCAGCTAGGTAATGTTCGGTAGCTAGCTAGTCTCAGCTGGTTTGGCAGCTAAAGTTAGGTGCTAGCTAGGTAGCAGTATCGAAATATAGCTCGCTAGGTGGTGTACTAGACACAATCATGATTTTCTGAATCGCTCTATAAACATTTTTACCAACAAAATCACTTTGCATGTGCAATAATGTACTTCTGTAGACTGATATTTAACATTACTAAGTAACTTGTAGCTTACTATGACCATGTTGTCACCCCAAATTTAAAAAAAACTATTGCTAGCTTACTGCCAGGTCCACCTTTTCAATACATTTTAACTATGAAATAACCATAGGCGATATCCTTGACAACAATGGTATGCAAGGTGTAATTTATGCTCTAACAATGAAATAGGCACAGGTACATGAAGAAATCCAAAACAAATATTCAAACAATTGCCAGCATTGTTGTTTAGAACTTACATCAAAGCTAGCAAGGAAAGGTGCGTGCTCCTTTTTATGCACCCCAGGCACAATTTAGAACGTCACCGCAGCGAGCAACGAAGGAGGAGCAATTGAGCACTTAAATGGAGGTAAAAACATTTGCCATTCAAACTGTCAACAGGAGAGCATGGCAGAACCAGTGTGTTGGCCATGTGCTTGTTGACATCAAACATGCCGCTTTTGCCATGGATACTGAACGGGGTAAGCTGGTCCCATTAGATGTCTTGATAAAATGGCAAATTAATTAATAAACATTGTTATATTAAAGAGAAACACACCTAATTTAGAAGTGTAATTCTCCACCTTGTCGAATGCACATTTCACCACGATTTGAAACCTTTCCCAAATTTTGGTTTTATTCATTTGAATGGTTTTAGCCAAGTGTGGTGACCATTCAATGATAAAAGAGAATGCTCCGATTTCTCAAATTTTATGTTTTTCCCTTACATAAAAAAAAAGTGATTTGTAACAGACTTGCATTCAGCCATTGTGCTCTGCCATGTTTGTTTTGTATTTTCTGTGAAACCGAGGCGGCCACTCTACCAAGTGGTATTTTGTAAAGGGGTTCCAGGGTGTACTATTGGGCTGTACCATTGGAAATCAAACAGTTTACTGAAATGTATTTTACTACTGTTCTGAACCCTACCGATTGTTGAAAAGTGAATTGTGTTTGATAATGCATATTTAATTATAATTTATTCTTATTGCAGTAAGCATACTTTGAGAAAAAGAACAAAATATTGTAATGTGTAACATGTATCACCTCTTGATTGCCCAAAGGCTGAAAATAATGTGATGATATTTAGGCCATATCACCCACCGTTATGTATAAATATAAAACCTGCTACTCAGCTCCAGTAAGTTCATGGTGTTTTCAGTTGAGCAAGAGTACTCCTGTCAAAATCCAGATTTGTATATCACATTTGTGCAAGAGGATGAAACCAACCACACATGTGGTCAATGATGTTTTGTGGTCATTTCTGATGTAATTTCTGAGTGTGGCAAGGCTACGGTAGCTATATATTCTATTCTATTCTATAATGCTGGATCATGCTACATTTTCCTGAAAGCGATCTCCTGGATATAAAACAATTGTTCCTACCTATAGGAGTGTAACCCCTGCACAGTAACATATATTTTATCATCTGCAGTTTGAGCTGGTAAGAAAAGTTAAGGTTAACCATTTGAAAATACATGGAAAATAGCCCTTACTTGCTCCAAGAATTTGATTTTGAAAACATAGCTGTGCTAAATTTCCATAGAATATGATGTAGTTCTTTAAGAAAGCTATGAGTTTTTGTACAGTATTTCCACCTGTCTTCCGCCTGTGTTTTAGAAGCGTACATTAAAATGTAAGCCAGTTGTTTTTCCCCTCTGTTTGGGGTGATATAGATGTAAATTACTTCACTTTTCAAAGGGGCTGAATATGTGTACGTGCTCCCGTAGTAGCCAGTAGCAGTGTTGGTATGGGGGACAGGGTGGGAGTTGCGGGACTGTCTGTCAATCAGGCTACAAGCATATCATTACCACACCCATCCTGTATTTTCCAGGTGAAAAAATGAAAACTTTAAAAATGTTACCCTATATTAACCCTATGCAAGTACTCCCTTAAAAAAGTCAATAAATGCCTTTGATGTTAAATAGTGTGGAATGTGCACACTGCTAAGCTTCCTTATTGTTAAAGATAAAGGTACACTGTAGCAAACACATGACTTCAGAGAATAAAATCACAATGTGACTCAGGGTCAGCAGACACACATGCATTGCTCCCAAATGATGTGCAAGCAAGGCTTCAAGAACCAATGAACAGAGGGAAATTCCACACACTGTCAATCATTGACTGATCTGAACCAATAAGTAAAAAGTCGTTTTGTAGTTGGACTATTTGATACAAGTGAGTAATTGACTATACGGGACTAAGTTAATTGATCTTCTAATTACCCACCACCCCAACAAGTGAAGGAGTGAAAATGTCACTATACCATGTGGAAATGTGGGTAACATGGGAAGAAAACTGGCAACAGAAACAAGAGCAAGACTGTTTTCTATAATTTAGAAGTACTGTTAGTAATGTGCTTTCCATGCACACCAGGGTGAAACAGGACTAATTCAACAAACACCTCGAGCATTAGAAGTGGACGCATCACAAACAGCTTTGACACCGTTCTACAGTATTTCTCACTAGATTCATGTACCAACGTTTGCAATAAGTTGCACGACGGGTACGAAAATGGCTTCTTCTGCTCCGATCAGTCATTGCCCTGTAATTGTATGGTCTAACTTAATACGGCGATTCCCCTATCCTCAAAAACGACCGCTGGCTGCGTCAAATTAATGATTGGAATACGAAATTAATAGGAATTAAAGTACGTCAGTCGAAAGGCGGCCAGCTCCAAAACTTCCCGATAGTTGGTAACGTTAGAGTACTGGCTAGTCTATATAATTTACAATCCAGCGAATGCTAACTACTCATTTTTACCTTCGACAGTTTTCATCCCTTTACAACGTCATTATCTAGTAATCTCGCATATTTGGCGTACTACATAATTAGCGAACAACTGGGTATGTAGTTCGCTAGCTGGTTCGTTTGTTACTCGGCTATCAGTACAATATGACGAACTAGTTAGTATAGCGGTCAATGAAAATACATTCTCGTTAGTTTTCTAAGTTAACGTTGGCACCAAAGCGCCAACACTGCGAGCCATCAAGCACCACAAATACACAGCTACTTCGCTCACCAAACATGCCACATTGATTAGATATATTAGCCACACGATAATTGCCTATGTTAGCTAGCATACGAGCTGTCGAACACAAATTCACATAAAACATAATTGCGTCAATGGCGACGTCATCTAAGAAGTTACATGCAAATAATATCATCCCTTCCCCCATCCAACTACCTAGAAAGCTGCACCATCACCATAACGCAGTGTACCATTAACGCAATCTCTTACAGATAAACAATAATTCGTAAAAAGTACGAAAGTGCAACAGCGCACGTACATCTCAGCTATAGAACAGAATTGACAGCAGAAAATATGAATGAGGTTTTTAATTACCGCTGAAAACCATAGCCGCAGAGGCACCCATCACTGCGAAGAATGGGGAGTACTCGGGGCTATTGGTGGACATTCTTTCTCGCTCACAAGCACAGCAAAAGAGAGTACACAAACCGTGGTCGTCGCTTCGATTTAAATCGTTACTCTTTAACTAAGAAAACTATTACAATATTTATCAGCATAAAAGCCAATGGCCTTGGAACAGACTGTAACGAGTCACGAATCTGCCTTATTGGTGTATACCGGCGCAGTAGTGGAAAATGGCGAAGTGGAAAATGTCACCTGACTAGCAATTTGGACATAGTCCATCACGTTTTTCTAGGGGTGGGTTGACCGCCTATTTTATTCTTCTGGTGGTATGTCCCGCTGCAGCCAGTCACTGTTAAGTGTGAGGTATCCTGTCTCATGATGATCGTAGATAGGTTGAAAGAATGGAAAGTATTTATTATAGGGCAATTAACGTCATATTGCTGTAAAATAGCCATCTATAGCTATTACGCATGGGGTTAGCTAGCTAACTGTACAATAACACACAGACGATTGTAACTATTCATTTTTCCTTCGATCGTTTTTTTCTCTGTACAGACTAGCTTAGCTATAATCATTTTATCAGCGTACCTTAATAGCCAATGGTTTATGCTCAGTTACGTGTAGGTTTCACCATCAAGCCCGTTTGCGCTGGTGTCGGCAACACCTGCACTGGAACCTGAACATGTGGAGGAACGATGAGTCCAGATTCTGCCTACGGAAGTTGGATTGTAGGGTCAAAGTGTGGAGAAGACGGGGAGAACGCTATGCTGATTGCTGCACCGATAGAGTAACACCTTTTGGTGGAGGCAGTGTGATGGTGTGGGGCGGCATCTCCATCACTGGAAAAACAAGGCTTGTCATCATTGGAGGAAATCTCAATGCAGAGAGATATCGAGATGAGATTCTGCAACCAGTGGCAATCCCATATCTCCACAGTCTGGGACCGAACTCCATCCTCCAAGATGACAACGCTTGCCCCCACAGAGCGGGGTTTATCAGAGACTACCTCCAGAATTTGGGAGTAGAGACAATGGAATGGCCTGCCAACAGTCCTGACCTTAACCCAATTGAACACTTGTGGGATCAGCTTTGGCGTGCTGTTTGTGCTAGAGTGACCAACACAACCACGTTGGCTGACTTGCGACAACTGGTTGAGGAGTGGAATGCCATCCCACAGCAGTGTGTGACCACGCTGGTGACCAGCATGAGGTGCCAGGCTGTTGTGGCTGTGTATGGTTCTTCCACACACTACTGAGGCTCCTGACTGTTTGTTAAATGAATAAATTGTCTTGTCTTGTTTCTTTCTTGTTACTGATAGACTTCAATCATCCAATCCACCAAACAACACCAAACAAGAGTCAATAGCAACAGCAGAATAAGCTGTTTGGCATTGGCAGAGAAGATTTGGCAAATTTTTCATGGGCGCAACCCACATACTCAGCTGTGCTGCTCATCCCACAAATGCATGTTCCTTACAAATGGGGCACCATTTAAAAGGGAAATAAACAGGCTTTCCAACGGTATAAAATGTATTGCCAAGAAGCATTGTTACAACAGAGAAATAATTCTCTACCAAACACAAATTTCCAAACTTTTTGTTCGATGTTTATTTCTTGCTACAGATGCCCCAACACTAAAGACAGGATCAGAATCAGTCGTTACTAGATTTACCTAGATGCCTAACATGTAAAATCTAATCTCTCATCTCTCCAACAGGGGCATATGGAAGCTCCAAATTGTCAGCTGTTGTAAATCAAACCCAGTATTAATGCAACTATCACAATACTTTAAATAAACGTCAAAAAACATGAAAATGAGCAGTACTTTTGTATTTTATTGTCTGGTGGCTTATGGTGGTCCAAAGTCCATTAAGACACTTTATGTTAGTGCCTCCTTAACGTTAACAGTTAACCACATACAATGTCCTCCAGAATTATTGGCACCTTTGGTAAAGAAGAGCAAAAAAGGCAATTTGTTGTTCATCAGCTTGATCTTACACTCAAAATATGAGAGAAATCTAACCTTTAATTGAAGTAAAATTATTAAAAGAAAAAACTATTCCTTATCAACAAATATACATTTTTCTAAAAAACATGTGTCACAATTATTAGCACACCTGCATTTACTACTTTGTGCACCCTCCCCTTAAGATAACAGCACTGAGTCTTCTCCTATAATACTTGATGAGGTGGGAGAACATATAGCAAGGGATCTGAGACCATTCCTCCATACAGAATCACTCCAGATCTTTGGTCTTTGGTCCTTGTTTGTGGACTCTCCTCTTCAGCTCACCCCACAGGTTTTCAATAGGGTTTAGGTCAAGGGACTGGGATGGCCATTGCAAAAGCTTGATTGTGTGGTCAGTGAACCATTTTTATGCGCATTGGATCATTGTTCTGCTGGAAGATCCAGCCACGGCCCAGTTTTAGCCTCCTGACAGAGACAGCCAGACTTTGGTTAATATCTCCATGATGCCGAGTATCCTAACAAGGTTCCCAGGGCCCCACAATTAAACCAGCCCCACAACATCACAGATCCACCACCATAATTCACAGTGGGGATTAGGTTATTTTCTGCATGGCTATCTCTCTTTTTATGCCAAAACCACCTCTGGTGTTTGTTGCCAAAAGCTCTATTTTTGTCTCATCTGATCATAGTACCCGGTTCCACTCAAACTCCAGGCGCTTACGTTTGTGGTTTGACAGCAGAGGCTTTCTTCTTGCAAGCCTTCTTGCAAGCCTAACAAATAGCTTGTGGCATGGAGGTCGCATCTAATTGTAGTTTTGGAGACTTGTTGATCTCAAGATGCAACCAACTTCTGCAATTCTCCAACTGTGATTCTTGGAGACATTTTTTCCTCTCTAACCATCCTCCTCACTGTGCGTGCGGGCAAAATACATTTGCATCCTCTTCCAGGCAGGTTCATCACAGCTCCAGTTGTTTATTCATCACAGCTCCAGTTGTTTAAAACGTCTTAATTATTGCCCTAATAGTGTAGCTATATATGTTTTATAGCCATTGCCTGATTTATGAAGGTCAACAACCTTTTGTCTCATTTCATTTGTATTCTCTGATTTTCCCCATTGATTGATGACTAAGGGAGTTTGGCCTGTATTTCACCTCATATTTATACCATATCATATATATATATAAGTCATGGATGACCACAATGAGTTCCTAAAGACTCATTGGTGAAAAGAAAAAAATATAAATACAATATAAATCAGAATATACTTTATTTAGATAATTGTGACACGTGTTTTTGAGAAGAAAAATAATTTTGATAAGGATTCTTTTTCTTTTAATAATTTTACTTAAATTAAAGGTTAGATTTCTCTGATATTTAGGATCAAGCTGATGAACAACAAATAGATTTTTTCATAGCCCTTTTTCCTCATCTTTATCAAGGGTGCTAATAATTCTAGAGGGCACTATATATATAGTATATAAAAGTGGGTAAAATTTTATTTTCTTACTTCATGGAATCAAAATGGATTTAATTGGGATTTCCTGCCACTGATAAACACAAAATACTCTTTTCAAAATATTCTTGATTAATTACAAATAAAAATCAGTCAATACTTGATTCCATAAGTATTCACCCCCTTTGACTTAAAACTTGAAGCACCTTTAGCTGCAGTTACAGCTGTGAGTGTATTTGTGTAAGCCTCTACCAACTTTGCATATCTGGACACTGCAATATTCGGCCATTCTTCTTCATAAAATTGCTTGAGCTCCATCAGGTTGGATGGGAACCATTGGTGAAGAGCAATTTTCAAAACTTTCCACAGATTCTCAATGGGATTGAGGTCTGAGCTTTGACTGGGCCACTCCAGGACATCAATATTTTGGTTTTTAAAGCTCTTAAATTAGGCTTTTACTGTATGCCCCAGGCCTCTTGCAGACTGCAGCAGGTTTTCTTACAAGATTTGTCTATATCTTGCTCCATCCATTTTGCCCTCTGTTTTGATAGGTTTTCCAGTCCCTGAAGCAGAGAAGCATTCCCATAAGATTAGCAACATGATCTCAGCCTACATGACAGCATAGGTTGTTTGTCAAAATGACTTAAAACAACTCCTATGAGCATTTTGCTGGTTCAGCACTGGTCTAGCACCCCTTATTGGCCAAAGAAGTGGTTTCCTGCCTTTTTTTCCCCAATGCGGGCCTGCTTCCAATGATTCTTTTCTTAACATGGTTGACTTGAGCAGGTACGTCATGACAATCAAGAAATGTGATGTGAAAATGTGAAAGCGCTTCTACACAGGCTTTTCACAAAGGATTCCATTTTAGGATTTTCAGGATCTTTTAAAATTGTATTCACATCTTTAAATAGGATTCCATTTTAGCTAGAAACTTTTCATTTTAGAGATATGCAAAATGCAGATAGTCTTGTCCAAAATTGTATTCACTGCATAAATTGCTTTTTAATTTTTTCTTCCTTTCAGTTACAGTGATTGTAAAATCAATTGATAAACATCACATCTAAGTCTTGCAATAGCTAAAAATAGCCAAATCATCATTCATTTCGACTAGCTAATTCCTCTCAACATTGTTTAAATAGCAACGCCATAGTGAAATAGGGCATTGTCAAAGATACGGACACTATCTGTTAGCTAACTGTACAAGGTGAGAGAAAGGAGGCAAGGAGAAGAAAGGTTTTAGGTAAGAATAAAGAGGGATGGACAGGAAGATACAGAGGGAGTTGAAAGGAGAGTGGACAGAGGGAAGAAAAAGGGTGGAGGGATGGATGAGAGTGATAGATAAATAGGGGGAGGGTAGTGTGGAAAGAAAAGAGAGGAGACTAAGGATGGAGCAGTTTGTTTTAACGCCACCTTGTATCTTGCCTGTGTCACTTCCCCTGCTGAGTGTAAAGCCACAGCAGGCCACTGAAGCATCAATAACATCAAAGTATTGCCCCTTCTTCAAATGGATCTACAAATAAATAAGGCATAGCGGTCTAGTAATATTCTAGGTTGTAAGGAAGGTCTAACTATTGTCAGGCTAGTTGATCCCTAAGATGATATTTGATTTTCATTGATCAACAATAGTAAGATAATGACACTGTGCAATATCCCAATTAGTAATACAATAGTTCATTACACTTAGAAAACAGTTAACCGTCAAGAAAGGAATTGTTATGAAGAATAGAGGGTTTGAAATGCCCTGAAAATGGGCTGCACCTGAAAATGGCTGCCTGGCCCTTTAATTCTTGGGAGCCACTGGAGGAAACAAAAGGACTACAGTTCCCAGCAGCCTGCATTCCCACTTGATGACCATCTGTAGCCCGTAAAGCCTGAGGTCTGATGGCAGCTGAGGCCAATTTGGAGGCATATTTTGTGTCATACTGAGGTAGGTTGGTGTTTTGGAGAGTTGAAGAATTGTTTTCTGGATTGCTGATTGTGTATCAACTTTGGATTGATTGAGGAACTGCATTGGATTTCAATTTTGGATTATGGACTTAGACAAAGAAACAGATTGTGGACTGTATGTATTTGAGTTTCATAAATAATGTTTTAAAATAAAATTATTGTTTTGTTTAAAATGCTGCCTCCAGATTATTTACCTGCCTGTGCCCTCTAAGGTCTGTGAGTGTCACCCCACCCTAAGCAGGTTTATGATGGGACTAATGTACTGGTAAATTGTGTTGGTTTTGATGCCTACTGAATGACACATGGTATTAAAACAAAATTTCAATGGCAAATCAAATCTATGACAATCTAACAATGTGCAGATAATCCAATGTAAGTGGATACATACTGTGGTGTCCCTAGGGCAGGGGTCTTCAACTCCAGGCCTCGAGGTCCGCTGTGTCTGCAGGTATTTGCTCCAACCACGCACTACACCACCTGATTTCACTAATTAGCTCGCCTCCTGGACCAAGGAGGTAAACTAATTATTCTAAATCAGGTGGTGTAGTGCGTGGTTGGAGCAAATACCTGCAGACACAGCGGACCTCGAGGCCTGAGTTGAAGACCCTGCCCTAGGGGTTGGGCGACACGCACAGACCTTGCAGAGGGTGTAGGCAGGTTAAATAACCCAGAGGAGGCAGTATTCAAAACAAAACAATAATTTATTAAACTAATTGACAAACACAAAAAAGGGTGGGGTCTTTGGGGGAATTCAGCCACATAAAGTCCACAATCCTACTCATCGTTGTTGTCCATAATCCAGTCTCAAAGTCCAGTTCCGTTCCGCAATCCAGGTCCGTAGTCGATATCCAAAGAGGGTCCTCACACAATCCAGGTCAAACACAATAAACAATCAAAATCACTTTTCCACACTCTCTCTCCAAATCCTGGGGGGTATTTCATGAAGCTGGCTAAGAAAATCCGGGCTTACTAAAATAAACCTGACTTGACTTAACGGGCTAACAAACTGTAGATCAATTCCGTTTCACGAAACTAGATTGCGGCTCAAGAGGTCAAGCTAATCTAAGCCTGATGAAAGCCAGGTTTGGGAAATCGCTTACGTGCACATTCATGAACTATTTAAACAGCCCGAGTAAGTGAATGTCGATTGAAACATTCGATTAGACAGAAATGACAAAAGTAATTTGTAAAGTGTCGTTTACCGTGGGGGAGCAGCAACTAATCATGGAATATTATGAAGACTACAAGACAATCATCACTAAAAAAGGCAACACCACCATAATTAACCCCCTGAGGTCGACGGGAGCGGTGCCGCTCCCAGCAGCAATAAAAGTATATTACTATTTCTAACTTCGCGATATTTTATCATACACACGCGACAAAAACATTGACAGAAACCTTAGAATCGCGACTTTCCGATTTGAGCACTGGCAAATCAAATGGGATTTTTAAAATTTGGTTAATTAGACCAAAAGTAAACCTTGCCTTTTACTCTCTTTTTTACCTGGTAGTAACGTCCCCCTTCTATTGACATGGTAACTAGGTGCGAGTTTCTGGGAGGTGTGTGGGGCGGGGCGTGGGGCCATGTGTGAAAACGCCGGCGTAAACACATAAACTGTCCCGACAATTTGAAGCAAGATTTTATACAGACATACAATTTTATTCAAGATGGAAAGATTTTCTGCGCTGCAGTGTTTGAGAGTATTGATGAAAAGCGGCGAAGACAATAACTGGACGAAGAGTAAGTAACTATATTTGATTTGCCATGTTATCAAATACTCATATATATATTCAATATATGAATTCCGCGTCTTGTGACTACATATTCCGCGCGTGTTGCAACGTAACAAATTGCAATATGCACACAAGATCTATGGAAGAATACTTTTCAAACAGCCTAAAATGTTATTTATTTCGCTTGTTTTCAAATACTCGTGAAAATATATGAATTCAGCGTCTTGTGACGCCAAACATATTCCCGCGTGTTAGTAGGCTAACTTAATCTAAATCCCTAACGTTAGTAGATTAGTTGGTTAGTACTATACACATCTACCTAATATATACAAAGTGCAATCTAGAAAGTAAGAAGGAAGAAACGAGATAATAAGCGAAAGAAAAACCCCGAAAATATAAACCGAAGTGCATGGCATGACAAGACAAGGAGTGGATATCGAAATAAACGGAACAAGGACAGACAGGGAGCAGAACGTGACAGAACAGGGAAAATGCAATACTGGATAAAGAATAATGAATAAGGACTGAATGAAAAATAAACAAAGACCAAAAAACAACAGAACAGGAACTCAGAATATAACACTGATGGCCCAGTGAGATGGCCCATCTGACAGATCTTAGAGGTGTGGACAATGAATAATGAATATTCAGGTATTTAGCATTTAGCCCTCCCACAGCCTGAAATAAATGTGACCAGTTCTGATAAAAACAGGTTTTAGCTATTTAGATCTCAGATGTGCTAAACTGTTTTCACACCCTTACATAACCAAGACCTTGATGAACAAACGCACATTGGCAAAACAATTCGTCACTATAGTTTAGTGTGTACTTTCACAACTTTTGTGACAGCAGAAAAATTTACTATTTTTAACTTGTGTGTTTGTAGATCTATTTACAAGCTGCATATGATACTGACCAAACTATTGATGCCATACAAATGTAGCTGTGATTGTCCTTCAAATAAAAATATCAAACACTTTGGAGTAAGTGTGTGTTAAATTGATGAAATTGAGATAAATATCAGACCATGCCAAAATCAAAAAACATCTAAAAGCTTAGCACGGACCTCAGAGGGTTAACAAAGCAAGAGACGCAGCCTGGGAATCGATTGCTGAGCGCATAAAAATTAGTACTATTGCGCAATCAGTGCTACAGTATGTGCTTTGTATCTCCTCAATTTCATAAAATAGTGGGGGGTTTTATCACTAATTTAAAGAACAATATTCTGACAAATGGCTCTGACAATTACCAACCATTGATTTATTTATCACATTAAAACAAAGACATTAATTCTAACTTCATCCACTGAGTCTAAAACATTTTTGCAGTAACATGCAAATTAGCGCATATTTAATGAGTACCTCATTTGCATATTTAATAAATAAAAAGAAATTCAGTCATAATACAAAGATATCTTGTATTTGTGTGTATATTCAACTGGTCAAATTTCATTCTGATAGGAGGAAAGGAAAATGTTTTTCCTATTCACCTGTGGTACCTCCCCTTAAGACAAAACAAAAAGTGGAAGATAAGAAATAACTTATTGTAAGTGATTAATCGCAATTAGATCACGCTAAACTCTGCCATTTCTGTGGTCCAAATGCATGGGATTGAGCGGCGGCATCTCTTCCATGGGTTCCAGTGGGGGAAACTCCAAATGTAATAAAGACATTTAGAAGTATTTTCAGGGCAAGGCACACTTTACGCACAGCACGGCACACTGGATTTGCCGAGGTTCTCGGCATCCCCTACAGCAGGGGTCTTCAACTCCAGGCCTCGAGGTCCGCTGTGTCTGCAGGTATTTGCTCCAACCACGCACTACACCACCTGATTTAGAATAATTAGTTTACCTCCTTGGTCCAGGAGGCGAGCTAATTAGTGAAATCAGGTGGTGTAGTGCGTGGTTGGAGCAAATACCTGCAGACACAGCGGACCTCGAGGCCTGGAGTTGAAGACCCCTGCCCTACAGTGTACAGAAAGGTGCCACTTGCCAAAAAACACAACCCAATGCACACCATCTGCGCTACACTAATCGACTGGCTGAGATGCGTGTTGTTTGCAACTTCGGCCTCGAGCAAATCGCAAATATAGATTATTCCCTGCTGGGAAAATCTATAGCGTTCGTACAGGTGCTCTTCTGATAAACTGAGTGGATCAACTCTATGATGAATTGTAAATGTTTTAATAATATGACAACGCAAAATAATTACTTGACAAAAAAAGTCTGGAACGTCTTCCTTCTAAGCCAGTGGTCCGTCCGTGTCACTGTAACACCGGCTGGATATTTGCGAATAAGTCCTGCTTGAACCACCGTAAGCCTGCTCCCGACCAGGTTAGCCCGAAAGCATATGTTGCCGTAGTAACTTAACTGGCATCTAGTCAAGCTTCCTTCATGAAACCAAGTTATCCTAGAACTTCAGACTTCAGACTTGCTGAAATAAGCCAGGTTTACAGCTTAATCGTGCTTCGTGAAATACCCCCCTGGTTGGTCAATAGACTTCACAGGTTTGCTCTCTCTGAATCCCAAACACATTCCTACTCCTTTTAACAAGTCCTTTAAATAGGCCTCGAAATGGCCTTCAGCTGGTCGTTAGTCCCAAACACTCAACTCGGTTCAGGTGTGACTATGGCCTGCTGGGAAATGTAGTGTTCTGGCTCCCATGTGTCAAAGTGACAGGCAGCCATTTCCTTGTGCAGCCCCTTGGGCTGCCACAATATGTAAGTACTATATGACCTCCAATCTTTCATTAAGCATTAGTCAGTGGAAGGAAGTAATTTTCATTTTCAAAATGTCCTGTGAAGCCTGAAGCCAGACAAGAACACCTTTCCCACTTGGAAATGCAAATGAAACTCAGGGATGTTGATTTGGATCTGATTAGTTTTGCCTGATAGTGTTTTTATTTGCATTTAACAGTAAGTAAAATAAGCCAGAATTTTTACTAATGCAGGCATGTGCAGTCCGTAAAAGTTCTTGACAGGGGTTTGAGGCGGAGTGCTTGTGTCCACTGCAGAGGAAAAAGACTCTCTCCTCATTATAGAGGCTATACGAAATACTTATTTCGAATACATTTGCTGGATGATTTTACCCTTGAGATTAATGAATGACCGGTCTGCGGCTACACAGCCCCATACACAGCAAGCTGCGATGCACTGTGTGTTCTGACACCTTTCTATCATAGCCAGCATTAACTTTTTCAGCAATTTGTGCTACAGTAGCTCTTCTGTGGGATCAGACCAGACGGGCTAGCCTTCACTCCTCACGCACATCAATGAGCCTTGGGCGCCCATGGCCCTGTCGCCAGTTCACCGGTTGTCCTTCCTTGGGCCACTTTTGGTAGGTACTAACCACTGCATACCGGGAACACCCCACAAGACCTGCTGTTTTGGAGATGTTCTGACCAAGTAATCTAGCCATCACAATTTGGCCTTTGTTAGCTCAGATCCTTATGCTTGCCCTTTTTTCCTGCTTCAAACACATCAACTTCAAGAACTGACTGTTCACTTGCTGTCTAGTATATCCCACCCCTTGACAGGTGCCATTGTAACGAGATGATCAATGTTATTCACTTCACCTGTCAGTGGATTTAATGTTGTGGCTGATCGGTGTATATATTTACATGTATATAATTTATTTGTTCAGCTATGTAGTACTACAATATTCTTATATATACTACAATATTAACCAGAGGTTCATTAATTCACGTAAACATAACTAACTAATTATTTACACCATCACTGATGCTAAGGTTAGCCTCCGCTACCTCTTGAGGTAGCCTAGCCATGCTGGAGGCTAACAACAAACAATATAGTGGGCAGCTAGCATTACTGGTGGCTAGGCTAGCTGCCCACCATTACAATATTAAATCAAGTCACCTGACACATGGCAAGCTCATTATGTACTTTAGCTACATTAGCTAGATACAGCAAGGTTAGCAAAAAATAAATGAACTGAATTGTGATTTAGAATTGTATTTAATCAAGAATAATTTCAAAGATAGATCATAAAATGTGTGATATTTGCTACAGTAGGCTCAGTTGTTATTGATACCCTTTATAAAGATGAACAAAAGAGATCATGTAAAATAAACCATATAAGTAATGAGGTATATTTTATGCAAAAAAAATCATAAAATTCCAAACCTACATTACTAATACAATTGTTCAGGAAAACAATTGTTTGTTTTGTTTTATTAATATTTTTTCCAGAAAACATCTGGATCACAATTATTAATACCCCTAACTATTCTTTTAAATTGAATACAACAAAAACAAATCTTCATAAATATACAACTTATTCGAAGTTCATTGGAAGGTTATGGAACTATACAGTGGCCTACAATGGTTTCCTGTTCCTAGGGTATAAAAAGGAGGGAACACACGTTTGAAATACTGTGGTCATCCGAAATCATGGTGAAAGGCAAAGAACTCCCTGAACGCATCAGACAAAAGGTTATTGACCTCTACAGATCTGGATATGGTTACAAAAACGAAAACCAATTTCCACTCTTGTGTCAATTATTCAGAAGTTTAAGGCCACTGGAACAGTGGCTAACCTGCCAGGTAGAGGATGCAAGTCTATCTTGCCACCACGTGTAGTGAAACAGATGGTTCCAGAGGCAAAAACAGTTTACTTGCTGTTATAATGGCCAAGGCAGGAACCACTAAGTAATAATAACAGGGGTATGAATATTTGTGATTTTGGATTTTTCTTGGAAAAAAGTATAATTTGTGAACCATAACCTTTATTATTAAAGAATATGATATTAGGAATTTTTGGAGCATAAAATATACCTCATTACTCATATAGTTTATTTTATACAATCTTTTGTTAATCTTTATCAAGGGTATGTGTGACACTGGGACAGTTTTTTTTTTCCTCACTTCTTTTCCTCCCCCTTAAAAAAAAAAAGAACAAAAAATGCTGTAGCAGGCGTCGCTGAGGGCCCCTCCTTGCCTGCTGTCGCAAGCCTCCCTGAGGGCCCCTCCTTGCCTGCCGTTGCAGGCCTCCCTGGGGGCCCCTCACCGCTGGCTCCTGCCGGCCTCCCTAGGGGCCCCTCGCTCCTGCTGGCTTCTCCAGGGGCCCCTTGGCGCTGGCTCTTGCCGGCCTCCCCGAAGGCCCATCGTGCCCTACTGTCACCGGCCTCACCATGGGCCCCTTGCTGCTGGCTCCTGCCGGTCTCCCTGAGGGCCCATCACGCCCTGCTGTCGCCGGCCTCCCTGAGGGCCCATCACGCCCTGCTGTCGCCGGCTGCCCTGGGGGCACAAAGCTGGCCTTTTATGCCTCCAGTATTGGTTCGCTGGTGCACCAGGCGTGGCTTGGCTTCGACCCTGGGGGCAGAGCCTCCTAGAGCCCTGGCTTTCCTCTCCCGGTGTCTGGAGATTTCCGCCTCCTCCCCTTAGTCGGAGCTGAGAGGGAGGGTATGTGACACTGGGAGAGGTGAAGGGAGGAGTAGAGAGGGCTCTGCCTCCCTTTTGGCTGCTGTCAGGTGTTCCTGTTCCCTCCCACTGCCTGGAGAGGACTACAGGGCCTTGGACAGCAGCGGCCTCACTTACAGGCAGGCTCACCTGAGGCTAATGAGCAATCAACTCAGCTGTGAGCAATTGCCTTCATTAGGCCTTTATAAAAGCATAGCCTGCCATGCTTGATGAGAGTTGTTGGGGCATGGAGGCAGAAGTGCTGTTTTTTGTTGCTGTTTCCCTTTGGATTGCATAGTTTTTGGATTTAACTGCTTTATCTTTCTGTTTTGTTTGAATTGTTTTGTAAAAAGGTAATAAATTGGCCGTTGGCCTATCGGAACTCAATTTTTGTTTGGTCTTTCATCCACTCACCATCTGGCATGGTGGCCACCCCTGCCACCTTGCTACATGGAGCTTACTGTATTTATGAAGCAGTATTTAGCCCCACCATCACTGCTGCTGCATACATGCATGCACCTGCTATCCCATGCCAACCCTGCTAACACAGGCCCCCCCTACATAACAAATCCCAATTTAACCCCTGTATATATAATATGTAATATATGAATATTTATACATACATAATACATTATATTATAATATAATAGCACTGAGGCTATTTCTGTAATATTTAACTGATTTAAGTAGATTATGTATGTGGTTTAATTCAGTTTAAAAATGTAATTCTGTATACTGATGTAATTTCAGTATAACGCATTCATTCTCTATATGAGGAAGTATGGAATACATTAGAAAATCATGATATATTCATGATGAATTGCACCTACAACAAAACTGTACCTGCCTCAAGTTTATTAAATAATTTTGTCATATAAAATAAAACAAATTTAACTGTATAGTATTGTTAACTTCACAATTTATAACATCCACCACCTTTACAAGTGTTTCAGATTATGTTTAACCTAATTTGAACCAATACCTTAAAGGATAATCTTAAATCGGCCCTGGGTGTGCTGCATAAATTGTACAGATGTCCACATAAACACCAACAGAATACATACCAACCTGTCAACAACCTTGATTGATTACTTGTAACCTGTCAATAGAATACTATTTACAGGTTTAATGCCAACTTATGTGTTTATACTTAACGTGTTTACCTGAAGCGGCTTACGACCCCTCCCCTGTTAAGCAACTGTTTATGCAGGGTTTTTTTTGCTACGGGATCTTGAATTACAGAATGGCAGAAGACTGTGGTCTGGGATATATAACAAAAAATATTCAGTATAAATCAAAGGAGGTTATATTTATGTTATATAATAGTTTTATCTAATTTACAGTACTGTGTGCAGTTCTGAGCACAACACTACAAGGAAGATATAGAAGCTCTTAAAAAAGTGCAAAGAAGGGGAACCAGACTGGTTCCTGGTATGAAAGGTAAAAGTTACATGGTCAGACTTAAGACAGACCAGACAGGCCAGATTTGCTAAAATAAGATTGTTGTGTGTGTTCGCAAATAGTGACACATTAACGACCAGTTTAGTAAATCCGGCTTAGATATTGTGGCCTTGTAGCAACTTTTTTTGCGTCGGGACACTCATTAGCCATCTAGTCCAAGTTATCCCTGCATGCGCCGTGATTCTCTTCTCATGTTTTAAGTATTTGTTTTACCTTTTTATTTTGGCGATTCAACCCGGAGCACCGATCCACACCCTGCATGCTACCATCATCCCTTTTTCATTGAATTTCGCCATCTGACGCCTTCCCAACGGTCATGGGTAACTGCTAATAACTGCAGCTAGCTATGGTAAGAACATAAGAATGCACAATGATGAGGATGGGCTGTTCAGCGAGTATCTTGAAAAGCCCAAGTATTTCTGCCTCAACTACCTGACCTGGCAAGCTGTTCCAGGCATTGATAACTCTCTGTGTAAAACAAAGAATGCAGAATTTACCTTTTACTAATTTCCACTTGTGGCCTCTTGTTCTGCTAACCAAACTTATCTTTAAAAAATCTTTGGTAGTTCACTTTGTTTATTCCTTTTAGGAATTTAAAAATCTCAAACAAATCCCCCCTGGTCTCAGTTTGCTAAACTTGAATAGATTGAGTGCCTTAAGTCTATCCTCATAACTTTTACCTTTCATACCAGGTTCCAATTTAGTTGCCCTTCTTTGAACTATTTCCAATAACTTCTATCTTTCTTGTAGTTTGGTGCCCAGAACCACACACAGTGCAGTACACATGGTCTGACATTATATAACATTTATATGACCTCCTTTGATTTATACTCAATACTTTTTGCTATGTATCGTAGCATCCTGTTGCCCCTTTTCACTGCTGTAGCACAATGCTTAAATGCAGATAGACTTTGATCAACTACAATTCCTAAGTCTTTTTCAAATTGAACACCTACTAATTTTTCTCCTCCCATAAAATACTCCTGTCTTGTGTTTTTATTTCCCACATGCATAACTTTACATTTAGCTATATTGAATGTCATCTGTCGTGTTTCAGCCCATTCTTGGATTTTGTTTAAATCATTTTGGATTGCCTTAGTTGATTCCAAGCTGTTTGCTAAACCCCCAAGTTTAGCATCATCTGCCAATGTAACTATTTTGCTATTAATAACTCTATCGCGGTAATTTATTTAAATTAGGAAGAGCAGAGATCCCAGCACTGATCCCTGTGGGACTCCACTGCCCACAGCACCTAGGTCAGATACAACCCTACCCTTGTATTTGCCCTTGCAGCCAACTATGAACCCATTCTGAAACAACTCATGCAATTCCTATTGTATTCATTTTAACAATGAGCCTCTCATGTGGTACCTTGTCAAATGCTTTTTGAAAGAGCAACTATATAAGAGCAAATATATAATATCATAAGACTGGTTCAAGTCCAAACACTTTGTAGCCTCCTCCAAAAGGTACAGGAGGTTTGTTAGGCATGACTTCCCCTTTTTCAAGAATGATTCCAAATTGTCCCAAAAAATACAATACAATAATACATTACATAAGATGCAAATTAAACTGACAGGCCTATAGTTTCCTGGGTCAGTACGGTCCCCCTTCTTATATATTGGAATTATAATACCTTGCTTCCTGTCATCTGGTATTTCTCAAGTGTTTATGGATTCCATAAACATATCTGTCAATGGCTTATATATAATTTCCACAAATTCTTTGAGTACTCTGGGATATATGCTGTGACATCATGAGAGGTTTTACCAGGGCAGGTCGGTGTGGGGCAGTGCAACAACACTAAAAACCAGGCAACACACAGACGGTTCAAACTTAAAGTCCAGGTTTATTTCTCCGCAGGGCATGAATGGGTACTTTTCCTCCAAACAACCATCCAAAATCCAACTTAAATGTTCCAAGAGAAAAAAGGGTTCTTCCAGAAATCAAACATTCAAAAAATGGTCTTAACACAAAGTCTTCTTCCATTAAACAGTTCTCAAATCAAAAGGTTACTTTCCTTGGCTTTGTTTGTTCCTTCCAGCTCCTTCCAGCCATGTGCTCGGCTCCCCACTCTCTCTCTTTGTCCAGCGTGGTGGGCCTTCTATACTGGCCTTGATTAGGTGGCCCAAACACCTACACCTGGAGTCGTGTTGCATTGTGGGGCTTGTAGTGTGTACAATGGCGGCCATTTGGGTGAAGTGGCCGCCGCTCAACAGGGGAATGCAGCACTCCTCCACCACACGTCCCCCTGTGATGCCACAATGCCCAATATCCTTATTATTATAATGCACTTAACCTCATCATTAGCTTTCCTTTTTCTACTACAATATTGAAGAAACTTCTGAGGATTACTTTTTCCATCTTGGGAAATTTTAATTTAAAACGGTCTTTTAGGTGCTTTAGGTGCCTGTTCTCTTAGCCCACATATTACAATGATCTACGTTCTTTCTCTCTGTGTTTTCCTTTTTATATCCTCTGTACAGTCGCTTCTTTTGTCTCAAAACCTTCCGTAAAGATTTAGTCATCCACTATAGAGACAGTTTTTTCCATCATGTTTTACCTTACTTTTGGGCTGAATTTACAATGTACATCTACAATAACCCTTTTAAATTTAACGTTGGCCCTCCATGCTTGGAAGTAAGTCCAAGGAGGTGAGGATTGTCCTTGCATTTATGCATTACTGGGAATACATCTGGGACATTACGTTTTAAAAAGGGGCAGTACACTCACGGGATCCCCAGAGATTTTTTTTTTGATTCATGTTTAATTTAATTTCATTGTTGTTGTGTCATGTGTATTACATACTTTGCATATCACTGGGTTTGAACTATCTGAGGTAGCATTAGCTAGTTAGCTACAAGCAGCCTCTAGCTTGGGTGTAGGTTCTCTAGTAAAATGTTAGGTTAGTGTATGGTGCGTTAGCAAACCTACGCTATAATGTTGGTTCCACCTTTTTGAATGGGTTATTTTATTCCCTTTGAGGGTTGTTGTACTGTTATATGGTGATACATTTTCAACCTTTTAATTCTGCACAATCGTACTATATATTGTGTTACTGTAAAAACATTACATTTTTACCATTTGAATATTGTGATTTCTTACACTGTGATACGTTTTAATATTGTGTGTTTTTACCTTTTTGGTCATTGCAATCGTTACTACTAGTGTTATGATAATGTAATGAGATTACACTAATTTACAATCCCTGTCTAATTTAAATGTTATTGTCTTTTCCCACATTGTATTGCTATGTCTCTGGGGGGGTTCAATGGTATTTTCTCATTCCTAATAAGTTTTATCATACACTCTATACTATAGGAGATACTTATTAGGTGGAGGCATCGCATTTTTGATTATAATAATTCTTATCTATACTCCATACACCTTTCTTCTCACATACAAGTTCATCACAAGTTACCATATATCTGCTCAAAGTGACCATATGAGGGAACCCATGTCCCATATCTCTCCTTAGCTAGTTAGAGTAGTAGTGTCTATACCTTAGTGGAGAACTGGGATCACCTGAGATTAACTTTTGTTAGAGTTTATTGTCTGTACCTAGCCTGCAGATTTAAACATACTTTTCTTACTTTTCCACTCCTGACTTTTGAAGAAGGTTCTTATGTCAGCGTTTCTTTTCAGGTAGCCTAACAAAAAAATAGGTGTTGGTTTAGCGAGCTAGCTACTGACTATTAGCTAACATTACCTTAACATTACTGAACATTTACCGGATGATGTAACTAAGTTACCAACCCATTTTGAGAAAATCCAAATCCCCTGTGACCCTGACTGACTTCCACACACTCCTGACTACCTTTTCCTCTAACCTCTCCTCTGCTAAATCTGCATTTTTCTTTTCCAAGATTCAATCTTCAGCTTCTAATCCTCGCAAACTCTACTGTACGTTTTCCTCTCTCCTCACCCCTCCTCCTCCTCCACCCCCCTCCTCTCTAACCGCAGATGACTTCGCATCCTTCTTTCGCAAGAAGGTCAATGACATTCGCAACTCCTTCCCCCCATCCTCTCCCTCACCCAACCCTCCCTCACCCATCTCACTACCTAAACCTCTCACCCCTCTGTCTCCCTTCTCACCCCTCCCTGACTCGAACATCCTTCAACTTGTTCACTCCCACCACCCTACCACCTGCCTTCTCGATCCAATTCCTTCCCCCCTCTTTCAGTCCATTGCTATGGACATGCTCCCCTTTGTCTCCAATATTATCAACTCCTCTCTTTCCTCTGGCTCTGTCCCATCTCTCCTCAAAAGCATCCATGTCAACCCCCTCCTCAAAAAACCCTCTCTGAATCCTGCTGTCATTTCTAACTACCGACCTGTCTCTCTCCTCACAATCCTTTCCAAAACACTAGAGCAGGCTGTCTATAACTAACTGTCTGCTCATCTCCTACAAAATGATTTACTTGATCCTAAGTAATCTGGGTTCAAGGCAGGCCAGTCAACAGAGACTGCTCTGCTCGCAGTCACTGAGGCTCTACAAGTGGCCAAGCCCCAATCTCTTAGCTCCATCTGATACTGTGGACCACCATATCCTGCTCTCTTGTCGAGATGGGAATCTCTGGATCTGCATTGACATGGTTCAAGTCCTACCTGGCTGACCGGTCCTACCAGGTGGCCTGGAGAGGATCCCTCTCCTCTCCCCACACCCTCTCCATCGGAGTCCTGCAGGGCTCGGTGCTCGGCCCCGTCCTATTCTCCCTGTACACCAAGTCACCTAGTTCTGTCATCTCTGCTCATGGTTTTTCTTATTGCTGTTATGCCGACGACACTCAAATCTTTCTCTCCTTCTGAGACCCAGGTCCCGGCACGGATCTCTGCATGCTTGGCCGACATCTCTGCCTGGATGTCCACCCATCACCTGAAGCTGAACCTGTGGAAGACTGAGCTGCTCTTCCTCCCAGTGAAGAGCTCCCCAATGAGTGATGCTTCAATCACTGTGGAAGGCTCCATAGTGTCTCTGTCCCAGTCTGCCAGGAGTTTGGAGTGACCCTGGACGACCAGCTGTGCTTCTCAGGCCACATCGCAGCGATCACCCAGATCTGCCGATTCTCCCTCCATAGCATCCGGCCATTCTGTATCCGATCGTTCCTCACCCAAGAGGTCACACAACTCCTGGTGATCTCACGTCTGGACTACTGCAATTCCTTGCTGGCAGGCCTCACCCAAGAGGTCACACAACTCCTGGTCCAGGCCCTGGTGATCTCACATCTGGTCTACTGCAATTCCTTGCTGGCAGGTCTACCACTTCCCTGTGCCATCAAGCCACTGCAACTAGTCCAGAATGCTGCCGCATGTCTGGTGTTCAATCAACCTAAGTTCACCCATTTCACCCCTCTACTCTCCTCTCTGCACTGGCTCCCCATCGCAGCACACAATTCAAATCACTGGTGCTGGCTTATCAAGCGGCTAGAAGAACTGCTCCCCCTTACCTCCAGACACTCATCACACCCTACCCCTCACCCAGACCCCTCCGCTCTGCCTCCTCTGGTAAATTGACTGTTTACCAGATCTTGCGATCTTCCGCAAGAGACTCAAAACCCACCTTTTCAGACTCAACTACCACTGAATTCTATACATCTAGCCAATTGTCATCACCACTGCCTACTTGTTCAATATGTTTTCTATATGTATCCTTGCTTACTCCTCAAAGAAACAAAAAAACTACCAAAAAATAAATTACTAAGCTTTTCCTTCCCAATGTTACAGGTATGGTATGCAGCTGCCAACAACGATGTCTATCACCGTATTACTGCACTGATCTCTTGCGCAAACTATTGTTCTTACCATGTATTAATGCACATCTTGTAAGTCACACTGGATAAGAGCGTCTGCTAAATGCTTAAAATGTACATGTAAATGTTATGAATGACATGCCTAGCTTGCTAGCTTGAGCTCCATGTCTTTTAGACTTTAGTTTTTGTTAGCCATTGTAGAAAATAGCTAAATTACGCTTGCCTCTAATATTTTACACATTCCACAAACTAAACAAAATGAATATACACAGCCAGGACTGTCTTGCAGCCAATGATTAAGAGGGGGCACCAAAAATAAAGTTGTATAAATGACTAGCTAAAGTTAATGATGGTTTAGAGTTCTCCCACCTATTTCAATTAATTTTACAAATGCACCGGCATCTGATTTGAACATAAATAATGGAAAAGAAAGTAAGGTACCTAACGTAATATAATTAGGGCATACTCTAACTGCTGGCTTGAAACTTGGGTACAGTAATTAGCTAGCGATGACTTGTAATGTATTCGGGACACAGGGAGTTAACTAGCTAGCTATATATAATTAATTAACAACGTTAACTACCTAGTACCATTGCCTTATGATTTTAGTGCTGTTCTCATGGAAATGTAAGTATCAATATCTAGCCCGGACCAGATAAATATTAACCTACTCACTCCGTGCCCGCTCAGATACAAGTTACAACATCATTGTAATGTATGTATGGCTGTCCGCCCCAGAGGGAGGGTAGGGAAGCCGACATGAGTTTTCTGCATATAGGAGTGGCTCTGGAGTACCGGAGTTACGGTCGATGACTTGGCGAGTACCGTCTCGGAAGAGATGGTGCTTTGCCTTTGTCACTGCCGGTCACAGGGGTACAGCGGCAAGCTCGCAGTGCAAGGGGGGTATTGACATGAAAAAGAGAGGCTGCATTTGGCAACTAAATTGGTAGAAAAATGGGAGAAAAAAACATCAGGAGGATCCCCGTCCCACCCACCACCCAGAAATTATGCTTATGATCATTATGTATTCTTATGTTCTTATGTCCTATGATGGATTTACTGTTACTACCTTAGCCACTTAGTATTTGGCCACGTTTAAGTATATCTTGTCACAGTATATTTTGATTTTACTGTATTCTACGATTCTACTATCATATTCTAAACCTATTGGTTGAAACAATGAATTGTTTGAACTGTATCATTGCATCGATTGTATGTACTTCTGTCTTTTATTCTGTACAGCGCACTGAGCATGGGAAAAGCGCAAAACAAATACAACTTATTATTATTTTAGTACATACAGTCAAGTGCATCATGAAGGATCACACTTCAAAAACAAATCATCTTTTTCATTTACCATTACCTCATACCTTATTTCTGCCTGTGATCTAAAAACTAAAAAGTTCTGTGAAACAATGACTTGTCTGGTTAATACTGAATAGTTCACAGAGTCCATCAACCACTAAGGTGCATTACACAGTATTTTAATGCATCATTTAAATGTGTAATCCTTCAATTGCCTGTGTGAAATACACGTGTTCTTGTCTATAACCTTTCTGTCTGCTCCTTATTTAGCACTTATTTGAATTTATATTTGCTTTTGTTAGCCTGGAAGAGTTCAGATGTTTTCCCTTTCTCTTCACAGATCAGCAAATGAAGCATGAGGGCATACTTGGCATCCCTCAGGGCAATGTACCCTGATTGCATTGATTTGGGACATTTGGAACAGCTATCTCTGATCTATTCACATTGAAGAACTGTCCTATGGTCTTTGTGTACTGTCCTATGTGGTTCTCCAGTCCTAGAGGCCCAGTGGCACTCGATACACTAGTGCACAGGTGGCCTGATGGTATGATGTATACCTTCCCTTCAATACATTTGCTCCCTCAGGTTATGAGAAAAATTATGCTAGAGAGTACATTGGTTCTTCTTGTGGCACAGAATTAGCTGCTACGTCATTGGTTCTCAGACTTTGCATAGCTGATAACCATCCAGCCATGGGAGATCCCGGGCAGAGCAAAACTTCTCTCACAGGCAAACGGTGAGATTTTCCAGCTAAGGGCCAGCCTGTTGAAGCTTTAGGTGTGGGCCCTGTACATTGCCTTTCAGCAGTATATTTAAACCTTCTAGCTACAGGAATCATGGGAGGCCCATGATGGGAGGCTCCACACAAACCTTGTATGGTTAGTGTTTGCAAATTGTGTGACATTAACTTTGGCAATGACAATGATTAGACAAAAAAAACTTGTGCTCATTCACTCGTCACCCCTAACCTAGTGTGTCTAGACAAAACCACAGAATCTACATGTGCACAATGAACGTGAATCTTACCTGTTCCCTTTTCCCCAGAAGGAACACAATTACACAAGGCAGGGTTTGTTTTTATACAAAGGGAAAAATGCAAGGGATACAATGTATAACAAGGGGGAAAAGACAGGTAGCAAACTAATGAGAGAGTAACAATGATTTCAATACCAAATAGCGTGAAGCGCTGGACAGATGACTTTATTGGTTTTAAATAGCTTGGACTGCCCCTCTTCATTGGGGGGATAGGAGCGGCTGCTAATGATGAGGGATGGGTGGATGGACCAATCATTGGATGATACCTGGAAATGGCAGGATAGCGGGAGAGAGACGGAAAAGAACACATACAAGTACATGCATCTTATGCGGTAATGTAACAGGTCGTTATACATTGCCTCATCAGCGAATCCAAAATTGGCAACTGAAACTACCTTTAAGGTCAATAATGAGCAGCAGCAAAACTCATTTGCTGGGCTTGTGCTTATTAATGAGGATTTTAACCATTGTACCTTATCATTTTACCTTCATTTCGACAGTTCATAAGCTACCCAACCAGAAAGACCGTTACAAGCTTTTCCAAAAGTAAGCCATGGGCCAGTAAAGACATTAAAGCAGCTCTCAATAGGAAAAAAACTTTTGTGGTAAGACTGGTAACAGAAATTATGTTAAAACAGCACAAAAGGAGGAGAATGGGGTGATTAGGGAGGGAAAACTGAGGTACAAACAAAAATTGGAGAATAAACTATAATGGAAGGGTATGCAGGCCTCTACACGTAGAAGCCAGCAGGAGGGGCTAGTCTGTGCCAGTGATGTAAGACCTTTTCAATTTGCCTATAGTTTAACAGCATCTACACTCACCTAGAAACCCCTTGCAGTTCCATTTGTTCTTTGATGTTCTTTGACTTTTTTTAAATACCACCCAGCCTCATCTTTTAGCTAACAAACTGATGAAAATCTATTTACATTAATCTACCATTGCATGTATAATGGACTGCATTACTTTTAGATCACAATTTATGAGTCTTAGCATGTACGTCTCTGATACTGTTTTTACTAACACGGGAGCCCCTCAAGGTACTGTACCCACTTTTTATTTTCACTTTTCATCTGAACCAGACCAACACCAAAGAGCTGATCACCAAATAAAGATGCTGCTGTCCCCATGTTAATTAAAGGCAACACATACACCTTACAGCAGATTTCGATCAGCAAGCAGGAGTACAATGTCCACCACAAATGCTTCTAACCAGACTGTTACCACTTCACACGCCGACTTAAACTGCGCAGATAAAAACAAGAAACGTCCTGGTTCGTGGACCACCAAGTACTTAGGGGTGCACCTTGACAATAAGTTTGACTAGAAGACAAATAAAATGTTTTGTACAAAACAGTCCAGACAAGGCTGTTATTTTTGAGAAAACGTATCATTCCATGTGTGCAGGCAGCTTTTAAATGTTTTATCAAAGCATTCTAGCCAGTGTCTTGTTTTATGCTGTTGTCTGCTGGGGTGGGAACATCACCCAGGAGGACAGAGAAGGGTAAACAAACTTATTAAAAAAACTGGAAAAGTAATTGGTTTGTCACCTGCCACACTTTCAGGTATTTTAATGAAGGCGATTCCTAACTTTAAAATTGTTAACCCTACTGGTCAAGTATTGAATTCTTTATTTTCAACTAAAAAATGTTTTCAATTACTATTTACTATCTAGTGTACTCCTTGCTTCTCTACGTTGGTCAAGCTGTCTTTATTACATGTCCAACTCCTAACTTGTTGTAACATAAGCTCTCCAGATACTGCGTATGCACTTGAGCTTGGCATACTCTGAAAGGTAGAGGTGGTGTAATACTGCCGCCTACTGGACTAGATGATAAGCATATCATTACATCCCTTTTCCTTTGAGGTTTGACAAACAGAAATATTTCAAGACTGTTAACCAAATTTAGTCATTTAAATATTAACATTCATATTCACACCATTCTATTCTATTCTATTCTATTCACACCAAGTCCATTCTAACAGGTTGTTTCCTAGGTTTGCTGGACCTGTGCAAGATTGGTGCTTCAGTCTTCGGGGTAGGTGGAGAAGACAGCAGGGTGCACATCAGGAGGGTGCATTTCAGGAGGGTGCATTTCAGGAGGATGCACTTCAGCTTCCAACTGTTCCTGAAAGGTCGGCAGGGCCGTGCGCAGACATTTTGGGGGGCAGGGGCTCAAGCAAAAAAAAAGGGCACTCACCCCACTGACACGCACTATTCCCACCCCGATGTTGTAATGAGTAATGACAAGTTTCTAGACAGCAGTCCTACTTTAACATGCTTGATACATAAGCCACCTGAATTTGGGGTTTCAAAACGTCCTGCTGTTTTCATGTTCTGTATCATTTTGTTACACTGCATATATTTTATAAATGAGACATATGGTACAACTACTGAACTACAGTTTGATTTTAGTAACATGTTTTGGAGCATCACACTGAGAGGAAAATAAACCAGTATTATATTATATTAAAAAACGCAGGCATGCAGGCAAGCACACACGCACGCACTCATATATTTGTTACATCTATGCATATGGCTGAAAAACTGATCCAGGGTCAGGGAGGTGAGAAATATTTTGCCTTTCATTGGAGACAGGTGTATTGCCTCTTCTAGCAGTGTTTATGCTGCTTCTTATTTCCCAATTAAAATGGATTGATTGAAACTTTTATTTTAACAGGGAAACTGTTACGACTGATACAGATTGGACCCAAACGCAGACATGGACACAGAGGATGAGGTAAAGTAGGGTATTTATTAGACACAGGAACTGGCGCAGGGAATCGATGATGAGGGCAGAAAAAGGAGGCAGGCGGAACAGGGAGGGAAGCGGGCAGGCAGGCAGGACAGTGGGCAAGCAGGCAGGCTTACTATATTTGTAAGTTATCCTGCATGACGGAGATAACGTTGTTTTAATGATAATTAGACTAGCTTATTTGCTCGCGAGTACCGAGGCTAGTAATGACGAAATTACAGCGTGAAGGTGGCAAGTCCTACTGACCTACTTCATTGTTTTTTTTACGGATATATAACATAAAACGTAAGTAAGTGTTGTTTAATCGTGGTTTCATATTAAAACAGTGCCTACCTGAGTGATATCATTCACCGTAACCAAACTGAGGCTGGGGATGCAGTGCTTTTCATGACAAGTTGTATTCGGAATGTCGGAAGATGCGATGTTGATTGATTGATAAGTGTATTTTTTCGTGGATACTACTATACATTTCCCTCTTTATATTTGATAGAATTTCAATAACAAATAAAGACAAAATAAAATACAATTAACACCAGCCAAAAAAAGGGCACTTTTTGACTCTGAGGGCAAAAGGGCAGGGGCTCAAGCCACTCTTGGGCCCTATCTGTGCACGTGCCTGTCCTGCGGTGTCTCCTGAGTATCTGTCCATCTTCAGTTCTAATGGTGTATGACCTCGGGCTTACTTCCTTCAGGATGGTTGCCTTCCTATTCCATGCATTGGGATCTTCAATTCTGACCACATCTTCTGAGAGAAATTTCAGACTCTTGGCTGTTTGTCATGGTTATTTTTCTGTGCCCACTTGAGCTGTATACATGTCTGTGTCAGATTTTTGTTTCTTTTTTAACAGGCATGTATTGTAGTGTATTGCGCAGCTTATAGCTCATGAGGCATTCTGCAGGAGGTACTCCACACGCCAGTGGTGAGGATCTATAGCTCAACAGAGCCAGGTAAGGGTCTGAGTTGCTTTCGGTGGCCTTTTTCAAAAGTCTCTTGACAATCTCAACACCTTTCTCATACTTACCATTAGCCTTTGGATAGAGGAAGCTGGAGGTGGTGTGCTGAAAACCATATTGTTCTGCAAACTCCTAAAACTCTTTGCTGCTATACTGGGGACCAATAGCACTCTGTACTATTTGAAGAATTCCATGTCTAGAAAATAAGCTTTTTATGTAATTAATGACACTGTTAGCAGATGTGCAATTTCAGGATAGTTAGAGTAATAGTATATTACTAAGAGAAATTCCTTTCCATTCAAGTGAAAGAGATCTGTTCCTACCTTTTGCCAAGGTTCAGTTGGCATGTCTGGAATTAGCATGGGCTCTTTGGCTTGTTTGTAATGGTGTCTGAGACATGTATCACATTTGCTTACCAGCTTCTCAATGTCTGCATTGATTCCTGGCTAATAAACAGCCTCCCTTGCCCTTCTTTTGCATTTTTGCCAAGGTGTCCCTGATAAAAATCAATCAGTTACATTATGTGTGGGTAAGTAGGACACTGCTTTCAATTGTGAAAATATGTCTGTTGACGTGCCTGTAGGACATACAGTGGGGAAAATAAGTATTTCACCCCCTGCTGATTTTGTGAGTTTGCCCCCTTACAAAGAAAGGAACGGAACGGTCGGTCTATAAATTTCATGGTAGGTTCATCTTAACAGTGAGAGACAGAATATTTTTTAAAAATCCCAGAAAATCACATTATATGAATTTTAAACATTTATTTGTGTTTTATTGAGGAAAATAAGTATTTCACCCCCTAGCAAAACAGCAAGAATTCTGGCTCCCACAGACCGGTTATGTGACCAGGAGGCACACAGATTAGTCCTCTTACTTAATTAGTACTCCTAATTAAGTACTCGTTACCTGTATAAAAGACAACTGTCCACAGAATCAATCAATGAATCAGATTCCAACCTCTCCACAATGGGCAAGACCAAAGAATTGTCTAAGGACATCAGGGACAAAATTGTAGACCTGCACAAGACTGGAATGGGCTACAAGACCATTGGCAAGCAGCTTGGTGAGAAGGAGTCAACTGTTGGTGCGATAATTAGAAAATGGAAGAAACACCAATTGACCATCAATCTCCCTCGGTCTGGGGCTCCACGCAAGATCTCACCTCGTGGAGTGAACCTGATCATGAGAAAGGTGAGGAACAACCCAGAACTACACGGCTGGAGCTTGTTGATGATCTCAAGGCAGCTGGGACCACAGTCACCAAGATGACCATTGGTAACACACTACGCCGTAATGGATTGAAATCCTGTAGTGCCCGCAAGGTCCCCCTGCTCAAGAAGGCACATGTACAGGCCGTCTGAAGTTTGCCAATGAGCACCTGGATGATTCAGAGGAGGCTTGGGAGAAAGTGCTGTGGTCAGATGAGACTAAAATCGAGCTCTTTGACATACACTCGACTCGCCGTGTTTGGAGGAAGAAAAAAGCTGCCTTGGACCCCAAGAACACCATCCCCACCGTCAAGCATGGCGGTGGAAACATTATGCTTTGGGGCTGTTTCTCTGCTAAGGGCACAGGACGACTTCACCGGATCGAGGGGAGGATGAATGGGGCCATGTACCGGGAAATCTTGGGTGAGAACCTCCTTCCCTCAGCCAGGACACTGAAAATGGATTTCTAAGGATTTGGAGAGGATCTGCAAAGAGGAGTGGGCCAAAATCCCTCCTGGGATCTGCGCAAACTTGGTGACCAACTACAAGAAACCTCTGACCGCTGTGCTTGCCAACAAGGGTTTCTCCACCAAGTACTGAGTCATGTTTTCCTAGGGGGTGAAATACTTATTTTCCTCAATAAAACACAAATAAATGTTTAAAATTCATATAATGTGATTTTCTGGGATTTTCTGTCTCTCACTGTTAAGATGAACCTACCATGAAAATTATAGACCATTCCTTTCTTTGTAAGGGGGCAAACTCACAAAATCAGCAGGGGGTGAAATACTTATTTTCCCCACTGTATCATGCCTGTCCTGGAGCAAAGAAACCGATATGTTGAAATTAGATCTTTTTAAACCACACAAACTTTATAAATAATTGAAAGCGAAAGGGAAATGCATTTTTTGCAGGAGTGGAAATATGCTTACAGATAAATTAAACATATATTTCAAAAAAAAAAAGAAAGCTATTTTCTTCTATTTTTTTCTTCTTAGTTATTCCAAATTTGAACTAATTTAATTCAAGCAATCTGAATTGGATCGGATACTCTGTCCTTTAGGTGTGTGAGGGAATAAATTGTAAATTAAGCATTACAGTAGCATCAAAACACGGTTGACAACTCTCCCCTCCTCATTCTCTGAAACAATGAAAGAAGAAACTCACTTCATAGCAAGCTGTATCATCCTGAATTTTAGCAGTGTCATCTTTTCCAAGCAGCTGCCTTGCCAGTTAATATAAGCTAAGCTAGAACCCCTTGGTTAGTTGTTGAATATAACACTCTGTGATGCCGGGAGAGATGGAGGGAGGAGTGGAGAGGGAGAGCCTCCCCTTTGACTGCTGTCAGGGGTTCCTGTTCCCTCCCACAGCCTGGAAAGTACTACACAACCTTCGACAGCGGCGGCCTCACCAACAGGCAGACTCATCTTAGGCCGATTAGCAACTCAGGTGTTAGCCATTGCCTTCGTTAGGGATTTATAAAAGCACAGCCTCTGGAAGGTCGGCAGCAGCAGGTGACAAGAGATTCCCCGGCAGGCCCTCTGGGCAGAGCAGTAGGTTAACCCCTGGGCAGGCTCTCAGTGTGGGCGAAGGGGCAGCCACTGGCAGGATCTCGTAGGCATTAGCAGTGGTTGTCTGGAGAAGCCTGGTCTGGCTGTGGCTTTGTTGTGGTGGAGGCCTGGGGAGCCTGGACTGGCTGCGGCTGTAGAGTTGGGGTCTTTGGAGTACGTGGCCTGACAGTGGTGGAGCTAGGGATTCCATGTTCTCCTTCTTCAGGTTGCCTCCTCATCCCCCCATGAAACCCAGGAGTGTCACCACCTCACCCTGGTCCAGCCAGGTGTACATGCCTGATCTCTTGCGTGAACTATGATTGTTCCTACCATGTATTTATGCACATCTTGTAAGTCACTCTGGATAAGAGTGTCTGCTAAATGCTTAAAATGTAATGTAAATGTAATGCCTAAGGGAAGACAGTTTTTTGGGAGAAAGAAAGATTGAAAGATTATGGGTTTTTGTTTTTTCCTTTGTCGCCTGCTGCCGCCGACATTCCAGAAGGCTCCTCGTCACCTGGCACCAACGGCCTTGCTGATGGTCCCTCATTGCCTGGTGCCACCGACCTTCCTGATAGCTCCTCGTTGCCTGCTGCTGCTGGCCTTCCTGGGCTCCGCTGCCGCCAGGGGCTGCTATGCCATGGTCTCTTCCAGGAGCTGATTCCCCAATGAAATGTCACAAGGAAACAAGGAAGAGATGCGAAGAGTAGAGACTGAGGAAACAAACATGACCCTCTATGGGATTTCGTCATTTATAAATGACGCAAGCAAAAACAGTCCTTTATAAAGGTTAGAAACATCACACCAATCAAATTTCTCTTTAAATGTATCACATGACTTCTCTAACCAATAAAATTAGTGTTTGGTCATGTGATTAAACTTTTTGGTATCCAATGGAAGTAACAGACAGCAGCATTCTTTGAGCCACATGGTAAAAGGACATAATGGTAAGTTAATTTTGAAGTGGATAATTTACACAAATCCTGTTGAAAAAAATATGTTGTTCTTCCTGAAGATGTTTTCTAAAGAATTTATGTATTTAACATGTAGTTTGTAAAAAATAAAGACACCCCATGACTGAAAAACTGTGAGTCATGTATAAATGACAAAGTCCCATAAGAGGATAAATATTTACCTAATAGTGGCAATGTTATGGCTAATGATAACACAGTTGAAGTAAGCAATTGTTTGGATTTTAGGTGGATGTCAATAAGTTTTACAAGAAAGGTCATTCTGTTCCTATCCCTGAGGGTAGTGAAGATAGTTATGATAATGAGAGCAGCGCAGATGAGGTTATAGTAAACGTAGCAATGACGCAAGAGCAGGCTGACAGCAGTGATGAAGAAAATGAAGGGATTGAGGATGAGGTTCAGCCAGGCACAGCAAGTCGTAGGAAGAATTTGTGTCCATTATCCAGCCCCAGTCTGGAAATCACAACTGCCCTTGGTGGAAGAGATGCATTCCCCAAACTATTATTTCAGGCAAATGTTCACCACTGAGTGTGTCCAACACATTATTGAACAGTCCAACCTTTATTCTCTGCAAAAAGACATCAGTGCACCATTGAACTGCACAGAAAAAGAAATGGAGCTGGTTCATTGGTGCTGCCTTTCACATGTCAATTTTTGGAGTTCCTGCAACTCGCATGTGCTGGGAGTCAGGCACACGTATTGACAAGATAGCTGATGTAATGCCAATGAGAAGATGGGAGCAAATCAAAGCTAACCTCCACTTCAATGACAGCAACCTGGACACAGATGACCCATGCAGAGACAGATTGTTCAAGGTGAGGCCACTCCTCAATTTCGCTCTTGAGAAAATGCAAAGCATTCCAATGGATGAACAACTCTGTGTGGATGAACAAATCATCCCATTCAAAGGGAAGAGTCGACTGAAGCAATACAACCCTAACAAGCCCCATAAATGGGGGTATAAGGTGTACATGCTTTGTGATTCCAAGGGCATTTTTGCATATTACAAAACGTTCACAAGGCTAGAAGGCCATCTCTAGAGACCTTGGCAGATCAGCGCATTGTTTACAGACAATGAAATGAAGTTTTTAAAGAAAACAACACCCTACCTACAGTCAAATATGGAGGAGGTTCCAAAATGCTGTGGGGCTGCTTCGATGCCTCTGGCACTGGACGCCTTGAATGTATTAAGGGCATCATGAAATCAGAGGATTACCAAGGCATTTTCGAGCAAAATGTGCTAACCAGTGTCAGAAAACCATAAAGATCATAGGTCCTCCAGTAGGACAATGACCCAAAACACACGTCCAAAAGCACCCAGGAATGGTTCAAGAGAAAACATTGGACTGTTCTGGAGTGGCCAGCAATGAGTCCTGATCTCAATCCTATTAAATAACTGTGGAAGGATCTGAAAACAGCAGTTGGGAGAAGGCACCCTTCAAAGTGATTTGAAGGGTGCCTTCAGATGGGTGATTTGAGACAGAAGCAGAATTCATCAATTAATTCAAAACCTTGTAATAAATGATCTGCCTACGAAACAAGAGATGAGTGAAGATTTCCCAGCAGATTTTATCAGACTTTATTCATTATTGTCAAAAGGGCAATTTAAGCAGTCAACCTTGTCTAGATTTGTTAGTATAGTTTAAAACCTAATAGGATAGATTAGCTGAAATGTTTGTGTGTTGTACAGAAAACAGGCACACAAAGAGAGACCTGCTAAAAATATTTTGGACAAATCCATCAAAACAATTTTATTTGGCAATTTCCTTTTTAGTATTTTATACATAGAAGTAGTAATTGAAAGGCATCTTTACAATAGCCACAAAATGTGCACATTATATTTAATTCCCCCTACCTGCCCAACCCAACCCAACCCCACCCCCAGCCAAAATCCCAGTCCAACATGATCTCACAGGACCCAGTGACTCTGCCCTCACAGAAAGCATGTGCGCCCCACATCAGACATGGCAGGAGCAGTACGGCTTTGCTCCATCACTGCAGAGGAGCGAGGGCAGAGAGAGAACAGCAGAACTCCAGTAGAATTCATTCATCAGCAGGACATTCACAGAGCGCTTTGTCTACATTTGTTATGGTGGAAGGTTAAAGGGGAGCAGCTTTTGCCCACCAGAAAATTAACCGTGCTGTGGACTGGTATGTGTACTGCGAACAATTAGACACCAGCATCACTCCTGTAGTTTTTTAACACGACTGTACATTTTCTAATAGTAATAATTATTTGGCTGAAAAAGGCACATTTCACACAGCCTACAGGGGTGGCTGAACCATAAGCATCTTTCAGGGAAAAATAAAATATATTTTTCTTTCTGATAGCATGGGGGCTACAGAATATTGTGCTTTTGACCAGATTATGAATTCCCCTGACTGAAAACATTCATGCTTTAAGGAAATGTCTCACATCCAGATAAACATAAATATAAACACACTCGCAAAGAAAGAACGATCATTCCCTTGGCGGGCAGTTTAGGTCTTTACAAACCCGTGTGCCTGAGTTAATAATCACTGCTGCTGTACTAAGGGTAGGTTTAAGGCAAGCAAAGGCTTGCTCACAGAGGCCAGGGCTGCTGCATGAAGCCTTCCAAAGAAAACAAAGAAAAGTCAAAACTGTTAAAAATTCTCAATATTTCTGCGCATATGGGTAGTTTGACAGACGTAAACCTTGTAAGACCTCAAAGAGAGAGCGTTGAGTCAGTAGACATGTCACACTGTGTGAGAAGGGGAAAAAAAGGCCATTAAGTACATTACTGCTGTGTGTTTCTGAGTGGTGTCAGTAGCAACCTGAGCTCACCATTCTGAAACGTGAATCGAGAGAGAATCATGTACACTGTCACAGTAAAAGAGACCAATGGGAAAGGATGAGGGGTCAGTTCTGACCATCAGCGAGAGTCTCTTTCACAAAAGAAGCCACATCTGTTTCCTGGGACTCGTGTGTCTTGAAGAAGGGGTGCTCCTGTAGAGATCAAATCAATGTTCAATGGCATGTTCAATCTAAATGCAAACATGTTGCGGTTTATTTCTGCAACCAACAAATTCAATGTTCTGTGTGAAACAAAACAATGTTTCCTAAATTAATTCCTCAGAATCAGTATGCACATGATTAATTTAACTAAGACTTTTGTTTATTCAGATAAACTGGATTGTTATTGTAAACATGCATAGTTATTCCCAGCTCATACTTACCATGAGTTCAAGGTAGTTCAATCTCTCTGCTGGATTCTTTTTCAAACTATAAAAAGTAAATATAAAAAAACTAATAAAACAATCACTGTATTTTACATGTAAATAAAGAAATCATACTCAATAAATTTTTTCTGTAAAGTATCAGGCTGTAATGCAGGCTGAGTGGGCGGGGAGCTAATATTCACAAGTTCGCCTTATTTAACATGCCTCTTGACCTACGTCAGCAACGAGTCCTGTGTTTTTGAAATAGAAGAGATGAGAGTGCACCGAACCTTAATAAATTGCAGCCATTTCTCTCACTCCTGTTCTTTTTTCTGGTAAAATGTGAACATGAATGTGCCTCCTCTACAAAGCGATGACGCTTACAGGTGGTGATTTTTGGTAAACTGTCATTTGTGCATTTGTGAGCTGAGTTTTCTGATGTCACAAATACTCCCATGTCAGCCAATAGGATTGGAACACTAGAATTATTTGAGAATTGATTATTTAAAAAAAATAATAATAATTTTACACAAAGGAGAAGCCTGCCCAGTTGGTCAGTTTTCAAGCTTTCAACATCCCACTTTCATCTGGTTTCAACCAAACATCATCCTATTTGATGAAAAATATAATTTTGACTGTTCAGGACCCTTAAGAGCACAATAATCAGGTCAGAAAATCCTGTTCATTCATCTCCTGCCAATCAAACGTGGGCCTACATTTTGTATTGTGGTTTTAATTCATTGTGTGGCCAAAGCCCAGAGCTCAGTGATATCTGATGTTGTCCGTTTTCAAATTAGCTAGAGGCTCTGCTCTCACCAGTGTGTGGTGAACTCCACAAACTCCTTGGAGAAACGGTCAGCGGGCAGCTGGGGGGATGGCTCCTCCACCACCTGCTTCAGCTGCTGGAATGGCGTGCCCCAGGACTCATAAGGGAAGCGCAGAATGGCCAGCTCGATCTGAGGGAGACCACAATTCCCAAACACAGACATTTTTTTCACTCAACCAGTTACATTCATTAGGGTATCATACGTAGCAAAGTGTGTATGCAATAAATGAGAGTTAACAATGTGCGCTGTCACAAACCCCCTAGGTAGAATGGAAAGGAGCCGACCGATTCGTCAGAAATATTTCAGCCACATGCTGTGGAAGGAGTAGTGTGCTTTACTAATAAAGCTTTGTGAGGTGTTTTAACATAGATACAGGTTCAAGGTGGCATGTAAATGACCTACAAGTAGAACAACTTTTGTGAGTGTTTTCATTTCCTCCAAGCAGAGCAAAAAAAACTCTCAGCTGTGAGATTAATGATGAAAGTAGCAATTCCTGTTGTCGCCTTAGACTTACCATTATAATACTAAAAATGTACTTTTTTGCAAGTGAATGGGCTGCCATAACTGTTCTTAATGGTCCAGACATTCTAATATAAACTGTATATTAACAGCTGTGTATCCCCTGCTGTAAAAGCAGTTTAAATATAACCTGCACCCCACACCAACACTAAACTGGCATTGTGAGGGTGTGGGACATGAGAGGATGACTGTGTGGAGTTTGTGCGTTTGTGCATGGGAGCACTGACCAGTGTGATTCCCAGGCTCCACACATCTGACTTGACGTTGTAGCCCTTCTGACTCAGCTCTGGGTTGATTCTTTCTGGCTGCAGAAACAGAAGAGGCCTCCATATAACTCCCTCTTCAAGGAATAGCATCATATCCAACCAACAGCAGAGTTCCAGGGCCCTGTTGCCCATTCAGTCAGTAATGTTTTCAATATTCATTATAACATAACATAAGAATACATAATGCCCTTCGACCCAACTAGGCTCGTCATTTCCTAGTCTAAAGAATATCCAGTACGGCATCAAGCCAAGCCTTGAAGTGTTTCTGCCTCAACTACCTGTTCCTGACATGTTTCAGGCATTGAACATTTTCTGTGGGGGGGGAATCCTGATATCCATGCAGAATTAGCCTTTTATTCATTTCCACCTGTTCTGCTAACCAAACTCATCTTAAAAAATATTTGGTAGTTAACTTTGTTAATCCCTTTTATGAATTTAAAAACCTCAATCAAATCCTTTAGCAACCTAACCTTTTTTTTTTTTTTTTTTTATAAATCTCTGGCAGTTTACCACTTACCTTTGTACCATTTCAGGTTATTCACTGGACTTGAACTGCTTAAATTTCAATAAAAACTGGATAATGGGGGTGTTCTAAAACTTTTGACCGGTAGTGTAGCTGTCCAAAGCTGGTGGCATGTATAGCATCCAGCAGCCAAACCACCTCTATTATCTTATTGCAGACACAAATCTGAACTGTGCTTATAACGAACAGCTGATGGCAAATAGTGCCTGTGCATTTCACTCACCGCCATGTAAGGCTTACAGCCAGCATCCAGTGTCTTAGCGACAGAGTCCACTAGGTACCCGCTGATGCCAAAGTCACACATCTTCACATGTCCCTCTTTGTTAATGAGGACATTGGAGGGCTTCACATCTGATAGGAGAAGAATATGTTGAAAATGCAGACATATAAATATTTGTACTAGTATTAATAAATACATTATTATTAAAAATAATAAATGCAGTCGCAGTGTCGAGATAATGGTTGCATGGTATTTTTGCTAAATAGTTTTTGCACTCTTCTACAGACTTTTTAAAGGCAATATACAGTTTCTCACCAAATTAGAACACATCATCGGTATACTGGTACGTTTAAATGTACCTGTGCACTGATGAAAAAGCAGATTTTTTCTTTAATTAAATACAATTTTTATTCAAATTTAGATTTCTGGGAATAAGGTTCCATTCAAAATGAATGGTTAGCACATCTATTAGCAAGGGACACTTCAGTCAACAAATTTTAAGTTGACAAATCACTACTCATATACACTACGCATTTTTATTAGCCAATTTATTTGAATTGAATTGATTAGTTTATAAACTAGTTTAGTTTATCATAGAGTATCAATTACTTTAATTTATTTTACAGAGCATGAATTACTAGAAAGTAGCAAGACACACGATTGGCAATTCACAAAATAAATCACCTCTAAGTCCTGCGTTCCTCTGAAAATAATGTATTTGGATTTTGACTCAAAGAGAAGGTTTTATTGAATCCTCAGCAGTCTGCCAAGTGGTGAGTACATTGTTTGAAGTAAACAAATATAGTTACAGTACTGTAACAGGTATCAAAGCATTGTGTGTTGGAAGCCTTGTCAGTGCATACATAAAAATAAAGGCTGAGGTACTCGTGTGAACTACCTGTCTTTTTAGGCTTTGGCGAACCATCATCTCTCGCTTAAAACATTATTTTGTTTTGGGGGGGGTTGATTTACAAAACAAAACATTATCTAAAGACGAGTACAATTAAACAGTGGTGCACTTGTATTCAAGTAATATCATTAATAAAATAAAAGACCTTAGACTATGAAGTTGACTTAAGGTCATAAATGCAATAAACACATTATGAAACATGCCTGCACTCACCACGGCCAGACACTGCAAGACCACAAAGCATCAGCTGAAGGAGCCACTTACCTCTATGAATCACAGACAGCTTACTGTGTAAATGGTCTAATGCCTTGACAATCTAGAAGTGAGAAGGTGAGATGGGATTTGTTATGGACTGACCAAAACACACTGAGGCAACAGAACACACAATCATAATCAGTCAGTATTATGTTTCACCAGTGTCGAAGCAGTGTATTTATTGTCTGATTTCTTTGGTTTTAATAATAGGTTGCAAACCTGGCCAAATAAATAATGTCTTCCTGCATTCCTTAAATACTCCAGCATTACAGCTACTATGTCAGACACTCACATATACAGCCATTTTCCCCAGGATGTCCTCTGGTATCCTCTTCCTTTTCTCAACCACTTTTTTGTAAAACTTGTCCAGTGAGGTGTCCATCAGTTCCATGCAGATCCACACATCACCCTGACAACAGCACACAAGCAAATGGTAATGAATGACAGATGTGAGTCTTGCTGAAAGAGTATTTTCCTCTCACATTCATGTTTTGGAGAGCCACAAAAGTCTGGAGACACAGGAGCAGTTTTTTGTTTTCACCTTAAGATCAGCAATCAATTTAGACCCATTAAACCAGCTGAGATGACTTAACTGTGTAATAAATTGCTTTAATTGATCAATTGAGGGCTGAGTAACAAAACCAGCAAACCCTGTGGCATTCCAGAACCAGGGTTGGGGACCAATAGTTTCTTTAGACCATAGGTAAAATAAGTGATCACGCTTACTTGTCTCTACTGATAATTTTTTAAATGTCAACATTACAGTAATACTACATTTTTCAATCATGTATTCGCCTAGCAGATGTATTTGACCTGTGCAGCTCATGTAGTAGGCATCATATACCATGTTCATTTAAACACCTGGATATTCACTGAAGCAATTCAAGTTTCTCACACAAGTGGTTTCCAATCTCAGTTCTGGGGGCTCACTCTGTATGCTGGTTTTCATTCCAACCATAATTGCAACCTCTGAATTGTAACAAGCTGTTAATTGTTCTTAATTAGACTCTTCGTGTCTATTGAAGCAGTGGTTTCCAAACTAGGTCACTGTGTATGCTGGTTTTTGTTACAGCTAATCTCTTGATCAATTAAGGTTGTTGAAAACATGTGTTTAAGTTCTACTATAATTGATTCCTTACACTTATGTCTATGCAATGCAGCTTTGGCCCATTGCCATTTGCTTTGTCTTTGTTTCTTCATTTCCACAAATGGTTGGGTCCAGTTTCAGCAATTAGAACCCCAATGATTTTACCTGCCTGTCCATAATTTAATCACATGAAACATTTGATTTAATCACATGAAACATCTTTCTAAAGGCATCGTTTGCCATATAGCACATTACACAAAATGAAAGCATTAGTTGATCTGACTAATGAAATGTACTGGGATGTACATTTTAATACCTTTATGGCATGCATAGGTATATCTGACATGATATGGCCTTAAGAGGGTAAATCATTCTTCAATAGACATGAAGGGTCTAAGTAAGAACCATTAACAGCTTGTTACAATTCAGAGGTGGCAATTATGGGTGGAACAAAAACCAGCATACACAGAGGTCCCGCAGGACCGAGTTTGGGAACCACTGTCTGATACAAGCTCTGCTGAGATCTGAATCAGTAACTCCTTAGTTGTAAGTCCAAAGTCTGGTCGTCTCACCTCCCTAAACAGAGCTCCATAGAAGGTGACGGTGTAGGGACAGTCCACCGTCCTCATAGAGATGTCCAGGTCCATCAGTAACCGTTTCTGCTCCTGTGTGTTCACCGTCGCTCTTATCCTCTGCGAACAAAAAGGCAATCCATCTTTCTGAGACTTTCAATAACAGTGGCAATGCAAAGGAGATATTTTTACCATGCTGCTAGCAAACGAACTGTATACTTAAAGAAACGTATTACTGATATTTAGTTATTTTATCCTTATTTAACAAAGAACTCAATTCTCATTTCCAGAGAAGAATTATGGAATTAAATGCGTCGGGAATGCAAAGGACTGTAGACCAGGGGTGTCCAGTCCACCACAGCAACAGAAGCACACAGAAGCCCTCTTGTGGAATCAGGTGGAATTGTTACTAGTACCCCCAAAATAATTTTTCCCAAGAGGAGCACAGTCCTAAATGACAGCAAAATGTATATATTTCCAGTGTTTCCGGTATGTGCATTAAGGAGCAGCAGGCTGCCACGCATTATATTTCTACCAAGAGAGTATCAGCCTGCCTGTGCTGGAACCAAGAGGCACTAGTGCAGCACAAGCACAGTGCACAACACACTGCACATGCAGACAGTAATTTTGCATGGCAATCACCGCAGACTATCACCGTGGCTTTGCAAAGCAGGCAGTGAGCTACGACCAATAGACAAAAGTAGTTAGTTAGCTAGGTTGATTATATCAACTTGATGTAGCCTAAAGATTACTCTAATTTGACTTTAAACTTTTGTTGTCACAACTAGCAAAGTATGATAGCTTGATAGCTAGCTAGCTAATTTTCCAAATAGCCTATTTTAAGATGGCTAGCTAGGTACCGCTAGCTAGCTAATCAGTTTCAATTATGTTGACATATTGGGTGTAAAAAAAAAAAACTTAATTTTCCTTATGAGTTTGAGACATTTCAGCAAGAAGAGAAAGACAGCAGATGAAGAAGAACAGAGTAAGGTAGCAAGATAAGTGGACTAAAACCGCAGGATTGGGTATGTTATGAAGCTAAATATTTCAGCATGTTCCAGTCTGATAAAATACCTGAGAGAATGATAAATAAAATCAATTTAAAATGTTGGTTCATTTTTTATCAAGCATGGTTTGCTTTACTCAACAGGGAGATAGGTAGGAATAGAGGTGAGTGCAGCAGAGCAAGGAGTGCTGCAGGAAGGGAGAGATTAAAAAGAAGAGGAGAGGGCAGAAGGAGAGGAGAGAGGAGGAGCAAAGAGAAGAGAGTGCAAGAGGTAAGGGAAGAGGAAGGAAGAGTAGGAGAGAGAAAGAGATGGCTTTACAATACACCTCATGGTGAGTCTAAAGTTGAATCAAGGAGTTGTGAGTCCTTTGAATCATAAAAAAAATATTAGTCCACAGCAGATTCATGTTATTAACTAAATATGCAGTACTGTTGCTTGCATTTGGTATTGCCCCAGTAATGCCACTTGACTTTGTTCCCTATAGAAGGGGTATTCAAATCCAGGCCTCAAGGTCCACAGTGTCTGCAGGTATTTGCTCCAACCACGCGCTACACCACCTGATTTCAAATAATTAGTTTACCTCCTTGGTCCAGGAAGCGAGCTAATTAGTGAAATCAGGTGGTGTAGTGCGTAGTTGGAGCGAATACCTGCAAGACACTGCGGACCTCGAGGCCTGGATTTGAATACCCCTGCCCTATAGGATTGTTCTGCTGCTTGTGTCGGCAGCACAATTAGGAACCCAAGAGGGGAGTGGCCAAGTCGCCATTCATTGAGATGGGTTGCCAGCTGCTGGGGTTGGACTACATTGACAGACACCTAAATACATGACCACCACAAGTTCCTTCAATTAGATAGAAGTTATTATGAAATTGAAAGAGATGTCTCAGATTCTGTAAGTTGCAACTATTTTTGCATTAACCATGAATCAATCAAATGTGAGGTATCAGACTTATTGAGATGATCTATAGATATTCAGTGAATATAAACATAAACAATAACACAATACTGTGGCAGTCATTTACCTTTATTTCGTCTTTTTCCCTATCTTTAAGTGAATGGGAGTAAATACTCTCATTGATTTAAAGATAGGGTAAAAAGGCCAACTACAGGTCACACCACATCATCGATGAAATGTTGGAAATTTGGGCTATGGCGGTTGAGGAGAAAATCCTCAAAGATATCCAATCATCCAATCATGGCCATAGGGTTTGAGGCAGATGAAAGCATTAATGTTTCTGTGAAAAGGCAGGAATTATCCAATTGAGAGATGGAAAATCATTATTCAACAGTGACTGATATTTAATTTATGAATAATAATAGTAAAGTCTTGTGAATTGAAAAGTCTTTTCAAATACATGGACCTAGTTCCCATAACTTGTCTGCATCCCTGATGGAAAGGCATGCACCATTGTTGCATCCATAAAATTCCTTCAAAAAAAAGAATATACCAACTACAGGTAACTGCCAAAATAAATGAAACACTTGAGTAATCAAAGGATACAACGTATATTGAAAGCAGGTGCTTCCACACAAGTGTGGTTAATGAGCAAATTAAACAATTAGCATCCCATTGTGCTTAGGGTCACATATAAAAATTCTGGGCAGGCCCAGTTGCCCATTATTTTGGCTACCATGGCGAGAAGAAGAGATATCTGTGACTGTGAAAGAGGGGTGATTATTGGGGCGCATTTGGTAGGAGCTTCAGTGATGAAGACTGCTCAACTTAAGAATACATAATGACGAGAACGGGCCGTTCGGCCAATCTAGGCTCGTCATGTCCTGATCTAAAGAGTATCTAGTACTACATCTAGCCTGGACTTGAATAGCCCAAGGGTTTCTGCCTCTACTACCCGACATGGCAAATTGTTCCAGGCATTGACAACTCTGTGTAAAGAAAAACTTCCTAATATCTGTGCGGAATTTGCCTTTAACTCATTTCCACCTGTAGCCTCTTGTTCTGCTGACCCCACTTATCTTAAAAAATCTTTGGTATTTCACTTTGTTAATCCCTTTTAGGAATTTAAAAACCTCAATCAAATCCCCCCTAAGTCTCAGTTTGCTAAGCTTAAATACATTGAGTGCCTTAAGTCTATCATCATAACTTTTACCTTTCATACCAGGTATCAGTTTAGTTGCCCTTCTTTGGACTTTTTCAAGAGCTTCTATATCTTTCTTGTAGTGCGGTGCCCAGAACTGCACACAGAATTCTAAGTGAGGTCTGACAAAGGCATTATATAACATTAATATAACCTCCTTGGATTTATACTCAATACTTTTTGCTATGTATCCCAGCATCCTGTTGGCTTTTTCCACTGCTGTAGCACACTGCTTTGATGCAAATAGGCTTTGATCAACTACAATTCCTAAGTCTTTTTCAAATTGAACACTAACTTTTCTCCTCCCATAAAATACTCCTGTCTAATGTTTTTATTTCCCACATGCATAACTTTACATTTAGCAATATTGAATGTCATCTGCCATTTATCTGCCCATTTTTGGATTTTGTTTAAATCATCTTGGATTACTTTAGTCAATTCCAAACTGTTTGCCAAACCCCCAAGTTTAGTCAAATTCAAAATTCAATTTTAACTATTTTGCTACTAATGTCCATATCAAGATCATTTATGTAAATAAGGAAGAGCAGAGGTCCCAGCACCGATCCCTGCGGGACACCCCACAGCACCGAGGTCAGATACGGCCCCACCTACTGTTACTCTTTGTATTCACCCTTGCAGCCAATTATGAACCTAACTTGCTGAAGTCTGCTCAAGAAGAACAGAAAGACTGTCAGAAAGACTTCCATGCAAAAATCTAATTGTGATTGTATATTGAAAAATTGTATATGCTAATTAGTGTCTTGTAAGTCCATACAGGCTGGGCACCCTCTTGGTGTATGACACTGATTATAAAAACAAATCCACCAGTCAATCAATCAATAAAATCAATGTATGCTATGAAGGCTTTCTGACAATTATGCCTGTGTATTACAGACTAGGCACCTGCTATGAATGATATTATGCTCACACCTCATGACCTACACTCAAATATATATTTTTCAGAAGGTAAAGGAGACTTAGTGGCTATCCCACATAGTGGCTATCCTGCTGACCATAATGAGAAAGCTGGCCTCTCAGTATGACAAATAGGGGCAGCTCTACCCCTACCTCAGCCAGCTGGCTGCCATCACATTGACAGTGCCAATCTCTAGTGTCAACTGTGAGAGGGATTTTTCAGCCATGAATAGGGTTAAACACCACAAGAATTCTGGAATCAGATTGTTTGGCTTTCCCTACCTCCCCACCCCCTCGTATGTTATGTTCCATCTTGTTCCTGTAAAAACAGACCCAAGAAGCCGGATGCAAGGGGACTATCTGACAGTCCTTCATGCGACTCATTATCAATGGGCCACCTCTAAACAAATTCCCCTATGAGAGAGCCTTGGAGGTCTTCTTTAAAAAATCCAGAATGATAAGTGTTCGGAGGCAGGCTGAAAGCTTTGCCCATTGATACATTTTCACCATCCCTTGATTAGATATTTCTCCGGGGGACGGATCTCTCACCTTGACAGCCATGATGGTTCCGCTCTGCGCGTGTCGTACCCTCTCCACGACACCGTATGCCCCACGACCCAGCTCTGACAGTGACACCAGGTCATCCGCCTGCACCTCAAAATTCTGTGGAGCAGGGAATCCAGTCAAATTAGTTTGTTCCACACTATTTATTTGCAATTTATGTCATCCAGGGCTGCTGACATTTGAAGCATTTACATACTTACCACAGCAGTTCAAGGTAATGAAAGCAGTATCCCACACAGGATTCAAAGTGTTAGGAATTCCTAGGGTAGCACCACCTACACACTCCATTGGTGCAGTTTTGTTAGTTGTCTTTCTTTGATTTGGGCACGTGACTGCATGACGTAGTGAGGGCTTAAAAGGGAGGTTCCGGAAGAAGGAAAAGAGGAGAAATGGTGGTAGCAGTTTTAAGAGGTGTTTGGTGTGTGAGTAAATGAAAGAGTGCTCATTAAAGACTTAACTAAAGACCTATGGACGGGTTTGTTAGTCCGATGGTTAACAGTAACTGCATGATGCAATGTCTTGTAATACACAATCACAAATTTATGAATGACACTCAACAACCATTTTAAGCCTGAACAAAAACATTGTGATGTATTACAGAGGATACTATGGTGTTCACATATTTATTTCTGAATTTACAACAGAAATTGCTCCCATTGCCCCTGCCTAAAGCATTATACAACAAAGTCATACGTTTTATTTTTGGCCCAGTGACAAAATCTACTTGCATGCTTTAGCAAGCCTTTGTTGAAACACAGCCTATAGTAGTTAGATAGGTTATGCCATGTCCAAATAAATGCTCAATTGAAATGATGCATACCCATACACTGTAATGCCTGCTCCCGAAAATGTTTAATGAAGTCATAACGAATGTCATCTTTACTCTCACTTTCATTCAAATAATGATGGTTCTGTACTATGTGTATGTGCATCTTACAAATCCCAAAGAATTTTGGTTTTAAGCCCATTTTTCCATTTTCACCAAGGCCAATGCACTCTGGGAAGGATCTGGGCTGCTGTACTCATCACAGCTCAAACACAAGTACTGAACAATCAGCATGTTTACTATGTGGTGACAGTAAATACACTGCTTGTGCAATGCTACCAGAACACCAGGAAATATGTTTCAGTACAGAATGTGCCAGCATGACTTCTATCATGCTGACTCAGGCCTCCTTGACCTCTCCCTTGCTTGGGTTGGCTTGATGTGGTATAAATATTTTCATGGATCTGTGGAGAGTCAGATTACATACCTGGGCCCAGTTATTCATTACTGTCTTGACATCAATTACTACATCCTTATTACTCTCTGCGCATCAGAGTCACAAGCTTTTCTGTTTGAAAACCTGGCTTAAAATGCAATTGAGCTCAGGGCAGTTAAGGAAAATTATATCAGAGGAATGTTAAATAGGGATACATCAACTTAATCCCTGAAGGCTCCTAAAACACAAATAAATGTAAACCTCTTTAAGAACCATCCTGTCTTCTTTTGTTTGCCTGGGACTACAAAGTGCTGGCAGCCTTCCTGAGATGCACAGCCGCCAAGTTCTGGCTGGATCAAAATTCCCAAGCCTGGTTCTGAGACAGATTCTAACACCACAGGGTCAAATAAAAAAACATCAGGCTGCAACCAACGCAATACCTAAATGGTATATGAACTCCTGAGCTTATGCACACACCATGAACTGTGGAATGTTATAGTCAACTGACATGAGATTCTACAGGAATTGAGCACCAAGTAACAGCCACTGCTTGATATCAAATAAGGTCTTCCCTTTCATTTTGTCTAACTTCCCAGATAAGTTACCAATTTCCTCTTGCTGTAATGAGCTTGTGAGTGATGCTTGATGCCAGAGTCAACAGGCATTATAATTGCCCAAATAAAAGGAGTATTCTTACTGGGATATACACCGATCAGCCACAACATTAAAACCACTGACAGGTGAAGTGAATAACATTGACCATCTCGTTACAATGGCACCTGTCATGGGGTGGGATATATTAAGGCAGCAAGTGAACAGTCAGTTCTTGAAGTTGATGTGTTGGAAGCAGGAAAAATTGGCAAGCGTAAGGATCTGAGCGACTTTGACAAGGGCCAAATTGTGATGGCTCGACGACTGGGTCAGAGCATCTCCAAAACGGCAGGTCTTGTGGGGTGTTCCCGGTATGCAGTGGTTAGTACCTACCAAAAGTGGTCCAAGGAAGGACAACTGGTGAACCGGCGACAGGGTCATGGGCGCAAAGGCTCATTGATGCGCGTGGGGAGCAAAGGCTAGCCCGTCTGGTCCGATCCCACAGAAGTGCTACTGTAGCACAAATTGCTGAAAAAGTTAATACTGGCTATGATAGAAAGGTGTCAGAACACACAGTGCATCGCAGCTTGTTGCGTATGGGGCTGCGTAGCCGCAGACCGGTCAGAGTGCCCATGCTGACCCCTGTCCACTGCCGAAAGTGCCTACAATAGGCACGTGAGCATCAGAATTGGACCACTGAGCAATGGAAGAAGGTGGGCTGGTCTGATGAATCATGTTTTCTTTTAGATCATGTCGATGGCCGGGTGCATGTGCGTCATTTACCTGGGGAAGAGATGGCACCAGGATGCACTATGGGAAGAAGGAGAGCCGGTGGAGGCAGTGTGATGCTCTGGGCAATGTTCTGCTGGGAAACCTTGGGTTCTGGCATTCATGTGGATGTTACATTGACACGTACCACCCACCTAAACATTGTTGCAGACCAAGTACACCCCTTCATGGCAACAGTATTCCCTGATGGCAGTGGCCTCTTTCAGCAGGATAATGCGCCCTGCCACACTGCAAACATTGTTCAGGAATGGTTTGAGGAACATGACAAAGAGTTCAAGGTGTTGACTTGGCCTTTAAATTCCCCAGATCTCAATCCAATCAAGCATCTGTGGGATGTGCTGGACCAACAAGTCCGATCCATGGAGGAATCACCTCGCAACTTACAGGACTTAAAGGATCTGCTGCTAACGTCTTGGTGCCAGATACTACAGGACACCTTCAGAGGTCTTGTGGAGTCCATGCCTCGACGTGTCAGAGCTGTTTTGGTGGCACGAGGGGGACCTACACAATATTAGGCAGGTGGTTTTAATGTTGTGGGTGATCGATGTATTTGACCAAATCACAGACACTTCTGAGTAATCTGGCCTCCAGCAAAATTAGTAATACACCAAAACACTCAGGATAGAAATCTGCACTGAATGTCATTTTTCCCAGTCTCAGTCCATCAGTAAATACACATCACTGAATTAACTTCCTTCACAAGCCTATTTGAGGACATAGAAGGGATTAAAAGGGCTTGGATACCTCTTCCTTCTGTAAGAATTTAGAATAAATTAACAGTCTCTCAGTGATGGACATCCAGTGTTCCCTCACATAGCTTGCCCAGTCTATTACAAAGGGTAAAATAAAGATGGAACAGGGTCAGTTTGCATTAAATCAACATGACTGAGAAACATGTGGCAAATTTCCACAATCATGATGCCAATTCATTCAGAATGACCTAACAGCCCATTCACCTTCACCAGGTATGCTGAGCAAGAACCACACCCTAATCTACCTACTAATTGCTACCCAGTCAAATCAGATCAGAGGGAGATGTTTAGCCCTGGGAATCTGATATTAATGAGCCAGGACACTGTTAATGACTATGATGATGAATAATTTAATTAGGTCAGCTGACTACACTTGGGTCACCTGACTGAAAAATTCAAATTAAATAAAGCCACTCAAACCACACACAACCTGAACCTGCTTTTCAGTGCATCATTCGACTGAGAGTGACATTCTTACCTCAGAAAGTGCCCTGTCACAGACTTCCCAACAGCTGATGCCCTCTTGCCCCAACCCCTGCTTTTCTTGGCTGGTAGCATAAATAAAGTCCAGAACTACAGATATCCACTGAGCTGGCCTACATCAATGCCAGCATAGGCACAGACAGAGCATGTCTGTGTGATTGGCCCAGAACTGCATGGTAACCTCATTTAACCTTCAAGTTCACCCATAAACACAAATACCTCCAATAATCACAAACTCATGCACTGTAAACCATTTTTTATTTGTCCTTTTTACAGGTACTTGAAAGGTCAATACCCACTCACCTTGTCTCCTATAGTGATGAAGGTCCTTGAGTCCAAGTTCCGAGGTGGCCTGCACATAAAAAAGCATGGCAGTGGTTGTAAGCATAGTTATCAGAGAACAATATTATGTGAAGATTTTGGAATCTTCTGGAATGTGGTACAACTATTGGGCAGAAATGGGCTGATACTGTCAGGTGGTAAGGGTCGGCACATCCAGATCCAGGCCCAAAACTCAGCAAAGGCAATGCTTGTTCCAGATGATTAGAGATGCAGTTGGTTTCTGGATCATCGTTGGAACATTGTGGTAAATGAACAGGAATGTTCTGTGTGCTCAAAGTACTTCACTTTCTGCTCTTCCTAGTGCTCTCAAATCAATATTTTGTGACTCTTCCATTGCATTTCCAAACCAGAACACCGTAAGACATGTGTTTGGGGGTGAATCCATGGGTTGTCTACAAGGCTCCCTAACCTGGATCCCTGGATCCCTAACCTGGTAGGGTAGAAATTACCATTCAACACAAGATAAATAAATGGCCTCACGCTTGGAAATCATAGCAATGGTAGCAGTGTACAGACCTTTTCAGGAGCCTTTACAGAACAATAACAATACATGTGCGCATGCGTGACTAAGTTTGTTCCCAGAAGACTTCCGGTACGCAATTGCTGGCTAATTACTAGAATGATGAGAAGCACTTATTTGTTATTTCTTTAGCCTACCAAACAAGGTATATGCAAAAATGGACTACTAAGTCCATCTTGAAAGGATGTTTTTTTTAATGAAAATACTTGATGCTTTTAGATTTAAATTTTCATTTTCAGGAATAAATGACTCAGCTAAACACTAGAGGGGACTGTGGCTAGCTAAAAGAAATATCTACCAACATTACCAGTGCTTCATCAAAAAATGGCCAAATTGTGGCGGTTGCACAATTACAGAACTACAGTTTGGCTGGGCACAGAGTGCACCTTTTTCCAAGTTAGAGAAGTCCTCATTTTTGTGCCAGGGGGAAGTTTGGGCAGGTCAGGAAACAGGACCCCAGAAACTTCTTATATATGATTCAAATTGAATCTAAACTATAGTAGGGGATGGTGTAGGGGTACTTGATAAAGTATCAAACTAGCAAGCACAATTCAATACATTAATGAACAACAACTATATGTATGTGAATGCATGTGTTTGTGTGGGGCATGCTCGTGCGCAAGCTTTCTGAGGCACGTGGCTGTGCATGCATGTGTGTGTGTGTGTGTGTGTGTGTGTTCTCTCACATGTGCGTGGATTGCGCGCATGTGCACTTTCATGCTTTAAGCACGTGGTCATTGAGAACAAAGAGGAAAGATGGAGGGAAGTTTAAACCTAGTTTGTGCTTCAGAGAGAACTTCTCTTGATGCATGTCTTCACGCGACCTATGGAGTGAGAGCGCGGCCTCTTGTTTGAGGCACTGGTAATAAATAAAAAATGGCGATTGTGCTTTGGTTTTGTTAGTTGTGCGAGAGTTCTGAGCTTTTCCGGTTTCCAGTATCCTTTGGGAAGGTGACAATGACTGACACAAAAGGGGATTCATTTGTTGTCATTTCCTGTGGGGCATCTTTGCAGACAAGCGTTTGTGGATGTCTTTTGAAGAAAAAAACATTAAGCACAGTCCACAACAAATTTAACTGAGCAGTTCATTCAGGCCTGTAACATCTAGGCAGTTCATATTTGGCTGTAAACATCTCTGGGCATATTGTTGATACTAACTAAATTTGGCTAAGCAAAAACAACATCACAACAGTTACAAAGACAGGGTCTAAATAAACAAAATATGACAAGATGGGAGACATCAAGGAAACATCAGGCTCATTGAAAACTTGGCAACCGGGCCTCCCACATCTCTTCCAAACCCGGCATGCATCGAACCCCAAGATGGAAATAGAGGAATAGGAATGTTAGTAAGCCAGTTGGTTTTAAGGGTGTTGGGGTGAGATGGATGAAGTGATGCAAAGGCAACACGGTGGAGGCTACATGACTGCAGCTACATAACACTCACACAGGGTCGGGCTCCTTCTGCTTGAAGACATCACCTGGGATTGTCAGTCCATGCTTTTTCTTTTTCCCTGTGCAGAAATACACAAGTTTGTTAGATTTACAAAAATACATAAGTCAGTTATATTTACATAAATACATACATTTTAAAGAAAGATTTAAAGAAATGCACAGGTCACTTAAATGTGTACAAATAGGTCTATATGGGTCATATTTACAAAATACACAAATTAGCTGGATTTACAGAAATCAGTCAGCCTATATTTTTAAAACCCAGAATAGAAAATAAAACTAGTCCAGCCTGTACAGACATTTTTAGTGCCTAATGATGTGTTTTGAGAGGTTAAAATCATATCTGACACTGGGCCCAGCAGCCTCAAGTGTGTGCATTTCACATGGATCAGAAAATATTTTGCTGAACAGGTTCACACTGTAGAGATACACTACTGGTCAAAATTTTAGAACACCCCCATTTTTCTAGTTTTTACTGACATTTAAGCAGTTCAAGTCTAGTGAATAACCTGAAATGGTACAAAGGTAAGCGGTAAACTGCCAGAGGTTTATTTTAAAAAATTAAAACAAAAAAAAATAATGTATATTTCAGTTATAAAAAAGGCCCTTTTTAGGGAACAAGTAATGGGTTAACAACTTACAGCTGTTCTGCAGCAATGGAAGTAAATTAAGCCTTGTTGATGCTGATGCAAACAATTCCTACAGGTGTCCCAACTTTTGTTGATTGCTTTTATACAGACAGAGGGTTTGTAAGTAGTGTTGGAACAGACTGTGTTGCTACACCCTCTGAAACATTATTTTGAAAATATTGCACTGCAGGAAGTAGTATATTGCTATCATAATGGCGAGAAAAAGGCACTTAACAAAGGAAGACAGACAGACCATTATAACCCTTTAAAATGTAGGTTTTTCCTTTAGAGAAATTGAAAAGAAGGCCAAGGTGTCAGTGAGTACAGTTTCCTACACAATCAAAAGACACTTGGAAACTGGAGGAAACGCTGACAGGAAGAGGTCTGGTAGACCCAAAGCCACAAAAAATCAGAAGACAAGTTTCTAATGTTGCTTTCACATCTATAGTTCGATAGATTTGGTCCGATTCAAGAGCAAGTTGCTACTTTTCATTAGGTCTGGTTAGTGTTCACATGGTCCTGTGTTAAGCGAACCAAAATTTGTAAACAAATGACACGTGGTCGTACAGGTCGTTCATCTATTGGACAGAACATTTCCGTGGGAAAATCACTTTCTGGTTGCGGACAAAACATGGAGCAACAGCAGCGTATTGTGATTGCAATCAGCACTTTCATAATTATGATTTGGTGTTCCAACCAATAAAAGCAGCAGAAACGTGTGAGCACATCTCGAGACGTGTGAACAATGTAGGCTTATTGCTTCACACAATTCAGAGGAGACGTACAAGAGGGTACCAAAGTGTCAACATCCGCTTTCAACCCACAATGCACTGTATTTTGGTTTGCGTCCTATATTAGGTCCTATATTAAGTCCAATTACGTTCACACAAGTAACAAACCAAACCGTGGTTCATTTAGAACCGGACCGAGTCCCGACTTTTCGGGAGGACCAGGGTTCGATTGTTTGGTCCGCACCAAGAATGCGTGTTTGAATGCGTGATCTCACCTCTCCAAACGAACCGGACTAACAGAGTAAACGCACCATGGTTCGATTAAAGTGGACCAAACAGGGTAGGTGTTAAAGGGACACGAGAGTCAACAGCTTGTGTGATAGGCAGCTCACAGGACAACAGCTTCAAGCACAGTTTAACACTGGTAGAAGTAAGGAAGTCTCAGTTTCAACTGTGAAGAGAAGACTTCGAGCTGCAGGTTTACCAGGTCAAGTGGTAGTAAGAAAGCCATGCTAAAATGGCAAAAGATTAAGATTAAATTTTGTTCAACAAAATAATTCCACGATTTCTTTTTTATCTCCAATTGTTTATTTGTTCTACGCTTTAATTTCAGAGTACATTGAAACATTAAACTGCGTAAATACATTTAAAAAACTGTGTTCTAAAACTTTTGACCAGTAGTGTATGACCACATTTTTTTCATCATCTAATGCAATCCAATGACAGATTTTAATATAAAGACAGGCTGCAGGCCCACACTGTAATGTCACATGCTGATCCTCAATAAAAACACAGCCTTTGGGATTTTCAGACTGAGGCCAATAACCTGAGTTTACTGTCACAGGTTCGTAATACTAGGCTAACGGTCAGGGACATAGGGGCTTGACACGGTTCATGTTCCTTTGTTCAACTTCTTCCATGTCAAAATGTTTTAGATCTTTTAGCTTTTTATAATCCATTCGTGATCCAAAAAACTTGGCTTGACAGGATTTTACACCAATAAATAAAAATACCCTTTTATGCAAGGGGCTATGGGCAAAGTTAAAAAATTGACATTAATTTACAGTATGGCAGTAAATGCTAATATTGGAGGCTGTGATGAGTGCAGAACTTGTTTATTCAATAAATTTAGACAGGGACTAAAACACATTGAGCTGCTATTGAAGGGGTGAGTGCAGGGAATCCAATGGCACTAAAGTTTGTGAAGCATGAATCCACACTGCAACAGAGTCACTTTTTACTGGCCAGCATCTGCAATATAGTGCTGGAACAAGTGAGGGCAGCTGCTGCCAGAGGTTTCCCTAGGCCTAGGGTGTTCACCATAGGTTCTAGGGCTGTTTAGTTTTTTTGTCAACAAAGAAATTATGCTCCATATTCTGAAAAAATATGTAGATTCGTTCAAATAGAATTCAAATATGCATGTTACGGACCTAAATTTGTTTAAAAACGTCAATATTTCTGGGAAATAGCTAATCAAAGCGTGAGAAATGCTAATTCGCACAAGCAAATTTATGTTGGCTCAGGTCCAAATACAACAAGTTCTGTATTATAACTATGTTTTAGCTGAAGCCTCATTTGAGCGATAACCGCATACTTTGACAAAGCAGAAAATCTTTCCCATGGTAGAATACATTTTCGCGAAATGCTAAATATGATGACAAACATAACACCGCCATAAATGTAAAATAACATATAAAAACATAGTAGAGAATAGGGTATGCTACTCAGAAAAGGATATGTTAAAATAGCTATTACATTTCAGTTGCCTTTTGCCACGCCGTTGTTTTTTTGTTTTTTTTGTTTTTTTTTTTAAACATCGAATTTCCCTATTCATCTTCGAATCGGTTGTTGGATTGCAGATTTTAAATTACATGTGATATTTAAATATAATATGACAAGCCCTACCGGATTTATTATAATTTTTTTATTTTATTTTTTTACACATGAAGCCCTGGCAACACACTCAGCTTCCGATGGAACAACCGCCTCCCAGCTCCCTGTGCCAGCCTGTTACCTTAAAACTGAACAGCCTACCCCCCCACCACCACCTCTCAATACCAGCCTAGTAACATATGTGGTGAGACACCGAGCTCTGTGAACCTCACACAACTCAACGCTTGCAAAATCAGACAGGAATGTAAGCAAAATATATAGAAATATAAAGAATATATTTTAATACATTTCCAAATATACTTTAAAAATATTATAAAATGTATTTTCATATAAGCCACTTCATATATGGCAATTTATTGTACATTATAAAAATGCAAAATTAAATATATGCATACAATTGCTTACATTATAGTGCCTTCTGATACTTTTGTGTGAAAGTTATGGATTCCAGCTGGTATGTGCAATTTCCAGATTAATTTAATGTGGTGGAAGAAGCGTATGCAGCACATTTCCCTAAGAGCATGCATCATGCATCTTATTAAAATATATTTTAGAATCAGCATGCATCATGCTCTTAGAGAAACATAGTGCTCTATCGGATTGCCCAGTAGGGACTGTACATTACAGTCAACCCTAGGCTTCTGCAGAGGTTCATGCTTCGGAAGCAAGATGCAGACAAATGACACTTGAATAGACCCACCAAAAGATCTCTATGCAACTACACTGTTTCTGGGGAAGTGAAACAGTGCAGGCAAGACTGCATAGCACTAAAACCAAAATCAGGTGCTGGCATTGTCCCATCTTGAAGGGAAACTACATTTTGTAACAGCCATTTTCAGCCTGTTTATCATTTCCAATTCTCTTCTATCCCTTAGTAAAGTACTTCAATGTGTTGAGCAATCACATGTAGTGTACAGTAAAGATCCCCTCCTTTGCATGCGTGCACCGAAGCAGCCATACAGGCTAACTTGTATAGAATGACTTGGGTGCAACAGTAGACATGCCTGTTTTTTCTCAATTCTTTCCCTCCCTTTTGTCTATTTAAAATGAAAATGGTCTCCTTTAGTGCATTTAAACATTGTTTAAGATTCAGATGGGGGAAATTCTTTCATATAGTGGAAAAATCTGTGGAATTTTTAAGTCATGCTTAAGAGTGCCAGACAAGACCAAATGTATGCATTCTCATGTTGCGACATGTTGACAGCAACAGGGAAAGAAAGTGGAGAGAGCAGATTGTGCTGAAAGTTGGAGATGGTGGAAAGTGAAAGAGGAAAAAATACCGATTATGAAAGTGGATTTCTTTCTGTGCATTTGAGAAATGTTTCCCTTTCAATGCTGAATGCCTGCAGGTCATTGACATTCCACAGATTATCTCCCAAGAGTATGGACCAAGGCAGAAGGGCCAACTTCCTGAAGGGAGAATACTCTCATCTGCAGAGGAGGGATCAGAAGTGTAAGACTGAGTGCCATTTCTTCCTCTCTCCCACCCATGGAGGTGCCTAGCAAGCGTCCTAACAAACAGCTTTTTCCTTCTGCCCACTTTCAGCTTCTGCCCTCTCCCAGCAGCAGCCTGCTGGTATATGCTATCTGTCGAACTGAACATTTCTATATGCAACCAACCCAGCCTCAATAGGATAAAATCTCAGCTCAAATAAAACCCAAAACAATTTATGTTTATGGAAAACTGTACAAAACGTATGCACTGCTTTGTTCTCCGATAGCACAACACAGATGACTAAACATGCTAGCAATGTCCTTCAAAGCCACAGGGCATCGTAATACACACATTAGATACGTGTTAGCCAGTATGTGACAAATAACCCATAGTAAATAGAAATGCAGCATTCTGAACACAGACAATTTCCTAAGGAACGTTCCCATGATTCCCATCTTACACTCTCAGACTGGCATTGTGAACTTGTTGCAAGTGTGAAAGCCCCTGAGCACCACTGGCAAACATGCATCTTTGGCCAGTGAAATGTCATGCATTCTGTAACACCCTAATCAAACTCAACTCAGCACTCAGCTACATTTATTCTTTTTTTTTTTTTTACCCAACTGCATTAGTGATCAAATTCTTTGCCCATTTCAGCCTGGAGCACAAACACCAAGAAATCAATACATCATGCTGATGCAAATGCAAACCCGACACTTCACCTACCTTCTCTTTTCTCCATGGACGTAGATGAATGCGTGTCCACTAATAGGAAGTGTGCACTGATCACCGCAGTTGCACAAACCTTATAGAAAAATTAAAATCAGTTTTTTTTCTTTTCTCCCCTGGTCAGATTTTCCTAAAGCCTGAATCCATGCACATGCCAGTACTTGCTGTTCTCTGACTCCTTGCAGGCTTCCGTAAGCTTTCAACTCCCTCCTTACTGTGAGTTAGACTTAACTCCTGGTTGACGGGCCGTGCTGTACACACTTAGGCTTACATTGGAAGGGCGTAACGACAGGGCCGTGACCTCAGCACAGGAAGCGAGAGGTCTGCCTTACCAGAAGAGGGGGGCCAAAGAGGTTCCACTGCCTTACCAACAGAGGATCTGCCACAGGCAGGATGCAGTGTCACCAGCTGCTGAGCATTACCAAGAACTGTATAAAAAAAACCAGCACTGCTTATGGTCATAAACTCCCTCCAGTGATCCTGCAATTTTCAGTCGGTTTTGGGGGTTTTGTTTTTTAACTACCACAATGGATTCTGGCTTTGTACCTTGGAGAACACGTACTTACAGTTCTATAATCGTGGAATTTAAAAAGAAAAAATAAGCAACACAAATAAAACCTGCAGTCAGATGTGTTGTGCTGCACCTGATAAAACTGGGGGACACAATCACCCCCATCTGTTTCATGTAATGAGGAGTATGAAAAATATAACTTTTCAAATAATGATAATGACTGTAAATAATAACGGAGCTGAAGGTAGTTTACCCTCTTGTCTTTAAAACAAATCTGGGATGAATTGATCTCAATGCAGCCCAAACTGAGGTGCATAATGCAGCATACACTGAGGTGCGCAATGCAGCCACACTGAGGTACACCCATTTTCAGAGGGAGACACAGTGATATATGCAGTCCACAGAACTGTCTCGCTCGTTCAGGCAGTCAAATCTTTCAAGTCAGATGTCACAGGTCTCCTCAACCCCTTTGAGGATTACCACAGCATCGTGGGATCATCCAGTCCTCACTCCCGTTTCTTTTAAAACCACCTTTATACTGATAACATAACATACGCTAACATGTAAGAAAACTCTTAAAAGTTTCCTCTTAATCTGTACGGTACACTGAGGTTTGATGGTTTCTTACAATAATTCCCAACTACCAGCTTTCTTGGTAAGCTCATTGTTAAATTAGGTTAGTGTTGAAGTGTATTCAAGCATAAAGCATAGCCCTCCTCTATTATGCCCCCCCCTTATTATGGCTCCTTCACATGGGCGTGTTGGCTCGCCGTACCTCCCACCCGCATGCAAACAACTATTCAGTCACACAATACCTGGGCCTCCTTTTACTTTTACAGTTACTATGACCACTAGGGCTGTCCCCGACTAAAACAAATCTTGGTCGACCAACTGTCGTCAGTGTTTTTTGATTGATCGAAACCTTTTTTCTATATGACATACCCTATTTGTTTTAATAAATACAGCTATATGCACACTGTGCTTGTCTTGTGTTTTATAACTTTCTTAAGTGAATTACACAAATGAGTAACAACAGGCTAATGACTTTATGGAGCCGGAGTTCAAAATTACCTGAAAGAAAAAATAACTTCTCCGTTCTGAGCCTCCTGGCATGCTGCGCATGCAGATTCTGCCGTTGCGCTTGAGAAGTTGTGGTATGGCCACATAATAGGCTGATGCTTTTATTTGACCTCAACCATAACACATTCTAATGTGTAGGCTATGTTTTATTTAATTAACCAGGTTGGTCTCATTGGGATTTAAAATCTCTTTGGCAAAAAGACTTTTTTTTCTTTGACATTATGTTCTTAGGTTATATCGAAATGAGTAATTAAAAGTATGCCTATATCACTAATCTTAACTGTAGGCAAATCTTAGGCTACAATTAAAATGCACATTCTTAACTGTAGGCCTAAAACAAGAAGGAAAACAATAAGATAGGCTACATGAAAGGGGTGTTACGCATCTTAGTTATAAATATATAAACCATAAACCTTTTTTTTTTTTTTTTTTTTTTTTTTTGCGAATGCTCAACCAAAACAAATCTCGGTCGACCAACAGCCCATCGACCAAACAATCGACCAGTCGACTAAATGGGGTCAGCCCTAATGACCACACACGGTTATCCAATCACTGACAAAAAATAAAAAAGGAAAAAAGAAAGTAACAGAGCTAATTGTCAATGATAGAACTTGTAACTGTTTATGGACTTTCTGTCATATACATACACACACAAACATCAAAATGATGTCGCAAATCTGTTTATTTATCTTGACAAGATTTTCTATGGTCTGGGAACCAAGAGACAGGGCACTGCAGCAACAGTCTGTAACACAACAAAGGATTACGAGTATGAAATTTTAGTTAGATTTCAGTAGGGCGGCCAATTGCTGTTGGTGGAAGGCTACACTATCTGACTGAAAATTGCAGTAGTTTAAGCCTCCCACTGTTTAGTCTCCCTCTAAAGTCATTTAGTGATGTCACATATTAAGACCTCCCTCACTGCTTAGCCTTACAGTATTTTTGAGATATGTACACTATACTCTGTGTGACATCAAGCAGCTGGCTCAGCGCAGACATGTATAATGTCAAACAGGCTTAAGAGTATACGAAGAGGAATCACTGCCAGTGATTCTGGGGTTGTTAGTTGCATGTTAGAACAGGGGGCTGGTGATAGAAAAGACATAATACAAGTTTGTATTCTTTTTCCAGAAAAGCAGCATATTTTGTCACAGCACCTGTACCTGCTTGGAGAAAATACATTGCACTGTGCACTTAATTTATTATGTCTGCAACATCTTTCTTTAATCCAGTAACATCACCATGAGGCCAGCCCTTTTGCAAGCTAACAGGAAGCAAATGTACCTGCCAATGTTTGTTTTGCATGAACAGTGTGGATCCGGGGCACTCATGAGACCATGAGTCAGAGTAAGATCTACACTGACAATGGCAATACACTGGGAGTGGGGTTGAGTGAAAGAGCCCACAAGGAGAATGTACTGCAAGACATTCCAGGACCTACTACAGCATTCATATTACTTGGATGTTATCCATTTGGATTGCAGGCACTTGTCTGCAAGTGGACCTACATTCATACTGAAACCCATTTGTACAGAAGGGACATTACTGAATGGATGTCTTTATGGGGATGTGAGAGTATGACCACAGGTTCCTTAATCTCTGCAGTGAATTATCGTTAAATTAAATGAATGTGCTGTGGGACATGTTTATATTAAGCAAGTACAAAATACTAGGCTACATTTTGCATATTGTGTCATCTAAAATGTTACGGGGATGCAATTTTGTTTCTAGCCCATGGAGGTAAAACCATTGAATTCCCTTTCTCTGAAAAACAGCAGGGAGGGTGCAAGTGAAAAAGTGAAAGTAGACGAATAAACAAGATGTTTTCCAATGACAGAAAAAAGCGTTGGTGCCTCATTGTTATTTTCAACCCCTAGACTTTACAACGGGTCCAAGCTCTCTTTCTTCTGAATTCCACATTGCTTTTTACTACCTGACATGTTCTATAACATATTTAACTTTTATGACCAGGGAGTCTCTCTGTACCTGCCATATGATGCTCAGGGGAATACAGGAGACAACATGCTGCCTCTGGAATTAATGACATAAACACCTACACCTCAGGTAAAGTACAGTAGCTGGTACACTGCATAGGGAGGCAAGGATCCCTACCAGACATGGTCCACAATTCCAGGACATTCCAGCCACACAGCATAAACGCCTTTTGGCCCAGCATTCCCATATTTGACAGATGACTCACAATTTAGTTCCTGCTGTGATCCCAGACCTACAAATGTACACAAGTATAAATAGTTCAGCTGGGTTTTTTTTTCAGCTGACAGCCTGGCAAGCAACAATGTGGTGTTATTTGTGGAAAAATCCTCATGGTCATCTCCTTAAACTTACAGTCCTGGAGCAAGTTTTGAAGAGACCCACTGCTTCCTGCCACTCCTGTTACTAAAAACTGTGATTTGGAAGGTACCATGCTTGCTGTAGGATCAGGGTTCCTACACATTTTCCATTTCAAAATTCCATACTTTTTCCATACTTTTCCAGACTCAATTTTCCAGACTTCTCTGTCGATTTTTAGCTGTGACCAGCAGCTCACTCTGTCGGTTAGATGGTTGGTCGGTTGGTCCACAAAAATTTGCACACCAGTAACCTACCTACCTTATCAGCTCATTACTGCCCACACCACAGCTGTTACTAATCAACTAATTAGACTTGTGGTTGCAGCTATTGCAAATGTGGGCTTGTTCAGATCATATTTGACATCAGAGTACAAATAGCTAGATGTTTATGTAAATAAATGGTTTTAAAATCAACTGTTAACATGTATGTTACATTCTGACTATGTATGCTATTACGTTGCCAAATAATTGCCAGAAGATTGTAGCTAGGTACTGTAGCTCATACAAATCAATTAACACCAAACCCAGACAACTTCAATGCACAGCATTTTATTCAAACTGCAATGCTAATACAGTGCAATGTTATAAATGTAAATAAATAATAAATGTAAATAACTGTATACCTTCAACCCCTACAGTAACAGAAGGGATGTACTTGTACAATTCACCAGGGAACTAGAAAAGAGAACTAAAGTCCTTGACTTTGCTTCATTGGCTGTTGGATGGAGTAAAACATGTGTAGACACTGTTTAACAAATAACTATACATAAAGTCAAATAATAATTGGTAATCATACATTAAAATAATGCATTTTGAGACCTTAACATACATAAGAACAAAATGTAAAATCATCAGCCACAAAAAAGTTTAAGAAAACTCTCCCATTGACTTTTTACCCTCAAACCCCACTTGCTCTCTAAAAATAAAGTGCTGTGTAAGCCACTGTGGGAATGTGAAGAGGAACAAACACACACACAGGTCTGACCTGTACTGCCATGGCTAGGCTATACCCTCAAAGTTTCTTCATTTCATAGATTTTCTTTTCAATGTCTTTGTCATATTTCATTAGCTCTTGTTCTTTCTCTTTTGCAGCTTTCCTGAGGGCATTTGATTTTGCAAGCACAGCGACAGAATTCCCTCTTATTTCGCTTTGACCCATAAACTGTAGTGCAGATTAAGCCCAGTATTTATAACGCACTGACGCCAAAGAGTGGCGATATAGCTAGAAAATTAAGTGCCTTCACTTCAGCTAGTCTAGATCGTTTGGCTAGTAAGCTCGCCCGCCACTGCAGAAGCGGATAACAACAAATAGGCTACTACTACTGTTGCAGCTGCAAATAGGCTTACTCCACGTTCCCACTAGCAATGGTTGTACACATACACAATGCAAAAATTAAACCATGCCATGTAGCTTACTCTCTGACTAACTGGCTAACAGACCCATGCATTCAAATCATTATCTGGGTGCGGTAGCCTAACGTACTGCAGTGATTAGCTGACGTTAGCTTCAGTTCGTCAGCTTTCTAGACTTCCAGCTAACGTTAGGTAACTTAGTTAGCTAGTCAGTTGAAGGCTAGACTGACTAGCTCAAATTCTCACCATTCATCATTCGGTGCGTTGGCGGGTTCATTGCTTGTTGTGGTCGGTCTTGGTCTCTCGTTGGGTTGGTCCAAAAACGTCGTGACGCTGGGTGCAGAGGATGCTTTGAGAATGCTACAGTGCTTTTTCCCTTGCATATGGCTTACAATTGCCGCCTCGCCCATGTTGGAGATGTCGAACGACTTTATACACAATTTGCATCCAGCTTTACCCTGACGGGAATCCCTAACCAACCACGCTTTATATTTGGGATTAGCAAGCCAGCCCTCGGAAAACCTGCATTTACCCATTGTTCACGCAGAAAGCGAAGTTCAAACATGCCCAAAAGTTTGTTAGTGCAAGAAACACGTGCCCAGTCTAACGTCAAGGCACCGTTTATTCACCGTGTCCATGGAAACGACGATGAACGCAGCCATAAAGTTATGGTTTTCTTACGCAGAAAAAATGGTCCGTTTACTTTTCTGATAACTACATCACTGTATAAATCAGAAATGTTCAGACAAGCTTGTTATGTGGTTATTTGTGATGCTATGTAGGCTACATATATGCAATTCAAAGATATTGCCGCATTTCCTTTCAAACCAATTTGGTCGCGGATGATTTGGTACAGTGCCAAGGCACTTGGGGCAGAGCTGTTTTGCAGGCTGTGACATACAGGCATAGATGCAGCTCTGCATAGGAGTGTGCATTCAGTCGCTCGCTCTGGCCTGCGCACTCTCACACAGCGGTAAACATTTTGGCTGCGCTGGCTGCCTGCTCCAAAGGCCACGAAAAACACTGCGATCAATTTAATTTGAGAAATTCTGAATTTTATATTTTAGAAAACAGAATAGGGGCAATAGTCTGGAAACACAAATATTTTTCCATACTTTCTTCTCTTTTTCCATACTTATCCAGACCTGTAAATTACTCAAATCAAATTCCATACTTTTCCATACTGCGTAGGAACCCTGTAGGATGTTACCAAGGGAAATCCATCTGGCAAAGTGTATTAGCATGTGGAAACGTTAATAATATAAACAATCTTTCTCATATTGCCTCCCTTCATTTAACCCTCCTATTATGTTTGGGGTCAAATTGCCTTGCCCACAGGCACAAGCCACTGACTGAGCACAACGATCGATGGTCCCTGTTCATAAGCCATCACCAATGTGAGTCACCTGCTGAAAATGACCAACTTAATCAAGAATCTCAGTAGTAATTCAAATAACTTGAATTGTGTATTGCATTTCATCCAAGGTGGAATCTCAAATTCCTTACAGTGATGGGTAACCTGCCTCAACACCAATGTCTTTTTTCCACCGACAGAATGTGACCGCTGTGGTGACATTAGCATTGACATTGTAAACATTCCAGCTCAAATTGGTGGTTTTGTGGTTCTGTGTGGCTCAGTTGGTAGAGCACGGCATTAGCAACGCTTAGGTTGTGGGTTCAATCCCCACTGGGGCCACATGTACTGAAAAATATATGCATTCACTACTGTAAGTCGCTTTGGATAAAAGCGTCTGCTAAATGGCATATATTAAATTGAGAAAAGCAGGACACGGCTTTCCCCTTAACATTAGCTACAATTTGGGAGTCATGTTGGGGGCAGCGAGCGCAGGAGGTACCATACAGTGACTTTACACTAGGCTATATAATCTTTCATATTTATTATTCGGTGCTGGTCCTCCAATGAATTGCAATTTACCAAGATCACATTTAATACCTCATATTTCTTAAATCTGTAGCCTACATTTTTTCAATCGTATAAAAATGAAAACATTAGCAATATTTGTCTTTGTGTTTACATCTGTGCTTTTATGTAGCTTGCCGCTGCAAAAATATATACAGCACGAGTTATGAGTAGTAGTGAACAATATTTTGTATTCTGATCGCTATTCCGATATGAACATTGGCAATATCATACAGCCCAAGTTTGCGATATAAGTCTATAGCAATGCTCGACGCTGGGCATGTTTTGTCTTACATTTGTTTCCCACACATACTAGCAGACTAGTTTTGTCTCCCCAGAATTCATTTACCAAAATTGCATCCCATACTCAGTCCCAGCCCAAGCAAGCATCAATCTTGGATGCGTTTGAAAATGGAACACCTTACGAAAAAAAATCTCAAAGGCACAACGGTGAAAGAAACAGTAGGACAGCTGTGCTCATTCTGTAATGTGATTAAGAAGTTCAACAGAAACAGTTGAATTTCAGTAGGTTAAACTAATATTGGGAAAATTGTTTCGTTTGAGTTCCCTTAATTTACTTATTATAATGCCTGTTCTATGATGTCTGGAACATATAGGCTATATCAATGATCAATTTTCCACCCATGTGTTTTGTTTTACATCGCATCGAAGTGATTCTATATCTTTCTAATAAATCTATTTATGTAGCAAGAAATTTGTACTATGAAAATGTATATTCTATGTGAGATTTTGCCAGTGTCGTGCAGCCCTGTCCAGATCATTTTGTTTCAAATGCCTGGGTTTAGCTCGAGCATTCAATGGTCTGCAGTATTGCTGGCTCCACCCGTAGGTCTCTATTTGGCTCGGTAGTACCAGAGTAAACAGAGCAGTAGCTAAATTCAGCACGGGTACTAAGATTCAGTACGGGTCACTTGGCGGTGGAAAAAGCGACAAAACGTGGGAGCACGGATTGGTAACCATGCCGTGCCGTACTGTCTGGTGGAAAAACGCTACAAGTAACAATATTTTTTACTGGGCAATTAGGCTAGAAGTGATATGTTGCCAGATTTTAAATGAAAAGTAGAAATGAATGAGTTTCCTTTTCTTCTTGCAAAACTTAAGAATGAATCAAAAACAATGCATAACTACGTCCACTACTGTTCACAAGCATCTAGACTACTATTGTATCATCTTAGTTCATCATCCACATTCATCATTCAATTTATTGAATCAATTTAGTTCACCATTCAATTTAGTGAATCAATTTAGTTCACCATTCATTTCATATAAAGATTTTAAGCAAAACCCAAAATAATATCGCCAGCTATAGCAACGCACTACCGAACAGATAGCCAGCAGTTGGCCAACTATATAGCTATTGCCGTATGTTAATTTAGTCTAGAAGTCTGGAAATGTACAAGGAACGCTGCACCTGTGAAAATTGATGCTGATTATGACCTTTCGAATATGGCGTCATTGGCTAGGCCCATTCATTCATTAATCCATTAATTCATTCAATTTCATAGCGACCACGATCAGTTCCGGATTCAGTCAGCGCCCTTCCTTTTAGCAAGCAATCCAGAGGGGTAGCTTGCTGCAAATAGCACTAACACATGTCGTTAACTAGCAAGCAAGGGAAGAACTCGTTAGAGCTAGTTGCTGGTTCTTCTGTCACTTTCAAACATTGCGTAATAAAATTATTTAAGTATTTCGTACGTTCGTTTTCCTTGACAACAACACCGTATTAGTTTCGCTTTGCACGGTCATAGCCAGCTGAGTATTAACGTTAACTTGCATAGTTAGGTTTCACTACAAGTAGCTAATAATCACATCGGCTTTGGTAACAAGGTAACGTTAGCAACTGGTACGATAGCTAACGTTATCTAGCCTTGCTGCTGGCAAGCTAGCTAACGTTCGCAATAGCTAGACGTTAAATGTAGCGAGCTAGCTACCAACCATGAGCTCACTTACAGATACTTTGGCTAGCCATGTGTACGTTTCAAAACTGTGATTCAGCAGTTAAATTAACTGTAAAACAAGGGACACTTTCAACAACAACAAAAAACATTACTTACCGGTGCTCCTGGGCAGTGACATATTGAATCCCCTCAGCTGTTTTGGAAGTCACTGTGCAGAACCTTGATGTGTAGCACACAAAATGCACACAGTCAACTAACTAGCAAGCCTGTCTTTTCAGTTCAAAATAACTTCCTGATTCACTTCATTCCTGCTTCCATTTCAGAAGACTCAAACTGCACAAGAAAAGTTTTGCTCAGACATTCAACTTCTGTGAGACTACAATGCTGTAGAGATCCATTTTCTTCAAGAACAAGAAAGCAATACCAGAAATCATAAATGATGCCGGTGCAGCCTGACTGCGCCCAAAAGGGTTGTTAGCTTGCAGGGTTGTTGACTGTGATGTTCTACGTCCAAAGTAGAGAAAGTTTTCAATAATATGCTTTGAATAAAGGGCTAAGAAAACAATAGAGGAGCAGTAGCCACACCCTCGGTGCAAAAAGCAAGTTTGCTCTGCGACTTTGTTAGCACACCCCACTCAGCTACTGGAGGAGTAATGAATTACGTCATCTGATAACGCACTAATAAGGCCGTCCTCAAATAGAAACACGAGGGAAATTGTGTTCGTCCAATGAGGCTTGGCGCTTGAGCAGAAGAGCCACAAACCTTAAAAGGGGGTGGCTCATGACTTTTTCTTTTTACAAATTAATCTTAATGTCTTGAGAAATCCAATATAAGTCATATATATTTTTAATTTAAAAATATATATATAATTTGATATGTAGCAACATTTTTACAGCTTCAACCTGCTGATCTGTATAACATTACATTTGTAACGAACATAAACAGTGGGATTTACCTGGGTCTGAGAAGATGTATAAGCAAAAATGTTTCACTGACGTGAAATTACCGTTTTGCTCGTTTATTTTAGTAAAATACGCAACTCCTTAAGGTAAGGAAATGGGCATTATTCTTAGTTTTAAATACCCTTACAAAAATGTTCTGCACATTTCCTGAAGGTAGTTGTGTTTTTGTAAAGGAACTGTACAGATGACCTGCAGGAATCCTGTACAGAATGTGCCATTAAAAAAATGACAAAGGATACCTGCAGGAATTTGCATTGTCCATAGGGAATGATAGTTGAACTGTGGGAATTATTGTAATCTACTGAAATGGCATTTGAGTCCTGCAGGATTTTTACACATTGTAAAGGAATGGTTTATGGGTCTGTTGGGATTGTAGGAGCTGTCTTTGTGAACATAAGAACATTTGTCGAAGAGAACAGGCCATTCAGCCCATCTAGGCTTGTCATTTGCCTAAAGTCTAAAGAGTATACAGCACTGTGTCAAGCCTGGACTTGAATACCTCAATGGTCTCTGCCTCTACTATATGACCTGTCAAACTATTGGAGTCATCATGTATGACTTTCACTTTATCTTCTTGCTTGCTAACTGCATATCTATCTGGCTTTTATTGAACTCACTTTTGTATTGCAGATCATATTTCTATAGGGCTGTATGGAGATGTTATATAACTTACAATATTGTAGCGAGCGTGCGTTGGGTGATGTATCAAGAAAAGATTCTGAGTCCAGTAGTAATGCAAAGCTGACCATGCGAGTAGCCACTTTATTAAAAGAAGGGATAATTATCCATGCTCCATACACCGCACAGCTATGGATAATATCAGTAGCAAACCTCCGTGTTCCATACACCGCACAACTATGGAGGATGCCCAAAAAGAACCCTTTGCTGATCAACCGCGTCCTTAGAAGGACAGGAGAGACCATTAAAACGCCTTCCGAAGATGTCGTAATCAATGGAATTGATTCAAAGGAATGCTCTTTTATTGTTTTTTTTAAATTCTTACAATATTTAAAATCTTTTCATTACAAAGTTGGCATACCAACTAGGGGGGGGGTATATATATATTTGGTAACAATAGGATAGTGCATTTCAAAGACAGGGAAACAACTTAACAGACTAGACTATACAACAGACAGGACTGGAAATACATGTAATCTTAAATCAAAACAAACAAGAAACAAAAACAGAGGGGGTGAGCTATATAATGAGTTCTTTCCAGTGGCTCACCCCCCATTTCCTCCTTGCCCCCTCTCTCGTCCTTCAAAAAGTCCACCAAAACGCCGTGGAGGAGGTTTTGAAGCCTCCTCCGGAGAGTGAACAGGTCCACTGTTTGTTCTTGGAAGACCCTGATGTTCCTTGCTTCCCACAGGACCTGCTTAATGGTGTTAATGATCCTCCACTGGCGCTGCAGCTCCGGGGTCCTACATCCCTCACGGGGACCGCACAGGACCCTCTCAGTCGTCAGGGAGGATCTCGGCAGGAGCCTGTTCTGGGAGACAGAGGACACAACAAGGCCCCAGACCCGTCTGGCCACGGAGCACTCCCAGAACAGATGGTGTACATGTTCCGAGTCAGTGCATCCGTGGGGGCAGTTCTCGGTCAGGGTTAAGTGCTGGTTAAACAGGAATGGCCTGGTGGGGAGACAGCCATGAGCAGACATCCATGTTATGTGTTTTTGTTTATTATTTAATGTTTTATGATTTGCATTTTTCCATACAATTTCAGGGTTTAAGGCTGGGCTGCCCCTCGGGAGCGTCATGGTCTCTCCCAATCTCAAAAAGGACATGATATTTTTGTATGTCCATGAGGGCAACCCAGCCCCGACCAATCCCGTCCTAAAGGCATAATCCCTCAGGGCCCTGTATACATATGGGGGGTCCCAGCTGTATGGTACATTGTGGTCCAGCCCACACAGCCCCATAGATCTGAGGAAGGGAGAGACCGACTCCCCCCCCAAGGTGTTCTGGACCAGTGCGGCCAGTCCCTGTGCCAATATCACTGATGTTATATTTGGGACCCTCCTGCCCCCTTTCTCCTCCTCTTTCAGAGGCCTCCCCAGCCTCTCCATTTTGCTCCCCCAAAGGTGTTTGCTGGTGGCTCAGTGCGGAAACCAATATACAGACCCTGTGGACCAGGATCTTACCCGTCACTGATGTTAGCTATCTTTCTGGGACCCTCCTCCCAGCCCCCCTTTCTCCTCCTTTATGCTTCTGTGCGTCAGGAAAGAACAGGTTAGTCCTCCCCAGCCTCTCCATTTCACTCTTGCCCCGGTTGACCATGTGTACGCCCATCACCACCTTTGAGCGGTGGTGATGGAACGCTCCCCACTGCCACCCGGCAGGCGTAGGTATCCTCTGACGTTTTTGTTTCGCCAGATGGCCTGCAGAAACGGCTCAAGGTAGATGACGTACAGGAGGGGCGCTAGGGGGCACCCCTGCCTGATGCCGGACCTGATGTCAAATGGGGCAGAGAGGTGCTTGTTGACAACCACTCTGCCCGAGATGTCACCCAAACACATCCTGGTCCAGCGCCGGAGGGGATTTGGAAAGTTAAACCTCTCCAGCACCCTCTCCAGGTACACATGGCTAACACTGTCAAAGGCCTTCTCTTGATCTAGACTGAGAAGGCCTAAAGGGGACCTGCGCTCCCCGGAGTGGATAATGATATCTCTCACGAGGAGCAGATTGTCATTTATGGACCTCCCAGTAACACTGCATGTTTGATTGCGGCCGATCATTGCTGGTAGCAGGTCTTGGAACCTCCTCATCAGTGATTTAGCCATAATCTTATAATCCACTGAGAGGAGGTTGATCGGCTGCCAGTTCCGGAGGTCCTTCAGGTCCCCCTTCTTTGGGACAAGGGCCACTGAACTCTGTCGCAGTGAGTCACCCAGCCACCCCTCCCTGAAAGCCGCTCTGAAAACATCCGCCATGTCGTCCTTCAGGAGATCCCAGAAGGCCTGATAAAACTCAGCTGGGATTCCGTCAGGACCAGGAGCTTTATGTAAGTTAAGGGAGCGCACGGCCCGGGTGAGTTCCTCGGCGCTCAGCACCCCCTCCATGCTCTGTCCCTCCAGGTGTCTGTCCAGGCCATCCAGGAAGGTGTCCATGAGAGCCCTGTCCATGGGCCTATTGGCATACAGACCCAGGTAGAACTCCCTGGCCACCTCCCGGACCTCTGCCTCTTCAGACACCACCACCCCTGCGTTGTTATACAGGGAGAGAATGTTGGTTTTCCTTGACCGTGCCTTGCGGAAGAAGTGGCGAGTGCATCTCTCGTCCTCCTCGAGACCCTGGAGTTTGGAGCGGAAGATGTATTTCCTCCGCTTCTCCCGACAGAGGGCGGAGAGATGCTGTTTAGTCTGGGCCACTTCCGTACTAACCTCCAGGCCTCGGGCCTGGAGGAGGCTCAGTCTTTGGAGGGCAGCATTATGGTGGTTATAAGCTGCCCTCCTTTCCTTTGCCTTCCTCCGTCCGACTGCCTGGAAGTAGCCCCGCACCCGATCCTTCACCATCTCCTACCACTCTATCGGGGAGACAAAAGGGTTTTAGTGTGACCCACTCCAGGTATTGTCTCGAGAAGGAGAGGCGCACTTTGGGGTCCTGGAGATGGCTGGTATTCATCCTCCACGGACCCCTACCCACCGTGATGGTCTTCTCCCAGTCCATGGACACGGTCACCCTGTGGTGGTCCGAGAAGTGCACTGCTCCGATGGTATAGGAGCGCACTCTCAGGCCTGGAGAGAGCAAAAACATGTATATTCTGGAGAAGGAGGCGCCAGAGGAACTCACCCATGTGTATTGAGGGGGAGAGGTGCCCCTGGCATCATGGAGGGAGAAATCTTCTATGATGGACCGCAGCTCCCTGCTGGATTGATCCCTTGGTCTGCTGCGGTCTTCATCCCTAAGGGCACAGTTTAAATCTCCCCCCACAACCACCGGCATACAGGGGGTGATTAAGGATCTGATTTTTGTAAATAGGGAGGCTCTCTCATCCTTGCTATTAGGGCCATACACGTTGATCACCCGGAATGGGGAACCCCCAACATCGAGGTCAGTGACGAGGATTCGCCCACTCTCTACTATGTCAGATGATGTTATTCTGACATAGGGGTTGTTGATCAACATGCCGACCCCGTCAGCTCGAGATATGTTTGAGCCAGACCCCTTCTCCATCCCTCCCTCAGACTGTCATCCATGGAGCGGAAGGGAATCCCACACTCCTGTAGGAGGATGATGAGGGCAGCTGTTGCAGGATGGAGAAAACTGCATGCCGTTTGATTGGATCTTTTATACTTCGAGTATTGATTGATGTGATTGTGATTGACATGGGGTAAGAAAATAAAAAAATACAGGTGAAAAAATTATTGCAGGGGTGGAAATGAACCAGTTTTATTGGTTTTGGCTAATCTCTTTGCAAATTTGGTTTAAACGGTCAATGATTGTATCTGGTTTTGATGGGCGCCTCTCCGCCCCCTGGGTAGGTCTGCTCACCTGTTCTCCCCTAGCACCGCCTGGCAAGGTCCGCCCTGGAGAGGCAGGGCCGATGGATTTTGGCCCTGGGGCCCCCTTTTGTCCAGAGGGCCCTTGGATGGGATCTTTTGGTTCTCTGTCTGGGGGGTGTCCGAGGACCAGAAGCGGCCAGTATCCACTGGGGCAGGTTGAGCTAGGGTGTTTCACTGTGAGAATCTGTTGGGAGGCTTTTGTTGGGGATTGTGGTTTTTTGGAGCAGGGAGTTATTTTGGGCCTATTGATTGTTTGATTGTTTGGGGGTCTGAGACTGTCTGGATGGGTTTAGATGAAGGGAGAGGTTGAGGGCTATTGCTAGGTGCGATGGGAGTAGGCATTTCCGGTTTAGACTGTGGTACAGCTCCCCTAGCCCTGTTAGCATATGAGAGTGGACAGTCTTGAAAGAGGTGCCCCCTTACCTTACCCCACACAAGTTACAGGGTCTAGGGTCCCGGCATGCCCTGGTCTCGTGCTCTCCTCCACAACTCTTGCACTTAATCACTGTGCAGGCTGCAGCCAAGTGGCCTAACTCACCACATCGCCTGCACAGTTTGGGCATGCCATAATAAAAAACTGCGCCCCGGTTGTTCCCCAGCATAATGGTACTGGGGATGGGTCTCACCCCTCCAACCGACATTGGGTCTGGCTGTAGTTGGACCAGCCACTTTCTAGCCCCAGTCCACACCCCATCCTCATCGAGGAGTCTCCTTGCCTCGGACTTGACGGAGCCATACCTGCCCGACCACATTGCAACATCGTGGTCCTGTACAGCTTCAGTAGCTACAATAGATACTGTCAGAGACAGATAATTGTCTCCACAGATCTGGTGGCCACAGACTTTTCAATTCTTATATGAACTAAATGGTTTCATGTTATGCGTGTGTTGGAGATCTGCTATATCTTGTTATCTGTTTTGCATCTGTCAAATGCATATTATGGCGTTTTTCTCTGGGTTTAACTCGAGCATCGGAATGCATCTAAGCGATTCCTAGATCTTTCTGAAAATCTATTTATGTGACAAATGAAAGTGTTGTACTATGAAAATGTATATTTGAATTGTGTTAATGAAAGTGAAAATGGCAATACTATACTTAGTCCTTTCAAAGAAAATGTGTTCATTTCAGTTTTCATAACACAAACCTAACTTGTAGAATCACGCAAACCTGACAATAATGCTAAACTCTATATAATACTCTTCAATTAAAACCAATAATCAAAGTGAAGCTGAAAAAAAATCATGCTGGTTGTGTCTGAGCTGGACTGAGATTTAGCATGACGATTCTGTGACAATTGCACTTGACCAATCAATGGTCTGCAGTATTGCTAGCTCCACCCATAGGTCCCTTTTCAGCTCGCTAGTATCTTATCAGAGCAGTATCGAATCGAATCGAAGTACCCGTACAGAATTTAATATACCCATGTGGGCACATATTTAATGTATGTATATGTAATAGTGGTGTGTATATTTGTATTTATGTAATTTATGTGAGGTTTTTGTACAGACTGTGGCAACAAACTTCCTGTAAAGGACAATAAAGAATCTATTTATCTATCTATCTAACTACCATTTCAAGTAACAATAACAGAAAACAGGCAACTTAAATAAGGAATGAAATGAGACATAGGTGAAATCATATAATACAATTAGGCAATAACAATTACAAACACTATCAGCAAACCAAAACGAGTCCAACACTGCCCTCAAGCAGCGAGCAGCAGCCATGACAAAATTGACCCAATGATTTTTATTCACTTCTATGACTCTAAAAAACATACTAAAACATTTGTATGACTATAACACCTGTTTCTATCACCCAAAGCATTATGGATCATTATTTTGCTTACAAAATAGATACTAATGTGTCTCCCAATGTCTCCAAGTGGCTAAATTCAGTTCTGTGAAACTGAGAATCACATTACAACATGTTGCCTATGACACAAACACCAAAGTCAAACCAAAGAATTTGATAGCAAGAACAGTTGGATAGTACGTTTTTTTTCCCAATGGTAAAAAAGTAACCAACAGGCATTTACCATTATCAACTTTTCAAAGACATTGCCACAGCTGTCAACATAAATTAAATATATCAAAATATTGCACCAAGATAAAAGTAAATCATATATCAATATTATAATAATATATCATTAAAATAACAAAATTAGCAAAGACAAAATTGCACTTTTGGCAATTGTCTGCCCTCAATGCACAAAAGTATTTACAGTGTCTGTTACCGCTCTATAGTCAGGCAACAGAGGTTATTTTAGTTACGCCAGTCATTGAAGCAGTCCCTCTTTGCAACATAGCACAAGGGCACGACACAAGACTTGTGCTTGAAAGCTGTCTTCTGGTGGCAGAGCTGGTACTTCCACTTACCAGCTGACCGGAATCTACTCCCCAGTCATAAATATCATTGTGGAGGACGTTGGTCTCGGCCACATGGGAGTGGCATGGTTGCCCTTGTCTTACATGTGGTGGAGGCCTTTGGAGCAGGGAGACTTTCCGGGGGCAGGTTTGACACTCTTACAGGGTGTGAGAGTGAACTGTCGCCCGGAAGGTTGCTCCAAAGGCCATAGTTGATTTAATTATTATTTAATTGGTGTCAATCAGTTAATTGATATTGAAGTCAATTAGCTGATTGGGTGTCTGTGTGAGAATGTGAGTGAGTGATTGTGATTGGGTGATTGCCTCACGAGTCCCACCTGAGCCAGGCAGAAAGTGAGCCTAATTAAGAGCAGGTGGGGCAAGTGGGGAATCAGTTAGTCTTTTGTCTTTGTCTTGATGCGTGTGTTCATTGAGAGTTAGTCTTTGTCTTTCTCTGCGTGAGAGTTGGTCTTGTCATTGGCGTGATCAAAGTGACTGCTTCTTGTGTGTGTGGGAAGAGGGAGAGGCGCACTAAGAGTGTCCGCCTCTTGCCGCCCTGAAAGAGGTCCGCCTCTTGCCCTTTTTATTTGTGTGATTGAAAGAGAACTCACACTCGGGCAGTGGAGAGTGTTTCTGGGCAACGGCCCGAGAACTCTCACTGGAAGAGTGGAGAGTGTCTCGGGGCCGGTTGTCGGTTGCCAGAAAACTCTCACTGTGGGGAGTGGCGAGTGTCTCTGTATGCATGGGTAAGAGAAATCGGACTGCAAAGTTCAGTGTCTCAGCATGCATGGGTGGGAAGCACTTGAAAGGTCACTGGATATGTCTGTGCCTGGGGAGGTTCAAGGGGAACTCCGGAAGAAGAGGCGTGGTGTCGCGTATGTTATGATTATTTTACAGAGGGAGGGGAGGGCACAGCGGGAGTGGAGGGCACGGAGGGTGGGGAGGGTGGGGAGGGCACAAAGGAGCTGCGGATGTCTGCGATTTTCTCCTCGAAGAAAACAGCAAAGTCATCAGCAGTGAAGGGGGACTGAGGTGGGGGAGGAGGTGCTGAGGAGAGAGGAGAAATAGAGAACAGTTGACAAGGTTTAGAGATTGAGTTTTGAATTTTAGTTTGATAGAAGTTTGCCTTAGCGGCAGTGACGGCAGAAGAAGACACAGACAGGAGAGACTGATAGGATGAAAGGTCGGATGGGTCCCTGTATTTCGTCCACTTCCTCTCAGCAGCACGGAGGCTAGCCCACTCCCATCTCTCCCTCTATGACTTCCCAACATGGATCACATATGAACCTAAATTGTCTTCTGTATCAACAACAACAATCAAATAATAATAATAATAATACATTATACAAATAATTGATCCTTTTACCTTTTTCCCTCCTAGCTCTGTGTGCTCCTAGCAGCTATTTTTGGAAAGAAGTCGTACTGGCTATTTATGTGATATGCTTGGTGGAGTGCACTTGTTGTAAGTCGCTCTGGATGAAAGCATTGCTAAATTACATAATTGTAATTGTACAGCCCGTGGGGCTTGTAGCCACAGTCAGCACTGGCTTTGATTCGATAGCAGACCATGGGACTCATCCACACCCTAAAACAGTACCTTAACATGAGCCACCCAACAGCCCCAGGCAGGCACATCTTGATACTAAATTTACAAGCAATAAATGCATCACATATATATAAAATTGGGTTGGGTAATAACAATTACACAAAATGTTGGTTTTGTAGCATATGCAGCTTGGCTGGGCATGGCCATTGAGCCATGGCAAGTGGGTGACAAAAATTTACAGTGAATGCCTCATTTATGTGTGATGAATGAGAGTACTGTAATAAGAAGATGTGTGAATATGCATTTGAAGGATATATTGGGCAGAGAAACACACCTAATTAAAATAATTTAAATATTTACATACATCTATACAAGAAGTAATTAAGGTGAAACTCAAGAAAAACTATTGTGAAAAAAAGCATAAGGGTATAATCTAATCATAATCTAGCACAATCTAATTAAGTAATAATAGTTATACATTGAATTTATATAGCGCTTTTCTTTTTGATGCTTTTCCCCCTTTTTCTCCCAATTTGGAATTCTCAATTGTATTCTATGTCATGCTCGCTGCAACCTTCGCTGTCAAGTAAGGAGAGCATGGACCAGTACATGCTCTCCTCCGAAAAACCTTGTGGAGGGTGTCGGTCTCGGCAACAGGGGAGTAGCAGGGTTGCCTTTGTTTTGCCACAGTATGGCTGTGGAGGCCTTTGGAACAGTGGAACTTTCCGGGCGGGTTTGGCACTCTCGCAGGGGTGTAGCCATAATTGGTAATTATTCAATTAGTGTTAATTGATGTGGATGTCAAGTGAGGAATTCACTTGACTGATTCAGAATGTGACTGGTATTGTATGGGAATTGCTTTGTGTTGAGTGATTGTGGTTGGGTGTGTGAATGATAGACAAGTGACTGCCACATGAGTCCACCTGAGCCAGGCAGAAAGTAATCCAATTTAAGAGCAGGTGAGGCAAGTGGGGAATCAGTTAGTCTTTGTCTTTGTCTTGATCGTGTGTTCATTGAGAGTTAGTCTTTGTCTTTCTCTGCGTGTGTATTGAGAGTTGGTCTTGTCATTGGCGTGCGTGCGTGCGTGCGTGCATCAAAAGTGACTGAGTAGAGTGCTTCTTGTGTGTGTGGGAAAGAGGGAGAGGGCGCACTAAGAGTGTCCGCTTCTCTCCCTCGGTGTGATCGTGATAGAGAGCGCCCTGAAAGAGGGTCCGCCTCTTGCCCTCGGTTTTATTTGTGTGATTGAAAGAGAACTCACACTCGGGCAGTGGAGAGTGTTTCTGGGCAACGGCCTGAGAACTCTCACTGGAAGAGTGGAGAGTGTCTCGGGGCCGGTTGTCGGTTGCCAGAAAACTCTCACTGTGGGGAGTGGCGAGTGTCTCTGTATGCATGGGTAAGAGAACTCGGACTGCAAAGTTCGAGTGTCTCAGCATGCATGGGTGGGAAGCACTTGAAAGGTCACTGGATATGTCTGTGCCTGGGGAGGTTCAAGGGGAACTCCGGAAGAAGAGGCGTGGTGTCGCGTATGTTATGATTATTTTACAGAGGGAGGGGAGGGCACAGCGGGAGTGGAGGGCACAGAGGGCACAGAGGGTGGGGAGGGCACAAAGGAGCTGCGGATGTCTGTGATTTTCTCCTCGAAGAAAACAGCAAAGTCATCAGCAGTGAAGGGGGACTGAGGTGGGGGAGGAGGCGCCTGAGGAGAGAGGAGAAATAGAGAACAGTTGACAAGGTTTAGAGATTGAGTTTTGAATTTTAGTTTGATAGAAGTTTGCCTTAGCGGCAGTGACGGCAGAAGAAGACACAGACAGGAGAGACTGATAGGATGAAAGGTCGGATGGGTCCCTGTATTTCGTCCACTTCCTCTCAGCAGCACGGAGGCTAGCCCACTCCCATCTCTCCCTCTATGACTTCCCAACATGGATCACATATGAACCTAAATTGTCTTCTGTATCAACAACAACAATCATAATAATAATAATACATTATACAAATAATTGATCCTTTTACCTTTTTCCCTCCTAGCTCTGTGTGCTCCTAGCAGCTATTTTTGGAAAGAAGTCGTACTGGCTATTTATGTGATATGCTTGGTGGAGTGCACTTGTTGTAAGTCGCTCTGGATGAAAGCATCTGCTAAATTACATAATTGTAATTGTACAGCCCGTGGGGCTTGTAGCCACAGTCAGCACTGGATTTGATTCGATAGCAGACCATGGGACTCATCCACACCCTAAAACAGTACCTTAACAGGATGAGCCACCCAACAGCCCCAGGCAGGCACATCTTGATACTAAATTTACAAGCAATAAATGCATCACATATACATAAAATTGGGTTGGGTAATAACAATTACACAAAATGTTGGTTTTTGTAGCATATGCAGCTTGGCTGGGCATGGCCATTGAGCCATGGCAAGTGGGTGACAAAAATGTACAGTGAATGCCTCATTTATGTGTGATGAATGAGAGTACTGTAATAAGAAGATGTGTGAATATGCATTTGAAGGATATATTGGGCAGAGAAACACACCTAATTAAAATAATTTAAATATTTACATACATCTATACAAGAAGTAATTAAACTCAAGAAAAACTATTGTGAAAAAAGCACAAGGGTATAATCTAATCATAATCTAGCACAATCTAATTAAGTAATAATAGTTATACATTGAATTTATATAGCGCTTTTCTTTTTGATGCTTTTCCCCCTTTTTCTCCCAATTTGGAATTCTCAATTGTATTCTATGTCATGCTCGCTGCAACCTTCGCTGTCAAGTAAGGAGAGCATGGACCAGTACATGCTCTCCTCCGAAAAACCTTGTGGAGGGTGTCGGTCTCGGCAACAGGGGAGTGGCAGGGTTGCCTTTGTTTTGCCACAGTATGGCTGTGGAGGCCTTTGGAACAGTGGAACTTTCCGGGGCGGGTTTGGCACTCTCGCAGGGTGTAGCCATAATTGGTAATTATTCAATTAGTGTTAATTGATGTGGATGTCAAGTGAGGAATTCACTTGACTGATTGCTTTGTGTTGAGTGATTGTGGTTGGGTGTGTAAATGATAGACAAGTGACTGCCACATGAGTCCACCTGAGCCAGGCAGAAAGTAATCCAATTTAAGAGCAGGTGAGGCAAGTGGGGAATCAGTTTGTTGAGTGTAGGGATGGCAAGCTTGAAATTTTGAGACATCTAAAACAATTGTTTCGAAACGTTTTGGAACACTGCAAGTCAACATTGGCCTCTACTGACAGAAGCTGTCATTGCAGCCATTAATTATAAGTGTGTTGGTGACAGGTTGGTGACATAACATTAGCCAAAAACCTCATTGCGGGGATACTTGTGTTGATGAGATAATACTTTTTTCTGCACAAGCAGACAATATAGTTTTGCATCTAAAAAAGCTTCCCATACACTACAATGTATAAGATGAAAGACAGAGCAATCCATATAACAACACATCCATACATATATTGCACAAGTCCCAGCACTAGGTCTTATTGCACTTCACTAAAATTGCACAAATCCATAAAAAGGTGGCTCTTGTGGTGGCCCTTAACTCATTTACCATTGACTCCCTTGCTGGTTCAATGATTTACATTCTCCAGTGGATCTGTGTGGCTCAATAGGTAGAGCACGGGACTGACCACGCTTAGGTTGTGGGTTCGATTCCCATTGGGACCACATATACTGAAAAATGTATGCATTTACTACTGTGAATCACTTGCATCTGCTAAATGGCGTATATTATTATTATTATTATTATTATTCAGAAACCAATTTTTTAAGATTTTTATTTGGTCTCTTGATGCCTCCACCCTCCATAATCTGTCTATCTCATCTATCTATCTAATATATCTATCTCACAATTTCTAATTAATTATCGAATACTCCCAAATAAGCTCAAATATCTCCGTAATCCTCGCAAAATATCACTCTCTGTCTCTCTCAGTAATCCTCATAAACAGTATCTCTCTCTCTCAGCAATCTCAGAAACCACAAACTCCACAAACTCGCACTATGCATTCAAAGATTTCAAGCTTTTGCTCCATTTTTAAAACCTTTTGACATTCGACAAGTCAACGTGACGGTTCGACACATCGATTACGTGACTCTGCCATTTTGAAATGCTGCTCAGAACATTGTATCGAATCTGCAAGTGCCAAAACGATCGAAACTTCTTCGAGCTTCGGTGTTGAAATTGCCATCCCTAGTTGAGTGTTCATGTGTCTTCCCCGGAAGGGGGTTTCCACGTCGGAGGATGTGGAGTCTTTATGTGTTTGTTAAAAGTGACTGAGTAGAGTGCTTCCTGTGTGTGTGGGAAAGGGAGAGGGGCTGCACTGAAATTGTTTGTGCCCTTCTCTGTGTGAATGTGAAGAGAGAGAGAGGGCTCACATGGGAGAATGGGGAGTCTCTCTCTCTGTGCTTGTGGAAGAGAACTCGCACTAAGGCAGTGGAGTGTCTCTAGGCAATGGCCCGAGAACTCCTTTGAAAGAGTGGAGTGTCTCGGGGCTGATTGCCAGAGAACTGACTGGAAGAGTGGCGAGGGTCTCTGTGTGTTGAAAGAGAACTTGGACTGAAAGATTTGAGTGTCTCTGTGTGCATGGGTTTAGGAAGCACTTGAAAAGTCATCAAATGGTTGTGTGCCTGTCTGAGTTAGAGGAAGTCCGGACGAAGAAGGTACAGTCTCCTGTGAATGTGTGGAAGCGGTGTGGAAAGCTGCTGATTATCTGTGTTCATTGTGTTCCCCGGAAGGGGATTCCCACCTCGGAGGAGGCGGGCTTTAATTTAGTTTATTTATTTCAGTTAATTGTTTTTGCCCAAAAGCTTTGCGGCGAGTATGGTGAAGACTGTTTTGTTTGTTTTATTTAACCACTGTTTTGCTCTCCCGGGTCTGCTCTCCCGGGTCTGAGAGAGACGGAAAAATAAGATCTGGTCCGGAGACCGGCCAACCCCACTCTTCTGCCACTCTTTACCATCTGCTGCTTGGCTCACATCTGGGGATTTGTCACGTGGCGCGTGACACACATGATGTCAGTCACTGATTATTTTCACACCACAGTCTACAAGTTAACCTGGCACAGATGAGTCAGAGGAAAAGGTTGAAAAGGTGGGATTTAAGATGGGATACTGGCATGAAAACAATGACAATGCAACTTGTCTGTTATTACAAATTATGTCGATGCCGAGAGTGTATCTTATGGGCAGGTTTTCACACATAATAGAAGAATATACAGTAAACCAGATGACAATGACTACATTTAACTTTTAGAGCACTGGACTTTTCCCATCAGCAATGGACATCCACAACTGTCCCTGTTTTGTTTTTTTACACAATATTTTTAACACTGTAGGGCAGGTTGCTCATATCATATCAACAATCCCCACCTATTCAAAAATACATATATATTATATATATAATATATATTTTATTTATATATATAGTTATTGGTGGACTTTTTACATTTATTGTAGCATTGTCTAATTCCCAAACCTCTCCTCAGGGACCTGCAGCTGGTCCAGGTATCTGTTAAATTTCACAATCCGCACACCTGATTCAACTAATAAACACTTGTTGAGTAGTTAATGAGTTGAATCAGGTGTGCTGGTGGTGGAAAGACTGAGGTGGTGGAGGACTGAAATACATGCAAGATAACAACCTCTGATTTTGTATGGGCCCTCCTTATAATTAAATACTAACGATACCATCTCTCAGGGCATTTTTTAAATAATAATAATAATTATTATTATTATAATCCAGTACATAATAAATTCAGGTTACAAGCAATGAGGCACGTACACCAAAACAACAAATAAAATAGAAATAATAATGCAAGGGGGTTCATTCTTAATTAAAAGGCATCATAATATATTTCATACATAGGTTTTGGTCCACTGCATTTTAGAAAAGTAATGTAGCCTGCAGTCTGAATTAAAATGGTTAAAACAGGGGGACGTATTGGACCATTTCCATTTATGTATAACGTACTTAAACAACCTCTCAGGACTACCGAGAAGCAGCATGCTCATTTTCATTACGTAATGTGGCAGACCAATACGAAGGGAATGGGGGGTACATGTGGAAACGTCACCAATTTACAAATACCAGCCCCACCCCCCAACTTCCCTCTACAGTAGTGTGTTCATTTGATAGTGGCAACGCATTTGAAAGGTACGTAATGTCACTGAATTGTATTGAGTTCCATACAGTTACAAAAGGGGAACAAAAGTTTCATGTATTTTTTTGGTGTTGGAGATGTATTGTTTAAGTATATATTGTTTCTATTGGTGCTCTTACATGCCGCATGGTAGCGAAGTTGGTCAACTTCGCAAGGTAGTATTCGATGGCTAACAACGTTTTATACTTTGCAGTTCGCTATCAAGCAAGTAGAATACACCCGAATGTGTCATTACTGGAGCTGCCCTTTAAATTGAAATACGATGCATCTAGTTAATTGTTTATGCAGCTCATCGGTGTATATTGCTTACAATGGCATCTCATTCTGATTGTTCGCTGGCTAGCTGTGTTATGTTGGAGCATTTAGCGGGGAATTCTGCTAACCGTTGCTAGCTAATGTTAACCCTAGCAAGCCGCACATTTTAAGCTGGACCAGTGGTTCTCAAACTCGGTCCTTGTGGACCCCTGTGTATCGTTCCAACCTCCGTTGCAGTCGCTGAATTGTAACGAGCTGTTCAAAAACTATTCCTTTTAAAATGGTTACTTTTTTTATTGATTAAACTGTAGACTGACAGATGAAATCCGTGCAGACAACGCTTTAAAGTGTGGACATCTGGTCACTGAAACTAAACCATATGTGGTTAATTAAAACGCCAACGAGCAAAACCTGAATTGAATTTGTGAAATTAAGGTAGAATTTAAACATGTTTTCAACGACCTAAATTTGGTCGAGATGGGCTGTAACAAAAACCAGCGTACACAGGGTGCCCCAGGACTAAGTTTGAGAACTACTGAACTAGACAAAGCATCTGTAGGTTCTTTCTGAGACGCCATTTTAAATTGGTAGTGGCTATATACACTTCAGCTATCCATTAAATGTGTCGCCAAGTAGGCTAAACCGACTTTGATCGGATAACCAGCTCAATACGTCCTGCCACTAAGTCGTTAATGTGTAAACTAGCAAACGATTCATACGAGCTGGTTGTTGTAACGTTCGTTCTAACGAGAAGGTTAATCTAAGAAACTAGACTAACGTTACCCATCTGACTAAGATCCTTCAATTGTTTAAACAGTGGCCAACAAGTCATTGGAGCTGGTTCTACGTGCTACCCAGCTATTTTATATTGCTACAGTTGGATTGCCAACTAGATATTGCACGAAACGCAAATTGCGCTTAGCCTGTCGTAACGTAGTACCAGGTAGTTGCTGCATCATAATATTATATTGGACAGCCGGCTGCTAGCAAGATGGCTTTCGCATTTTGGGCACATAATTTATGCGATCCGCCATTTTCCATCCACAAAGCAAGCCAGGGAGCTACTGTAACATTGGCTGATTTTTCCTCATACCTTTCCTCTGAGGTGAATGGCGTACTGATAAAATGTTGTATTTACATTTAGAGATTGCAGCTAACGTAATGGTATCCGGTTGACGAGTCATTTTGGTATTTAACATCTGTCTGAACCGGAAAGTGACTTCACTTGCATGTTACTAGGTTTGGCGGTGAGTTTGAATTTGAGTTTCGTTGGATATCCTGCTACTTTGTCGGCCGACTGCAGTTATAAGATGGCGGCGTAGCCCATTTCGCTTCATGCAAACGTTACTGAGGCGCAGCTGCCGATTCTGAGGTCGGCAGAGTGTATATGGGTACCCGAATTGGTTCCATTTAATCTGATGGGCGCGAGAAACTTTAAATGAATGGACTTGTTGATGGCAATTTGTAGATGCATTTGATTGTTTCGTGTAACAATTTACAGGTTTACAAAGGCATTGAGACGTCATGGCACGTACCAAGCAGACTGCCCGTAAATCCACTGGTGGAAAGGCTCCCAGAAAGCAGCTCGCCACTAAAGCTGCGAGGAAAAGTGCGCCCTCTACTGGTGGAGTGAAGAAGCCCCACAGATACAGGTAAAGCAACATGTTTCTTAAGGTGGCTCAATTAATGACAAGATCTAGCTTGAAGATGGTTTGCCTAGCTTGCCATAACATGTTCACTGAATGGGAACAGTGGGGAGAGCTTCCATTTGCTACACCACAGATTATATCCATCTCCTCAACATTTTAGTCAATTTTCTTAAAATGCCACTGCTATGGTGTATTGTTTGAGCAATATTCTACAACTTTTTTATAACTACAATGTTGTTAAATTCTGTCTTGATTTCTAATCAGTTTTCCCCTTTTGACATGAAGGCCTGGAACCGTGGCCCTGAGAGAGATCCGTCGGTATCAGAAATCTACTGAGCTGCTGATCCGTAAACTACCCTTCCAGCGTTTGGTCAGGGAAATTGCACAGGACTTCAAGACTGACCTCAGGTTCCAGGGTGCGGCAATTGGTGCTCTGCAGGTGTGATGCTTACCTTCTGAGACAATGGATATGCAAGGTTTTTGCATCACAGCAAAAGTCTTGGATTTTTTTCACTTGTGTTCTAAAGTCCCAGTGCAAACCAGACATTTTATACCATTTCCAAATCAGATCAGAAAGTTCAAATAACATTTCCCCAAAAGTGACAATCATGAGGCCAATCAATCAAAATGGTAGGGTTTTCCCTGAGTCACAATTTTTAGAGGGTGATTGAGTAGTTACATTTTACGTTTGTATGAATTGAAATTGTGTACTATTCTGCATTTACAGAAATATTTATTGCTACCAGTGTTTCAGCTCTGGCACAAACTATTTGCAAGCCTTCAAATATGAATTTAACAGGGCTCATGAAAAAAGGCCATTTTACAAGTTGAATACATTACAGGCAAATTGTTCAATCAAGCCTTCAATATGCCATTAACAGCTACCCATTCCTTTCTGATCGTTTAATGGGAAAACCAGCTTGTAAACATTTTCTGGGAGAAGCAAACTCCTTTTTAATTTTACTGTGACAAGTCTTTGGGAACATATTTGCTCTGATGGTGTAGATGAGATGCAAAGGACACCCTTTGCTGTTCTGGCCAGTTTGGATACAGTTCAACTTTTATTTAACTAAAATATGCTATATGGCAAATTATTCCTTTAGCAAGTTTAGATTAATTGATTAAATTAGACAGGTGAAATCTGTGTGGTCCTAATTGCTGAAATTGACACCTGGTACTGAAACCAGTTAAGGCAAAGAAAATGGCAAACCTTTTAAAAATCGGACGTCCCGCCGGCGGGACATAGATACGATCTGCGCGAATTCGGCCAAATACAGAAAAGTTACGTTAACAAAAGTGCACATGCCTTATATGGCTAGAAAGCTACGATTCTTGTGATTCGAATGATATAAACTATTCCAAGATAAGATCACAACAGCAGGTACAATCAGCCGCTATGTCAGACCTACAACAAACCAACAAACGAAAAAAATTCTAGTCAACTCACCTACAAATTCATATTGTAATCCACCGATCGATTACAATCCGACTAAAACGCTTATGTGACATTGGCAAAGAGTCCAGGCGATCCAATCCAGTAAAATATATAGTCCAAACCTCATTTTTCCTTCAAAAACACGCAGGAACCGCTGGAGCAAAAATACGCGCTTCACTACAGACATGCGTAATCTTGCAAGTTTTCAGCTTCTAACTCCGGGTCAGGATCTCAGAATTACCATATTTTACTACAAAAATGTCTGACAGGTCTGACCTTTTGAATGACACCTCATTTGACCAAATAGGAGCTCCCAAGCGGCCTCAATAGCCGTCAATAGCCAATGCGTGTCTGTGTTCACCGCGATTACCTTCTTATCTTTGATTTACGATAGCCTTATCAAATCGAAGCCGATTTAGCTGATAACTGACACATATCATTGTTTAGCTAATCCAATGAGCTAACGACATTTGGTTGGTTGAGCGGTCCTATATAAACTCACTTCTGGATAGGTTTATTGTACCAGTGGCCACGGTTGTGAATTGCGCATCCCTATGATTACGCAGCTATGCGAATAATCTAGTAATGGCGAAACGGAGTGAAAATTTGAAATATTCAAGTATTTCATTATATTATAACATATATTGTTGTATATTTTGACATAAATAAACTATAGTTTAGTCTTTTGTTTGACTGTGAAGTGAAACTAACTTCTAAAAGGTAGTTTCTTATAAATTAGTCTGTGCCTGTGTTTGTCTTTTGTTTGACTGTGAAGTGTGAATTGTATGTGTGTGCTGTGTGTGTCCCCCCCTTTGTGCCCTCGCTCTTTTGTTTGACTAGGGAAGTGTGAAAGTGTGTGTGTCTTCCCCCTTTGTGTTTCATTGTGTGACTGAACTGCTGATGTGAGATGAGCTGTAAAAAAGAATACAGAAAGGACACTATAACCTCACTCAGGGATTTTGTAAATAGTTCATGTTTGCTGTGTTTTATTTATGCTCTATACTTTTTGAATGCAAATTTTATTTTTATTTCAAAATTGTATTTGTTCAGACAAGAAAGAAAAGGCCCCTTTGGAGTCTCCAAATGGCACAGTTTGGGAACGCCTGGTGGTACCCTTCAAAAAAACTGTGTAATATGTTCATTTTTTGAGGTTTTGTTCTGAAATTTGAACCTGAACTTGGTAACACTTCATGCTATGTTCCTATGGTGTTTTCCAGCTTATACCTACCAGCTATAGTCACCTGCAGGCATCTGTTTCTACAAAAAATTCCAGGCGGAATTTATTTCCTTCAAATTCAGCACATTCAGACCACTATTACACAGTGCCAGAGGCACTTAGTGATTCTGACTGTTTTGCAATTCAAAAATTCAGAGTGTTATCTTTTGAATGAGACCAAAACCATGCATATACTGCAAGCGGTTGAAGAGCAGCTTTAATTTACTTTTGGGTATGTCGTTTTTGGGCGTTTTTGATAAATTCACTTAAACATGTAAGAGGTTTTAAAATATGATTAAGGAGAATTATGGTGTAACTTTCACATACTTTCTACAACATTAATTGATAGAGACTGGCTATATCAAAAACCAGCATACGTTGAACTTTAGCTTGTGCACGTGGGCATATTTTTATGTAAACAAAACTATGATTTTAAATAGGGCTGTCCCCGACTAAAACAAGTCTTGGTCGACCAACAGTCGTCATTTTTTTTTTTTTTTTTTTTTTTTTTAAAGATTGCTCGAAACCTTTTTTTCTATGACACACCCTATATATTTTAATTAATACAACTATATGCACACTGCGCTTGTCTCGTGTTTTATAACTTTCTTAAGTGAATGACACATGAGTAACAATAGGCTAATGACTTTATGGAGCCGGAGTTCAAGATTACCTGAAATAAATAACTTGGCTGTATGCATTTATAATGCAAACAGTGGCTCATGCGACATTTTACAGAAAGCTGGTCTCGATGAAGCAATTTTCTCAACTAATTAGTGTAACCTCTCTACAATTGTGTATATTAAAATGTGTAGAAAAGCAAATGTAAGTTGACTATGTGAAAAGCCATGCGAAATTCTGCAAGACCATATCAGTGCTATAATTATAATGGTTAAACAGAAATGTGCAATTACATATTTGATAAACTACATCCCAGGTTTGAATTGTAGGATCAGATTTATTGATGCATGCAACAGAGCTGACGGAAGTGTCAAGCCAAATGCTTTTAAAATGGAGAAGAACTTGTCGTCGAAGTATGTGATTGCCCTTGTAATTTGCTTGTTTGTATTTACTATTTTCCTGTATTAAGTGGATGTACTCTGCTTAAGTGGCTATATGCAATGCACCTGATGCTTGCTTTTTAACATTGTAGCAATGCTTTTGCCATGTCCCTGACAAATGAACATAACCTGACTCAATCAGGCTAGACTTAATTTATTCAAGTGTATTACCATGCCCATCCTGTAGGATTGTGTGTTTCCCAGGTGACAATGTGCTTTGAGAGCTGCTTTATGTTTATTGGTGGACTTGATTGCCAAAATGGTGGTGGTAATGCAAAGACCTTTACAAGAGACATCTGTGGAATTTAAGTCAATGGGAGTCCTCCTTTACTAATGGATGCCAAATTCATTCATGGGTACTGTCAATTTAGCTTTGTGCTCAGATTTGGAAGGAAAAAGTTGTCGGTGTCCTTGTGCACCACTGTATGTCATTGTATGCTTTGGGTTTAGGAGTTCCAGGCTAGTTTTCATTGGGTCAGTTGCTTCTCGTGGGCACTAGACATGTAGTAGTCCAAACAACATAATTATTGACCCGGACATTTCTCAACATGTCAACTGGAATTTTTTTCCTTGTCCTCTCTCGCAGGAAGCCAGTGAAGCTTACCTGGTTGGGCTCTTTGAAGACACCAACCTGTGCGCTATCCATGCCAAGAGGGTCACCATCATGCCCAAGGATATTCAGCTGGCCAGGCGAATCCGAGGCGAAAGGGCTTAATTTTCACATTGCTTGTGGTGCAGGAGAAGACCTGTCTGAAGTACTGGGTGGGGAATTGGGGTTTGAGTTGCCATTTTCAGAAGCGAAGCTATTTTTAGGGAAGGAACTTTGGAATTGGGCCTGCAAATTCGCTTGCACAGACCGGAGTCTGAGGATGTCTGGCAGGCTGTGGGTGCCCCATTGATCACTGGAGATTGCTGGTGTGCACTGACATGGTCATCCTGGCCAGGCGAATCCGAGGAGAACGTGCTTGATTTTAGTTTTAAACCACTTTTTAAAATCGACTGGATTTTTACATCTAATATTGAACTGCAAATTAATTCTTGTGGAAGTTGGTTTTATTTTGTATTTTAGTATTGACCGAAAAAGGCTAGTGGTTTACAATTCAAAAAGTAGCAGACTTTAAGCATTTTGTAAAACATTCCTTCAAACTTCATCAGGTTTTTAAAGTCAATTTGTATCAGAAATTATGGATTACTATGGTAGACTAGTTTACATGCATGATAGGGGATACATTGTTAGACTGGTTTCTTTTTTTTGTATTACTGGGTTGTAAATAAACTTTCCACTACCTCACTTGTCCTTGTTTGCACACGTATGTAATGGTCAAGTCATGGAATGCCAATCAGAGGTTTCTGCTTTTCTAAACCATGATGCTTAAGTATAGCCTGGAGGCCATTTTGTCTTTTCATTGCTAGCTAAAGGGTCTGAAAATGGTCCTTTAGCGTTCTCTGCTTGCTTGCGTCTAAGGTTAGGGATTTTTTCGAACAAATAGTTTCTTGCAAAAACCAAGACCTCCCCATCGCTTTAATTTGGAATGCCCAATCATATGCTCAGTGCTCGTCCCCGTAAATCAGGGAGGGTGCAGACAAACAGGAACACTTGTCAGCTAGCACTACTTTTCACAGAAGGGTGATTCTCACGAAACCACCTTTGGTCCTGTCTGACGAATTCAGACAAAATTAAAAAAATATAATTTGTTCTGTATCAAACTACATTATGTATTTTATGTGGGACTATTTTTGCAGTTGAGATATGAATTAATATTTTTTAAACCATTTTTCAACCTAAAAATTAATTACCCTAATAATGAATGGGTCCTGACCTTTATTTATATTTTTTTACATTTAACCGCAAAATATCACTAACCTGCATCATTTAATATCTACATAAATACAAAAAATGGTTGAAATTGTACATATTGTAACTGATAATGTTACATATAAATTTATGAATAGGAACATTTTATGATAAATACTCGTGCCTGGGGCATGTGGCGTTCGTTACCGTTGCACTGCCTGTTTGGCTCAAAAGTAACGCAGACGCAAAGTGAAGACGCTGGTGCTTTAGGGTGTGTCTAACGCAATTTTGGTAATTTAGGACTTAGGACGATAGCACACCTCCGGCGCAATTGTAAAAGAGGTTGGATTAACTTGTGATTGTAACTTGTAATGTAAAAAATACATGTGGGTGTGGTGGGGGTTTGGTTTCATAATGGCTAATCAGAACGCTATAGCAAATTGGCAGTTTTCTGACATGGATGACCGTTTTGCGCCAGGAGCGCTTCTCAAAAAGGGAGAGCAAGGAGGTGCGGAAAAGTTGGCGCACGAATCAGAGGAGGAAAACAAGGCGCACATTATTTTGTTATTTTCGTGATTTGAGTTTATATTTTGAGACCTGCATTGTTAAAAGAAAGTTTTATTTTACCATCTCTTTTTTTCCTTATTTGTAGGTGTTATGGATAGAAATCGACCTGCGTTGTAATAACCAGGCGTACAATATCGGACGTAACACTAAGCCACTTAATCAATAACCACAACCCGTAAGGAGTACCAGTGAAACAGTGGTATAGAAAAGTTAAACATATTTTTATTAATATGAATACATTTAATGATTGTTCTCTATTTATAACATGGAAGTCCTTTAAAAGACAAAATCAGGTTGCAAGGTCTCTGCCAGCTCGACTAGCGCAGTAGTTCCCAAACTATGGGTTGGGATCCACTGGTGGTTTGTGACAGAAGTTGGTGTGTCACAAGATGCATTTAAAAACAACTTTCCATATCATTATTTTCTATTTTCTAAGATAAAATTAAACACTCTACACTGTGGGGTTTCCACTCCGCCAATAATCGATAACTTAATCAACGCACAATGACCAAATGGAGACAGTTCAAAATAAAAATAGGTTTCTCTCCAAACAAAATTCTCTCCCTCTCTCTCTCTCTCTCTCTCTCTCACATATATTAGTGTTCCTTGTGCCAAAACAAAAAAATTCTGTGTCCAATTGATAATCTGGGACAGCTCACTCTGATATCTGGGACACTGATTATTAGGCTTAGAAAAGCCTACATCACCATAATTTATGCAAGACAAGCTTCTCTGGCCAAAAACGCTCTGATGCCCTAATGTGTAAACCCATGTATGGTCATTTCAATTAGGACAATGTTTTGATGTCTTTATCTATTAGGCAAAAAAACCTAATATCCGTTTGCATGTTATTTAGAATGTCAAACAACATCAAACAAACCATGTACTTGAAAAAACATTTATTAGGCCAGGTTGTACACATGTGAGGTGTGCCCGTCAACGAGGAGTAGATGGGGTCATGGATCATCTTTTGGGAGTTTCTGCAGAAACAGTTTTCCCCATTCGACGAAGAGCTCACTGTTGATCCACCCGTTGTCAGATATCTTCACAGCTGTATTTTGGGGAGACCCCAGGAGCCACTCCACCTTCATTCGCTTGCCTTTAAATATGACCATTGTTGGTCCATACCAGCCAGCAGCGTTGTGACTGGCCAGGCAGGTGGTCGTTTCTCCCTTCTCTCCACCAGTGACCTCAAAACAGGGTGATCCTACTTCAGCAACTACCCTGGTGGAGAGGAAGTGGTCCTGGAGCCCTGTCTCATCACAGTTCCAGATGTGGTCTGGGACATTCTCTAACCCCAGGGTCTCGATCATGTCTTGATATTTTTTGCACCATCCCATCACCACAGTGGGGTTGAATCCTGCTGCTCTGGCCTCTGAGAGTGCTTCAGGCTTTCGGATACCAAGGTTGGGCTGTCGCTTCATAAATCCTTGAAACCTTTTTCATTGTTTGACTGAAGCCTTGCAATCCTTTTTTTTGTGCGAACTGGAAGGCTAGCTTCTGCACATCCGACATTCTCAGTGGGAAACCCCGTTTTACAAGGGTCTTGATCACTTCAGCCAGTTCCGCTTCATCCTCCACAGAAATGATTGGCTTCCTTCCAATTGTATGGTGATGGTGGCCAGCACCTTTCACCCTGCGCTGGAGGGTAGACTTGGACACATTCTAGGCCCTGGCCAACAGCCTCAACTGAGGGACCCCACCAGCCTCAACAACCTCCCTGTATTATTGTATAGCTCCCTCCACCCTGTCCTGCCTCCACTGATTCAACTTTCTGCCCTTCCTTCTTTCTCTCATCTTCTCTTTGCCTGCCACTCTCTCTCTGTCTTCTGCCCTCTCCCTGCCTGCTCTCGATGCTTTGCCATTGTAATCTGTAATACATTCCATTGAGTTAATAATAGATCATGAATATGTTCTATGCACAGAATTAACTGGTATATAAAAATGCTATGATTCGAATATTTGATTTCTGTGACTGAGAACCATTGCTTTGAGCTAGCTGGTGAGTTAACTGGCCAATCATGAAAAAGGTGTTGACCCCTGACTTAAAAATAACGACATTAAAAGTAATGCTGTATTACAAGACTAAGACCCCTCAACCTTGAATAACTATTGGTATTGCAAAATTCATATGCCTAAATGCATATTTCCTCCATTAAAGAACTTATATGACTGTCCCAGATTATTCAAAGCATGCTGTCCCAGTTTTTAAGCCACATCTCCTAAACTGGGACAACTACAAATTGAAATTAAAAAAACTTCAACATATTTTCACCACTTTAATGCATATTTTGATGCATGAATATATCACAAGCATCATCTGATAACAATTATGAACATTGTTTTATTTTTGACAGATTTATGTCCTTAGCATTAAGTTTGTCTAAATTCTATGTCACTGACCTTGTCATGCGCTTCACGTGGGGTGCTTCCCGTTTGACGATTGACCCGCCCCCATCTATGACATCACATGTGTGAAGTCATGTGATTTTGATCACCTCTGCTTGGATTCAACAGTAATCCTATTCACTAGCCTTTGTTAGAAGACATAAACGCACCAGAGCTTAGGTGTCCCAGTTTAGTCAATGTCCCAGTTTACACGAATCCACCCTACCTACTCCCACCCCGCACCTGTGTGAAAGCGCTCCTTTTATAAATGTGTAATCGCACAGTATCTATAGTATTATAGCTATTATAGATTTGTTAAATACTTTATTCTGATTGGCCAAGTGCAGTAAACTGCACAGAGAAACGTAATGCACAGTTATGAAGTATATTTGTAGTATATTTTAATACCAGACTGGTGCAATGAAAACGACAATAAATAGTAAATAGAAACATGTGGAAACTGAGCAGAGGACAGTGTACTTTGGGAGAAACTACTCTGTAAATATTTAATATTATATTTTGTTTTTTTGTGTATTTCTCTTTATGGTTGATCTATCCTTTGAATGCATTGTGCCTTTACATAGCTATGATTCAAAACTGGACCAGGAAATCCTTTGTTTACAGCCTAACATCTGTATGCACACTGTATTATGGTAGATGTCACGTGTCAAATTCATAAAACACCACTGAAGAAGTAAATGCATGTGTAGTCGACATAGATGGTGGTCAACATAGCATGCTGTATGCATGTAGCTAGTAATATAGATAATGCCACACCAACAGAATTGTCCAGCACAAGCTGTACAAAATTTGTGTAGTGTGTATTTCTTTGGAGACAACTTGGCACACATGAAAGTGACATTGGTGAAAAAGCAATTGAAACCTTAAAACTTGATCCAAAAGATGAGCAGGACCATGTGCCAGCTAGCTTAGGATCACAGAGCATGCTATAGTCAATTCACCAATATAACCAACATCACCTGAGCATGCAAGAGGAAGGAAAAGGCAGCTCGAGTGACTGAAGGTTGGTATGGTATAATTTACATTAAATGAAAGTACTTCACAGTGTGCGCTGCCTGTCAGGGATGCCGTTCGAAACCCACGTCTCTACCAGACCGACCCTGTTCGTCAGCCCCGATTGGGGGCAGCATTTGGCTGTCCGCCCCAGGGGGAGGGTGAGCCAGCACGAGTTTGTCGAGCAGGAAATGCGTCCGTGGTCGGGTTCTGTCTCAGAGAAGGCAGATTCACCAGCCCAGAAAAATTGGCTCATTACCCGGAGGACAGGCGGCGGACTCATGGGGGAGGGTGAATTGAAATAAATAGAGGGTAGAATTGGCAACCAAATTGGGAGAAATCAGATTTAATCCGATTTTAAGTCATAAATCAGCAAATGCTCTGACAAAGGTATGCAGCATGTACATCATAACATGTACACACTTTCAATAAATATAAATGTACACAATCTGTTTGTCATTAAAGAAACATTTGGAGTCTTTGCAGACAGTGTATTAAAATACATGATCTGTACAGCTAAAGCTACAGAATCTAAAGTACAGCATTTTGTCCCTGACACCTGCAGGAAAATGCCATTGACGTGCAGAAAAGGGCTCTCAGGTCACTGATACATATTCAGAGGATCAAAAGAGCCCCTCGTAGTGGTCGGAATTCTTGGCCTGTGGGGAAAACAGACAATCTCTTGGAATTTTCTTTGATAGATGGTGCATGACAAGGAGAGACATAATTGAGGATGTCACAGTTGTAAGTAGGCATGGGGTTATACTAAATGCACTTGCAGACAGCACCAGCTACTGTGCACAGATATGTTTTTTTTCAAGATGCTAGTTAAATCATCTGCCAGAGACTCAACCTGTTGGCCTAACATTCATCATAACCAACAACACAAAAAACATAAGATCACCTAAAACAAAAAACAACTACCAATGACTACAATAGTAGTAACTTGTACTTACCAGAAACATGAACAATAAACTGAAGCCAAGGTACTCCATACGGTGAAGACAGAGATGCAACCAATGTTTACATGTTCTTCAGTTTTTTGGCCGAAGTTGGTGATTAACTGACTTGGGTCACATGGTATGATAAGTTAGCTTTGATTGGTTGTTCTTTTTAGAATCAGACGACTCTCGCCTGATCTGAAAGCAAGCTTTTATAACATTTTACAAGAAAATATGCAATTGTCATACTTGCCAACAATCAGAAATGTGTTCAGAAAAAAATTCTGTAGACTGTACCTTGAAACGGTGTTCCTTGCCAAGGATCGATCAACTTCAAAATGACAGGAGATACTGTGAATTTCATAGATCTCTATAGTGTCTGTGATGAATCCACTCACAATGCCTGCCACAAGCAACAGCCCAGTGCTCATGTTTAGCAGTGCCTAATAGCAGGTGTGCTTCTCACCTGTAGTAGACAGACATCAACTTAACACAAAACCCACAAGAACTGAACGCTAATCCCAGAGGAACCAGCTTAACACAAACCCCACAACAGCTGAACATTAACCCCAGAGGAATCAATTAAACACAGCTACAATGGCGGCTCATCACAAACAACAGATCAACACAAAGTAGCTCAATATAGCCATAGCAACAGCTCAATGACACCACAGGCATCAGTTCAAAGTTAGCTTTACAGTTTAATTTCAAGATACAACCCCATTTGTCCCTTTGTGGGTGTTGGGTATGTGTGTATGTGGCTGATGATTTGAGTTGAGTAGATCATTTTCCACAATCTTCATGAATCCTGGTGAATAAATTCAAAATAAAGAAGTGGGTAATGTTCACTAATTGAGTGAGTCATTACCTCTTTCCCTCCAAATCATCAGATGGCTCTGTTTCTCTCCCATATGCAAAGGAGGCAAACAACCTTGGAATAATTAATACCCCATACATCACTGTATGGGTGCAGTGACACAGAGGTGACTCAAAATGCACAATTAGAATTTCATAATTTAGGAAAATATAGATGAAAATATATATTTTTTAAACTTATTAAAAGTTTTATTTAAAACGTTTTTATTTTAAAAGTTTTATTTACTTAAAAAAAGATATTCTCGAAAAAACTCCCATCTTTCACCCAGCAAAGAGTGACAATGTCTACCTAATAATATACTAGTTAACAGCAACAAACTTTTCTAGTTGAAAATAAATGAAGAAAACTGTTTCAGTGTGTCTAGTTATAAAACTGCAACTGAGACTTCAAACTGCTACCAGAGCTCAAACCTTAATTTTAATTTAAGACCAACCCCAAATCCTGATCCTGTACAAAAATCTGAACCAGTTCAAAAGGATCACTCTTTTTTCCCATGTCTTATGAAATGATGCACAAAGTGGTGCCATTGATGTAAGTTTGATGTCATCACACCAACCCACCAGATGGATACGCAAACATTTTTATTTCTTAAACCTATAAACATTTATACAGATTGGGACACTTGAAAAAATACAAATGACATGTTGCTCTAAACTCAAATTTGTGTGTGTCTGGATTAATCAGTTATTAACAGCTGCTGAAAATCATGCCTATTTTGTTGTCTTTTTTTATGTTTTGCCAAATACTAGTGCAAGTACTAGCAAAAAGGTATACACTTATGGACTGGATTTCTTGGATGAGGTCGTACCTTTTGGACAAATCTGCTTCTGTCTAGAATCAGCACATATTGTCTCCTGTACTAAATGGGACAGAAGCCAGGCAATGATAGTTTAACTTCAGGTAAATGTGCAAAGCTTTAGTGTGATATTCATTACTATTCTTATGCAAAAACCCACAGCAAAACACAGATGAGAATAATTGTGAAAATTAAAACGGCCAAAAGGATTATGAGGCGACGTCTCAGTGTCGTGCCGTCGAATCCTGTGCGTGTCAAGTAGGTGGCCAGGTCCAGCTCTGGGTTCTTTATGGAGCTAACGAGATCCGTGCTGACACAATAAGTGGATTTGGCATCAAAGTGTCCATGCCAGCCGTGGTGTTGCGTGATGTAGATTTTGCTGATACTGTTGTCGGGCAGGAGCCTGACAATGATGCGGTCCTTGTTTCTGTCACGAGAAACCATCAAGCGGTCATAGTCCTCTCTCACGTAATCAGGCAGGTCCTGGGCACCCAGGCAGGTCTCGGGGTTAAGGTTGCCCACCACAAAGTACTTGTCACCCTGCCCCCGCGGTAGCACAGGTAGTAGTTCCTCATAGTTCCCGAAGTGATGGAAGCCGTAGTCCCCTCTCCTGGGGTCACACTGTGCAGTCATGTGGTTGTGGCAGTAGAACCCCACCCCGTCGTTAGCGAACCAGAAAAGGAGTTTCAGCCCGTGTCTGGGAGGGGGCTGGCCAAAGCCAGAGGTTTTCAGATCCTTCAACGTGTTCAGTTCATTATTTTTCCTGACTGAATTGCCCATTGTGAATCTGAGGGAGAGAGAAGAGAATCAGAGAGAGACTGTAGGGAGACAGGGGCAGGGTGACATAGATCAGAGCAGAATTCACATAGACAGAGGTATAGGTGAAGTTGATATTTTTGGTGTAAGTTTTCCTCAAAATGCTCTCCTTGTCACACATATAAATATATATTTGCTGGTGTGCTATCTGGCGACATTTTATCCATTTAGTTCATTTAAACAAATACAGATTTGCAAACTTGGCAAAAAAGGGGCTTTTTTTTTTTTTTTACTGAAGCTCTGAACTGAATGAATAAACTCAAGCTCAGAACTGAGCTTGCACTACTGCTTACACAGTTGATTCAAACTGTGTAAACTTACACAGTTATACAGTTATAAAGTTATACAGAGTAAATAAAGGAGTGAGAAAGAGAGATAGATAAATAGTGAGATGGAGGGACTGAATGACCAAATTAAATGATTCCTCTGACATTAGAAAGCAGATCAGAAGGCGAAGTTCTCCCTCTGTGTTATTAATCCAATAAAATATTTCCTTTACAGTGTCATATTTTATTTTCTGAACATGTCCCTGACATTTAGTTTCAGTAAGCCTGCAGTGTGGATGGACCTCTGCTTATGACAACCACAGAAAACCTAGAAATATGATTGATTCTGTCATGTTCTATTAAGGCATAACTGTCCTAATGAAGACATTGTATGAGTGTGAAGGTATGCAGCATTGTTCTCAGAGTGCTGTACTCATTTAAAGGTGAGACAGGCTAAACTGTATAGATTAATGGAAGTAAAAGAGATTTGACAACACCCAGCTGATGGTATGTATCCAACGATACTCATGTCCATGGAAACTCGTAAAGGGATCGTCCATTATCAGGGAATATACAGTATTTGTAATAGTGTGTTTTTTTCTTATCTAAGAATTGTCATTGTCTCGCCAAGTGTCGGCTTTGGCCGGGAGTGCCACCAGGGGGCGGCGATTGGCTGTCCGCCCCAGGGAGGGGGGAGGGAAGCCGACGTGACGTTCGCTGCGTATAAGAGTGGCCCTGTAAGTACCGGGTTCGGTCGACGGCTTGGCGAGTGACGTCTCGGAAGAGGCGTCACTTCGCCTTCGTCACTACCGGTCACAGGACTACGGCAGCGAACTCACATTACTAGGGGGGGATTGACGTAAAAATAGCGGGTCTAATTGGCTACCAAATTGGGAGAAAATGGGATAAAATCAGAAACAAAATTTAAAAAAGAAAAAAAAGAATTGTCATTAAAATAATGTAATAATGTTGTTTCTAATACTGTTTTGATGGATGACAGTATGGAGTGGTGGATAAGGCATAAGTGGTGTTTGTGCAAATGTGCAAATTGCCTGTCATAAACTGCTCCAATAAGAGAACTGTAAAAAGCCTTAAGGGACAAAGGTCACTGATAAGAAAACATGTTGCACAGCAAGTTGTGCAATGCCCACTTGTTAAATCTGAAATTATATTACAATATTTCACACTATACTCTACGTGTATGTGTTATTTATATATATTATATACATTATAAATAGTGTTTTTTTAACTTTGATTCTCCCTTTGAAAAGCACAAACTCTTGTTTTTTTAATTTAAAAAAGACATACACCAACAAATAATACGATGTAAAAGTGTAGCAACCCAAAAAAGTGCTGCCATGGTAGTAATAAAAGCTGTGGGTTTAGTTCTAATCTCGGAATCCAAGTCATTAAATGTTTATAATTCCACACCTAGCACATTCTGTGACTATCATAAATTTGGTTTCTGACCTGGTATTCAAACCTCCAACCTCCTGGTGCTCAAATGTTTCTCCCTCCCACGACCGTAGATAAATATACAAACACAGACACAGGTGTTACTGTACCAGGTTTTGGGTAGATGTGTAGCCAGTGAAGTCTGTCTCTCCCTGTGGTGTCTCTCAGCAAATGAGCTGGATTATGTCTCTTGTTCCTGCTTTTGTTCTTACATTGCACAAGTGGACTAACCTGGCAAGCTTTTACACTGGGAAATTGAAACTGAAAGTGATCAGGAACAGGCGAGTTAGTGTGTGTGTTTTATTGAATGTGTGTATGTGTGCGGAAAGCATATGTGCGAGTGTGAGGATATGTGTTGTGTGTCGAGGGAAGAGTATGTGAAACTGTGTGTGTCAGATTTAGAGTGGATCACTTTACAATAGGGGTGCACCGATATATCGGTGGACTATCGGCATCGGCCAATCAGCCGATAAAATTAAATTTACCGATGGCAGTGGCCGATAATTATCCATCAGTTTGTGTTGCTTCAATATGGTTTAAATGTTCAAACTGAATGTAACAGCACCATATTTTATTTACAGGCTAAACTGACTGAAACCACACCTAATTTACTCCTCTGACAATGCTGTGATTGATTAGTTATCACAAGCACTCTGGCACTCTGGTCTTGCACAAGATGCACGCTAGAGCTGGGCAATATGGCCAAAAATAATCAGCATGATATGTTGATCAAATACTTCCATAACGATATTGAAACGATCATTTGTATGCAGAAAAAGCTGAGTATGTACAGATATTCAAACAATTTTATTTAACATGCAACGCTTGTATGAACGGTAGGCTACGTTTTAAAGCACAATTTCAAGTATAAAGTTTGCACTTTGCTTAAGCAAATATAAAAATGTATATATTATATATATATATTGTAGCGAGCGTGCGCGAGGTGATGTATCAAGAAATACACAGTCCTGCTGCCTTCCATGTTCCATACACCGCACAACTTAGGATAATATCTGGCAATAATTATCCGTGTTCCATACACTGCACAACCCCGGATAATATCTGGCGAACTTTGCTGGTACAGACGTGTCCTGAAAAGTGCATGCCAGACCATTAAACTTCTTCACTAGTCAGCAGAACAACCAGGATGTAAACTCAGTCAACGAAACACTTGATCGATGACGAACACTTTTGCCCTGAAATTCAAGGGACTACACTAAACAATACAGGTATACTGGTCACGGTGGCTCCAAAATTTAGCACACCGCGACCAGCCAGCTAACAAATAAATAAGGCATCATTAACACATATAACAAAGTTAAACAACAGAAGTAACTCAATTACACAGGGGGAACGAACAAACACACAAATACGTTCCCCCATAATGCCCCGCGCACAATTTCAATTAGCGACCCACTGGATCGCTACAATATATACAGTGGTGTATAAAGTACTGAAAAGCCATACTTGAGTAAAAGTAAAGATACCTTACTGGAAAATGACTCTGGTAAAAGTGAAAGTCACCTATTAGAATATTTACTTGAGTAAAAGTCTTAAAAGTATCTGGGGCTTACAGTACTTAAGTATCAAAAGTAAAAGTATGTAATATAAATGTACTTAAGTATAAAAAGTAAAAGTACAAGTAAAAAAGTACACATAAAAATGCTGTTCATAAAAAAGCAGTCAGAAGTTTGAGTTTTGATCATTGTTTAGTCTTTATTTGTGTAGCCTCTGGTCTACATAACAAGGTCTACAAACAAGAACTCCCACTCCTTCATTCGTTCATCCCTCCCTCTTTCCCTGGTGTGTGTACAACCTGCTTTCTCTTGACCAATCCGGTCCAATGGTCTTATGTAGCCTGTAAAGTCAGGGCAGAACCCGTTATGCATGTTGTACATCCATAGCCCTGGGACAGAATATCCCAGTCATAAAACTAAATTAAAATAAAGTGCTCAGTACTGCTACCACATCATAACATAATCATCCACAAAATGACACAAAATCAAAACATGACTGAAGCAGCACTGAAAGTAATAACCCAGTCATTACATGAAACTATAAAATTAGCTGTTCATCTTCAACAGAAGTTTGTTCTCAAAATTGCGTGAATGCAGTCTCGCTCTTCTTGGGCTGAAGACAAGTCCTGCGATGCTAAATAGCCTTTCACAGGCTGCTGAGGCAGGTAGAGGCCTGTTCAGCTTCACAGACAGCTTGCACACAGCAGGAAAGGACTTCAGCGAGTCCATATGATCCACTGAAATGGCCAGGTATCCGTCCAGTTCTTTGGAGTCTTGTGCTTGAGGCGCCTGCAGGGCAGAGAAGAAGTCTTCTTCGTCAGATGAACTGGTGGCATCACCTAGCTAATAGGCCATCAGGTGAACCGCTTTTTCGTTCAGTTTCGTTCCCAGAACAGGGGCACTAAATAATTTTTGCTTCATAAAAAAGATCTATTATCAGTAAGTAAGGAACAAAAAGTTATCCACGTGAAATCCTGCAGTATTTTTATAATTGGTGTTTTAAAAGTCGGACTATCACTAAAAAGTGAGTAGTAATATTCTTAGTACGCGTAATAATTTCCCAACGGAGTGGTGGTGAAGTTAGACCCGTTTGACCAATAGCGTGCCCGCTTCAGTTCACGTCACCGCTTCCAGGATCTAGATCCAGCCCTTCAGTTTCACAACAAACATGGCGGCGCCCTTATCTTCGAGTAGCGAAGACGATGCGTTCGAGCCAAACCCATGGCAAAAGCAAAAAGAACGGCCTCAAAACGATGTAAAAACAGTTCAAAGCGATGTTATATGCATCTAATATCTGTCCAAAAAGAAGCGGTCCAGGATTTTACACAGACACGGTGGGACACCTACAGAACCAACCTCCAACGTTGGCTTCATCTGCAGGGAGAGAGTAAAGAAATAGCAGAGACGTTCAAACATTGTGTGGACATTAACTTTGACAATATCCCGAAGACGCAGGGTTTCATGCAACATGCTACAGGCGTTTCATTGATAAAAAGCGTTTGGTCGCGGCAGAGAAACGAGTCACACAGACACCGGGGAGCCAGGCGCAGCAGACACGGACAGTGTTAGCACCCTATCGACATCTGAGACTCCCGAAAGAAACTCCGGTCCAGGACAGGTCTACCCGTAGCTTCTGCTGGCCATGTACTTCCAGTGTTGTGCATCATTTGCAAAAAAGTACATCAATGTTGGAGGAAAACAGCAGAAGGATACGCTTTCACAAGCAACATCCTTGTCTGCAGGTAAGCAAAAATATACACACACACGGGAGGGGGGGTGGGGGGTCACGAGAGACTCACTGAAAGAATTGACCCTTTATAGAATTATGTCCCATCTGGCAACGATAAAAATTGTCAATTCGCTCTTTGCACATCAGCCATCTTTGGGGAATAATACAACTCCTGGCTTCCTGTGAGCTAAATTTACACAGCTGTAATGAGTTAAGTTCTCCTGATTAGTTCTAAGATTGGTCCTCACCTGATTATACCTCTATGCACCTGTGTCAATCTGCTTCACAGGAAGCCAGGAGTTGTATTATTCTCCAAAGATGGATTTTGGGGAGGAGACACTGTCGGGTAGTGGAACTACACACCATACGAATGGTATAATGCTGCAAAGTTCTGTCGCTGAAACTGTGTCAAGTACAGACAGACAGCCACTAAAGAAAGGCATTTCCTCATTCAAAGCACCCCCTAGCTTCCCAATAGAACATTACCAACAGTCTAAAAGACAAGGGCCACAGAACTTGTTTCACCATGAAAGTGTTCCATTGCAGGCTGAACCATACAGATTGAACACTGTGTCTGCAGCCAAAACTGAATTGGCATATGTTTTTGTGAAGTACACAGATGCTGAAACATGCACAGTCCCTAGCTGGACAGGTTTCCATACGTTGCTTCAAAGTGATGCAACTCTGCAAGTCAGCACTGTATTATCTTCCCGTCATTGAGGCTTCACCGACAGAGATGTCAACAGTTAACACTATTTTGAAGCGAAGTGTCGAAGTTGCTGATCAGCTAGAACTGGACCATATAGTGTTAGTTTTTGACCAAGCTATATATGCCAAAGCTCAGCAGATCCGCTGGAAAGATGATGACTTGTCAAAGCGTGTAGTGATTAGACTTGGTGAGTTTCACACTTGCATGTCCTTCCTTGGTATTTTAGGAAAAAGATTTGGTGATGCAGGACTGCAAGACATACTCATTGAGTCTGAAGTTGTTGCCCCAGGTTCCATTAATGGTGTCATCAGTGGTCATCAATACAACCGCAGCATGAGGGCGCACAAACTAATGTATGAGAGTCTGCAACGCATCCGATTTTGCACATTCCTTGACTCTTTGACACCAGAGGAGAGAGATGAGTGCATGGATATCATCAGTGAGATCAAAGATGCATTCCCAGACCGTACAACGGTTGTTTTGTCTGCAAACGAGAAATTTGACCGAATGTGTTCAAAGTATGCTGTTTTTGTGGAAAGGAGAAGTGCAGAAAACCCAACGTTTGCTTTCTGGAGTTCATACATTGACATGGTGCAAATACTCCTTCTGTTTGTGAGAGCAACACGTGAATCAGACTGGCAGCTTCACCTCTCAACAGTGCGCTTGATGATGCCATGGTTTTTGCTTATGATCGTGTGAACTATGCTAGGTATTTACCTCCATACTGGCTGGAAATGGTCAATTTGCCTCACACATCCTTCTTGCCACAGCGACCTCAGTGTTAAAGGCCAGTGGACTGTACAACGGCAAAGTGCCCATGGATTTGCCTCAATTGCGTGTGACCAGGCTATTGAGCAAACATGCAACAGAGATTCCAAGACAAAGGGTGGCTGGATAGGGATAACACAGAACAGGGCTGCAGTGTCTCGCTCTATACTCTCACAGCATGAAAGAGCTGCCATAGCAAGACAGTGTGAGTCGATGGCGGGTAAATCTCCTGAAACACGCAGACGAAAAGACCTAGACCGCACACGCATTCATGCTGATGAAAAGGCTGTGACAAGAATAACTTCCACCATAGATTCCATGCAGAACCCCTTTGACACACACCAAGATAGCATTGTTTGTCTTAGCTCTGGGACAGTAGCAGGTGAGGAAATCATGAGAGATTTGCTCACAGCACCAGAAAGAGGAGAAAAAGCTGTCAACGATTTTATGGACCAAAGACTTTTATCAAAATCAGTTGACATATTCTCCACCATCAAGGCACAAAAACTGAAGACCTTCAGTGACCAGACAAAGACTAAGAAGAAATCTGCAGCAGGCAAAGATGTGATTCTGCGTGCCGACAAGAAACTGTTCTCCAGGCTACTCATCATAGGTCAAAGTAGGAAGATAGACCTGAGGGAAATTATGTCCTACTCCTTGGGAACTGTCTCATATCCCTTAGCCAGTACTGATGGGTCACTAGCTAAAACAGACAAATCAGCTCTGATGAATCTATTGGAGAACAAAGGTGGAGACTGCCTAGTTCAAAAAGTTCCGTCAGATGGAGCTATTCTATTCGATGGCATGGCAGTCATCAAAGCCATTCGTTCCAGACCAGCTACCTTTGGAGAGCTCGCTGATAACTTACTACAGTACATAGTCAAGCTTGCTCTGCAGCACAAGTGTACACGGGTGGACTTTGTCATTGACCAGTATCCACAAATGAGTATTAAAAACCTAGAGCGGTCACGTAGAGCTGGGGGCGGTACACAACAGGTGAAAATCTATGGACGGGATCAGAAGGCACCAACACAATGGAAAAAGTATCTATCAGATGGAACGAACAAAGCAGCACTGTCAGAATTCCTCTATGTTGCCTGGCGAGATGCTGACCTCACCGTTGTGGGCAGGGACTTCACTTTGTACATAGCCCATGGAGAACTGTGTCACTGTGTGACTGTAAAAGAGGGTTCACAAACTGTAAGGGCTGTTCAAGAACTGAGATGTGATCATGAGGAATGTGACACTAGGGTTTTTACACGCCCAACATGCTGCACAAGAACATCAAACGGTAGTCATCAAAAGCCCTGATACCGACGTCGCAGTGATTGCTGTAAGTCTGCAGAGAGATTTACAGTGTAGTTTGTATTTTTTCACAGGAGTAGGCAACAGAACAAGGATCATTGATATAGCTAAAGTGTCATCAGCTCTTGGCACCAGTGTTTGTTCAGCACTCATTGGCATCCATACCTTCTCAGGTTGTGACTCGACCAGCACCTTTCATGGCAAGGGCAAAAAGAAGACATTTTCTGTTGCTTGTCTAAAACAGGAATACCTGATGGGGTTCACAAATCTGGGTAGCAGTTTTAACCTGGACCAGTCTACTTTTGACAAACTGAGCAACTATGTGTGCCACCTGTATGGCCAGTCAGCTGCCAAAAACGTAAATGATGCTAGATACAAGTCATTCTGCACTGCATCGTCAGCTTTACCAGAACTGTCCATTCCCCCTACAAGTGACGCCCTGTACCAACACTGCAGAAGGGCAAACTACCAGGCAGCAGTAATGAGACGTTCCCTGACAGCTGTAATGCATGCCCCTTCACCCATTGGCAATGGATGGCACCTTGAGGATGGGGAGTTAACGGTCACATGGATGACTACAAATCCTGCCCCTGAAAGTGTGTTGCAGGTAGTCCACTGTAGCTGCAAACAAAGCAGATGTGAGACTGGAAGATGTTCTTGTATGTCTGCAAGACTGCCGTGTACAGATTTATGTCGGTGCCTTAATTGCGAGAATCTTTCAAAGGAAACAGAGGAAAGAGTTACATGGGATGATGACAGTGATGACAGTGATACTGATGAATAAGATACTCCATTTTAACAAACAACAATTTATTGGACTGCTATAATTCAAATGCAATGCATACGTTTTGTTCACAGCGAAGATGAGTGCCTTATGTTTACCTAACTGCCAACAAAGGACTGAAATTAAATTGTTGTATTTTGATGACTCAGACTCGAACTTGAGCGTAAATGACTCGGACTTGAGCATTGATCTGACTCTCGGACTTGAGCATAAATGACTTGGACTTTACTTGGACTCGGACCACTGGACTGACCTCTCCGTCCTCAGTCTGGACACAAAGACTGAGGTTCAGGTGGTGGGTAAAAGTAAACCCACTGAGGACCACTGACTGAACTATCCTCTCCGTCCTCAGTCTGGAACTGAGGTTCAGGTGGTGGGTAAAAGTAAACCCACTGAGGACCACTGACTGAACTATCCTCTCCGTCCTCAGTCTGGACAGAAAGACTGAGTTTCAGGTGGTGGGTTAACCCACTGAGGACCACTGACTGAACTAACCATATTTTCATCTTCATACTATTTTGCTGTTGTTGCACAGTTTGGCAATGTCACACCAACACCAATATCTTTGTACCTATGAGTGAATGTTACAGAAGGCTTGATCGTGGGGGTGGAGGGTGGGGGTGGGGTTTTGGGTTGATCTAAGATGACATTCTGTGACACATGTTTTAATAAAAATTGTATACCATATGTTCTAATGATTCAGAGCTTTAATGCATCTATTTTAATCTTGTCCATTTTTGGCATTATTCCAATTTAAGGGGACAGGGTAGACTTTTTAAGGATTTTCAGCCATTTTGGGCCAAAGTAGCTTTTAGCTAAATTTACTGTGTATTTGTCATTGTGCTGGGTGCCAATCACTTACGTTGAAGCGCTTTCTTTAACAAATTTGATACATTTCATGATCTTAATTCACATATGAGTATACTAAGGCACTGATACTTACTCAGATGTTAGGTATATGTATTTATGACAGTTTGAGAGAGATTTTGTGTTGCCAAAATGAATATAACTAAATTTATAAGCAAAAACAGCAGCATACGATTTCCGATTTTTTTGTAATTCACTTCTTATACATTTGTGGCTTGTGACAAAAAACTGCAGGATATTGTGCGGATAACTTTTAACCCAAAGTCCACAAGGGTATTGTCTATGCAAAAATGCATTGAAAAAGTAGTGCCCCTGACATGGGAACGGAATTCATTTTCTAGGCACTTTTTCATGGTTCACCTGATGGCCTATAAAGGGAGGGTGCTTCCATATGTTGCTTGATGTAGTCCACCCCTGAAATATAGTGAGGATGGGGTGATAAAAATATAAATTGGATTAATACAACTTTCTAACATGTCATGACCCCAACCTAAGGTTTTGTACTAAATAGTTTGTTTTAATTTGAGGTGTATACATTTAGTTTCATGCATCCATAATCGATTTGTGAATTTGCCAATATTACAAAGTGTCAAAATGTACACCCATACACTTATTTTTCATTATCCCCATGTTGTCTTACCCATTCTGATTGTGGCATCATCCTTTGTCCAAGATGTTCGGAACTTTGGAAGAAGAATCGCAGCTGCGATCAACTCAGGGTCTTCTGTCATGTGGCCAAACCAATTCTTTATTCCCACCTGTATCAGAAATCACAAACGATTTTATTTTACTAGGAATTTGTTTTGGTACATTGGTGCATGACAGTAAACAATAAACAAACATTGTGCAAGGAATGAGATACAATACAATATGGTTGTATCAAGAGAAGTGGTTCTCTGTGGCTCAGTTGGTAGAGCACAGCATTGGCAACGCTTAGGTTGTGGGTTCAATTCCCATTGGGACCAAATATACTGAAAAATGTATGCATTCGCTCCTGTAAGTCGCTTTGGATAAAAGCGTCTGCTAAATGGCATATATTACAATATACCTGTTGGGCATCCACCAGAGGCCTGCAGTATTTCAGTCACAACTTGACTGTCAAGTTTGGCGGTCAGCAGGTTGATTGTTGTTAGTAGCCACCCCATCTGGACATTTGCTTATGCTTGCAAGATGCCTTGCCTGGGCGACTGGGCTCATGGAGGCGGCATACTCTGTGAGGAATGCGAGCACAGCTGAGTTCAGTGAGAGAGACATTTTCTAAGCAACAGAACTTTAGCTACAGGATTTAAAAGCTACTCAACAACACTAGTCAATGACCGTATGTAACATTTCCTATACTAATTATTACACGAATTTACCCAAGCGCTAACGTCACATGCTTTGCAGCGCTCCTTCATCCTGTCCCCTCTCACTGTTAGCCTACTAACTGACAGCCTCGTTAGCCCCACGTGCTACACACGCGCACAAATCTCCAACTCCAACCACTGTAGAGAAAAGCAAGACCAAGAATTCCAATGTACTACTTGTTGCATATGACCAATTAAACTTTAACGTTAATTCATTCATTCATTCTCCGTCGTGGTTCAATGCGCTCTCGCGCCTCCTGTCATTCCTCCTCAACTCTACTAGTGCTGCAATGCAATGATAGCTAAGTTATAGCTAACGTTAGCTACAGTAGCTAAGATTACTCAAATCAATGAAATCTCTCTCGCAACTGTCAACACTTCGTCAGCTACCTAACTCGCTAGCAATCTGTCTACTCTACACTAATGCCATTAGTAATAGTCTCATTCGATTCATGATAGCTAGCTAACGTCAGCCAGATATACGCCATGTTACCTTGTTATACCCCCCTCTCTCCCCCGCCACAGATTGCTAACGTTAGCTACACAATCCTGTGGGAACTGCTCTGAACAGGCTATGCTAATGGTGATAAGTAACGAAACATTAATGTTGCGGCTCACGGGATTCATCTTAATTTACCTCAATGTGTTTCTTGAGGTTGGACGGGGAGTTCTTGAATGCCAGAAAACATTTATTGCAAATATGGCCAAGGGTGTTCATCTTCTACACAGTCGTTTGTTGCCGCCAGAGTAACAGGTGCCGTCTCCAAATCAATCTCCATCATGATTCACGTACTAGTCCGTCGACATGTCTGGACCTGAATGAAATTAGAATTTTAACCGCGGCTTTGAGGGAACCTGTTTGTGCTTGTGCATTAAAGGTGATTAACCAATGATCTAACTTCTTGCAGTTGTGTTTCAAAATCATTGGCTACCAAATGTCTTCCGATTTTATTTTGTTGTAGTAACGAGTAACGAAGACGCTTATGGGAAATGTATTGGAGTAAAAGTATCAGTTTCCTTTGGAAAATGTAGAGAAGTAAAAGTGAAAGTCGTCAGAAATAGAAATACATGGAGTAAAGTAAAGTACAGATGACTTAATGACTTAAGTACAGTAACAAAGTATTTCTACTTCGTTACTATACACCACTGAGATTAACCAAATGAATGAATCCGACACGGAGGTGAGTCAGTTCCCTTCGTTCACCAAAAGGATTTGTTCAAAAGGAATGAATTGTTCACGAACGACACACCACTAGAGCACACTGACTTCGCACCGCCAAACGGTCGCTTCGCCCTATGTCGCTTACCGCCACCAGCTCCAGAGCTGGATTAATACGGTAGTGGGGCTATTCAGAATTTACAGGCCCCCTCATAGCCCCCCTACCCCCTGAAACCCATCCGTTTACACCACACACTCTCTCGCACTGCACACATGTAAAATCAAAACTAGGCCACAAGCTATTGAACATTAAGCTCCTTAGCTGGCTATAGCACACCGTTTGCTAGCTAACATTACCAACCTAAAACTGGCGGCTCGGCTACAGCAGCAGATGTCAGTATAATGACTGTTGACCGTCCTCCGATTGTGTATTTCTCCAAACCGAAATATCCTGTCAGTTTAGGCATCTTGCTAATAAGCTCCGCTTCTCTTCGTCCCCTTTCTTTCAGAATTTTTATGATTTGAAATTCACTTTCATGTTTTTCCGTCAACATTTTTGTGTGAATTTACACAGGTGCAAATTCTGTAGGCGGTCGTTCGCTGTCATAGTCCTGGAGAATGAAAAAAATGATGTTCTTGATTGGCTTTTGCGCATAAACAACAGACCCGTTTCCCAATGAAATACCGTTATTCTTTTATTTTTTCCATCTCCGGTGCCAGAACATGCATTACAGAAAATTAAAGCATTATTTGATCTGACTGATTAAGTAGGCTACTAGGATGTGAACAATATGGGACAACTATTCTTCATGGCATGCATAGTTATTTCTGACATAATGTGGCCTTAAGAAGGTAAACCATCCTTCAATAGATTAAAAAAGTCTAATTAAGAACAATCAACAGTTTGTTACAATTAGGGGTTGGAACTGTGGTTGGAACAAAAACCAGCATACACAGGGGTCCCCCAGCACCAAAGTTTAGCTGCGTATTAAGTTCAGGGAAAGTTGATTGCAGTATACAAACTTTGGAGTTCGTATCAACAATATCGTATCAAATATCTTGCTAGTCCCATAAACCAGTGTTTCTTAATCCATTCTTATAGGGCACACTGTCCTGCATGATTTCATTCCAACTACCACTTAATCATAATCAAGTAATCATTAACAGACGACCGATGCAGATGATAGGTTGGGACCGGAGGTTGAAATTAAAATTTCCAGGGCAGTGTGCCCTGTAGGAATAGATTGAGAAACATTGCTGTTGACAATGAGTTTTGTCATAGTGCTGTACGTCTAGTGCCACTAGGGGGCATCAATACCTTTCAGCTCACCAGAAAATGAATACATTGAGGAATTATTGGATGATTCATTTTTTTGGTGATAAAAATCTTGTTATTATTACTTGTATGATTATGATCTTCATCATATCATCCAAGGCAATATATACGTTGTATTAAGCTATGGTAATGGGGACTTTCCTTCACGTAGCTGATAATTGTTGTGACAAACATAGTTTTTCACATTATCACAGATTGCTACCATACGTCTTCTTTAATTAATTTCTGTTTAATTCTTGATCAGCACTGAACACAGTGTTGCTGATATGAAACATTGGCTTGATCAATATGAATCTGTCTGTTCCAGATGTGGAATATTCTGATAATTGAGTTGGACTTGCTATACATACATTTGAATTTATTTCCCTGTTTATTGGTCCCTTGAATCTAGTTTCCCTTGCAATTGTGCCAAATTGAATTATACCAGATAAGGAAACACATCAGTATTTATCAGCTATAATGGTAATGTCTACATAAACAATGATTACTCTTGACACCGCTTTTCTTTCCCAGGAACGCTTTTCTTTCCCGTGGTTCTCTGTGGCTCAGTTGGTAGAGCACAGTGTTGGCAACGCTTAGGTTGTGGGTTCAATCCCCACTGGGGCTACATATACTGAAAAATGTATGCATTCACTACTGTAAATTGCTTTGGATAAAAGCGTCTGCTAAATGGTGTATATTATTATTATCAGGAGTGGTCCACTGTTCGTTTACACCTTTACAGTTATTGTTCTTTATCTGAAACACTTTTAGATAAATGATATCAGAGATTATCAGCTTGTGCCCACCACAAGCCCTGTGTGCCATGCCATATCTTTTAAGGCTTTTTGTGAGATCAGGAGGCTGACTTTCCCATTTCAGGATTTTAATTTACAAATGCAATCAGAAGTCAGGGCCATTATTCAACTCCCTCTCGACTATAAAGTGTTTCCTTAGGATTATGCATTTTCCTTATAATTACACTCAATGCTGCAGGTACTCTTCGATAGTCATTCAATTCTGTTGACTCTGCCTATGATATAAGGCATGCACAGGTTTCTGGCTTGTTTTTTTCAGATTTTTTCCTTGTTTTTCTCCCAATTTGGTAGCCAATTGAATCCTCTATTTATTTCAATTTACCCTCTCCACACGGGTCCGCCACTTGTCTCTATGAGGCAAGCTAATTCTCCCTGAGCAGCGAACTCCGCTTCCTTTGAGACGGAATTCACTCACCCACATTCTGGAGACTCCTGACGTGCTTCACGGTGAACCCGAGGCAGCTCACCCTCCCCCTTCCCCCTGGGGTGGACAGACAAATGCTGCCCCCGATCGGGGCTGAGGACCAGGGCCGGTCTGGCAGAGACAGGTTTCGAACTGCGTCCCTGATAGGCAGCGCACACCATATCGGACCAGCCAAAATACAGTGTGTGTTAGAACGCTACGCTATCTGCCGCTCCTCTGGGTTGGTTTTATGGTCAAATTGAGTGAAAATAGCTGACAGATACAGATCTGTAATACTGTTTAAAGGCATCTCATGTAAAACTTTGTTAGGGCTTAAATTCAATTAATTAAATGAAAAAGTGACCCAAAATTCCATAAATGGAAAGTTTGTAAATAGAATTGTACTTGTATGTTGCTCAGAGGTACAGGGGTTACTTGTTGTTTAAAGGAATAATGGAAATTCACCGCTGCTACTGACTTAGGTTCTGACCAGGGCCTTATCCAGGAGTCGTGAATTACCAAGGTCATGAAAATGTACACTAAAATGTAGCTAGCTTTGTGCCTATCACCACTGTCAATGTATGCTATGTTAGCTAACGGTAGCCTAAATTATCCCTGTAAAGTCTGACTAAAAAGTGGTTTGTGTAACAGTCAGCTAGACAGAGACAGCTACATTTGGCTAGGGACTACACACAACTACACACAAAGTAGCTATCGATTGATGATCTCTGGAGATGAATAGCAATAATCTGGTTATAATACAAGCAGTAAATTATTTTATAATGTGACAGATCTCTACACCTACATCATAGCTGCATTGCTGTGCCTCTTTAGACATTTCTGGCAGAGTGTACTCTATATTGCCAGCAACAGTGCTCAGACTGGTTAAATGACCCTATTGCCTATGTCGAATGACCTTTCTGACTGATGAGGCGATATAGTGCCAAAGATTCCAGATATATTCTATTTGATTGTCTCTTTTAGTGTTGCATAAAAGCACCATCACAGTGCATCATGCATGATCAATTAATTAAATTGATTGCACAAACATTAAATCAATAGCCAAAATCTATATAAAAAAACATACATTCTTAATCGGAAGGATACATTTCTTTAGAGGCTCAGGGCTAGATTTACTGAAGGATTGCTACAAGGTTGCAATATCTACGTCGGATTTGCTAAACAGTCGCAATGAGTCAAATCACTATTAGGATGTAATTTGTGGGGGTTAAGTCACTTTGTGACTTTACTTTAGATTAATAGTTACATCTGCTCATGCATATGTATACCTGGGGTGGAGATTTTGTAAGTTAGATCAATTAATCACTAATTGTGAATGAGGGTGTTTCATTTCTTTGGTTGCGTAATGAGAGCCAGTCTCAGTAAATTTGTTTTAGTGTCTCTATTTGTGACCGCAAAATAGCCGCAACAAAATAGCGACCGTCTTTGTGCTGCAACTATCTTAGTAAATCTGGCCCTCAATGTATTCAGTTCAAAATTTCACTTTGCAGAGGTTATTAACTTTCCTACATTACTTTCCCTCCTTACACCCCAGGAGTGTGAGTGCTCTCTGAGCACATTTTCCCTGCTCATGGTTGTGAACGCACAGGGAGGCTCAGAAACTTGCAATGGGAGAAGACATTTGTGTTCAAGGGCTATGCCATGACCAAATCAATTCTAAAATCATGAGAAAACAGATCTAAATATGCTTGAGATGATGGCTTATAATTTGCTTATAGCGTATAGCTGTATCAGTGACTGAAATTGATGTGATGTGCACTTAACTTAAGTATTAGCCAGTCTCCCCATTGTTTTGCTTTATAGAATTCTATTCATGAGAGGTAGTATAATCACTGTAGGGGATGAGATGAGGGGACCATTACTGCAGGCCTTGGAGGGGATTTTCTATTATGTTCAGGCTTAATTAACTTTGAAAACTGTCCTTCACAACACACGAGCAGAGGTAATTACTGTGCTTGTAATTACCTTTGTTAAAGAAGCATGGAGACGAACAGAGAATGTTTTGGAGTTATGGATAAACAAACAGTGTGTTCTGTTGTAACAGTGACTTGTTTATCTGATCTATGACATCAGTAGAGATGAGACAGAACTTATTGGTTGAATATAAAGGATATCACATCACCAATGTTTTTTGGACAAATAGGTAAAGAGCATCTTAAGTATCTATTGACACATTTTGAGGTCTGTACTCTGTAATTTAAGACACAAGATGTCAGGTTTGTGACTGTAGGCATAGCTCACGCTCAGGTTTAAATATGCTAGTGATTGTGCCCTGCCCAGACCCAGCTCAGCATCACCCCTGTGCTCTCTCAGACAGATGGTTCCCTCCAGTCCCATTTCCCATACCCCTGTCTGTAGCCAGGACTTGTGTCCACCTATGGAACCTTACACTTTATTTCACTCTATCAGAGTTATAAAAAAGAGTAAATGTAAGGATAATTGTGAGAATATACTTTTTGGTGACATTGTGACCTCTGACCTTGTGTCCCAGCTGCACATACAGTCCCCTCTTAACATTTGCTTGTCTTCTCACAGATGCTTTGACTCTGTGTTTGTATGTATGTGTGTGTGTGTGTGTGTGTGTGTGTGTGTGTGTGTGTGTGTGTGTGTGTGGACAAAAAAGTATTGTACAAATCCCCCTCCACTGTGCCCATTTGAGGCTGGAAGGCTGTGGGCTCTGTCTGTCTGGTTTTATTCCATTTATTGTGAATTTGTCAACCCTCATTGCATTATCACTTACCTATTTCTCTGTCTTTATACCCTCAGTCACCATTCACTGTGGGTCACATCTGCAGGAGCTGTTCTCACCATGCATGCACTGAATATCACCCAGACGTTTTTCAAGAGATCAGGCCTCACAGACATACACAGTCCTCTGCTTCTCTTTACTTCTGCCATAAAGATGGACTGGTGGGTCACAATACACAAAGTGTTCTGAATGTTATCCCACATCAGCAATTACTGTTGGTTGAGAAAGAGAGAGACAGGGAGACAGACAGACAGAGAGAGAAAGAGACAGAGAAAGGGAGCATACTGGTATCATGCATTCAAGTATGACATTCTCACTGATTCCCCCGTCTTTTGCCAATTATTTGAACAATGGTTGGAGCTAATTTCCCAGGCTGGGATGTCACAGCTGGAAAAACAGTTAATGGTTCTTGCTCATATTTTTCCCAGACCATGCCGTCCCACTGCTTGTTCCACAAACACTGCAAAGAGCCCTGCCACGGCTCGGGCCAGCCCGGTGAGCATTCCATAGCTGTCCGGTTCTCCTTTTAATCAACTAATTAGGGAACTCATGGATTGATGCAAGTATCAAGTGGGAGCCAGAGTTTTATTTCAATCAGTTCAGAGGAGTCAGCTGTCCTGGCTGTGGCACTCTGCTGTGTATGCAGGCGGGGCTCTCAGTAGGAGACTTTTCAGCTCTTCCCAGAGGCTGAGACTATTAAGCCTATTTGTCATCTCATGGAGTTGCTTCCAGATCATGCTATGAAGAGTCTAGCCTTTTTAGGTGCACTTACTTGGAAGTCATCTGCTAAATGCCAAAATGTAAGTACAAATTTAAGGGCAGGTCTGTGTGGGTGTCAGGGCCAAGGCCGATTCCCCCCTCTATTCTTTTCTCTGTTGTGTGAGTGTAAACAGGGCCATACAAACTCATATACGTATATGATGAATGTTCATATGATGAATGTTTATCAATGACGGGCTGTAGTAACCTGCTTTTGTAAATCAATGGAGTTTGTACCAGTTATTTAATAAGGGTGTTTTCAGTTCATTTGAGAGACCCTTGCATTCTACAATACTTTTGTAGATGCCTTTAATCAAGTGGTGCTGCTCAGTAATAAAGCATTGTTTATTACTCTGAACACCATTACCTCTGATGGGTGTATGGGTTGGTCAAGATTATTGAAGTAGAAATACATCTCTTCTGTCCAATTGTGGGCTGCTCTATAAAGGAACCCATTCCCCTGAGGGTGTCATCGCATGGTTAAAGCTCAGAATACTGATGCATCACCAACGCCAATCAGAATGAGCGCTGGAACAAGAGGGATCACATTGTGTCTGGTCACAGGCTCTCTGAAGAAAGGAGTGAAAGTCAAAGATATATAGAAGACAACAAACAGCACTCTCTCTTGTTTGTAGATGAGGTCAGATGGAAAATTGCCACCCTGGAGGTGCTGTTGTGTTGATGTGATATATGCCAGCTGTGATTTGGGATTGCTTTATAGCAGGTGCTTTTTGAGACCCTGCATGTATCTTCACATTCAGCCCAGAGGATTGATGGCATGACCGAAGATATGGTATAGTGGTTACGGAATAGAGCTGCCCGAACAAACATACCAAGATTCAACCTCAGTGGTTTTAACATGCTTACCATGAGTATACCGTCGCTGGAAATATCTTGAAGTTTATTTGTCCTGGGTATAGAGCCAGTGGGAATTTGTCCTTACATGAAAGGATTCTCTCATTGGCAGCCCTTTGAGTTATGAGATATTTTAAGTTCTTTATTATCTTGTGTCCCTTAGGGATGGCTGCATGAAATAATCAGTTGACGTACAGTCCCAGGCTGTCCTTTCACTGACGGACATCAGGGTGCATGTGTGAACGAAACCCTGTGCCATTTGCTAAAACAAAAACAAAAACAAAAAACACATATTTTGGGAAACTGAGCCCATGGAAATGCAGCTTCATGAATTTGTAACTCTGGCTTCAGTCATATTTGATTCTTCGCTGGTTCATGTATAAAAGTCTGCTGCTGTTCTCAGGGTTAATTAAGTTCTTGATCCATGCAATATAGAGCGATAAGAATATAAAAAGAGACACATTTCTCACTGGTGATGGAGATATTAAAGGAACCACATTACAGCTTCATATCAAAGAGCTCTTGCTCTTCTTCATATTACAGAATAGTGAAATGTGGTTCTAAACAGTTCAAACATGGAGGGGTTTGTGTATTTTTATCATTGACAGTGAAAATCAATGAGGACCACATTAACTGTGGAAATACAGAACTCAACAGGGGAGGCAAAACCTTGTGACAGAGACAATGTTCAGGATAAGCTATGAACTGGCTCATTTGTGGAATTAATGATATATACATATACACACTCAGCGGCCGCTTTATTAGGTACACCTGTACACCTGCTCGTTAATGCAATGATCTAATCAGCCAACCATCTGGCAGCAACTCAATGCATAAAAGCATGTAGACATGGTCAAGAGGTTCAGTTGTTGTTCAGACCAAAAATCTAAATGGGGAAGAAATGTGATCTAAGTGACTTTGACCGTGGAATGATTGTTGGTGCCAGACGGGGTGGTGTGCATACCAGAGTGCATGTGGTATGCGACTCCATAGAAATAGAATGAGTAGCACGGTACGAGTTATAATACCTTGCTTGTGTCTGGGGCAATATATCTATATATATATATATATATATATATATATATATATTACTCACTGGTCTCGACTATCTGCCCCAGCTACCTGAAAGCTCTTCCACACGTAGATGTATACTACTTGTATGATTAAAGTATGCAGCTGCCAACACTGATGGTCTATCAATGTATTACTGCACTGATCTTTTGCGTGAACTATGATTTTTATTATCATGTATTAATGCACATCTTGTAAGTCGCTCTGGATAAGAGCATCTGCTAAATGCTTAAAATGTAAATGTAATGTAAAATGTGTGAGTATCTCAGAAACGTCTGATCTCATGGGATTTTCATGCACAACAGTCTAGAGTTTACAGAGAATGGTGCAAAAACTAAAAACATACAGTGAGCGGCAGTTCTGTGGGTGAAAACGCCTTGTTAATGAGAGAGGTCAGAGGAGAACTGGTTGAAGCTGACAGGAAGGTGACAGTAACTCAAACAACTACGCGTTACAACAGTGGTATGCAGAAGAGCATCTCTGAATGCACAACACGTCGAACCTTGAAGTGGATGGGCTACAGCAGCAGAAGACCACACCGGGTTCCACTCCTGTCAGCTAAGAACAGGAAAGTGAGGCTACAGTGGGCACAGGCTCAAAAACTGGACAGTTGAAGATTGTAAAAATGTCGCCTGGTCTGACGAATCTCAATTTCTGCTGCGACATGCAGATGGTAGGATCAGAATTTGGCACAAACAACATGAATCCATGTATCCATCCTGCCTTGTGTCAATGGTTCAGGCTGGTGGTGGTGTAATGGTGGGGGGAATGTTTTCTTGGCACACATTAGGCCCCTTACTACCAATTGAGCATCGTTTAAATGGCACAGCCTACCTGAGTCTTGTTGCTGACTATGTGTGTCCCTTTATGGCCACAGTCTACCCATTTTCTAATGGATACTTCCAGCAGGACAATACACCATGTCACAAAGCACATATCATCTCAAGCTGGTTCCACGAACATAACAATGAGTTCAGTGTACTCCAATGGCCTCCATAGTCACCAGATCTCAGTCCAATAGAGCACCTTTGGGATGTGGTGGAACGGGAGATTTGCAATATTAATGTGCAGCCGACAAATCTGCAGCAACTGCGTGATGCTAACATGGACCAGAATCTCGGAGGAATGTTTCCAGCACCTTGTTGAATCCATGCCATGAAGAATTCAGGCTGTTCTGGGGGCATAGGGGGGCCCTACCCAGTACCAGAAAGGTGTGCCTAATAAAGCCACTGAATGTATACATATATATATTTTAGGAATTTAGCAGATGCTCTAGATAAGACACTGTTAAATTCCCCAATTTAATTTTTTTAAATATATTTATTCTATTTTTTTTATCCAAAGCAATTTACACAGTTTACATTTCTTTAAATACAACCCACTTATACAGCTGGCTATTTACTGAAGCAATTCAAGTTATGTAGGGGACAACAGCAGTGCCCTATCTGGGAATTGAACCTGCAAACCCAGATCCCTAACTATTATGCTACACTGCCACCATAATAGGTATGAAACTCATATTACATGACATCCGATAGTCTTAGTACCCTTGGTAATAATAGATAAATACATTATATTTTCCCTCTAAATCTCAGCCTCCTCTGCCAATATTAACTGTATCTTTCCTTTTTGCCATGTCTGTTGCCATGGAAGCATGAGCCCAGGATTCATAACCATATATGTTCAGTCCTCCAGACAGAGGCCTGTAGAATGGAAGCACTGTGCTGTACTGTGCTCCTGTTGCCTCTGCATCTTTAAATACCGTACCTTCTACACTACCGCCAAGGGCTCCTTTAACTCTTTGTTGATATGGTGTCTGTAGTCTGCTTTGTATAAAACATATAAAACATTATATTTGACAATCTAACAAGACAGTACGAAAAACAATTAAACAAGTGGTTCATGTTGTACGCAAATGTTGAACTAATTTCAAAAACTGTCAAAATGTAAGAAATTAAAAAAGTAACACTTAGTAAATGGCTAGCATGCAGTAGTTTCACTTCCCAGGCTTGAGAGAGCATGGAGAATCGATGCACGCAGCTTAGGAGAATGTGCCATGTTCACATCCAAGGGCAAAACTCACACCATAACAGAAGCCATCGATGAGGTTACGCCTATCAAGTTACAGGGATTTAGTGTAATCTGTATTTATTTACAGGGACCTCATTAGCAAAGGAAGGGCAGGTGTTGCTTTAGCCCTTTCAGGTCATTTCAGCTCCCCTTCCACCTTGAACCTTGCTGCTGCCTTTGCTTTTTTAAAAGATCAAGACTCCAACAAACAGCTCTCATGTTTACAGGAGTGTTGATTTAATCAACATTGGTCCTTATCTTAAACTCATTCAAATGCAAGTGTTTTCTTTACAAGCACAGTTTGGTGTAAGTCGATGCAGTTGATGGTAAAAATAAATAAGAGAAGTCCAGGCTGGATAAACATCTGAATGATGCAGAGCCTCCCATGTATCCATTCAATAATTTGTTTAGCTTCTCCCTCCTCCTCCAATTGCCACCTGCTCCTTGCTCCTGACTCTGGAAAATAATCAGACACCTGGGCCACTGGACGATTAAATGCCTCTGTTTTACCCTAAACTGCAATCTACCAAAGATATACAGCTGTTTCTAAGTGCTTTCGAATGCCATACAAACACATCGGTAATGGAGGGTTTTCAGAACTTTGGAACTAATGTCCAAATATACCAATTTAACCTTTTGGAACATAAGCTAGGTTCTAGGTTTGTAAAAAATAGCTAAAAAGTATTGGTGAGGGAGATTCTTTTAGCCTTATTTTTGTTTTTCTGTCAGAGTGATTCATTTACATAAAAAAGAGTGATTCAAACTGAAAAAAGCGAACAACTTCGGGATGGATCTCCATTTTGAAGCCATTCATTTTCAATGAGATGCAAACTTTCTTTCATCTTATTGAAAAAAGTAATGATTTAAATGTTTTAAAATGCTTGGGGGTGTTCTGTGAATTATTTGGAGATAAGCAAACTTTTATTAAGGAATTGGCCAATTAAAAGTAAAATGGCAAAATTAATATTGAACTTGACTGTCACATGTCATGGCTACTGGTGGGACCTGCATTTGTATAAAAAATAAAAAGTTAACATTATTTATGGCTTCCAGTCCACAGTTTCATTCCAGTTCCCAGGGCTATAGATAAGGGCTTACATTTCCCAGTGTATAGGCTACAATATCTAGCAAGCTCACTAAAATTAACAATGCTAGAAATTATATTTAAGCAGCTCTTTAGTTTGTTATCTTTGGAGTTAGAGGTAATGTTCAATTAGATTTTTAACTTATTTTGTGGTCATGTTGTTTGCTGTCATGTCTCATAAAACATCACAATAAAAACAATAAGGTAACCCATCGTGAGCAGTGCTTTCATGATATCATAACATTGAGTTGAGTAACATTAGCTAGCCTACTCTCACTGCTATTTATGATTTTTGATTTTGATGTTATCTGTACACAAAATATATTTTTCTGTGTTGAGTGTTAGCTAGCCAGGTAACAAAAACTGTGATTGTCACATCAACATTCAGATGGTACAGATATGGACATTCCAAACACACAAGTGTGTCCGACCTTGGCAATGGTAAATAATATGGACACACCGGTTGTTTGTTCTGGCCCATATTTATATCAAGCACTTGATTTTCCCACATTCTTGGTTTTTCCACACTTTTATCAATAGAAAGGGTGATCATTTTGATTGAATGCTCACTTTTTTTGCACCAGTGATAATATAGAGATTGATGGGGTTCTACTGTACTACTGTTCTACTGTACAGTTCTACTGTACTGTACTGTACTGTATCTTTCATATTTTTAGGCTCAGATTCAAACTACAGACTTTGTTCAAAATTTGAATAAATAAAATAAGCAAGTGTTACTTTTCCATTGCTTACATACATTTGTGAGCTTGGTTTGCTGAAATGCACTGAAAGAGTTAATTGTAGGTCAAAGTGCATTGCAATTTGACTGAATCTGGACCTTAGAAACATGCCACTGAGCCAGCAATCCATATTTCAGCATTTTACATGATAGATTGATAGACCTCAGTTTGACAATGGTTACATATGACCATGATTACCATAATTCTACAGATACACATAGAAATTCCATTACATATTCTTGATTACTGTTTGGAGAAACCAGACCTGTGATGCATTTTACCTGACACCACTTTGTGAGATGTAAAATCTATACATTAAAAATGACTTTTTGGGGAGGAAATAGAAAGCCACATGAGAAACAATCTTATATCATAACCAGATGGCAACATCATTTAACTCAACATAGATGGCTACAGTAACCAATTTACTCAGTGGTTCAGTAATTTAGTGTGAAGCCTGTGTCAAGCCTGTTTTTATAGTGCGTGTGGTCCATATTAACCAAATTTACTGTGCACACAGTGCAGTGCTGCTTTACGTATTTAACCTGACCCCCAATGAACCACTGTCAGACAGTAGAATGCCAAAACCCAAACAAAAGAACCTCTATTTTCATTTATTGTGTACCCAGTGAAAACCTGGCATTTCCCTAATTTTTCAGATTCTGACAATAAAGGATTTATTATAAAAGGTACATGTTTTTATTATTTTGAAAATAAAAATGGAGTTGGTGGATATGTGCATGCAGTGGTATCATTGCAACAACTCACACACATTTTTAATTACATTTGTGTTATAGTACATAACTCTTGGTCACCCGTACAGTACAGTATTGTTGAGATAACCACCAATTCTGTGTTATCTTTTCATTTGTTCCCTAACCAGTGTCTCTGAGCTCCTGGCCCTATAGATGGTGGATGGAATTTATTAGAAATCCACATTCTATTTTTAAATCCCTGTAAAAGCAGTTCACTGAACAGTGAAGTAGCTACCTATGCTTTTGACATGTCAAGTTAGAAGTCAAAAAAACTGTTGCCTTGCCTGGTCTTTTCCATGAAGATTTTCCAAGAGTACTTTTTTAATTAATCTAAAAGCCTTGCTCAGCTTGTGTCTCATTCTTACATTATTCAAATATCAAAAATAACATACAGTGCTTCCTCTGTGCTTGCTTAGACAAGCTAAACCCTGTGCCTGCCTCAGACAGTTCTCTCTTTCTCTTTGCACATAACATGTCAATCATTTATGACAAGATACATTTTTTAATTTGTGGAGGAAATTAACAAAATCTCAAGTAAGACTGGTCACAGTTGGTTGAGATTTTTTCCCCTTTGGTTCTTCCTGAGTACGATTTCAACCATGGGCCCTGTGTTTGGCCCTATGTTCACACCCTCCAAGCTTTATGACTTCCAATGAAGCCTTTCGCCATGCACAACAGCAACCAGGCCTTAAACCTCAGACACATCGCTTCTGTCGGTGATCCGTAAATCTAGAGTGTGGTGACAGAAGCGGTACAGCACGGTCCAGCTGGCCTTCTTTTTCACAAAGATCCGCAGCTTGTCCCTGAAGGTCTCCCCTAGGAAGCTGTAGATGATCGGGTTGAGGCAGCTGTTGGAGAAAGCAGCCAGGTTGACAATGTGGCCCGTTAGCGGGTAATCATGCCACAGAGTGGCAGCACTCCGTCGGGTAGGATCGGCTGTGCCCTGCAGCAGTTGGATGCTGATGAAGACATTCTCAGGTAGCCAGCAGATGAAGAACACCAAGACCACCACCACGATCATGCGTAGGGCCTTCTGCCTCCGGGGCCACAGACCCCTATGCTTCTGCGCCCGCATGAGGATGCGCACAATCAGCGAGTAACACAAGCCAATGATGCAGAAGGGCACCACAAAGCCGATGGTCACCTCCAGCCATTGGATCTCAAAGACATTGGCAAAGCAGAAGTGGACCTCGCCTGTGTGCTGTGTCTGGACAATGGTAAAGGGCAGTAGTGTGGCCATGATGGAGCCGATCCAGATAAGACCGCAGCTGAGCTTGGCATGCTGCATAGTCCGTAGCGGGCTGCTGCTCATAGAGCTGGCCAGAGCTACGTAGCGGTCAAAGCTCATCCACGTTAGAAAGAAGATGCTGCTGTACATGTTAACCTGGAGGAAGAGCGACATGAAGGTGCAGAGGGCCGCGATGTCATAGTACTTCTCATTCAGGTTGAAGACTTCGATCAAGGAATCGGCCACCAGGATGAGGTCGGCCATGGCTAAGTTGACGAAGTACAGGTCAGGGATGGTCATCTTCTCCCGGTGGTTCAAGTTTACCACAAGAATAAGGATGTTGCCAATGAAGCCGATGGGGAAGAGGAAGATGGTGTAGAGGCAGGACAGGAAAAGGCTTATTATGTAGAACTGGTAAGTGTCTGTGCTCTTGGCGAGACCGGCCGTGACATTGTAGATGGTGGATGTGTTCAGCTGCTCTGTGGCATTCTCAAAGATCTCAATCAGGAAAGGAGTCTGCACTTCCATGCTCATTGTCTCTTTGTTTCAGCTGCCCTGAATCATAGGTCACATCAATCCTAACATGCTGCCGCTACATATTTTGGCCGCACAATCTCTCACCCTAGCATCTGCATTCTGACGGCCATCTGTTTATATCAGTCACTGTTCAAGGGTTGCATGGATTCATGATGATCCTAGGGCTTCTCTGTTAAGAAGGGACAGAAGACCACAGAGAAGCGCTTCCCTGGTTAATTTATCTGCTGATGCTCACTGGGCTCTGGCGACTTCATAGCACACAACCCAAAGCTTTGTCCTCATGGGCCAGGCATCTTTTTCTTTTTTTGGTTAGTTTGTTTTTTGCACCTTTCGATTCCAGCGCTGGCTTTCCTCCCCCAGTCCATTTGCATGTTAATTCACCACGCCGCAGCTCTCTGACGCTATCACTGCGACACCTGAGCTGGGTGGGAGGAGAGGGGGAAATAAGTCATTACATGCAAAAAAAAGATTAGGAGCAGAGCTTTTTGTTTAAATTACCCCGGTGGGTTCTGCCGGCACTTGAGATCGTATTTGTCTAATCGTACCTTGGGCAGACTCCAAAGCTACTGCTGAACATTTCAGCACAAGCAGTTGGACAGCTGTCATCTGTGAATAAAGGTGTGATGTTACGGCCATTTCAGCCAATAATCATAGCTCTAACTGACAGCCTTGATTCTAGTTACATTAATCTACACATCACGTGCATATCATAAGAAAAATCAATAGATTGCTGCAATGAATGTGGTTCCTCAGTCTGGTCCCCTTTGATTATCTGTTTATGATCTCTTCTCTCATAAGTTGCTCCAGTTGGTCCTATCCTCACTTGCTGCCATTAAAACACAATAAAGACATGCTTCCATCTTTTGCCAATGGCAGCTGTGGGGATAAAACAGCCACAGTAGCATACCCTCCATAATTAGCACATAGAGTGCTGCATCTTCACTCAGCTCTGTAGCTCTGCTCTCTCTCTTTATGTCTTTGTGTTTTCAGTAGGAGTGCAATTCTCACATCTGCTTTTATCTACTGCGCCTGTAGCATCAAGTGGACACTGAAGGAGTTTAAAATGCAAACCAGACATTTAAACAGATGCATTGAAAAACTGCCCCAAAATCCTCTTCCAATCCTGACAGAGCCTCACAGCCTTGTGTAAATATTATTAATATTTATGGTGGGATTGGTGGTGTGCAGGTCAGGAGCTTTGAAACTCATGAAAATGCACAATTAATTAGATCTAAATGTGCTGATAGAGCCTAGGCAGACCTATATAAAGACATCACAGTCACAGCCAAACACATTCTTCCTCAGCTGTGACTTACGTGTACTGTATTTTCACATTTTTCCACATTCATTAAAACACACTTCATAGATGTTCTTAACCCTTCAATGTATGAAGTATTAGTGTTGCACTGTGTTAAACTCCCTGTTTTAAACACAGTTGCCACTGTTGTATCTTGCTGGAATAACCTTTTCTCTGGTCAATACAAAATGTAGCCATGCCGAAGACGGTGAGTGTTGAACTTTAAGCAGGCTGCCCGATCACAATCTTTTCATTTTCTTAAGATGAAAATATTTTCATTATTAATGACACCCTCCACTGAGGGTGATAAAGGTGAACCCCATTAGAGGCTGACATTGTACATGCATTTTATCAATGCTGTTTGATCAGGTCAAATAAATTTGATAAAACAACAAACATTTGACTTGAAAAATATGAATTGGAAATAAACCCCTGCAATCCCAAGAAGTCTTAACACTATTTGTCCAGCAACCGCATACTTCCTCCTTCAATATTTCAGTCACTTGCTTGGAACACAATATGTGTAACCTTTTACGGTCGAGGTTGGATATGAATACGGCTCCTCTTATTGGACCCAGGGAACTACTTAGGATCAAATTAACACCAAAACGAGGGTACCACAAGCCTCATAATAACCGAGAGAGCTGCCAATGAACCAAAATGATACACCAACTTTATTTTGGGATTGACAGATTTGAGAAAACAGACAGTACGCATTTGCCGAGTGTGCTTTGTGTGCCCTTTTATGTCATTACCTGGGAAACCAGTTGCAATGGGGGAGCTAGGTGATTGAAAAGGAAATGACATGGAGCCTTTTTGGTCCTCTTGGCCTAATAACAAACACTGCCTTCCTTGGGGCTCAAAGGAGGCCTGAACTGTTATGCCAATGAGAGAAGCGTCTGTGGCTTCTCTTCCGCTGGTTTTTCTACCTCACCAGCCTCATGGAGAAACAAGCCAGTCTAAATGCAGCTTCTGACTGGCTGTTAGATGAATCAGTGCCGCGGACCTTCCACTTGAGAAGGAAACAACGCAGACAAAGTGTTGATCCGGTCAGAACTGTGAATTTACAGCAGGCTGGAATTAGATCAAATTTCGATAGCATTTGCCAGTCTGCAGACTATCTGTGGCTCTTATGTTATATAGTTGCTGGCTGAGGACCTTGAGAAGTTCACTGAAATTATCAGAAGAAATTAAATATGCATACATTTTGATTAAGGTTATTCATTCAATGGCAGATACTATAACCAGTTGCTGGACATCATATTGTGAACAGTTAAATGTATTCAATTTTAGCATCAAACTTGGATATGAATTATCTTCCTAATATGTGAGAGAACCTACTTTGATATAATACGATGTTCTACAGCATCAGGTTTTATTCATGTATTCGTGGAGGATATTACATTTGCCAGGACTTGAAATTCCAGTCTTTGTTCCAATTAATAACACAAATTAAGTACTTAATGCATGTGACCAGGATTTGGCAATAGGAATGGAACTGTCTGAGAAAATAACATTTTTGGGATCAAATACTAATTTGTCTGCCATACAGACTCCATACATAGGCTAGAAAATCTGTTCAATTAGTAAGCATGTATGAATGTATTAGCATTCATATGACATGGAAATGTCATCAAACATGTATATATATAACAAACAATTGTATAACGTATTAAAAAATATGGACACACACACGCTCATGATATACCAAGTTCACACATATTGAGTTCACTCAGTCGTCCCTACAGTGGTCCCTCAAATGCCATGCTCCATGATCAAACTTTCAGAGATGTCTGCAATAAACTGACAAAGTGGAGTGCAGTCTATCAAGTTATCATTTTAAATTATACATAATACTGACAGCATGTGGCAGGGTGCAAGGCAAATGTATAGTATCAATTGTAGACACAAGTTTTATAAAATACCTATTTTGAGAGGTACAGTGGTCATTTATAAAAGGTTATTATGGTAATTCTGTAGAATAATGTAAAAGTATATCGTCATCTTCTTAAAATAATGGCCCAAGTCATCTCTTCATGATGCTGGCCACCTCTGGTAAAATTGCCTACATCCTTAATTGAAAAGATCATGCTGTTCCTACCCCGGTAGTATAATGGCCTACGTCAAGAGTGTGACTTAGGCCGTTACATTTTTTGCCTAAGTCACAAGACAATGTGACTTAGGCAATTTTACAAGCTTTCAAGATGGCGGCTGCTTCAAGAAGCAAGAAAAACTGTCTCCTGAGTCTCTGTGTGCTCCGCTAGCATTTTAAACTGTTTGTGGCTGACCCTTCCCCATGGTCTGTCACAGTAGTGGGAATAAAAGAAGTGCACTGTTTTGCCTAAGTCACTTACTCCAGAAGTAATTTGGCCTAAGTCAGGTTTAAAATTCCCTAAGTCACAACGGCATGTTCGTAAATTGGCCTAAGTAATCTAATCCTCTTATGTTACATAATTGACAGACAGCGTTATTTGTATGTCAATAGTCATATATTGTCAAAACCTTTTTGTGTGAAATGATTAATAAATATCATATATTCTATATTTGGTTCAGTTTATTCTGTTTTTTGAAAAACTTGAAAATATGACTTTCATGTTTTCATGTTTCAACAACATGTTTCAATATATGCAAAATTTCTACTGCATTTTTCACATATAGAACCTATTTTACAATACATACATCATTTTACCGTAAATAATATCATATACACATGGAATTGGAAATATTAAAGTAGCAATATTTAGCAATAGTTTTTGACATACACTACCGGTCAAAAGTTTTAGAACACCCCCATTTTCCAGTTATTACTGAAATTGAAGTCCAGTGAATAACCTGAAATGGTACAAAGGTAAACTGCCAAAGGTTAAAAAAAAAGTTTAGGTTACCAAAAACTGGGGAACAAGTAATGGGTTAACGTGGGTTAAGTCAGCCCCAGACCATCACGCTTCCTCCTCCATGTTTGACAATTGGTGAAGAACTGTCCACACTGAGGAACCATCCTTTCGCCTACTTGACGGCCTACAAAACCCTTTCAAAATTTCAAGATTTCAATTCATTTTTTTGATTCATCGGTCCATAAGACCTTCTTCCAGTCTTCAGTAGTCCACTGGTGGTGCTTCATGGCCCAAGCAAGCCTCTTTTTCTTATTTTGCCATCTTAGTAATGGCTTTCTTACTGCCACTCGATCTGTCAAACCTGCAGCTCAAAGTCTTCTCTTCACAGTTGAAACTGAGACTTCCTTACTTTGACCAGTGTTAAGCTGTGCTTGAAGCTGTTGTCCTGTGAGCTGCCTATCATGCAAGCTGTTGACTCTCAGAAACTTGTCTTCCAATTTTGTTGTGGCTTTGGGTCTGCCAGACCTCTTCCTGTCCGAGTTTCCTCCAGTTTCCAAGTGCCTTTTGATGGTGTAGGAAACTACTCACTGCCAAAACATTTACATTATTTTTAAGTTTTTGGTAACCTAAACTTTTTTTTTTTACCTCTGGCAGTTTACTGCTTACCTTTGTACCATTTCAGGTTATTCACTGGACTTGAACTGCTTAAATTTCAGTAAGAACTGGAAAAAGGGGGTGTTTAAAAACTTTTGACCAGTAGTGTATGTAAATATACAGTATATTATTTTGATTCTAGATTTTGACATTTATTACTCTTTTGTAAGGGCTGGCTCCAGACAGAATTAACTGATATTATTCAGGCACAAGTGACAGCACTCTCCAGGAACTCGGTTCCTCAACACCTGAGGAGGGTGGGGTGGAGGCTCAAACAGACCTGAATTATGCATTTCCTGCTGTGCTGTGCATGACTGACTGGCATAGTTATATAGACACTGCTAATCCCAAATTTAGTATCAATCAATAAAACATTTATTCACACAAATAATCCTCTCAAATTCAAACTTACTGTTCTGGTGAAGGCCGTTGGTTCTCCCCGTCCCAATATCCAGAGCTTGAGTCAGTGAAGAGCCACAGATTTGTAATCCCCATGTCCTGAGGAGTTTGAGGGCCGATGTCACCTGCTGTCCAGCCTAGCTGAAGAGAGGAAAGCCATCCAGCAGCAGCAGATTTCTAAACCTCCTCCCCTCCCGATGCCTGCTGCATTTGTGACCCTCGCTGTCTCACTGCCCCCCCCGCCTCCTCCTCTCTCCTCCCTCCTCTCCTCCCACCTTCCTCACCCTGGGTGGAGGCCTTCAGTAACAGGGGGCACGACGAGACCAGAGTTTGCATAAAGGAGCAGTGTGTTTTTGTGTGAGAGAGTGGGTGTGCATGTATGTGTGTGTGTGTGTGTGTGTGTGAGAGAGTACGTGTGTGGCCTGCCACCCTCCAATGAGATATAGTCATCATATTGGGCATGGAACTTTCTGAAGAGTGATTGCACTTCCCAAAAATGACCAAGCTTTTGCAATGATTGCAACCCTCACCACAGGGTATAGGAAAGACCTTATTTAGTGTGTGAAAAAATCAAATACTATTATTGATAAACATCTGCAAGACGTTCTTGTCATTGGAGATTTTGATTTGTTGTATTGTATTCTTTTAAAAATGTAGTTGATTAATCTAGATTGATGGATTTTGACAGATGGAAACACTTTCAGTGACAAATCATATAAGCTTTACACAGGCAGTTGTGCACAGTGTTCTTGATCGAATGTACTATGCAGAATACATATAAGGATCTAACCAGAAAATCTCTAAACAGTAGAACATTTCTAAACAGTGTTTTTACCACAATGTATGAAACATAATCTAAAACTGAATCTATTCCGCATGCGTCGCAGCGCAGCAAGCGTCTCCTGTGCCTACACCGGTTCCATTAGGGTCGCATCAAGGGTCGGATTAAAACTTTGTTTTCAAGTAGGCCTAGCAGTATGCAGTGAGAAAGCATAGAGCATTTCACGTTTGTAGATGATTGTTGATTAATTGAATACTTCGTGAGAGACCTTTTTTCTTAGTTGGTTAGTTATAATATTCTGTTCATGCGGGAAAGTTTGTACTCAAGCAACAAGCTACCAAAATAATGCTGTGTGTAGATTTATTGAAAAGAGCAACACTCGCTTGAAGGGAAACATATGGTCATGTTATCACATGAGGGCAAGGGCAGTTTAAATGCATTTTCCTATGACAGAGTATTGCTCCTTTGATAGGTCATCTCATGTAAAGAAACCTGACTTTTACTGTGACTTGTTCCTCAAGATATTCATGATCTTGTCCATCCTTCACACATTTGATTATTCTGCACAGTGGTAGTTATGCATGGTTGATTCCCCCTCCCCTCCCCTTGCCCACATTAGCTTGCTAGCTAGCAAACGACTGACTGACTGGACAAATTTGCTATTGTTGTTTATTATTAGCTTTCACGTCTTTGAGATTCAAATGTTATGTGTCATTAAAGTTTGACCAGACAATTCTCAATCTGTCATTACAATTATTTGATTCCTTTTGTCTGGTCTTAAATACTTATTTCAGGGGTGGTAAATTATGCTATTACATCAAGAGGCTTTGTTCTTAACAAGCTGTCAACTGTCCAAGCCAGATATGGACATGCCTTTCAACTTCATAGTTGGATCTGAACATTCACTTCTACTCATTTGCCCAATGTCTCTTTATTTTAAAAATCACCCTGCCCCCTCTACAAAATAAAATGGAGTTTAACTTTGTTCCAGATTTGAGTTTTATGTTTATTTTCTGCTATGGCAATTTATTTACTAACACTAACTTCCCCCTATGTATCGGCTGGAGACCCTGTGCTGAGAACCTACACAAATGTCTCCCCCCCATGGCCAAGACGCTCCTCCCAGTACAGTCTCGACTCTTAAGTGCGTGCTAACGTTACAATAATAATAATAACATACACTGAACTATATATACATGTATATATATGGTCCTGTTAAGAGAAATATATTATATTACACCATGGCTTGAATTAATACTAAATTCTGATTGGCCATGTATATTACGTATATGTATGGGTAAATCCTTCTCAGTTCAAAAAAAAGTTCCATATTAATTCGCAAAAAGACACATGCATAAACAAGAATCAACTTAAGTTTAGCACCGGAACTTCTTCTCATTTATACGATCAGGGTTACAAATTCAAACAGATGTGGCAGCTCATCTTATTTCAATCAAGTTATGAAATTAATGTCCAGAGAATCAATCATAAAACCTTTGTGGAAGTTTGCTAAAATAACAAAAGATTGCGATAACTAAGTGGAATTGTTTTCTAACGTACCCAGAAATGTATATTGCTAGTTAGCCAGGCAGCTTCTATAGCTTCTGCCCTTTTCAGTGAACTTGCCTTAGCAGCCTCGTGCTGCAGCACCACCCCAGTGTGGGTATATATCCTGAGAACGCATGGCTTGTCCTGGTTTATTTCTTACATATGAATGGAATTGATAGGGGAACTCTCTCCAGGAGTTGTATCTGATGTCACAGCAGTTAACTCGTTAAGAGATGGTTACATTGGAAATGAGCAGTAATCAGTAATGTATTCTCTCTTTAATCCCTCTGGCGGCCACATATGGTATACATATATACAGTCAAATAACCAAAAAGGTCACAAAAAGGCAGTCAAAAAGGTAAAAACAGGTAGGCAGATAGGCAAACAAACAGAATCGATAGGCAGGCTCGGAGTAGTTAACAGAAGGGATGTCTCGGAAAATTCAATAAACACTGGCTTCAGAAGAATAGGCTCAGGGAATAAGGATCAACTACAGAACAGGAAAGAACATAGACACGGAACTTATATACAAGCAGGGAAGGGAACACAATAGGACTCAGGTGTGACTGGGAGGAGAGAGGGGAAGGAACACAGGTGTAAACAATGGGAATCGTTAATCCAATAACGAGGGGATTCGCTAATAGAATAACGAGGGTAAACGCAAGACACAGACTGGGAAACATAAACATATAGACAATAAACGACCTGGGAGATCAGGCAGACATGTGCATAGTTAGAAGGGGAGGAACGCAAAGAGAGAAGCTGCGTGCGAATGAAAGGAAAAGTGAAAAGCTAACAGGGATAGGATCATGAGAGAGAAAGACAGCGATAGTCAGAAGCGTGAGATAATTAGTGATTAGTAGTGTTAGTAACTTAATCTAAATCCCTAATGTTAGTAGATTAGTTGGTTAGTACTATATACATCTAACTAATATATACAAAGTGCAATCTAGAAAGTAAGAAGGAAGAAAACGAGATAATAAGCGAAGACGGAGAAAACCCGAAATGTAGAACTTCCCGAAGTGCATGACAAGACAAGGAGTGGATCTCGAAATAAATGGAACAAAGACAGACAGGGACCAGAACGTGACAGAAAGATGAAAGTAGAATACAGAATAAAGAATAATGAATAATGACAGATGAAAAATAAACAAAGTACAAAAAACAACAGAACAGACACTCAGAACATAACAGTTTGTGCATTTTCTGCAGTGTATTCCATTGACCCAAGCCATTACTGACTTTTCGTGGACCTGTGTAGTCAAATAATTACATGGTGGTTTTGAGATATTCCCCCTCGTTAAACAGGAATTGGCATAGTCGGCTACATAGCCTTGGTGGATGGGAGGTATAACTGCAATCATTTTAAACTACACACGTACTACACCTACAAGACAACGCATTCCCCAAACATGCAAAACTAGAGTGCCCGCAGCCTTTGTTAAGTGAATGAACTCCCTGAGCCAGGTTACTACTACTCATTTGACCAGCCCTAGACAGTACTCAACCTGTTGGATGATCTTTAAATGGTTGCTGATGATGGGGCCAGCTGCACACCTTCAAAATAACAATAGTTCTTTACCATATCCCCAATTTGGCCTGTGCACTGTGTTTATTGCAGGACCCCTGGAGCTTGGGAGGGAAGTGAATGCCCCCAACTGTGAATGTATGTGGGTTCCACTCACTACAAGGTTTTGTGATGCTGAAACATAGATAACAGTATTTTGCACCTGTATTTGACAGGGGGAACTGCAGTTGTACTTCACTTTTTGCATATTTTATGATATAACCATTTGGGTCAAATGGCATTTCATTTACATGTACTTTTTTTTTTTGCTGGTACAGCCAAGCCCTCTTAAATTTTTCAACTCTTGTTATAAACATTTGTCTTGTATAGTGTCTCCATGTGGCCAAATGACATTTTACATTTTAAGCATTTAGCAGACGCTCTTATCCAGAGCGACTTACAAGATGTGCATTAATACAAGGTAAGAACAATCATCGTTGGCGCACAAGATCAGTGCAGCAAAACGGCAATAGACATCATTGCAGGCGTCTGCATATCATACCTGTAACATTGGGAAAGAAAAGGTTAGTGGGTGTGTGTGTTTTTTTTTTGTTTTTGTTTTTTCATGTAGAACAAGTAAACAGTGGTGACGACAGATTGACTAGATTGACAGTGTTCAGTGGTAGTGGAGTCTGAAGAGGTGGGTTTTGAGTCTCTTGCGGAAGATTGGAAGTGATTCCGCAGTCCTGACTGATTGCGGGAGGTCGTTCCACCAACAAGGGACCAGCACAGAGAAGAGGCGAGACCGCAAGGAGCGGCTGCCAGGTGCCCGGAGGGATGGGGCAGTCAGTCTGCCAGTGGAGGCGGAGCGGAGGGGTCTGGACGGGGTGTAGGGCGTGATGAGTGACTGGAGGTATGGGGGAGCAGTACCTCTGGCCGCTTGAAATTAGTGAATTACATCATACTCTTCTCTTACCTAGGCCTATCTGCTTTAAAAGTTCAGGATTATAAATTCAATGGTTCAGGAGTTATTACCATGTCCTTTAATCCCTCTACTACACTTATCCAGTCTTGCATGGCCACATATGGAGTACAGTCATTTAACCAAATACCGATGAAGCTGTGCCAGAACAGAACACAGATGATCCTATAATTTCATTTAAAAATGATACAACCACTATAAACATAACTTTACAGAACATATTCAGTGGTTTTGATTATTGCTCATGAATCGTGAAGTAGACAAATGTAACAACACCAGTTTAATATTCAAATTGTATATGATAAAATGGAATAATGAACACAGGTATGAACATGGGACTGCTCCACACTATAAGTAACTGTAATGTAATAGCCTCATAGGTTATATGAACGGATAAATGTGCAGAAACTGCACAATTCATGGTACAAAATCATAAATGAAAGAATATGTACATACAGTATATGCATACAGTAGGCTACATATATATCCATCGTGCAAATAAACAATTAACAAAACCATAAGTAAAGCCATTGGTAAAATCGTTAGCTAAGTGATTAGCAAAACCATTTGTAAAACCATTAGCTAAGCGATTAGCAAACCCATTAGTAGAACCATTAGCAAAATAATTGACTATGCGGATAACAAAACCATTAGAAAAATGATTAGCACAGCCATTAGTATAACCATTAGTAAAACCATTAGCAAAACTATTAGCATAACTATTAGCAAAACCATTGGTAAAATCATTAGCAAAACCATTGGTAAAATCATTCGCAAGTATCTCTGCAGCTAGCTTAGCAAGTTGCATATGTAAATGCAATTGGGTGGTGCGTAAGCAAAACCAATTGCATTGTCAAGCGCATATGCATTGGTAAGTAGGTGGTACTTAACAAAACCAGTCATGTTGTCAAATGCATATGCAGTTGTAAATAGGAGGTACGTAAGAAAACCAGTCACATTGTCAAACACATATGCAGTCATAAGTAGGTGGTACATAAGAAAACCAGTTGCATTGTCAAATGTATATACAGTAGTTTATGCAGCAATAAGTAGGTGGTATTGTAAGAAAACCAGTCGCATTGTCGAATGAGATGAAATATAAATTTCAATATAAACGTAGCTTTTCCCCCACACGCCAGCCATTTCGGGCATATCCAATCTGTGCCTGCTGCACAGTCACTTGCCCTTTCACCATGGCTCTCCTGCTTCGCACCGCTCCTGTCACGTAGGCCTACTGTCCACTGTGGGTAGTCTTCCTTCTCTCCATTGCTGTCTCGCTTGCCTGAACTGCACCTTTGATGTGATGCTGTTTTTGTCCTGTTTTGTTCCTGTTTTGTGCCCCACATGCTGAAAGGTTTTGCTCCATGTCTATCCACCCTTTTGTTCTCTGATGTGTGTAACTAAAATTATTCCGTGGCTGTTTTATTTAAGTCCCTACTCTAGGAAATGTATGCGTGCCCTGCATTCTTTGCTGGTGTGTAGTCTTTGTGGTTTAGTTTTGTCTGTGCCGTGTTTATGTATTTAATTGCCGTCCTCACCCGCTGTGGACTCCATTTGCCAGTCACGTCACCCCCGTTAACACGTGACTCATCGCTTGTCAACAGAACCACTATATACCACCACCATAGCCTTCTAGATTGGACATGGAGTGTCGGAGTGTTTCATACTGGTCCAGACTCATATAATGTATGTTATGCCATGGGGATCTGCGGACATGACCTGAACTGGCATGTATTGGTCATCTTTACTGGTTGGCATATAGAAGTGTGCAATCCTGCCTCTGGACTCCAAGCCCAAGACATTTGAAAACCTTAAAGCAACATCCTGCATGTCTTCCCCCCACTGATACCTTCTCTCAGCTACTGAGGAAGCCTCATCCACCCTACTGTCCTGTCTCTCCTCCTCCTTTGATTCACTCTGTCCTCTCTCCACTAAACCTGCTCATCTTTGACCCCCCACCCCCTGGCTAACTGACTGCATTCGAGCTGACCGTCTCAAACTGCAAGCGGCAGAAAGGAAATGGAGAAAATCCAAATCCCTTGGGCCCCTGACTGACTGACTGTTAACTTGATTAACAACTAGCCTATGTCACACAATTGGTGGTGAACTGAGTAACATCAAATACCTAATGAGGATTTTGGTAGCAAGCTAACGTTAGCTAGCTAGAAAAGCGGTGCATTTCTCCAAAAGAAAAGTTGCCAACTGGCAGAAAAAAAAATTGCTTGTCAACACGAAATATAATTAGCTAGAGCTAACAATGTAAGTTTTGGAACAGCCGAACACAATGATAACAAGATGTAAACAGGAAAGAAGCAGCTCAAATGACAAAAATGCAACCAATCACATTACCTTGTTGACTAATTGCAGGTGACGGTGTATTGGGAGGGGCTGTGACAGACGTTTGACAAGTTCGCCTAGCCAGCCTGCAAACACTGTGGCAGTGATCAAAGCCAAATTCGGCGCTTCGTTTTGATTGCAAACCCGCCATCTTGCCTGAGCGAACAAGCCAAATTCTATTTAGTTTGAAGTATACTGAGGCTAGAATATTCAAAGATATAAAAGTGGCAGTTCTCATATGACAAAAAGCCCTACATAAATTATTGCTCCTAATTACACAGAATATGACACATGGCCAGGGTTTATCTGCCAAGTAAATTAAAACTAAAGTGAATTATGACCAATCAAACTCATGCAATTATGTGTCAAGGAGTTATTTCTGTTCTCAGCATCAGCAATCTATTAAGATGTAATTTTCTCAAATTAGGTAGAAAATGCACTTTCGATGTCACTCAATCAATTAGTGACAATAGTTGTATAGTCCACAATTATGTTTTAGTGAATGTGTGAATGTGTCTCTGTATGTTTACTGTATGTACGTGAACATATGTATCTTTGTGTGCATGAATGTGTGTGTGTGTGTGTGTGTGTGTGTGTGTGTGTGTGTGTGATGCAGCCAGCACCTGTGAGGGGATGAAGAGGGAAGCGATACAAATGAATGGGAGGAAAGGGGGAGAGGTAAGAAAGAGATACGTCAATGGGATAGATGGGAGTGAAGGAGTGTGAAGAAATAGGCAAAGAAAGGAAAGGGAGAGAGGAGTGCATAGCTGCAAAGTCAGAGCTGGGGTCTACCTGCATTAATTTGTTCCACGTTCTCTTTCAGGATCTGATTCCAATGTTACAGAAATGGTTGATGTCATGTCATACCCGACTAAATAATGATTTGAGGATGTGAAGATTCAAAACAGGGATCAGGACAGAGCTCCATGTTCCTCTGAAGGCCCCCAAAAAGTGAAATGGCATCACTGTTTTATACAAGTACTCTCTTTCCCTCTAAGCATACAGAGATTTAAGATGTGGTTGCACTGTGTTTACAATTGGTCTGGGCTGACTGGATGCATTCCTAGAACTGGCTGATCAGCCTTAGACAGTCACCCTTTTCAGGCTCTGAGGGCCATGCCTGTTCCATTATGGGACAATTACACTGCTCACACCCTGCATGGCTCTGCCACATGAGAAACTGTGACGCATTGATCACTGAGTGAACAAAGGAAAATGAAAAAGAAAAAGGTTGGCTCCCCTCCTGGAAGAGGATGGTATGTCTTTTATTTCTTGTTCTCTTGGGTTAATAATTGATTTAATATATTTGCTATACGGAGAAAAAGTCAAGGGGCCACATTATATGTGGACTGACTACACGCCTGCATGCATGCACATACTGTACATAAACTGTAGTTTACAAGAATGCATTCAGGGAAGAGATGCATGCAATTAGGGCACACCTGGTAGTGTTTCAGGGTAGTCAAGGAAACTGACAGACTGTGCTTTGATAGGATGCCTCCATTTTTTTTTCATCTGAAATTTTCAGTGCAGCCAAATTGCTTGCTCCCATAGAGACAGGCAGAAATTAGAGAAGGGTAGTGTACTTAAAAGTATGGAATTAATGCTTGCAGTTGTTGGACTTCAAATATTAATGTTACATTTCTCCTATGGTTATATTAGGGTTCTTAGGCTGCATTCAAACTGCAGGCCTTCATGCTCAATTCCTAATTATTACTCTGACTGTTCATATTCATTTTTGAAAGTTACCTATAACCGATATCAGTGTAAACTTACCTGCATGTGGGGGGACACATTGGTAAAACACATCGGTTCCAAAACCTTAGGATGTCGAGGAGGACTTTTGACTACTTTTATTTTAGGCTCTTTATTTTTCACTGAAACTGCAGCCACAGTCTTGAACACAGATTAATTGCGATATGAGTTTACTTGGATAGAAGAGTCCTCCCAAATGATCCCTGATCAAATTGGCCACCTCGCTGTCCCTCCATCGGGACGAACTGTCGTAGCTGTCCATTATTACAACAGTACTGCCAACACAGTTATAATGACAATAACCTGTCGCATGGAGAGTTACATAAACATCACTTGGGCCACGTTAAACACTGAACTTATACCTGCACTGTGAACATCAGAGGGCATGAATCTCCCTTGAGTGTCACAGTTCTTCATGTTCTATGATTAGAGGCTTAACATTCATTGAACCAGGTAAAATGGTCATTATAGAGGGATATGGCAGAAAATACATGAATTATAGAGAGTTCCTAGGACTTCATGGCTTGGTTTTTACTCTGACATGCACTGTGAACTGTGGGACCTTATATAGACAGGTGTGCGCCTTTCTAAAGCATGTACAATCAATTGAATTTGCCACTGGTGGACTACAATCAAGTTCTAGACATCTCAAAGATGATCTGCCAGGATGGGAACAGGATGCATCTGAGCTCAATTTCGAGCGTCATAGCAAAGGGTCTGAATACTTATGTGAATATGATATTTCAGTTTTTTATTTGTAATAAATTTGCACAATTTTCTAAAAACCTGTTTTTGCTTTGTCATTATGGGGTATTGTGTGTAGATTTATGAGGAAAAAATGAATTGAATCCATTTTAGAATAAGGCTGTAAAAAGACAAAATGTGGAAAAAGTGAAGGGGTCTGAATACTTTCCGAATGCACTGTACTTACATTATGGTAGCTTTACTTTTTAAATAGGCTATGTGTAGCTATAATTCTTAAGTTAATTACCAAAAATCAAACCAGTGGTAATCGGGACCAGAATGTTGGCTGGACAAATTTTAGACCATTCTGTGGCAAAACCACAGTATTTAGGCAAATGTTCCTTATCAGTAGTTTTCTTCAGTAGTTTTAGGAACTGCACCCTTCATACTGTTTTACCAGGGCCATATTGTGTGATTGGTCCATTTCAAGGAAGGAATCTTTTATTTTTTCAAGTATTATTTCTTCTTGCTATAGGAAGTTTGACATAATTTCAATTTTGTTGACTACTAGACATAGGCATGGTTGTAACTACATAGCTATGAGGACAGGGAGGTCCAGTCATCATACAATCATGCTGGTCACCAGCGTGGTCACACACTGCTGTGGGATGGCATTCCACTCCTCAACCAGGATTTGTGGCAAGTCAGCCAACGTGGTTGTGTTGGTCACTCTAGCACGAACAGCACGCCCAAGCTGATCCACAAGTGTTCAAGTGGGGTGTCGTCTTCTTGGGACGCCAACTTCACGGTCTGTCTCTGACATCCCCCGTTTCATGGAACTTGGCCTTCAGTTTGGAGATGGTACTAGGGCTCACTCCAAATAATGCAGCAACTTGCTTTTGCGGAACACCAGTTTGAAGTTGCCCTATCGCACGGGCCTTATCGAGATCAGACAAACATGGCATGCCGATTCATGGAGCAGACACCAATTGACCACTGTAGCAGGGCCCATGCTCACAGGTGCTGCCAATCAGGCACCTGATTGTCAGCACCTGGGGGTACCGGAAGCTCAAAACAAGAGTCAATAGCAACGGCAGAATAAGCTGTTTGGCATTAGCAGAGAAGATTTGGCTAATTTTTCATGGGCGCAACCCACATACTCAGCTGTGCTGCTCATCCCCCAAATGCATGTTCCTTACAAATGGGGCACCATTTATTGCCAAGAAGCATTGTTACAACAGAGAAATAATCTACCAAACACAAATTTCCAAACTTTTTGTTCGATGTTTATTTCTCATTCTAGTATTTATCATCCTGATTCAATAATTAGGCAGTTGTGCAGAAAACAAAGATTATGTAACAGTACAAAATCAAAGCACATACAACATACATTTTTAGTGTTGGTTTCATCCATTATTGCACAAATATGATATAAAACTCAAAATTCTGGATTTTGACAGTACTCCTTTATCAATTCTGCTTGAGAAGAAAGCCATTGCAAGAGTGTCACCTAGTGTCATAATCCCACTATTTCCTCTGTGTGATGGGAGTATGAAAATGATCAAATTTTGCTGAATCTAATCTTGATTTTAACCTTGCTTTTTTACATGTTGTGATTCAATTCAAATATTATGCTAACTTTAATAATATTACATATTTTAAATAAACATCAGTTGTTGTTTAATGTTAAATTACATTCATGTAAGGTTTTTCATCTGCTTTCATTTTGCATGATGCAAAACTAAAAAAGAAAATGCCCTTCTCTGATCCACTTATCTCACATGTAGCATGTAAAATGGACCTTTTCTTTCTCTCTGACAGAACCACTTCTCTGGAGACAATGTTACAGAAATCAAATGGGCTTCAGCCCCATAGCTTTGACTGAGTGCCATAATTTATACCAAAGCTCTTTGCATTCTCCAGAGGCAACAATTTGACAGCCAGTAAACCAGTGACTCCTATTCAATAACCAATTACACACTTGCATTGTGTTGTGCCCAAGATTGAAACAAGGAGTTTTCAACAAAAATGTTCTATGCAATAACCAGGGAATGTTGGTCCTGTATCCTAAAATGGCAGTTTCATGACAAATATTTACACAAATGACCTTTCCTGCCTAATTGCCTCGAAGTGGACTTTGTTATATTCCTTTTGAAGGAGGTCTGAGATGTCAGGGGATTTCATGTCAAACTAGTCAGTGCATAGATTATCTTTGCTGAAACCTAGAAACACATCTTCTCTCAAGGGCAAACCCTTGTGACCACAAGGTGGCACTCCTCTGTCAGTTTCTGCCAACATATTGTAACAACAAAATGCAAAAGAAGCTGTCAGAGACACTCCCTCGCATTTGTGTTGGTAAGAATTGTTTTCCCTTGAGCTCCATTGTAAATGTATGTTGCCCCATAATAGATTATCATTATGGGCTGACATGCATAACATCTTCATATTATGACAGGAATACCAGGGTAATAATAACAGCAATCACTTGCAGGTTGACTGAAGGTGAGCTTTCAGGCTGGCATTTTGGCATCGAAAGGATGTGGCCTGCAGTGCTGTCCTGTTTTTTGGTTGTCATAGTAGCTTTCAGCTGTGTGACACTATTAACCCATTAAGACCTGGAGTGACGTTTAGGTCGCATCGATTTTGCGATTAATGAAATGCGCTGTGATTCGCTGAAATAGACGTGGGGGAAATGAAGTGCACGTTGGTGTCAAATTTTTTCCAGAAAACCCTCAGGTTTTAAGAGGTTGTGTAGAATAATTGCTTAGGTTTTAATAGGCGTTTTTAGCAGGCATTTTAGGTATGAATGGGTTAATGGAAGTCCACCTGGTAGGGGTCAAAGGGCACAGGTCTCTCATGAAGCCTAGGAAACAGTACCAGGTTAGAGGTCATTATATGAATGCCCAGGACTTCTATGACGGCTACAGCTTTCCAGGGCAGAAGAAAAAGGTCAAGCGGAGGTTATGGATAATACCCTGCCTGCAAACGGAGGCTCCTGCTATGTCAGCGCAAAGCTGTTTATTCTTTCTGAAAATGCCAAACATAGAGCTCTTTCATTGTAGCACAGCAATTAAATTATTTTACCTGCAAATAGAACTTAAGTTAACTCGAACGAGCAATGTCATTTGAGTTGACTCCTTATTGGCTTTCTGTAATTCAAATGCAAAGAGAGAGCGAGAGGAAGAGTTTGGTGGCATCCTGTGTTCACTGACAGTTGTGTTCTGTGTCTCACATGTATCACACTCTCCCTGTTTTCCCTGGGGGGCTGCAGTTGAGGGCTGCAGTTAAGCACATTAAACAGTGTGTATTTAGTCAGCCAGTTGGTGATTTCACCCCCCGACCTTTAAACACATGAGGGTTGTAAGATTATCTGAAGTCGGTAATCTATGTTTATATAAGTAGTGTCAACCAGGAAGGATTGTTCTGTAATAGCCATAATCTGTGGTCTGTTAATACTTCTCACGTGTAATGAAACAAATGTAGATCTGCATGCCACTCAGCTGGTCAGTCATTGTGTGTGTGTGCATTTGTGTGTGTGTGTGTGTAACAGGAAGCCAGGATAAACAGTTTTGTTTTATTGTGAGAGCATCTCTCTTCTCCAATCCCCACAGTTTGTACAATTAAAGAAAAATAAGGGATGCCATCAAAGGAAAAACCAACAACATGGACCACATCACTATAATGACTGCTCTAGAAACATTGATAATCACATTCACATGTTATTGCAGGTGTGAGTTTTTGGGAGAGGTTCTGTGTGGTTTTGACCAGCAGACCAAGCAGATCGAAGCATGTTGTTACAGGGAATAATGGGAGCGGGATGCAGCAAATGCTTTCAGTCTGCCTCTCATTTACGGGCATGTGAGATGTCTATGATTTCCCGGGAAGAACACAGCCAGACAGTGAGCTCAAAGATGAATGTTTCATTCACAGGGGGAATCCTCTGCTGCGGTTCCATTTGATGTTCTGCTGACACAAGCACCTCATCCCTTTTTTTGAGTCCTCCAGCAGGACCGTGAAAACAAAAAATATGGTATGGGGCTGGCAAGTGAGGGAAGAGAACTGAAGTGTGTAGGGGAGGAGTATATACTATATTACTATATTACTATGCTTCTTCAGTATGAAACTCCTTCCCTGTAGTACTCATCACGATCTTGCAGAGTACAATGCCATTCATACAATGCCCAACACTGCTGTTGACAAAGATAAATGCGTAAACACCTAACCTGTCAGCAGTAGTGGACCAGTGGCCTGTAACTATGAACTGTGGTGTGACCCAAATGCTGAATGTCCAAATTGTTCTGGCTTTTGTGGTATTTTTTGAGGCACTGGTGTACGGATAGCCTTTTCCTACAGTGACTCAGTGATTAGTTATGAATCTGCCTCTGTTTGTATAGGTCTAAATCTGTGTTTTAGAGTGTACTGTATTTCCTCCTATGTATTTTGGGGCATGGCGGCTCTATGATGACAATGGAAGCAACAGGGGTTCTGTCTTTCAGGTCATGCTTTTTACCCCTTTTTCTCCCAATTTGGAATGCCCGATCGTATTCTAAGCCCTGTTTGCTGCAACCAGGACAGCGTACACAAGCATGTGCTCTCCTCCGAAAGACGCAATGTCAGCAAACGCTTCTTTTCACACCGCAGTCTACAAGTTAAGCTTGCACAGACATTAGTCAGAGGAAGACATGCAGTTTTATACCGGCCAACTGTGGGTGCCCGAATGACCAGCAGGGGTTACTGGTGTGTGATGAGACATGGACAACTCAGCTGACTGTATCCTGCCTCCCTCGGTGTGGTGCCCTGTGGGGCTGTTAGCCAAAGTCTGCACTGGCAGGTGATCTGGATTGGATGCCAAATTATGGGGCTCATTCGCACACTAGAACAGTGCTTTAACAGGATGAGCCACCCAGAAGCCCCCCAACGTTGTTGTTTTTTAAACAAGACCCCCCTAAGTGTTGTTGTACAACTTAAAAGATCATAAAACTGTAACTCAAAGCTCAGTTTGAATGAGCAAACAATGTTCTCTGCAGTGGTGTTTCTGTGTTTATTCTTTGTCAGGGTCTTTCTAGTAAGTTCATCATTGTTATTATTGCAGAATGGGCTAATTATCGGCTGCTGAGCATTGCTGTGGACATACAGCCCTGTAATTGCAGCCGCAGGGTGACATTGCAGTTTTTGTGTGCAGGGAAGAAGGCTGTGCCATGTGCCCACTTCTCAGGCTGGGAATCTCAGCACACAGGGTTCATTTCACGGTGTTGTGCCACCCACCCACACCAGAGCTATTGTGTCCCTGTCTTTCCATTTCACTTCCCCAGGGACATGATGGGTCTGTTAGACCTTATAAAAAATGAAATGCATAATAATAATAGTAAAGAAAGCAATATTATTCTAAATTGAACTAAGTTCTAAATTACAATATAGGTACAATAGGTAATGTGCTTTAAGTTACGTAGGCTCCACCTTTGAATAACAGGGTTTAGATCGAGTGAGCATAATTGTATTAGGATGTACTGCCTTAATTTGGGGTGTATTCCGAATTTGAACGGGCTCGTTTTAACATGTCACCTGGGGATGTGTGATTCACCAAACTAGCAAAGAAGAGCTGCATCCATGGAAACATTTCATTTTATTATAATTCTCAGCTACCGTATATATTCAGCTTCATATGGACATCACAAAGCTTTTCATAAAGCAGCTGCTCAAGGCACCACTTCCTGTTAGTTCTGTGAATATAATTGTACTCCTTCAGCAACATCAGAGCATACTTACAGCAAATATACACACAAGGGCAATTTACAATTATTTGTTATTTAGCAGACACTTCTATACAAAGCCTTTTGATGTCCTTCAATCTCTTTTAAGCTTATTTACACCTGAAATACAGAATCCTACTGGACCGGTATGGTAATGATATTCTTGAATAAATGATGTCTTGCCTGAGACAGACAGGTTTCATCCACTATTGCACAAATATGATATAAAACTCTGGAATTATGGATTTTGATGGGAGTACTCCTTTACATCATGTAGTGCCAATAGCCACATAAATAATAAGTTATGGCCTGACAAGGCAATAGTAGGAGAAACACTCAATTCAGACATCCATGTAAGACTCAAAATCAGACTCTTTCCAGTCCATGCCAAGAGAAACTAGTGCTCTACTAAGCTTATCTCAGATACTGTGAACAAATAAATTGGGACTCTCTTGTCCACTAGGGCATGGGCTTCATTCATGTTTATGTTACTATGTAATTCATATGCACACTTCATATTACACAATCTAATTTAAAAATAATGGTATACATTAATTGTATTTCTATTTTAATAAATATCTAAACTGTTTTTGAGGACTTGTCCTTAGAAATGAACTGACAAGACAATTTCTGTTGCAACACCAAATGGCGCATAGATGGCACTAAGTAGCCTAATCAAAAATGCAGACGGAATGGTTGCAAATTAGAGATGGGCTAATGACTTCTTAAACCAAATGTTTTCATATATTGATAGCTTAACATAGATTAATATTAACTCCAACATTTTAGAATAACTGTACCTCTCATATTTGATCAAATCAATAGTTGAGAAATACACTATAACGTTAAAAACTGACTGATTAAGTTGTAAGCCCCCCCAAGTCTCATACTCACGTTATTGACTAATTTGCCCCAAATCTAGTCTCAATAAAATCATTCATCTTCACAAAGCAGGCAATCTATATACAGTAGTCTCTGTTTTTATTCATACCCTTGATAAAGATGAACAAAATAGATCGTATACAATAAACTATACAAGTAATTATGGATATTTTATGCTCAGAAAGTTATATTCTTGAATAATAATGCATTGGCACAAACCAGAATTGAATGGATCACAAATTCTATTTTTTCCCCAGAAAAATCAAGAATCACAAATATTCATACCCCTGTTATCAGTACTTTGTGATACCTCCCTTGCATAGGCAGTGGAACCGGTATGGCTAGTGGTATGGCCGTGGCCATACCTACTTTGGCGTGCATAAAACATCAAACATTGTGTAAAAATTCAAATCTATCAGCAAATACATTACGTTCTTAATGTATTGCATTTTAGTGCACTTCCCGGGCTAATTTTCACTAGCTGTAAGCCTATGTACAGTACATAGCAACAAAACAAACTGTTTCCTAATGATTGATTGGTTATTCGTGTCATGTGAGCTTAGCGTCACAAGAACTTGAATTTCACACAACAAATACCAGCACTGTGTCTAAGCAGACTACTAGTGTGTTCACTAAAGTTTAAGCAATAGTAACGTTAAATTGAACGATGAAGCGTCGAAAAATAACTGATTTCTTCGGGTCAAAGTTAATCATTTCTGGATTCGGCCCAGTGAATCATTATAGGAGACTGTACTTTGAAGTTCTTGATCTTCTTGATGGCGAAATGGACCGGCGTTTTGAGCAGAGAGACCTGCATGTGGTAGCTGACCTGGAACATCTGATTGTATCTGCGGCTAAAGGGGAGATGGGCAGTTTCCCGTCCTCCACAGTGTCACTCTACGGGAAGGATTTTGACTTTGACAGTTTACGCGCACAGTTGAATATGCTGCCAGATGCGATCCAAACATCGGAATTACCGTCACAATGGTAGCATCAGTAACATCAGCAATGAATGCTGCTCCGATAGCGAAAACCCTATTGCCAGATGTACACAGGCTGTTGAAATTGTTTTATACAATTCCTGTGTCAACTGCCAGCGCCGAGAGGTCATTCTCAACTCTTCGTCATATGAAGACTTATCTAAGGTCAACAATGACTCAAAGGAGACTCAATGACTTGATGTGCAGCCACACACACAGGGATGCTTTGGCCAACTTTTTCTAATCATACTGTTTAAGTAATGCATATGATACTATTTGATTGTGACTCAAGTGTAGGCTATAATCAGGAAAAATAAAAACAGCAATAATAAATAACAATAATAAATAAAGTAATGCGTTACGATCATGTGGCTTGGGAGGGGGGGCAATGTCACGTTATTCTTGGCCCTACCCATTCGAAATGCGTTCCGCGGCCCAAGTAGTGTCGTACGATGTTCTGGAACTTCTTGTGGGGGATCCTCAACCATTCCTCCATGCAGAATTGTTCTAGTTCCTTCAGATTCTTGGGTTGATGTTTGTGGACTGCTTTTTTGAGTTCAAAGCACAAATGTTCAATTGGTTTCAGATCTGGAGACTGAGATGGCCACGTCAGGACATTGATCTTGTGCTCTGTCAACCATTTCTTAGTTGTTTTGTATGTATGTTTGGGATCGTTGTCTTGTTGGAAGGTCTATCTGCGGCCAAGGTGTAGCTTCCTGGCAGAGGGAACAAGGTTTTTAGACAAAATATCTTGGTACATGCTGGAGTTCATGGTTCCATCGATTTTAATAAGGGCTCCAGGGACTGTGGATGCAAAACAATCCCAAAGCATTAAAGATCCACCACCGTGTTTCACCGTAGACATGAGGTGCTTTTCAACATTACTTGCATTCTTTGGACGCCAAACATAATGCTGATGTGCATGTTTCATGAATTCAAGATGCCATTTTTGGTGAATTGTCTTCAAAATAGACAATTCTTGCAACTCTGCCATAAGGCCATTGTCATGTCGGCGTCATTGAATAGTAGCTTTAGACACCTTGTAACCCTAAGATGGCAGGTTGTTTTGGATGTCTTGAACTGTGCCCCTCTGAGTTATTTTTCCCTCTCGAACCATCCGTCTCACTACACGTGGTGGCAAGATAGACTTGCATCCTCCACCTGGCAGGTTAGCCACTGTTCCAGTGGCCTTAAACATCCTAATAATTAACACAACAGTGGAAAGCTGTTGTTTTTGTAGCCATCTCCTGATCCGTAGAGGTCAATAACCTTTTGTCCGATGCTTTCAGGGAGCTATTTGCCTTTCACCATGATGATGGCTGACCACAGTATTTGAAATGTGTGTTCCCTCCTTTTTATACCTAAGGGAAACAGGAAACCATTGTAGGCCACTGTATAGTTCCATAACCTTCCAATAACCTTCAAATAAGTTTATGTATATTTATGAAGATTTGTTTTGTTGGATTAAATTTAAAAGAATAGTTTGGGGTATTATAAATATATATGAATAATTGTGATCCAGATGTTTTCTGGAAAAAAAGTATTATTAATAAATCCGAATATGTTTTTCTGAACAATTGTATTAGTAATGTAGGTTTGGAATTTTCTACATTTTTTTACATTTTTAAAATGTGTTTCTGTCAAGAGCAGACTCTGGCGTGGCCGGTGGAATTTAATCCTGGTCACCGTGGGCATCGTCGGACATTGAAACCACTGACAACGTGGGAGGCCAAATTTTCTACATTTTTGACCATAAAATATACCTCATTACTATTATATCGTTTATTTTATACAATCTTCATCTTTACCTACAGCTCTTTTCTTAATGAAGCCCATGATCGTCTGCTGTCCAGCACCAGGTTCTATCTTCCTTTTAAGAGACACAATTTCACTGTCCAGTTGCGATGGTTATGAAATCTGAGGGAAATTATGAAATTTACGTCATTAGGGGTGTGTGGTTTGCTATTTACTTTACTGTTGAGGGGCAGTTTGCTAACCAGGGAAACTGGTATAACCATCTTAATTTGTTAGCTAGCTAATATGTGAAATATGAAATTACTAGAAAGCTATCTCACCGCTAGCACTGACTGACTCACAGTGACAGTCGGACATGCAGAGAAAAAGCCAACCGTGTCATTTCAGTCTGGGCAGGAAAACCATACTTGAGGGTAAACTCAATTGAAAATGATAATGATGTTTTATAGAGCAGGCGTTCAACTACGAGTGAGTAGTTATTTAGCCAGCCGTGACTTGGGGAACATTTTACATTTACATTTTTAGGCATTTAGCAGACGCTCTTATCCAGAGCGACTTACACAGTTTACATTTCTTTACATACAATCCATTCATGGATATTTTTACTGAAGCAATTCAGGTTAAGTACCTTGCTCAAGGGTACATCAGCAGTGCCCCACCTGGGAATTGAACCTGCAACCTCTGGGTTACAAGCCCAGCTCCCTAACCATTACACTACACTGCCAGGAACACTCTCTAACTTGGTATTATATACCAATATCCATAGTTTGAATCTGAGCAGACTTTCTGCTTAACTTTTCAGAAATGTATTGGTATTGGTAGTCAGACACAGTGCTTCTCAGGGACTGAGGATTTGTGTCAGTGGGATTGTTCTTGTCACAATACATTCCTTGAGCTTTTCAGGTGCCAGTAGTCTGCAATTACCGTGCAGCTTAGCTGGTGGACTCCAAGTCAAAAGAATTTATGCTTGTCTGCCAAAATTGAGAAAAAATGTTAAAGCAATCAGTTGGACCTACAAATTTCACTGCTCATTCAAATTTAAACAGAAAAAGTTTGAAAAAATAGGGATAAAAAAAGTACAAAGAGTTCCATGTAGTGCCCTAGGAAGTCACATAAATTCTGAGAGCCTAGAACATGCCTGTTTCCCTAGTGGTGCTCTGTCTGTCAGCCAGTGCCCTGCACTGTGTCCACAGCTCTGTCATCTGAATGTTTGATATCAGCACAACTGGGCTGTGTTTAAACCTTTCAGAGCAGCAGAGCAGCCAGGGTTTTGGAGCTGATGTACACTGTAATATGTGTCCCAGTCACTTTCATAAACCCTGCCTTTGGCTGGGTAGATCTAAGTCAGCACATCAGATGGCTGAGGGCTGCCAGTTGGAGGGGAGCACACCATGGGCTGCTGCTGTCTAGTGCAGGGGCATGACTTTGTGTTGAACATTGGGGGTACAATCCAAAAAAGAGTGTCTGGGGGTTCCCCCCCTAGAAAACATGACTTAAATCTATTGTATCCTTAGTGATTTCTAAGTGGTAAAACAGAAAATAAAACCTAATCTTATGTGAAAAATGTACAGTAGCTTATCATTTTATGTCAGTGGTTGATTTAATTAATTAAAATCTTGAGAACTTAATTTGTTGCGCTCATTGCAGAGTCAAGCATGCTTGCCTGTTAATTGTTCAACTGTTCAAAATGATGAGCAGTTATCAACAGAATTCAGGTTAGACAAATAGGGTAACAGAGCCTGCCACAGCATCAGATGGAATACATTAAAGGCATCATACAAGGTGTATATATTGTTTTTCTTCATTTCACACAATTTCATTTCACTTATTTATGTGGCATCACAGCCTCAATATGAGTTTATGACTCATGGTAATAACTGCATCATTATTACCCTGTGGAGCAGCTTAATACCAATCAGAAGGAACCAGTGGAAACTGTCTCCTGTCCTCCTGCTGATTCTGTGCCGAGCTGTGCTGGTACCTTATCTTCCTTAATTTATGAAAATGGAATGCATTTATTTATCAATATCACAGAATTGTGTGATTATTGACTCATTCTACATTACCATACTTCCCAAACTTAATGTGAACATGGACACACTGTAAAACACTATGGTCCTATCATGATGCAAAATCTACCAGAATAACATGTCCTTGGGCAAGAGTAGATTTGGAAAGAACTTTGATTCTGTCTTTGCTACACACAACCTGGAGGATCCCTCTCCTCTCCCCACATCCTCTTTACCGGGGTCCCACAGGGCTCGGTGCTAGGCACCGTCCTATTCTCCCTGTACACCAAGTCACTTGGTTCTGTTCATGGTTTTTCTTATCACTGTTATGCCGATGACACTCAACTCTTTATCTCCTTCTCTCCATCTGTGACCCAGGTCCCGGTGCGGATCTCTGCATGCCTGGCTGACATCTCTGCCTGAATGTCCATCCAGGATAGGCCTGCCAGCCTGTGCCATCAAGCCCCTGTAACTAGTCCAGAATGCTGCAGCACATCTGGGCCCGTATTCACAAATAATTTTATCTTACCACTAGGAGTACTTCTAAATCGCACTAAAACCTTTTAGTTAGGAGTCCCACCTTAAAACCTAGTCACAAAGCTGCAAAGACAAACTCATACTAAGGAATTCCTAGAATTTTCAAGCTAAGAGTGAGGGCGGGGTTGACGTTGTTGCTATGGATGACGTTGTTTCTCATGAACGAGGTTACTCAGAATGCCCACAGCGATTGGCTGATATAGGGGATGGGTCTCTGCCCGCGATTTCAACCTAGCAAATAAATGATATGCTACTGTAAATGGGTATGTAGGCCTACCTGTTCCTGTATTCTAGTGGTGTAACGGATCGCAGTTGATCCATGATCCGTACGGATCAACCCCCACGGTTCGGCATGCATATGATCCGCGGATTAATAGCTAAATTGAACCATCATAGAGAAATACAGTTTTTCTGCCACTGTCACGTTTTAAAGTAACAATTTCCTAAATCTCGATGCAGAGTTACAGCGAAGAGATAGACAACCATGTATGTTTTGGTTTGCTTTGTTTTTCATACTAAATGACTTTCTGGGAGGCAGGTTTTTAGAAAAGCAACCAAATTAAATAAAATTTTAACATTAGCGATCTTTTAATTTTTTATTAAATTAATTCAGGCATAAGACCACCCTAGTTAAATCGCCTAAGGCGTACTGAATCTAAAAATGTATTTTGTGAAATTTTCGAATAAAGATTTAGTGAAATAACTTAAATTGAAAAACTGAAATTATCATTCATTCAATTCCTTGAGTTCCTGGTTATTTCTTTTTTTGCTGATCCGAAAAATGATCCGATGCACCCCTATTATATTCTAATAAAGATTCTAAAATACAAATGTAGGCTACATGTCACTGATTTAACATGAAACCAAGAATACTGACTAGTCAATTGGTTACATGTCTGCATCTCGTAAACAATCAGCGGGTATCTATATATAATATTATATAATACCCTCCCTCGCGATTGAGGCAGTACCTTTTATGAGCTCTGTATCATTCAATATCTCCAGTGTTGACGCGATTGCGACAACGATTGCCGCAGCAGCAGATTTTCGGATCGCCATGAGTAGGTCTTTAGCGACTTAGAAGTCATCTTGACTGCTTCTAACTTCTCCTGGACTTAAGAGCTGTTTTTAGCTCTCAAACCCTTTGTGAAATACTCTTCCCCCAAAATTTAGGAGTCCTAAATTTATGAGTGACACGCCCATTATTTTTCGGAGTTGCTCCTAAATTGCGGAGTTAGGACCAACTTTTACCCTTAAAATGCTTTGTGAATACGGGCCCTGGTGTTCAATCAACTGAAGGTCACCCATGTCACCCCTCTACTCTCCTTTCTGCACTGGCTCCCCATCCCAGCACGCATCAGATTCAAATCACTGGTGCTTGCTTTTCAAGCGGCTAGAGGAACTGGTCCCCCTTACCTCCAGATACTGGTCACACCCTACACCCCAGCCAGACCCCTCCGCTCCACCTCCTCTGGCAAACTGACTGTCTCATCCCTCCAGGCACCCAGCAGACGCTCCTTGCGGTCTCATCTCTTCTCTGTCCTGACCCTCAGTGGTGGAACGACCTTCAGCAATCGGTCAGGATTGCGGAATCACTTGTGATCTTCCGCAAGAGACTCAAAACCCACCTTTTCAGACTCCACTACCACTGAATTCTGTATATCTACCCAATTGTCATCACCACTAACCTTTTCCTTCCCAGTGTTACAGGTATGGTATGCAGCTTCCTACAACGTTGTCTATCGCTGTATTACTGCACTGATCTCTTGCGCAAACTATGATTGTTCCTACCATGTATTAATGCACATCTTGTAAGTCGCTCTGGATAAGAGCGTCTGCTAAATGCTTAAAATGTAAATGTAAAATGTACACAACCCCACTGTTTGTGTGTGTCACAAATGTAATGTTATCTACCATGGTTTAATGACAAACATTTTTAATCCACTTTAATCCAGATTTCTGGTCCATGTTGATCCATGAGCATTAGGTGATTTAGAGATGCAGGATCTCACTAACAGTTTAGCCTACGGGATGCCAAAACCCTACAAAGTGGGTATAAAAAGGATTCACTCCCTTTGGCATTTTTCACATTTTATTTTCTTACTTCATTGAATCAAATGGATTTAATTGGGATTTCTTGCCACTGATCAACACAACAACTCTATAATATGAAATTAAAAAAACACCCTAAATCTTACCTAAAACCTAAAAAAACTGCTTTAATTACAGCCATCAGTCTGTTTGGATATGTCTCTACCAGCTTTGCACACCTAGATTGGGCAATTCTTCCTTGCTAATACACACCTAAATAAACTGGTGCAATCAATTGCCTTCAGGGGTCACATAATTATTTGATTGGTCCACCTGTGTAAAGTTAAGGTGTTTCAAATGATTTCAAATTAAATACACCGGTCTGTGAGAGGTCCCACAGTTGGTTAGTGCATTTTCGAACAAGAGCTTCATCATGCATTCCAAGCAAATCCGAGAAAAGGTACCAATCAGGGGAAGGATATAAGAAGATTTCAAAGATGTTGAATATCCCCCAGAGAAGCGTTAAGTCCATCATAATGAAATGAATATGGGAGATAATGAGAGAATATGGCACAACTGTGAATTTTCCTAGGACAGGCCATCCTGTAAAACTGAGCATCCGTGCAAGAAGGGCACTTGTTAGGGATGCCACCAAGAGGCCTATGGCAACTTTGACGGAGTTAGTCTTCCATGGTAGAAATGGGAGAAACTGTCCATGGGATAACAGTAGCCTGGGCATTTCACAAATCTACGCTTTATCTGAGGGTGACAAAAAGGAAACCAATATTGAAGAAATCTCACCTAGGGCTTAACAGAAGGCATGTGGGAGACTCTTAAACCAAGTGGAGGAAGATTCTATGGTCTGATAAGACCAAGATTGACCTTTTCTGTCCTCAATGTTAGGCGCTATTTTTGGTACAAGCCTAAACAGCATCATCCCAAGAACACTATACCTACTGTGAAATGTGGTGGGAGCCTAATGTTATGGGGATGCTTCTCTGCTTCAGGAACTGGAAAACTTCACAAAATAGGATTTGGATGAAGATTTATATTCCAGCAGGACAATGACCCAAAGAGTACAAAAAAATAAAAAAATAATCTATGTCCTGGAGTGGCCAAGGGGGATCAATTGTTGCCTGTTTTTTTTCAGTTCAGTCAAATTCTGTGGTGAGCAGCGATGGACTGCACTCTTCAAGTCCATCCACAGATGTTCTATCGGATTTAGGTCAGGGCTCTGACTAGGCCACTCAAGGACATTCACCTTCCTGCCCTTTAGCCACTGCATAGTTTTTTTGGTGGTGTGTTTTGGGTCGTTGTCGTGCTGGAAGGTGAACCACCTGCCCATCTTCAGCTGTATAGCAGAGGGCCGCAGGTTTTCCTCAAGAATTTGGGTGTACTTGGCAGCATAATTTTCCCTTCAATCCTGACCAATTGCCCAGTCCCCGCTGAAGAGAAACACCCCCACAAAATAATGCTGCCACCACCATGCTTCACTGTAGGTATGGTGTGTTTTGGGTGATGTGCTGTGTTTGGTTTCCGCCAAGCGCTTGGAGTTCAGTCCAAAAAGTTCAATCTTGGTCTCATCTGACCATATCACTTTTTGCCACATGGCATCAGAATCTTCCATGTGTTTCTTCGCATAACGTAAACGAGACTCAGTGTAACACTTTTTCAGAAGAGGCTTCTTTCTTGCCACCCTGCCATACAGGCCAGCTTTGTGTAAAGGTACAGGGGTAACAAAGGGCATTGACATTCACCAGGTGCTTACATAGATTATTATTATTATTATTTACTTTTTATATTTTCCTTTTGGTTGATATATGTTTATTTCTATTATTTGGTATATGTGTAAATATTAAATACCGTATGTTTATTTATATTATTTGGTATATGTGTAAATATTAAATATGGAAGTCAATTGACGATTAGCAATGAGCGGAGTGGAGAAGGGGTAGGATTAGATACGTTTTTACTTCTTCCTACTCCTTTTTGGACATGTCTTAGTATTATTGTTTATTTGTTTTGTTGTTGCAATTTTGTTTTATATATATATCTTATATATCTAACATGTTCAAAATAAAATTTTCATTCATCATTCATCATCATCAGAAATGTAGCCCTTTTTTTTCTCCACTTGAATGTTGTAAGGCAAAATGTGTAAATAAAGCTGGAAAAATATGGATTTTATGTACTTTCATTTCAGGCTGTAAGACAAAAAAAGTGACTATTTCAAAAGGGTATGATGACTTTCTATAGGCACTGTATAACAGCACAAAAGGAGGAGTGGACATAATGGATCAGATGGTGCGGAATTACACATGGAAACGCCAGACATGGAGGTGGCCTATGCTGCTGTGGCACAACCTGCTGGATGTTGCCACCCTCAATGCTTATGCTTTCATGGTGCAGCACCCCAACTTCATGGGAAGTGTGAAGACCCGATGGCTGTTCATCAAGATGCTGGTCATTGGGCTTGTGATCCCACAAATGCAGGGGCACATGGAGGGCAGCTCCCACCTACCAAAGGTCATCACTGAGGCAATGGGAAGATGTGGGGTGATGAAAGAGAGCCATGCCACCACCACTCAGCCACAAGGGCAGAGCAGCCGGGGTCACAAGAGAAGAGAAGAGAGGAGGTGCCAGCTCTGGCCAACTGCAAAGGATAGAAAAGTCAGCTGCTGGTGTTCTCAGTGCAACGCTGGTGGTGGTGTTGTTTTGCTACAAATGCATAGACTGAGACACCATAAGTAAGCATAACTCACACACACATGCATAGACACACATTATTCATTTTTGTGTGTTTTTATATTCATCATTGTTAGTGTTGACTTTATTGATTGATGTTGATGTTTCAATGTTTTGAAATATTATAAAACATTTTTAAGTCTGTTTTATTTTGTTAAATAGTGACTAAAACATATTTCAAACAATAAAACAATCATTGAAAGTTCCAAATCATTCAACAAAATTGATGATATAGCACTTACAAATAAAACACACCTAACATATTGGACATTTTTGACCCATCATATGCATTCTTGGGGGGTCAAGTTCACTGTACATCCTAGGGTTAACTACATTTAGATTCCATGAAATAAGAAAATAAAATGTGAGAAATGCCAAAGGTGGTGAATACTAGGGCTGTCCCCAACTAAAACAAATCTTGGTCGACCAAGTCGTCCGTTTTTTACCGATTGGTCGAAACTTTTTTCTTCTATATGACACACCCTATTTGTTTTAACTATATGCACACTGCGCTTGTCTCATGTTTTAGAACTTTCTTAATGTGTGGTGTTCGGGTCCGAACGGACCCGTTTCAAGAATGTAAAATGCAATTAATGCCATTCGGTTTTTTTTATCGGAACAAGGCTTAGAGTATGTGCTCATGGCGGCTATTTAAACACAAAAACACTAATGTTTACCATTTTAGCCAATTCTGAATTTCTTCTAGAAATGTTTTTACATCGGTGGTGTTAGGGTCCAAATGGACCCGGTATAGAAAAATGGCTATAGTCATCAGTTTGCTTCATAGAAATGCTATGGCTAACTCTATGGATCACATGTGGCTCAATCAAGGTTCATATTTGACTCTAGACACTTCACTCTCACCCCGACCCCCCCCACACACACACTCCCCTCCTACATGAGAACCGATTCTTTCTCGGAGTTTTGAACTGCTACCCTCCCCTCCCCCATAGGGCTTCAACTTTTATGTTGGTCCGCTCAATAAATAAAAATACACTGCCTCAGTGCCTGGTTTTTGGACCTCATCTTACACTACCCAGACACACACTACCCAGACACACATACACACATGCACACACTCATGCACACTCTTACACACACGCACGCACGCACACACACACAGGGACATAGGCCTACAGTTCAGTACAGTGCACACCGGAATACAACATTCCCACACAAACCCAGACATACATAGATACATTGTATCATCTTGTGGGGGGCTAGGGGAGTGGCATAACACATTTTCTCGCAGCAACATCAATAAATAGCCAAGGTTTGGATTCCTGTCAAGTTCATTCTGCAGCAGTATCTGTCTGTCTACCTGACCACTACTACTTCATCATGAGCAACAGAGAATACTCTGCCCTTGAGTACCTGGACCATCGTATGTCTGGTCAAAATGCTTATGCTGATGTGGAGGAGCCTGAAATAGAGGAGGTGTCTGAAGATGAGGATGATGAAGAATATGATCCAGAACATGACGAAGAGACATCCGATGAAGAAGAGGAGGAGCTGGATGATGATGAAGAGCTCTTCATCTCAAAGGATAAGAAGATGTCATGGTCCTCCATCCCCTACGAGACACACGGCAAAGCTCAAGCTGAAAACATCATCAGGATGACCCCTGGGCCCACACGCTTTGCAATATCTCGTGTCCAGGACATCAAGTCAGCATTTGAGCTCTTCATTCCAGAGTCAATTCAGAAGATTCTCATTGACATGACCAACATGGAGGGGAGACGGGTGTTCAAAGATAATGGAAGATGATAGACAAGACCAATCTGATGCCTACTTTGGAAGATTTACAGGTCAGTGGTACAAATGTTTCAGAAATGTTTGAGCTGCTGATGCCTTTGCAACCAGTTGGAACATAAACAAACAAAATCTCAAATAATGATATAGTAGTACATTTAATTTGTAGCCATTTCAAACAAATCTCAGAGTGTTGCTGCTGTGACAAACTGTGCAGTCATGTGTGAACTGATTCGGGTTGTTTTATCCCTCAGGTCCAATAATGAGGCTACTGCAAGCCTCTGGGATGCTGAGACAGGCTGGAGCATCTTTCGGGCGACCATGTCACTCCAAACATTCCATGTGATGTCAAGAGTCATCCGATTTGACAACCGGGAGACACGAGTTGCTCGCCGTGCTGCAGACAAACTTGCTCCCATCAGAGAGCTCTGGGAGAAGTGGGTGGAGCGTTTGTCGTGTATGTACAACCCAGGGCCAGACGTCACGGTTTACGAACGCCTACTCCCCTATAGAGGCCGCTGTCCCTTCAAACAATACATCCCAAGCAAACCGGCCAAATAAGGGATAAAGATCTGGGCTGCATGCGATGCCAGCAGCAGCTATGCGTGGAACATGCAGATCTACACCGGCAAACCAGCAGGGGGCGTGGCGGAGAAGGGCCAGGGCAAGCGGGTGGTGTTGGAGATGACTGAGGGTCTTTGGGGACACAACATCAACTGCGACAACTTCTTCACTTCGTATGCCCTTGGAGAGGAGCTGCGCCGGAGGAGACTCACCATGGTGGGGACCGTGCGGAAAAACAAACCAGAACTTCCTGCCGCTTTGACCGGGATCAAGAACAGAGCCGCCCTCTCCTCCAAGTTTGCCTTCACTGAGACCACCACCACAGTCTCATACTGTCCCAGAAAGAACAAGAATGTCATAGTGATGTCGACCCACCACAAGAACGCTGCTGTGAGCAGTAGAGAGGACAATAAACCAGAGATCATCCTGGACTACAATAAGAACGTAGAAAATAAGGGAGGAGTCGACAACCTCAACAAAGTCACAGGCACCTACACATGCCAAAGGATGACCGCCCGGTGGCCAATGGCTGTGTTTTACAACATCTTGGATGTCTCGGCATACAATGCCTTTGTGGTGTGGATGGCCATCAACCCTGGATGGAACGCCCAAAAAAACCTTCAAGAGGAGGCTCTTCTTGGAGGAGCTGGGGAGAGCTCTGGTCACTCCCCACATTGAACGGAGACAGTGGATTCCCAGAACGCCTGCTTCTGCCAATCTGGTGAGAGAGATCCAGGCTCAAAGCTCACCAGCCGCCCCCACACCAACAGGCCCAAGACCAGCCGCATCCACACCAACACGCCCCCAGACCAGCCAACGCCCCATCCACATCCAACACGCCCCAGACCAGCCGCATCCACACCAACACGCCCCAGACCAGCCGCCCCCACACCAACACGCCCCAGACCAGCAGGCCCCATGCCAGCAGGCCCTCCACCACCAGGGCGTGCCAAAGACAGTAGGATACGAAAGAGGTGCCAGTCCTGTCCTTCCACCAAGGACAGAAAAACCAACACTACTTGCGACAAGTGTAAGAAATACATCTGTGTTGAGCACACTCATACAGTCAAATGCTGTGATTCATGCATCTGAACACACTCTTTCTCTCTCACACACACACACACACACACACACACACACACACACACACACACACACACACAGCATTGTTGTTGTCAGTTATTGTTTGCCCACACAGGGTGAGAAAAAACAAACTTCCATGTTCCAATGTTCCATGTTCCAAATAAAGTTGTTTTATTCCTTGATTTATTAATTTATTTCCATAATAGAGTTCTAAAACCCACAAAGCAGTTTACTCAATAAAGTGTCTTCATATATTAGCCTGTTATAGTCAGATTGCATAATTATTTACCCATTTTCTTCAATATGGGGAACAGCATGAGTGACTATAATCCTATTTTCGAGTGAAAAAATAGGTATATTGTGTCTTGGGGCCATATGGGGGCCATATAAAATAATGTTTGATATGGGGACTGTGGTTATGATGAGCTAATAAATTAGTAATGAAGTACAAAACAAAACTGGATGATAATCCTTATTTTTTGGGGTGGTTGGTACTGAGTTATACACCGGTGTTTTGGACCCAGAGTTTTTGTTAACACCAAAGTAAGATAAATAAATAAGCAGCGCACAAGGGTTAAGTGAATGACACAAATGAGTAACAGTAGGCTAATGACTTTATGGAGCCGGAGTTCAAGATTACCTGAAAGAAAAAAAAAACACGTATCCGTTCCAAGCCTCCTCTTCATGCTGCGCTTGCAGATTCTGCCATTATGCTCGTGAAGTTGCGGTATGGCCACATAATATGGTTGTGGTCAAATAAAAGCATCAGCCTAACACATTCTAATGCGTAGGCTATGTTTTATTTAATTAACCAGGTTGGCCTCATTGGGATTTAAAGTCTCTTTTGCAAAAAAATAGGCTAACAAACGAATGATCACACATAGCCTAATGTCTTAAATTGTAGTCTAAAGCTAAACATAAAGTGGCTATAGCCTATCGAAAATAACTTACTTCCCCAGTCGTTTTATGTTATGGCACAGGAACACTAGCTTGTCCACATTTTTTGGCAAAAGGCTGCTCCTTGTTTTATTAACAATAAACCCTGCCTTGGAAAACGTGCTTGCAAAGTTTACAATCCACTTTTTTGGGATCGTCATGACTAAAGTTTTTTTCTTTCTTTCAGGTAATTTTGAACTCCGGCTCCATAAAGTCATTAGCCTATTGTTACTCATTTGTGTCATTCACTTAAAAAAGTTTTAAATATGACCAATCGGAAAAAATGGACGACTGTTGGTCGACCAAGATTTGTTTTAGTCGGGGACAGCCCTAATATATATATATATATATATATACTGGTGAAAAGTTTTAGAACACCCCCATTTTCCAGTTTTTACTGAAATTTAAGCAGTTCAAGTCCAGTGAATAACCTGAAATGGTACAACGGTAAGCGGTAAACTGCCAGAGGTTAAAAAAAGAAAGTTTAGGTTACCAAAAACTGAAAAATAATGTTAAAAAAGGCAGGGAACAAGTAATGGGTTAACGTGGGTTAACAGTCACTCTGTGCAAGTCGGCAACAAAAGAGCCCCAGACCATCACGCTTCCTCCTCCATGTTTGATGGTTGGTGTCACACATGTTTATTGGACTATCTCAAAGACAAACATTGAACAACAAGCTTTCAGTCTAAACAGCTATGGCTCTTTGTCATTAACCTTGAAATAATGTGTTTCAAGGTGTTTACATTTTTTATCATTTTTTTTCTTCTGATTCTTCTTATTCTTGTTTGGTGTCAGTCAATTTAACAAAACATATATTATAATTATAATTATATTGTGTGAAGAAAAAAAGTTTAACACTTATATTTGTTCCTCCAATTGGTGAGCATGGATGCCATAGCTCTCAGATAAAATAATATTGTAGTTTTCCTTGTGTGATAAAAGCTACATTAAAGGTTAAAGTAAGTATGTGTTTAACTAGTACCAAGAGGACTTTGATCTGTCTAACGAATAATTAACAAGGTGGGTGGGTGTTCATGCATTTATATATTAAGAGGTGGGCAGTAGCAATATTCAAAAACAGCATTTCAATCACAGCTTCTCAGCTTGTGATCTCAGCTTCTTATCAAATCAAATACTCTTTTACTTCAGTGCTGTTATGATTTACAGAATTAAAATAAATTACATTTGGATGTTGATTGTGAACAATATTATTCAATACAATGAATATACTAGAATTTCAAAAACGGTACTGAAGCCACTATTATGATCTGATATAGATATCTCAGGAAGCCTGACAGATGACAGAGGCAGTTTCCTTGATTTCTAAAACTATGTGTCATATTGCAGGTCTATAAATAAAACTCTCTCTGCGTGGGGGAGTTAAACAGCTATGTGGGCCTCACAAAAACCTATATGGCTCTTAGCAGCAAATATATCATTCAAAGAGACGGCCACCTGTCAACATGTTTGAGGTCTTTTGGAGCTGACCACGGGAGGCTCACTGAACCCTAGGTAATGCCCTTGGTGTATAAACTGAGGTATAGATATGGCCTCTTTTACACAAATGGGAGTTGTGCAAAAGCCAGATTTTAAGACTTGTGTTTCAGAGGATTACTTCATAGCCATACCTAGAATATGGAGACAAACCTCTGCACAAAATAAAGGGGGTGATCTGTGAATTTTGTTAGCTTTTCTCCTTTAGAAATAAGTAGCAATAAAAATTGCTTGCAAGGTGTTGAAAACAGCACTTAGTGGTTTCTCAGTTGCTGTCTCATGACAGACATGGACAGGACATAAGTGTGTAACACTGTCAAATGTTCCTCAGCCTTCACACAGAAGCAAAAGTGACCCTTTTCCGAGACAGAGTCGTTACTATGCATCGTACGTGATAGCTTCTCCTGTCAGGCTCTGCAGAGGTCTGTGGCGAGTGCTAGCTGGCCAGGTGCGGGGTAAAATAGGGGGGAAGGGGGCCGGATGGGGCCTTCCCTATGTGACCACCTGCTGCACCACTGAGGGTTCATGGGCACACCCCTCTTTCCCGCAGTGCAGTCTTTTCAGGAGCCTCTGGAGCTTCTGGGAGAAATTCTTGTTCATCTGCCTGTACATGAGTGGTGTGACAAAGCTGCTAGAGAAGGCGAGCAGCTCGGACAGCCGGTGCAGGAAGTAGTACGTGGTGCCCCACGGCCTGTTGGAATAGATCCCGGGCATGCCGGAGAGTGTGTGCACCAGCAGTGTGGTGTAGTACGGGGTCCATAGGATGAACTGCGCGCAGACGGAGGCCAGGAGCAGCCGGTGGATGCAGGGGTCCAGCCGGCTGGAGTCCTGGTCCAGGGGGGTGGCCTCCTTGCGGATGCGGAGGATGAGAGTGAGGGCATAGAGGACGGCTGTGGCGGGCACCACATAGCCGATGAACATCATGATGGCGTCGGCCGCCTCCTTGTTCTGCATCTTGGAGCACTCGATGATCTTGGTGGAGACGTGATTGCAGACGTAGAAGAGCAACGAGGAGAAACTGGTGAGCATGGCTCCGCCCCAGATGAAGCCGCACACGTGCTTGGTGTTGTAGACGCTCGACATGTAGGTGCGCGGCAGGGCCCGCTCAATGTAGTAGTCCAGGCTGAGCAGCGTGGTGGAGTACATGATTACCAGCGAGGAGACGTTGAAGAGAATTAGCAGGGTGATGTATACTTCGTTGTTGTAGTCCCACACAGGCCACCGGGTGTAGCCAGGACCCAGGAGTTCCACTGGAGCCACCGCGTTGAGCAAGAGGCCAGCGATGGCGATGTTGACGAAATAGACGTCGGGCATGGTCATGGACACCTTGTTGGAGAGGTTGACCACCACCAGAAGGGCGTTGTAGCACAGGCCAACAGGGAAGCAGACGATGAGGTAGATGAGGGAGAAGATGGACAGGATGAGGCCGAAGTCCTGGCAGAGTTGGTGATCCACGCTGTCATCTGTCTTGTTGTAAAGGATGCAACTCCACATAGCGGGGTTCCTGCAGGGCTCTGCTCAGGGGCACGGGATCAGCTGCAAGAAAGCGGGAGGACATGGAATCAGTTACATTTATTTTATGCTTGTGTAGGTTACATTTACATTTTAAGCATTTAGCAGACGCTCTTATCCAGAGCGACTTACAAGAGATTAATGGCATTGTTTATTTTTGTTTGTGTGTGTGCAGGGGCGATTCAACCCCCAATGAGAATGTGAGATGTACACATGCAAAGCACAAGCCTAAATGTCTATATGTCGCGATCCGCAATCTTGCTTGACTGCTGCAGAGTCTGGCATAGCAACAACAGCAAACGCGGTGAGCACAGACTGGATGCAAGTGACGATGTACCGCTTTTCCCATTTGGAATTTTGGAAATATTTTTTAATATCCATGCATGACGTGTTTGTTACGTTGTGAGTGTAAAACAGAAATAGTTCCAGTTAGCTAATTTAAAAAATAAAAAAATTCCTAAATTCACAGTCGTCAGCAGGACAATCACTTGGAAATCGAAGGTTGTCCTTCTTAATTTTTTGTTGTCTGAGATGGTAGGACGACTGCTAATCTGAGCCCCTGTAGGTATATAATATCATTATGCAATAATGATAATTGTTCTTAGTATTGGTTATGACTTTATTCATTTAACACACATTTGTATCCAGAGTGACTAAACGCATAACGTGCATAACAGATGCAACAAACCAACCAAAAATATCTAAGTAGCTACCACCCAAGTGTTGGCCCCAACAGAACTGGACAGAAATGTATTTTCAATTACTGACTAACTACTTCAAACTGAGTTGAGCAGACAGACAGGATACATCAGACAGGATTTGGCACCAACAGGGGGATCAAGGCACATCTACATGTCTTGTCAGGATCCGCCAAGCCAAGCCATGCACACCATACGAAAACAATTAAATTGTGTAGGGCCCTCTGAAATAAAATCAGAGTGAGTCACGAGCGTGTAACTAATGAATATTCATGAACCTTCACTTTCTTTGCTAGTATTCAGGGCCAGCTCAATGCACAGGCAATACAGGCAGCTGCCTGGGGTGCCATGTTGGCTAGGAGCGCCAGGTCGTCCTCCCAAATAAACAAACAAATAAACCAAAAGAAATACACTTTGCACCCATTCTGTTCCTCACACAATGTTTAATCTGGCCTGCACTTTGACAGAGATGCTGTTACTGAGGTGGGGAATACAATGACTGGCTGCTTGCTGAAAGTGGGGGTTAAGTGCATGCATCACAGGCAACCCAAGAGATGTGCTGTCGCCTGTCGGGTCAAGCGCAGAGGCACGCACTACTGATGCGGTCAGGCAGAGAGCCAACATCAGCGCGATAGATATCAGATCAATGACAGACAGATTTTGTGTTTTCAATTACTTTGAAAAGGCACAACAAGCCTTCAGGTGCGCAGGGGAGAAAACAGAGGAAGGAGGAGGAGGAGGAAAAGAGAGTCCAATTAAGAGGTAGGCTATGTCATCAAAATGCCATTTTGTTGTGTTTCTGTGTTATTGTAGGAGGCTAGGGAGCTAACTAGCTAAGTAATAAACAAGCTAATGCTAGCTAGATAATGCGATGCTAAGAGCAAAATTTTTTGTTTTATTTTTCAATTAAAATGGTATATAAATCTGAAGAACCATTCAATAAACAGATCGAGTTGTAAACTTTTTTGTGATACATATTTTTTGTTTAAAAACTGATACCATGATATACCGGAAACCGTGATATTGAGTAGTATGATTATACCATGAAAATGTCATACTGTCACAGCCCTAATTTGAACATCACTCAAAACAAATGAATGTCAAAAAAAGGCTAATTTAATTTGTAAATGTTAGCTGCTTATGGTCAGATTCAGTTAAACTTTTTTGGAAATTGCAAAGTTACATTATTTACCATGGTTTTTTGGAGATGTCCATTCATCCAGTAACTTCATTGGTTTAGTGTTTTGTTTGAAACAAATATTTGTATGGGCCATTCAGGGGTCCGACAGAAACAGACAGCTTGCTGAACTGAATGTAGCAGCGTCCATTTTTGTCCGATTGCTCATTTTACTATCGGACAAGCCATAATGTATTTGGCTAAAACAAACAAAGGAATAAAAGATTACTTCGAGTAGTCTTTATACACTGTATCCAACCCTCAGGTCAGTTCAGTGATGTTAAATTGTTGGGAAGCTTCTGTTGCTTAATGGTCCATTTCCAGACAATGTAAGACTTGTAAACCAATGAGTTTATTTTAGTGGACAGCTGGGAAAGTTACCAGCACAGTGAACAGTCTTCTGGTTAGTTTCGTAACCTACTATAACCATTAGCTTTCTGGCATCTAGACATTTGCTGTCCCAAATACATAAAGTGCTCAAAAACAACACTTCCCTGGCTGACTCTGATGAGACTGAATTGGGCATTGGGGGAGCAAAAAGACCCATTCAAGAGAGGTGAGGTTTAATCCTCTCCAGCCGTACAAATAGATGGTTATGTAAAATGTAAGCTATATAATTGTTGTGCTGGATAAGGGTATCTGTTAAGCTAATAAATTGTCATTTAAATAGTTTAATAACAATGGCTCATTGCACTTAACCTCCCTGGGACTGGCTTTTTCAAAGAGCCTTCAGTCCTGAAAGGACTTTCAAGGTAACTACCTTAGATGAATTTGAAAAGGCCCAAGCTTAAGTAAATGAATGCAACATGCACTGCAGATAAGGTGAAACAAGGACAGGCTTCAAACATTAATACTGGCCTCTGTTTTTTTTAAACACACTGTACCTTTAATGCACAGCACCCACCTGTGCCTCAAACTCCTCTTATCTGGAGGAAGAGTAGGCAACTGGACACCAACTTACAGTATGTCAATTTGGATTAGTGGTGACCATAACACATAGAATGACCATGTTCACAAACTACAATCCTGATGTATTTTTCTGTTGAATTATTCTGGTGACATCAGGAAAGCTATTCTCAACACACTCAACAATACACTGAGTGACTGAAAACTCCTTATCAAGCCCAGCCTTTTTACTTCTCCATTTTGCTGTAATTTGTCTCTCTCAAGAGACCATAACAAAACATTGCCTGAGTGGGCAAGATACAAGAAACCCTGGGAATTTAAAACAGTCAACAGCACCCACATTTCACAGTCACAAGCAAGACTGCATTGTAAACCTTGCCACAGAACACACTCCAACTCCAACAGTTACCAATCTGAAACATGTATTGTACAAGCATAGGAAAATACTGTACAGACCTGAACTTTGGCAAATTAGGCTTCCAAGCCTAAAGGGTTTTTTTTGGTATAATTTTATTTAATCTCACCCTTTTTCCCCAGACTTGGAATGAAACTCAGCACACCTCACGCTTGGTCTGAACTCGTGCATGGAACGTTTTCACCCAAAAGCCATGCCCACAACAGCCGCAAACCACGCAAAACAAGGCTCCTGGGGCAAATTTAGGTAGAGGAGTACTTTAATTGCATAGGTTTGCTGGCCACGCCACCTAATATTCACCATCCACCAAAATGACTTTTTCCTTGATTATTTTATGATCCTCTCTATCCAAAAGTTACATTTGCAAGAACTTTTTACTTCTTGTGCATGTGTTGTCGGTAATGGTCTACTGAATTTGTGAACAAATAGTATGCATCTTGTACAGTTTTGTGGCCATGCCCCAAAGCTTAAACAATTGTGTTTTTCCATGTTGTTCCAATCGTACAAATCATAGCAGGTCACATGACCATCTTGCATAATGGCAAATGTGCATTGTTTCCATTTAAAGCTGATCTCCTGATCTGATGCTAGCATAACCTTCAAACTTGGCAGAGGTTCAAAATGTTACCACCTCGGGATACTTCACATCAAACTTGTTGTGTCACATGGCGTGGTGGCCATGATGCGTGCTGAGAATACACAATAATGTGGCAGACAGCTGTTTCTTCCAGAGCATTGCTCATATACACTCCAAACTTTCCAAACACATTTTTGATATGTTTTTGATTTGTTAAGTTAGCCTTGCTTTCTACAGTATTTTGACAATTTGTTTTGATGCATAGGGCTTGAAACTCTCTGAGGTTGCCTGCAGCCTCTAGTTGTTTACACTCAAAACTTTCTTCTCACAACATCTAGTGCCAGTGCTCACCAACGCTCTCTGTCCCATATCCCTTTGTGGTTTATAAGGCACCATTTGTGGTATAGACAGTCTTCCATTGTAACATTTCAGCACGGACCAAGCTTTCCAAAGCTGATGTGGGCTCTCTATCAGGGCTGAGCTACACCCCAAATGCAGGAATCCCCTCTGGAATGTACAGTACTTTCTCAGAATCTGCTGAGTGATGTCACATGATGTCACATGACAGGACTTTCTCCTCCCTGTCTGAAAGGCTGCATTGGTACACTCAGAGGAGACACTAAGGCTGAGTAAAACCAACCTGAGAGCAGTACAAGTACATTGTGCACAGTTCCCACAGGAATAGTGAGTTTTGTTTCCCTTAACCCCGAGGTCCGTGCTTAGTTCAGAGAAGCTTTGTGATTTTGGTGTCGTATGATATTTATCTCAATTTCATCAACTTAACACACAAGCTTTTTTATAACATTTTAGGCTGTTTGAAAAGTATTTTTACATAGATCTTGAGTGCCTATTGCAATTTGTAATGTTATAACAAAAGGAATATGCATAACCTCACAAGACGCGGAATTCATATATTTTCACGAGTATGCTGTCTCTCTTCCTCTGAATCCTCTTCAGTATCGGGACATGATGAGTTGTTGTCCTCGTCGCTTTCCATCAATGCTCCCAAACACTCCAGAGCAGAAAATCTTGCCATCTTGAATAAAATGTGCTTCAAATTGTCAGGACATTTTATGTGTTGTTTACACTGGCGATTTCACACATGGCCCCACCCCCTCCCCAAAACTAGAACCTAGTTACCATGTCAATAGAAGGGGGACGGTACTTCCAGGTAAAACAGAGAGTAAAAGGCAAGGTTTACTTTTGGTCTAATTAACCTAATTTAAAAAATCTCATATTATTTGCCAGTGCTCAAATCGGAAAGTCGCGATTCTAAGGTTTCTGTCAATGTTTTTGCCACGTGTGTATGATAAAATCTCACGACTTTAGAAATAGTAATATACTTTTATTGCTGCTCGGATTGGTGGCGATCCAGTCAACCTCAGGGGGTTAACAAGGATATCATAGTTCTAGCTGAGGGATCTGTACTTAGGGCAGTGATGTATCCCACAGTTTGGATTGAATCCTGGCTGTGCCAATGCCGAGCAGGGTTGGGGGTTGGGACAACGTATAATTGGGTTGCCCAGGGAGGAAGGGTTTGGCAGGGTATAATTGGGTTGCCCAGGGAGGGAGGGTTTGACAACATATACTTAGGTTACCCAGGGAGGGAGGGTTTGGTGTGGCGTGGTGTAACTGTATCGCCCAGGGAGGGAGGGTTTGGCATGTTATTCCCCCATCTCATCATATTCCCGTCTCTTACACCAGCCAAAATAGAACTACGTTTTCTAAGCTACTGTATTCTAAAATGTATAGTGTAAGCCCTGTCTTAAATATACTGACATGCCCCAAGTTGTTATTCTTTTTTCACTTTCTGCTCCCTGTTTTAAAGAATAGCCTGTTGCCACACAGCCAAACTGGAAACAGTATCATGTCCCCAAGTCACATCGGATTTACCAGCTCCTCACCCTGTCACAGTTAACAGACTGAAGAGGCGAGAAAGGAACAGCAATGCAACCATCACACACCTGGTTAATAGCAAATTATGTGGGTGGTTGGTACAGCCAAGAAACCTTGTGCCAACCAGCTTCCCTCAGTTCAGTAAATTATTAGCTTCTAAGAAGTGGCCTGAGGTTAAGTTGTTCCTCAATTTCATATAACTGCAGCTGTTTTCCTTAACTCTGAGCAGCCTAAAATATTTGTTCTGTATAAACTAGGGCTGACCCCATTTAGTCGACTGGTCGATTGTTTGGTCGATGGGCTGTTGGTCAACCAAGATTTGTTTTGGTCAAACAAACGCGCGCAAAAAGAAAAAAAGAAAATTATCCATGCAGACACCTAGATTCGCAGACACCTAGACTGATCACAGATGCCAGATAAATGACAGATTATTTGAGAGCAGTCTGTACGTCCAAGCAGCAGTTGTAGACCCCCGCTTCAAGCTACTTCCTTTTCTTGACGATGGAAAACGGGATGAAGCCTACATCTGCGTTTCCCAGCTGGCCGACCATTTGAACGCGGCGCAGCGGCCAGAGGAAGGACAAGCTGCGGGAGAGAGAAACACAACGTCGTCGGATGAAGACGGGGAACCTGTGCCAAAAAAAGGGAAAACAGACAAGCAGCGCGACATCGAGATGCTGCTGTATGGAGAAGATGAGGAGAAAGCGGACCAAGGTGCTGACAGCAAGGACGAAATGAATGATTACCTGCAAGACCGTAGCAAAGTGGATTCAGGACCGCTAGCTTGGTGGGGAAAACATGAAATCATTCGTTTGTTAGCCTATTTTTTTGGCAAAAGAGATTTTAAATCCCAATGAGACCAACCTGGTTAATTAAATAAAACATAGCCTACGTGTTAGAATGTGTTATGGTTGTGGTCAAATAAAAGCATCAGCTATTATGTGGCCATACCGCAACTTCACAAGCACAACGGCAGAATCTGCAAGCATGAACGTTTTTGTTTTCTTTCAGGTAATCTTGAACTCTGGCTCCATAAAGTGATTAGCCTATTGTTACTCATTTGTGTAATTCATTTAATAAAGTTATAAAACATGAGACAAACGCAGTGTGCATATTGTTGTATTTATTAACCCCCACAAGTCCGTGCTTAATTCAGAGCAGCTTTGTGATTTTGGTGTCGTCTGATATTTATCTCAATTTCATCAACTCAACACACACTTGAGTGTTTGATATTTTTATTTGAAGGACAATCACAGCTACATTTATATGCCATCAATAGTTTGGTCAGTATCATATGCAGCTTCTAAACAGATCTACAAACACACAAGTTATAAAAGACAAGGTTTACTTTTTGCCTAATTAACCTAATTTTAAAAATCTCATATTATTTGCCAGTGCTCAAATCGGAAAGTCGCGATTCAAAGGTTTCTGTCAATGTTTTTGTCAATGTTGTGTGTATGATAAAATCTCGCAAAGTTAGAAATAGAAATACTTTTATTGCTGCTCGGATCGGCGGCGATCCAGCTGACCCTAAAAGGTTCAAACAAATTGGGTGTGTCATATATTTAAAAAAAAGTTTCTACCAATCGATTAATCGGAAAAAACGGACAGCTGTGGTTGACCAACATTTGTTTTAGTCGGGGACAGCCCTAGTATAAACTCACAATTCCATGGAGGAACCAAAAAGGTAACACATGCTTAGATAGATTATTAAGTTATAAACAAAAATGCATACAGGCTGAACCAATTAGAGGCCTTAATCCTATCAGAAATGTGCAGTTATTTGGTCTCCCGTGTGGTCCAGTGGTTACAATGTTCGACACTGGCCACGAAGACCGGGGTTCAATTCCCCATCTCGCCAGAGTCGGCTCTGGCCAGGAGTGCCACCAGGGGCGGCAATTGGCTGTTCGCCCCAGGGAAGGGGGAGAGAAGCCGACACACACAGTTTGCTGCGCACAGGAGTGGTTCTGGGGTACCAGAATTACAGTCGACGGCACGACGAGTGTTGTGTCGGAGGAGGCAGCGCTATGCCCTTGTCACTGCTGGTCACAGGACTACGGCAGCGAACTATAAGGGTAGGGGGATTGAACTAAGCACATGGGTAATCGGCTACCAAATTGGGAGAAAACAGGGTAAAAACGGAATATAAAATTATTTTTAAAAATGTATTAATAAAAGTTGTGTCCACAGGCTAAAAAACTATTTTAATGAGACTGTACATTCTCAATTAATATTTTGCCAAAGGATGCAATGCACTACCATCTGCAGTGTTGAAATAAGGTATTGTAAATTTCCAACAGCTATAATAACGAGTGTGTGGATATCAGTTTACACCTGTGGATGTAAAGCTCTGACCTCATTGAACATGCACTAGTCATACCCCTTTTACATAGGCTCACTGTCATTTAAGAACATCAGAATCACATCACATTTTTATCCTATGTTATGTATCCAATTTGCTTTACTGTACTAGCAGTGTGGTAGCTACATTTATACACTGTTTGAAGTGAAAAATACAATTCTTTAATTACCCCAGATCACCTTAAGGTATGAACATAAGAATAAATAATGTATCTAGTACTGTATCTAGCCTGGACTTCAATAGCCTAAGTGTTTCTGCCTCTACTACCTGACCTGGCAAGCTGTCCAGGCATTGGCAACTCTCTTTGTAAAGAAAAACTTCCTAATGTCCATGCAGTATTTGATTTATACACTATCAAGATAATTTATGTAAATAAGGAAGAGCAGAGGTCCCAGCACCGATCCCTGCAGGACTCCACTGCCCATAGCACCGAGGTCAGATACGACCACACCTACTCTTACTCTTTGTATTTGCCCTTGCAGCCAATTATGAACCCACTCTGAAACAACTCCTGTAATTCCTACTGAATTCAGTTTAACAATAGCCCTGTCCGGACGGGAATAGTATTGCCCGACAATGTCGGTAATGTCTTTTTTTTATCATAGCGCCAGTTTGATTTAGTTATTTTAATGGCCAATCCGCATGGAATAAGAATTTCCCTTTATTACTCCCCAAAATTAGTGAGGGGCATGTCTGTTTGGCTGTTCCCGGATGTATTCGTCACACTCTATTCCCGCCTACCGGAAAAAAAATCACAAAACACAACGCACGCATAACGTTATAGTACAGCTAAAATAACTTGTTATATATATATATATATAAAATGTTATATTATATATGCTTGCAAGCTTGTACAGAGTGACTGCCACTCTTTTTTCCAGGGAGACTGGGGCTTTCATCACAGTGGTTTTCGGGTTGACATGCTGGTCACAAAGGTTTTGGAATGTTGTTTGTGGCATTCTGAAATTATGGTACCACTCATTATCATCAAAGTTTTGCAGGACATCACATTCCCAAACCATACTTCTCCGCTCCCTTGGTGCGCTTATTGTGGGACACCAACCGCTAACTGTAATATAGAATGCAGAGAAAGGTGGTCCTTAAAAAACAGGTAGGATCAAACAGGTAGCCCTACTACTCATGACAGATCTATTTAATTTTTTAATACAGTAACTAAAAAAGACTTGTGCATGCATAGGTCTATTCATTATATCAGCAATTGATATTAACTATTGACCACAAGCTAACTCTTGACATAACACAATTGATTTAGCTAAATAATAATAATGTAGCTAAATTACATCACATCAATCAAAACATACAGTGTACTCCAAAAGTATTTAAGACTGACACATTTCTAAACCTATCACCTAATATGGATGAAAATACTCAAATTACAGCTGACGGTCTTATCTCTAACCTCATAATTACTGTAGCCTAATTTATATCCCAAAGTACTGTACATAACCAAAATAACAAAAGATGAAGTTCATACGAGGCGAATATACAAGCTATGCATATGAGCATGCCTTACATATGAGATGTAGCATACTGTACAGTGAACTCCAAAAGTATTTGGTCAGTCAAATTTCATCTGATTTGTCTGATTTAGTTTTTTTATACATTTGAAATTATATAATATAGGTTGTTAAATTGGTGCATGCAAACTTTAATCGTTTAGAAGCACGTCAAAAAAAGTGCCACCGGTGTCCATACATTTTTGGAGTACACTGTAAGCTATTAACGTTAGCGATTAGCAGTTCAGAGCGAACTTACCCGAAACTGCCATAAATGTGGCCCATCTCAGCAGCATAATAAAAATGTACCGCCCAAAATCATTTTAATTCGCATCAAATACTGACATGTCGATCCAGACAGTAATAGAATTATCAGAGGACCTCGGAGTTCGCTGAAAAACAGTAGATTATTTCAGCCAGAATTATTATTTGCGTGCCCGGTCAAAATCACTGGCATGGTCGTTCCGGATGTGAATAAAATGACTGAATTACCCTGGTGAAAATTACATTACCTGACCTCCCCTGGGAAACTAATTCCGTCCGGACAGAGCTAATGAGCCTCTCATGTGGTATCTTGTCAAATGCTTTTTGAAAGTCCAAATATATTATATTATAAGCCTGTTTCAGGTCAAAACTATTTGTAGCCTCTTCAAAAAGCTCCAGGAAGTCTGGTAGGCATGACCTCCCATTGGGAAAAGCATGTTGGCTCTCCCTTAAAATACTATTATTTTTCAAGAATGATTCCAACTTGTCCCTAATAATAGATTCCAGTATTTTATATGAGATGCAAATTAAACTAACAGGCCTATAGTTCCCTGGGTCAGTATGGTCCCCCTTTTATATTGGAATTATACTACCCTGCTTCCAGTCATCTGGTACTTCTCCAGTGTTTATGGATTGCATAAAAAATTCTGTCAATGGCTTATATATAATAAATAGATTCTTTGAATACTTTGGGATATATGCCATCAGGGCCTGCTGCCTTATTTGTCTTAAGTTTTTCTAGTTTTTCTAGTACTTCCACTTATCACAAAGTCCTCCAAAACATTCTGTACTGGCTATACATTTAGGCATATTTATAACCTCTTCTCTCGTAAAACTCTCAAAAAGGTAACTATTTAGTGTGTTAGCAATATCCTTATTATTATAAACCAAAGTTCCTTACTTATTCCTAATGCAATTAACCTCATCATTAGCTTTCCTTTTTCTACTACAATATTTTAAAAACCGCTTAGGATTACTTTTTTGAATCTTGGGAAATTTTAATTTCAAACTGCCTTTTAGCTGCTCTTATTTCCTTCTTAGCCTTAGTCTGCATATTACAATAATCTACATTGTTTCTGTCTGAGTTTCCCTTTTTATATACTCTGGACAGATTTAGTCATCCATTGTGAAGATGTTTTTTCCATCATATTTTTCCTTACTTTTTGGATGAATTTACAATAACCCTTTTAAATTTAGTCAATTTTTCATTCACAGTTCTGCAATCTAGACGTTTTACCCAATCTATATTACCTACATTTTCTCTCATTTTATTAAATTCAGCTCGTCTGAAGTTAAAGAGGCTGTCTTAACTTGCCAAAAAATATCAAAAGTAACTGCACTATGATCACTTGTCCCTAGTGATTCTACTACCTCCAATTCTGCCAGGATTATTACACAAAACCAGATCCAGTACTGATTTACCTCTCGTAGGCAGACTGTACCAAAAAGCAGTCATTAACCACATCTAAAAACTCCTCTTCACATTTACCCTGACCTGACATTGCTTCCCAATTAATAAAAGGGTAATTGAAGTCGTCCATTATTAACATTTCTCCTTCCGCACAGGCGTGTTTCATATTACCATAGAGTGGGGTTACTCATTATGCGGCTCGCGAGCCTCGTGGCTTAAATTTGTGGCTCGCAGCCAATACATGCAATTCAAAAAAATACTCGCTATTCACATTAACACTGCGGCCATAGATCTCTGTTCAGAAGATACCGAATTAACAGAATCCGTCACTTGCTCCCATGCAGCAGTTTTTATTTTATTTGTTATCCCTACACTGAGTGAACCAAACAATATAGATTCTACCTCCGTGACAAGAACATCGATCTCACTTTCAGTGAAGTTTCTTTTTTTAGCTCTCTTCGTCATTATTCCAGTGAGATAACAGGCATGTTTTCATGCAGCCTTTAAAGGGATGTTTTCTTACATATATGGTTAATTGGGGGCGGTTCTGTATGCAAATACTTAGAATCGTGCATGAGCAAAGAGAGTAGAACAATTGGTATTTATCAACACGGAGTGTGCGTACGACCTGTGTGCGCATGTTTGATAAATCCGGATTTTTCTGTGCGTAGAGACATTCAAAATTGCGTTTGTATGATATAAATTAGAACTTTTTCTATGCAACATTTATGCATGAGGCCCCAGGATTGTATTGGCTGCATTATACTGTATATTGTATGCTGTGAGGTGACAATTAGTAGGCATATATGCTTGGTTGTGGTGGCTTTTGGTGTTTTGCTGTAAAATTGGCTCTCCTATTGACTTTGTCCTGCCAGTGTGGCTCTCCTGAAAAAAAATAGTGAGGATCACTGCCATAGAGCATAGTATTCATGTTGCTGTCTGAAGCAGGTGGCCTATAGCATACTGCTATAGTTAAGGCCCTTCTCATGATCTCCCAGTAATATAATCCAGATGTCCTCGCAAGGAATGAAGGAGTTAATAGCTGGAATTTCCTGCATATTAAGAGTGTCGTTTAGGTAGATTCCATTTTAATTTCCATGTTCTTAATTTAATTTAATATGATACTGAGACAGCATTATCTTTCTGTGATCTTTTGTTCTCTTATGGGGTGCCAAAAGTCTTAATCTAATCACTGAGTGAACTGATCAAAGGAAAACAATGCAGACTATTTAATGGGAAATTTGGATGAAATAGACCCTCTACTCAGGTAATCCAGTAAAGACAGACAATCACTATGTGTGGTTATCAATTGTGTGTGTGTGTGTGTGTGTGTGTGTGTGTGCATTTTAATATAGAGGATGCCCTATTTGACCCCAAATTACTATTGGTATAGGTCTAAAGCTTTATTCAGCAATTGTATTGCATCTGATTGTTGCCAGCTTCATGAGAATGCAATGTCTTGGCTTATTTAATTTAACATGCACTGACAAAGGGGGGATTTTTTGTTATTTGGACAACAAGGTTTGGAGAAGTAGGGTTAGAAGGCCTCTACCTATGTGTTAAATTATGCTAACCAGTTTGATACCAGTTTAATACATCAAGTCTTTGCCTAGGTTGTCTGTATGTATAGCTTTCTGTACAAAACAAAGTGTTACCATTTTGGGCTCTGATACATTTTTCTTTTCAAATTTGTTTCAGATTTCCCCCTGTTTTGGCAACCAATTATACCCTGTTTCTTTCAATTTGCCCTCCCCCACAAACCCGCCGCCCATCACTATCGAGCAAGCGAATTCCCTGAGGCCCATGCAATGATCCGCCTCCTCTGAGATGGAACTCACCCACCTACTTTCTAGAGACATCCGTCGCGCTTCTCGGAGAGCTCGTGCCGGCTCACCCTGCCCCTGGGGCAGACAGTCAATCTCCTTTTTTGTTGCCCAAAGCATCGGCCAGGTTCGTGACACACTACCAAGCTTTGATACAAAATGTTTGTGTGTTCTCCATTTAGGCTAGAGGAACTGCTGTGCACCATGGCTTTGTGTAAGGTTTTATTTCTTCATAGTTTTATTAATCACTCAAATGCCCAGCTTACTGTATTGAGTGAGCTGGGCATTTGCTATTCTTTTGTACATAGTAATGCAAACCAAGCAAAATCCAACCTTTTTAGGAGAGCTGCCATATATGGAAGGCTATAGCCTCACTTGTCAGGCTTACGGTGCTATGAGCCTGACATTGGGTGTGCTTGTTTTGCACACTAGTCATGCACCCTCCGGGAGGTATGACAATCACTTGATCTAAGCCCACGACATACATCAGCCGCTCTGACCAGACTGCAGACACGGCTGATGGTAAACATTGAGCACAAGGGCCGGCACAAAAAACATGGAGTAAGTAGGTGATTGTTGAGGCTCTTGTTCTTGGTGACTTGCAATTTGCATTTGATTACAGTGGTTAAATAGCCTCAGAGGCTATTGCAGTAGTTATTATATTATAGTTATGATACAGTGTGGAGTAGTCCCATGTTTTAATTATCCCATTTTCATGTGCAATTTTAAACTTCAATTAGTTTTGTCACCACATTTTGTCTCCTGCACGGTTATGTGCTACCAGATGAACTTCAATCAAGGTCTGACTTCTTGAATTTATTTAGAATTACAGTATCCACTAAATTACAATGCACCTGGGCACCCTAAATGATCAAATGCAACATCAGCCACAATGAAATCAGCAAAACCATTTACCAAAACCATTGGTAAAACTATTATGTGGAACCATTAGCAAAGCCATTGGTTAAGCGATTAGCAAAACCATTGGCTAAGCAAATGGCAAAACCATTAGTATAACCATTAGCAAGTAATAGTTTAGCAGATAGCTCAGCAAGTCACAAAACCAGTCGCATATGTACAACGCATGTAGGTGGTAAGTAACAAAGCCAATAGCATTGCACGATGCTAGTGCAGTAATTTTGGCATTAACCACCCCCCATAGAAAGGCTGTAACTGGAGTAACAACAGCTAGGTTTTATGTTCTCATTGGCTTGGTTAACTAGGATAGAAAGTTCTGGCAGGGTTGATCTGATTAAAGGCTCAACTGTCAGCAGTGACTGTTCCAAATTTGGCTCACATAAGGATTCTCATGTAACGTTAAATTGGGTTTTTACTATTATGTTAAAACACTCAAAATTCTAACACGAATGCCCCACTTTCAGTCCTTAACACCCTCTTTCCAATGGCCCCCGTTGAGAAACCCTACTGTCTGGGATGGAGACTCGGAAGGACATGACTTGTATATGACACTCACAGCAAGTAAACTAATCTTCATACTGTCAAATGTTCCAGCACTCAAAATCATTCAAACTCTTTACTAACACCCATTAGACAGGGCAGCAGGGCTTTGACCAGAGGCCAATGGATGTCAAATCAAATGCCTAAACGGATTTTGCATCATAGCTAAGCAATCAGTGGCATCCTTTCAGCAAAACCTATGGTATGGCAGAATACGTAGCCTATATTCAGGAAGTATGGAAGATTTATTCAGGAAAATAATATCGAAAACAACTGGTATTTAAGTATAGTTTCAGTTAAGGCTGGAACAATCTGAGTTTATGATTCGATTTAACACAGCAATGAACAGCATGAAACTCCATGAAACCCAATGCATATAATCCACATCCATAGTGAATAGTGACTTTTAATGTACACTTGTACTAACTTGTTTGCCTTTTAAATGATGCATATTGTTTTGGGATCATCATGTGGTACTTATTGTTCAGTTCAGCACATGATTCAAAAACAATAAATTCATGATTGGTAGGCTACATTACATGCTTCTAGCGTTAAATTATGAACACTACAAAAAGGCAACCCAGTCAAATTAGCAGACTTTATTAGAAAAAAAGGTATATTTATTGGAACTCATAGGAAGCCACTACAGATAGCAACACTGGGAATTATTAATGAGGTTTCATACTGCTGCTGACACTTGATTCACATGAGTGGAACTATTTAAAAATAAAAAGTTTGCATTTTACACACAGCAGTACACAATTGGACAGGGTATCACGCGGCAATAACGATTGAGATTGAGATGAGTTATTTACGGTTAAAAAAAAGATTTCAAAAAATGGGTCTCGAGCCATTGTATTCCAGCTACCATACCCTGTCACACCCAAACTACGCTATCTGCAATTGTTTGTTATAACGTAAACCTCACAATGCGAAGTGATCTGCACCCCAACAACGCCTAAAAACTACTGCAGTGGCTAATGAAAGCTCTCCTCTACCAGACCGCAAAATCACAGTCAATGCATCGACTTGCTCTATGGACGTAACATGGAAAGGGGTGTTTTACAGTTTCTGTTGTAATTTGGCTCCAGATTTGATCGTATCAACGTCGCCTATGGTCTCGAAGTGATCTTGTTCTCTAAACGCCCCACAATACTTTGCAATTAACCTAAAACTGCAAATGTGAAGCACAGCATATTTATGCCAATGTAATTTTGGCTACAACAGTATAGCAGCCTGGTCTAGTTCAGCTAAAACGATGGATCAACTCGCTAAAAATAAGGTATAGTTAACACCGCGCTTCACTGATACCTCTTCGAAATCAAAATAGGCGTACAGTTCTGCCTATCGACAGAAGTCGAACAGAGGTCTCTGCCAGTAGCCTACTGTAAATAACTTTTTTTGTAATAAATGGTCATTTTTTCCCCAACTTTTGGCAGTTCGAATAGTTTGAGTACTGTAGGTTACGATATGAACGTTCAACACCCGATACTGTCCTTATTGCAGACGATACTGTTATTCATTCCAAAATTGTACGTTTCCAGTTCCAATCCTCTTCATATGACAAACCACTACAAACTGTTCAGCTATTCATCAGTTTGTAAACGGTTCTTATTAGCCATTTACACTTACTCAAGCAACATCTTACAAGAGCGAAGTGAGAATCTCGTCAGTGTAATTAATTTCTTAGTTTTAATTATCAATTGAACAGTCTAAATCACGGCAACTGATCAGGCTCGATGTTATCAATTCTGGTTATGTAGCAAAGAGCCAGTGTAGGCTGCTTGGCTGGTTACATTTAGGCAGTTACTAACCTAACATGGTTCAACGACGCTAACTGTTCAAAATCAAAAAATCTTCGCTCTCACGTTGAACACATTTCCTCTGAATGATGACTGTCAAAAAGCGGCAAGCTAGCTAGCTAGCTTCTACAATAAATTCAGATAGCTTCGGCTAAAAAGTTAAGTGTATCATGGGGGTGTAGATATGTTAAATGGACGACACCTGGCATTATTAGATGTGTAAATACAGTTTATTTTAACCACTCACAAAACATCATGTTAAGACTATTAAAAGTAACAAAACTAAACCAACCTGTACAACGAGGTTCAGGCTCCGCGAGAGATCTACGGAGGCATTGGATTCCCATTTACTTCCACTGACATTTCCCTTTGCTTGTTTTTGATCATGTAGGGCAACCACAGACTTATCCCATGTGCGTCCAACAAGGAGCGTATAAAGGTCAATCGGTTAATTGTGAGGACGATGGTTGCATGCTTTTGCACATGCCAGTTTTATTTTCCGTCAGTAGTTCCCCTAAATGTGACGCCAAGCTATTCCACTACAATCCGAGTGGCTCTTAACTACTGAGTATACACACGTGACCCTCCCCCATGGTCTCCTTCACTCAACAAGTTGGATGAGGCCAGTTTGGCGTTCAGTGTCTCATTGGACGGGGTAGGGAGAAGGAGGGGTGACAGAGGGGAACCACTTCGTGCAAGCATGGCTACACACGCACACCATCTCACTGTCAGGTTTGGGTTTTGACAGCAGTAGAACACATGCCTCACATTGTCCTTATATGATAGCAAGGTTGAAAGAAAATTCAGAGCACAAGAAAATGCATTCAGTAGCTATATAAGATATTTGTGTGTGTGCAATATCATGCACTTTCCCCTTTTTTGGACCCTGTCTTCATGTTTGCTGTGCTATGTAAACTTCTAACCCTTTCTCCCAGTTAAAAGTGTAGCATGCAATTAAATTAATTAATTATTATAACCAGTGCTATGTTTATACAATGTAGCAACATTAATGTCTTGCAAAAGAAGGGAAGCATTTAATACCTCATGATTGGAGCCCTGTCAGTTTTTCAAGCTTTGAAATACTATACTCAGAACAGTAGAAAACAGTCAGTGCCACACCATACACTGTAGTAGCTTGGGTTTGAAAATATATGTCTTCTGGGAATATTCCCAGTCACATTTTAATCATAGATCGATTATGCATCATACAACATGCTAACATTTTGACATTGGAAACACAGTAGTTTAAACTGATAATGTGGAAATTGTATTGGTTTAATAGGCCAACACACATCCACTGCAGGTGTGTATTTCCTGCTGGTCAATACATGTATGAGTACACCCTCAGCCAGCTGCTAATTGATTGGCAGTGGCTAGAGCAAGATTTTGCTTAGCAAACATTTGTATTCACTTTTCTAGTCATCACTAAGGCTTTTTGATTTGTAGTGAAATTGTACAGAGCCTTAAATAAAGGGACTCCAATTTGCTAAGAGATTAAGGATTACAGAAAGAGGCCCAAATGTAAGCACTTCACTATTAATGGCCCACATATTACAATCCAGACACAGGGAGATGTTTTGTAATTAAGATCATAGTAAATACCTTGTGTGTCCTACTTGGACAGGGGCCTATTCATCCTGCACTGAGGAAAAGTAGAAAACTGCACAAATTATGTTGATCATTGTTCCTTTTTAAAAATGCTACACAGCAAAGACATCATATCCTGCATCAATCTACAATCCTGTTCCACAATACATACATATGCCAATTTTTGAGTTATACACTTGTGATCCATATATGCCACTAATATACTTTGCAATATACTTGCAATCTACTTCTTATTTGGTGCTTAAAATAAACATAGTAGTACATGTTTATTACCTTAATCTAACTAGCAATCTAACTCTTTTACTGCCAGTCTGAGTCCATTACAAATATTTTCTCACAAAAGTTAGTTAAGCAATTATTTTATAATATATTATATTACATATTATAACAAAAACAAATTGTTCATAACGCTGTGGAGTTAAATGGGAAAAAATCTAGTTTTTTGTTGTTCCGAAAAATTTGGCCCAGATTAACCCTGTTGGCCAAACAAGTACATGTAATTAATATGTGAATAGATTAAGGTACCTGTTGAAACACATGCTGACAAAAGGAGAAGAAATAAAACCAGTGAGATGTAACAATTTTGTGAACCTCCTCAGATCTTTATAGAACCCTGTTGGGTTGTGATATGTGTTGTGATACCAGGATTGAACAAGGCCATACGTATCCAGAACAACATGCAAAATGAAATGCATAAATGCATTCAAGTTGTTTAATAAGAGCAACAGTACTACAGAAAATTATGGACAATTAACACTCTTGGAGAAACATCACATTGATTATAACTTGTGCTGTAACTGGCAATGAAAGCAGCAGTGGCTTAAGGCCTCAGTATACTTAAAATGAAATCGAATTTGGCAAAATCAAATAGGATAGCTGCTAATCAAGTTAACCTGTAGCTAATTAGCAAGCTGGTTAACTTGATTAGCAGCTAGCCTATGTCACACAATTGGTGGTGAACTGAGGCCAACTAGGTAACGTCTAATGCTTTTGGTAGCAAGCTAATGTTATCTAGCTACAAAAGCAGTTGTCAACACAAAATATAGCTAGCTAGAGCTAACAACATAAGTAGAGGAACAGCTGGACGCGATGATAACAAGATGTAAACCGGAAACAAGCGGCCCAAATTGCATACATAAAAAATGCAGCCAATCACGTGACATTGTTGACCAATTGCAGCCAACAGTGTATTGGGAGGCGCTAAACGAGGCTGTGCAAAAAGTTCGCAAGTTCACCTAGCCAGCCTGCACACACTTTGGCGATTGAAGCCAAATGCAGCATTTCGTTTTGGTCTAAAATCTGCCATCTCGCCTGTGCGAACACACCAAATTCGATTTTGTTTGAAGTAAAGAGGCCTTTAATATCCCTACTCTTCACCTTAGAACAACACTATGCTTGGATGGCATACAAACCATTTTCCCAGGGGTTCAACTTATAGGTATCTAATTGGTTCAAATACTTGACATTTCAAGGAAACATCAAGTTACTTTCAAGCTCCAATTAGATATGCAAACAATGGGGTTTAGTGACACTGAATCTGTGTGATATATCACAGTTCACTGTTGAGCCTTATGAAAACTTGAAAACTGTGCTACCAAGAAATACTGCATGTAGTTACTACACACATTGGCCGTGGAAGGCCTGGAGCTAAGAGGATGCTAAAAAAGGTTCACGTTCAGTCTTTTTTACCACTTTAATTCTAATTGGATGGTTGAAAAATTTCCCAGTTTAACATAAATACTTTTTGAATTCCATTATATTTTTAAGGCAAATTACAGTCTACTCAGACTCCACTACCACTGAATTCCATTTATCTAGCCAATTGTCATCACCACTGCCGACTTGCTCAACACATCTTGTATATGTATCCCTGCCTTCTCATTTAATTAAAATAAATAAATAATAATAATTACTAACCTTTTCCTTCCCAGGTGGTATGCAGCTGCCTACAATTATGTCTATCGCTGTATTACTGCACTGATCTTGTGCGTAAACGATGATTGTTCCTACCATGTATTGATGCATATCTTGTGAGTCGCTCTGGATAAGAGTGTCTGCTAAATGCTTAAAATGTAAATGTAAAATGTACTCTCACTTCCTACCAGAGGTACAGGAACACTAGCTAACCCAGTTTTACACAACAGAACAACAGATTGTTTTTACAAACATAATCCAGTAGAGTGATTATTTATGTCTATATCTAATTTTTAAATAAATAAGTAGTACTTGCTGCAGTACTTTTCATTTGTGTACAGCAATATTATTGTCTTTTTAAATTCCCTCTGAAAGTCTCCCCCTTCCCCCCCAGCCACAGGAATTCCTGCTCGGTGGTGAGAAATGATTCATGATTATAGTGATGGAAAGAAGGCTGGAACAATAAAAAACAGGTGATATTACACTGACAAGGACAGGAAAGATGAAGGATAGTCTGTTTGAGCTGTCTGAAATAGGTTGGAGAGACATTTAATAGGGTCTGTTTCTAATTAGTCATGGGGCATATTATGTATAAAACCCTAAAGACTACCAAAAAAGGAAGATAAGGAACTGTGTCTAAATGATAGCATATGGTGATAAAGTGGCCTCTGAGTTTATTATGTAAGTGCTATAATTCACCCATCCACCATGTTTTCAGTTCAGCAATGTCAGGTTAGCTCCAAAGGGGGTATCATTGGTTTTGCTATGAAAGGAGTTGTTCGTAGTTTCAGGTATCCCTAAATTACCTCAGTAGGACCTTTTCTTCCATAGTTCCCAAGCTTTTGTCCCAAATTAACTTGAGATTCATTCACAAAAAAAAATATTCCAGAAATCTTAGACAGTTCTTTTTAATGCCTGTCTGCCTGTTTGTTTGTTTGGAATAACAGTCCTGTCAATTGAGCTGGTTCATTTGCAAATGCCATTAGGGTTAGGATGACTGATATGTTTTTTGGTGTAAACTGCTCCATATCAACACCCTCCAACCTCAAGATTGCAGGGTGTTGAAATGTCTCAACATAACTGAGCTCAAAACTAATGGTTTAGCACCTGAGGGTCTCTTATCAGTTGTGGAGAGTAACTGGGGTATTGAATGTGGGAGTGGTTTGGATTTGTCTTTACCAGGGTTCTATGTAAACCCTGCCAATGGGGTTTATGTGTGAGTAGCATCAGCCAGAACTACACAGTAGCTGTATTATTAGCTCTCATCTCTGAACACAGCTGTGCAATCCCAAATCACTGGCTTTGGTACTGCAAAAACATTAATTGCAACTTCCTCTTATCCTGGCTTAGTTACTGTGCTTTTTCTAATGGCAGGTTTGTTTCTGAACATTTTACCAATGGAATTTACAATCTTGTTTCATTCAAATCTGTAAACCCGTTGAGAGGTTTTGCTGGTGGGCACTGTATGGCCCCTTTCCTGCAGTGACTGAGAAAGATTGAGAGAGACCCAGAGAGGAATGGACTGTGGGTCTATACAGTAATGCACTGTTTATCCCCAATCAAGCCCCAAATTCTGTTTCAAAGAGCCAGTTTGAGACTGCTGGCCAGAAAATAATTAGCAATATTGATTAAAATAATGAACTTAATTCAAATAAATCCTGTTTCTTGATTCAAAAATAAGTTGTAATATAGCATAATACATCGTAATGTAATGTGTACTGTTTAATCTGAAGGATATTGCACAATTTATTTATTTTGTATTCTTTGCTTAATTTATAAAGTTTTCTGGAGTTTCCACTCTTTCTATGTTCAGTTCTGAAGCTGTTTTCCAAGTATGGAATGTAATTTAATATGTCTGTCATCCCAAAAAGGAGTAGCCCCGGGCACACTGGTGCAACCACACACAGTAATGGGTAAAGCACTTCTGCAACATCCACATTATAACAGGGCATTCCAAAAACATACAGTGGGTTCGGAAAGTATTCAGACCCCCTTAAATTTTTCACTCTTTGTCATATTGCAGCCATTTGCTAAAATCAATTAATTTCATTTTTTTCCTCGTTCATGTACACACAGCACACAATATTGTCAGAAAAACACAGACTTGTAGAAAGTTTTGCAGATTTATTACAAAATAAACACTGAAATATCACATGGCCATAAGTATTCAGACCCTTTGCTGTGACACTTGTATATTTAACTCAGGTGCTGTCCAATTCTTCTGATCATCCTTGAGATGGGCCTACACCTTCATTGGAGTCCAGCTGTGCTTAATTATATTGATTGGACTTGATTTGGAAAGGCACACACCTGTCTATGTAAGGTCCCACAGTTGACAGTGCATGTCAGAGTAAAAACCAAGCCATGAAGTCCTAGGAACTCTCCATAGACCTCCGAGATAAATTGTGTTGAGACATAGATCTGAGGAAGGGTATAAAAACATTGCTAAAGCATTGAAAGCACCCAGGAGAACAGTGGGCTCCATCATTGTGAAATGGAATAAGTTTGAAACCACCACAACTCTTCTTAGAGCTGGCCGTCTGGCCAAACTAAGTAACCGGGCAAGAAGGGACATGGTCAGGAGGTGACCAAGAACCCAATGGCCACTCTAAGAGAGCTTCAGAGTTCCTCTGCCGCGATGGGAGAACCTGGTAGAAGGACAAACATCTCTGCAGCACTCCCATCAATCAGACCTTTATGGTAGCACTTGGCATTCAGGCCAAAAATTTCAATTTGTGTCTCATCAGACCGGATAATCTTTTTCCTGATGCTCTTAGAGTCCTTTAAGTACCATTTGGCAAACTCCAGGTGGGCTGTCATATGCCTTTCACTCAGAAGTAGCTTCCGTCTAGCCACTACCATAAAGGTCTGATTGATGGGAGTGCTGCAGAGATGTTTGTCCTTCTACCAGGTTCTCCCATCGCTGCAGAGGAACTCTGAAGCTCTCTTAGAGTGGCCATTGGGTTCTTGGTCACCTCCTGACCATGTCCCTTCTTGCCCGGTTACTTAGTTTGGCCAGACGGCCAGCTCTAAGAAGAGTTGTGGTGGTTTCAAACTTATTCCATTTCACAATGATGGAGCCCACTGTTCTCCTGGGTGCTTTCAATGCTTTAGCAATGTTTTTATACCCTTCCCCAGATCTATGCCTCAACACAATTCTATCTCGGAGGTCTATGGAGAGTTCCTAGGACTTCATGGCTTGGTTTTTACTCTGACATGCACTGTCAACTGTGGGACCTTACATAGACAGGTGTGTGCCTTTCCAAATCAAGTCCAATCAATATAATTAAGCACAGCTGGACTCCAATGAAGGTGTAGGCCCATCTCAAGGATGATCAGAAGAATTGGACAGCACCTGAGTTAAATATACAAGTGTCACAGCAAAGGGTCTGAATACTTATGGCCATGTGATATTTCAGTGTTTATTTTGTAATAAATCTGCAAAAATTTCTACAAGTCTGTGTTTTTCTGACAATATTGTGTGCTGTGTGTGCATGAACGAGGAAAAAAATGAAATTAATTGATTTTAGCAAATGGCTGCAATATGACAAAGAGTGAAAAATTTAAGGGGGTCTGAATACTTTCCGAACCCACTGTATGCATGAAGCTACCCAACATACCCAGAGTGCACCTACCATGGGATTTACCATCAGAAATGCTCAATATAAAGTGACAAGTTAAATAGACCTTGTGTATAAATGTATTAATGTATGAACTGGTGAGCTAATTTCATATGATGAACAAATATCCTCCTTTATAGTGTCCCAAGCTAGATTTGCATTCTAAGCATGGAGTTCCCAGTCCCAAACCAAAGCTTTACCAAGAGGAACAGTAAAACTAGTCAGTACTTATACTATTTATATTAACCAACAGTTTGAACTGGAAGAACGGCCATTACCACTTGACTTTACACTATAAGAGGCCACTTCTTCTGAAATCATGTAGCATTTTCTCTCTTTTCTTCTCCCCATCTGTGTTTATTGCAGTTGAGAACTCTGAACCCTGTTGTTTCAGGTTGCGTGTTATGTTGAGGATCTGGGCTTGTAACCTATTGGTTACTAATTCAATTTCCAAGTGATTCGGTTTTACGTATCAGCAAGGTATTAACCTTAATTTCTTTGATCGATATCCAACTACACAAATGGGTAGTATGTAAAGTGTACACCATACAAGCCTTTCTGAAGAAAGTGTTACCAAGCAAATGAATAATATAACGTAATGCTTGCTGTTCTGCAGGGGCTCTTGGACGCATCAAAGAACAAAAACAGATGGCCATTGTGAGGGAGAAGACAGGAGCAGGGCACCATAATCCCATGATTAGGATAAGGCTGAGTAAACTCAGTTTCATAAATTGGCGTTGTTGTGTGTGCCCACTGGAACAAATGATGCCCTGGAAATATTTTATGATAGTAGTGAAAGGAGAGGACAGCCCCCATCTCTTTCCTTTTTCTGTTTTTTTTTTCTTCCATTGTCTTCTTAACTTCTTATGTGCTGCAGATATTTTGCCAGCAACATGGACACCTGCTTTGGCATGCAAGCCTGGGAGTCACAGGGCAGGTAAGGACCTGTGCGTCAAGGTAAGGAAGCTGATAAACATCTGGACTGAAAGGCCCCCCGCTTCCATTGCAACAAACCAGAGCTGACCTCCTCTTTTTAAAACTTGGATTTTTAAAGGTCTTTAAGATCCTCCAAATCAGACATCAAACGAGGAGGTTGAAACAGTCATATTTAGCGGGATTATCCATGAGCCGCCAACAAACTAACAAACCAAAACTGATCCTATAACCTATTACCCGCATTCCCTCTCCTGCAGTCATGCATGCATGCATACACCCCTTCCCTGTTTGTTTTCAATGCGTTGTACATGCACAGACACATAGATAAACGCATAACTTTGCAAAGTTAAAATTGACAGGGCTAATGAAATCAAAATGAGTGAGTGAAATACTCACTAGCTACACCCTCAGTTATCATCTTACTCGTATGGGTTGATTTGCTTTGTGGGGATTTAGCATAGTGCTTCTGAGGGCTGAGTTGACAGCCTTTGAACTGGAAATGATGCTGGCACTACAGATTTATGCAGAGATGTAGCATAATAAAAAAATAAAAAATTGAAATCTATTCAATTATAATAGAATTTAGATGTATCTTTTTTATTCCTTAAAATTATATTGGTCATAATTAGCTATAGCTGCGACACAAACCGTGTACCTCCATTCCATATGGTAGCATAGACGATTGTGTTCTGTAATGGATGCACTTTGTGGTGAACTTTGACCCATAAGCTTTAACCTTTTCTGACTCTATCTGAAAAAAAACTAGGGATGTTAACTATTGGGAAATGACTCCAAACTCCCAAGTAATTCACGCATGAAAGAAACAGAGAAGAAAAGACCAAACTTATCTTGGAAAAAACACAAGACATGAAACAGTTTAATTTATTTTGTCGCATTGCATTGAAAACCTGCGTGGATAAAGAATGGTTGTTATGTGAATCCTGAATCCAACAAAATAGACAACTTCATTAATACATAATTTATTACATGCTGTTTGTAATTATTGAAGTATATTTATGAAAATACTTAGAAATATAATTCATTTCAGGAGGAATTCATTCAACATTTTTTGAAGCCTATACAATGCGGTCCACTTCTGAGCATACACCTTGGATCGATGTAATCACTTATCAATGTCGCATCGGCTAATGCAGGTGTGTGTAGGTCCTATTCGTCCCACCGCTACATGCTGCTCATTACCTCGTCTTCTACCCTTGTTTCGTACCCTAGTAACCCTCTGAAAATTGCATGCGATCGACAAGGAGAAAGATACGAGAGCAAGAGATAAGGAAATGAGAAGAGACCTATGGGGCCCTGGGAATAGCAGATTACTGTAGGCCTACATTACATTTTTGAATGCGGGTTTATGGTGTTTTGACTGTTACTGTACATTTTGGTCCACTTTCCCAGCTGTAGTAGTCCACGTTGTCCTGTCGCAACAATCAGTGTCAGGACGGCTTTGTCTCGGGAGCTCGATTCTACGATTCTACAAGCGGAAATCGCCGTCGGTCCAACTCGGTGTGTCGGAGGACTTTCATCTGTTGCTGTAGCGTCATGAGCAGAGGTAAACCTGTCACGCGGCGCAATCACGTCGCTACATGTATGCGCGCTGACGTTCTGCTTTAGTGAAATTAGAAAATGACCTATGTCAATTTCACGTGCGATAACATTTTGATACTTTAGTTGCTGAAATTGGCGGGAGAAACGCACTTAGCTAGAGTTATAACCGGAGATGTCCAATCAGAAAGTAATAAATTACTATTTATGACGGGTTTCGCTGCAAAAAACTATGTTGTAGCCTATTCCCCCCAAGCAACCACCATTTTATAACTGTCAACAAACTATTTCAGATCAATTCATCTTAATTCGAGTTCGACTGAAGAAAACGAAGTGGGCTAATTTTGCATGACAGAATAGCTTAGTTGTGTTGCTAAGTAAGTAACGTTAGCTAGCTGAACAACAACAACGCAACTTAATAGCCTAATGTTCTCTAGCAAGTTGGCCTGTAGTTTGTAGCAATGTTTGGACAAAAGTATTTTTAAAAAGCCAGTATAAACTTAAATTATGTCACGTTTGCTGTATACATTCGCATTTATTGTATAATTAGATGCAGCTGTTAATGCTACGTGTTGAAATGGTAACGGTAGCTGAATTAACTTACACAAAGTATGATACTTTGTCCTATAGGTGAGTAACATTAAATCATTTATATCAATGCTTGTTTTGTTGGTCCTAGTGGTTGAACGGGAAGTGTATTGTTTTGTGCATTGTCATTTGTGGTCAAATTTCTGGTTTGTAGGCCTATTTTGTACACTAGGCTACTACTCCCTTCATTATCCTGCCATGCTGGGCAAGGTTGGTCATGACTTGAACTCATGCATTCGGGTAACAGACGTGAATATTTCGAGAGCACTGTAATATAAGAGTCGGTACTCTTTGACGGCTTTTAATACATTACAACGTTCAAAGTTTTCAATTGGAGGTCTCATTCTGTAACATATTCACTATCTACTTCTGATATCCTTTGTCATAGGCCTATTTGTCGAATTTGCGGCATGTCTTTATCGTTGTCAGGCCTGGTCGCGTCAATGTGCTTTTACTTTTCCAGTTGAAAATCGTGGACATAGGGCCCCGGGAGGTGTGTTAGCCCTGGGTCCCGGGAGGCTTAACGCGGCCCTGTGTGTGTGTGTGTGTGTGTGTGTGTGTGTGTGTGTGTGTGTGTGTGTGTGTGTGTGTGTGTGTGTGTGTGTGTGTGTGTGTGTGTGTGTGTGTGTGTGACAAAGTGTGCTCTACATCAGTATCATGCAGTGCGCAGGTATTCAGATTACTGCCCGTTCAGCACCACAAGCCTATCACAGCCTTTGATGTGCCACTGTTGGTGATTGTGTCATGGTGTTTGGTTACCATAGGTTGTGTGTCTTGCTTGAACAGTGTGATTGTTCTTTTATTGGGTGCATTGTTTTATGCCGAATGTCACTGTTGTATCGGTGCTGGTGGTGTCTCTGTGCAGGCTTGGGCCTGGTTTTATTAGGTTAGTTTATGTCATGTTTCTTCAAGTCATCCAAAAGCAGCCTAAAAGTACAGTAAAACCAAAACAAACATATAAAGTTTATAGTATCAGGCTGCATTCTGTCAGTCCCTCTGTTCCCTTCTCCCTTTCCCCAAAACTGCCTGAAGGGAGTACAACTGGAATTTTGAATGAGTCTCTTAATTCTTCTAGCATGTGATTAGTGGGAAATGTGACAAATTGGGGGCTACACTCAAAACCAGTGTCAGCTTGCCGGCTTTATACATGTGGGAGTGCTGGGCCACTTCACAGAGCCTATTGTGTCCCACATCTTCTCACATCTCTTAACCAACATCACCTGACATCATGTATAGCAACATATTTCAAAAATGTGCATTTAAGGCATTTAGCAGACGCTCTTATCCAGATAAACTTACAATAAGTCTAACATTTCATCACATCCCACATTTACTCATATCTCCTCACATCCTACATCTCCTAAATCCCAAATCTCCTCCCTTCTCCTTATATCCACCATCTCCTCACAATTCCTAACATCTATTCACATCTATTTTCACCTCACAGCCCCTTGTATCCAAATCTCACATATTCTGTATAAGCCTCACATCAAGGCTCTGTCCTGATTGGCCGCTGTCTCTTCAGTCCCTGTATTTCATTGTTTTATTTCTGCATTTGTTTTCATATCCTTTATCTCCATCTTGTGTTACGCATCTCCTCAGCTTCACTGACAAGGCATATCCTTCATCTGCAGGGACATTGAACAGCATGGAATTACTGGCTTTGAAAATCAGAGACAACTGGGTACAGATCCAGCCTGCTTAATTCACTGTTCGAGGCCAATCATGTTCTGGAGGCAAATCACCTATGTTTTATATTTTTAAAATGTGTAATATTTTCCTCTTAAGAGAATCAGTTTTAGTGGTCAGTAGGAAATCAGTAATGAAGAAAGTATTTGAATAAAAGGGGAAGGTAAATTGGGAGGTGTGACATGGGTTCCTTTGTGATGGAAGGAAATGGATTCAGGTGGCATGTTGCGTAAGTTTAAAGCCATTGGTGGTGTGGTGTGGCTTATGAATTTTGACAACCCAGAGTCAGAGTGGTTATTCTTCTAGCACTCAGAGGTAGGGCTGCAGGGTCTGATTGAATCAGTTCTGTTGAATTACCAGACCTATGTTGTGGAGATCTATTTGGCTTTTGAGAAATTGCACCAAACCAGCCTATTTGGCCAGGATAGATACAGTACTCAAAGGCAAACATAAAGAGAGAATGGTGGGATAGTGGGATGTGGGCATGAGGAACTGTCACTAATAATTACCATATGTGTGTGTTTGTGTGTGTGGGGGCTTTTTATTGGATGGAAGAAAGAGGATCCCCTGCCTAGGAACTTCTCCCTGTTTTCCCCAAAAGAAGAGTGAACTAATATATATTTTTCAAAACAGAAAGGTTTTATTGTTACAATTATCTGACAGACTTCCTCAATGCTTGTAGGAACACTGGGGTTCTGTATGGGTCATTTTAGTACAGAGTCAGTGAGGTTGCTTGCTGTAGCACTGGTAGATATATCATGCTTTTCTGCACACTGTTGTGAACAAAGGTGATTAGTGCTGGTAAAGACAGCATACTGATGGGACACCAGATGCAGCAGCATCTCTGGATGAGAGGCATCTGGTACTGGGGGGGTTGGTTGCAGGGGAAAGGATAAGCTGATATATGAAAGGGATTAATGGAGCGTTGCAACAGAGCAGCAGAAAGCGATCCAATAACAGCTGTGTGTCTGCATTTTGTAATACTTGGGCCTGGCTTGAACTGCCCCTCCTGCCCATGGCTCCAGGAGTGGACAGGCAGCACTCAGCGGGGATTGCAAAACTCCTGGAACAGCCTGAAAGCTTTCGAGGAAACCCAACTCTCCCTCAAGAAATTGAAGGGGCCATGCTATTGGATTTTGGAACCATTGCTATTCCTGCACTCTTTAAGCATTTCTTTTTAAATGTGCAACCAGCATAATAGAGACAGGTTTTATTTGAATACAGTACATAAATCAATTAAAGGAAATACCTTAAGCCCAAAAAACGTAAAAAATAAAAATAAATCCAGAGCTGCATAAATCAAGTTTATTACAGTTATTGATACAGCATGCAAGAAATTATAATTAAGAAATTAATCTTCTAAAACTGGAAACATTCATTTATAAAACTGGAAAGAATTTATATGTATTGTATGTTCTGACACATTTCAAATAAACAGATTTCTTAAATCTTGGATTCTGTATTGCAAAATGATTGTAACTATTCAATTTCTCCATAATGTACTGTATTTAATGTAATAGCACTTTTGTGTCCATTATTAGCAAATCTAGAGCATTCAAGTGTAATACTGAAGACAAACTAACATAATTAGGAAAATGTAATTGCAAACGAAAAAAAGAGAACAACCTAATGTTAAGGTCTAATGAAATTAGTACATCCGCATATTCCAGAATAGACCATTGTCATTACCAGAGGCAACGGGGTGAGTTTCCAAGCTCACTTATGTACCTGTCAGTAAGTATACTCACATTTAATGTCCCCATGGTCACAAGTCCAGTTAGTGAGTTTCTCTTCACTAAAAACAAAACCCACAGCAGGACTCGTGGTTTCATCAACTGGAGTTGAAAATAGCTTATCCTTGATGAGAAGACATAGGGGTCTGCTTAACATAATGTTTGTGGAAACACCACATCTTCTCAATCTTTGCTGCTACATGCCTTTGTTGGAGTTCTCAGTCACACAAATATCTGAATCAATGTTTTGTCATAGTTCTCTAGTTCCAAACATCCTGCCAGAATATTGTAAATGCAAAGATACCATAACTGAAATGAGTGAAATAAATTAACAATAACTGTGGAAAGCCATTCCATGGGTAACCACACAGTTTAAATGATGGCAAACACACTAGCTTACACTTACAAAATGAGTCTTACCTGGAAAGTGGACCTGAAGGGGTTTTCCCACTGCACTGTGTATAAGTGTTAGTATGCGGTGAGGTCTACATTTGAAACGTCCTGAGTGGTGTCCTTCAGAGGAGTCAGGGCAGCATGCTTATCTGTGGTCTATCCAGAGTGTGAGCTAAAGGGTTTCTTGATGGGAAATGGTCTTGTGAAACCGGTCCGCAAAAAGGTTGGGGACCACTGCTTCAGAGGAGTCAGGGCAGCACATCTGTGCTTCCTTTCTCCTTTTGGGAACTCCATCATTTTGGAAAGACCCAGAGCAACGCAGTTGTCTGGGGACCCCCCCATGTGGGGCTGTCCCTCACTGTAATGGTTGAGGCACAGCAGGTTCCCCTGTCTCACACACTTTCCCTCTTGCCTGGGTTCTTTGTGTTTTTCCAAGAGGAGGAAAAGTGGAATGGAAAGAAGGCATTAAACTTGCCTCCCCTCCTTTTCTGAAAGGATTTCCCTGACCACTCTGTCTCCCTCTCTTCCTCTCCCCCTTTCTGCTCTTGTGACCATTCAGTGTTCTTTATTGATTCTGATTTCTCCAGGCGTGCTGGCTGTCCAGCTCTCTGGCTTGAAGCACAAACACTGTGTGTGTGTGTGTAATGTGTTTATGCGGCCTGGCTTCCATTAAAAGGGTTCAGTACAGCAGGGTTTCACAGTCCTCAGTCCCTGGCATGCTGCCTACTCCCTGTGGTCTGCCTTTCACTAGAAGAGCAGTGTGCGTATGCATGTGTTTGTGTGTTCTTCTATAATATGCCCAGCTCTATATTGGAGGCTGCTTGGAATGTTTTTCTCCAAATTTGTTTTTGCTTTTGCCTATAATTCAAATCGTATGTACAAAAAAAGTATGATGTCCTTCAGGTCAAAAATATCCCTGAAAGTCAGCTTATATTTAGCAGGCCAGTCTTGTGTTGGTTCTTCCTTCAGTCCAACATGTTCTTACGGTTTTACAGTTTGGTCATATCACCTGTGTGGAAAAGTGGTCACTTGACATTTTATCTGAAGGTTCATGGTTTGAATCCCAAAGGAGGGGCTCTTCTATTGCACCCAGAGGCTAACCAGAATAGCTTCAGTACATATTCAGCTGTACAGTATTAAAGGGATACTGTGTAGAAATGTAAACTGTGCAAGTCGCCTTGGATCTGGGTGCCTGCGGAGAAAGCAATCTATAACCTGCTGCTCAGGAGGTGCCTCACAAGACGGTCTTGTGATGTTTTGCAGATACTGCTGCATCCTCTCTGTGGGCCTCGGCAGAATCACAAGCCCACGTTGTAAACCACTGATCTCATATATATATATATATATATATATATACATACTACATGTTACATATTGCATGTAATGTCAATGTAATGTACACTACTGGTCAAAAGTTTTCGAACACCCCCATTTTCCAGTTTTTACTGAAATTTAAGCAGTTCAAGTCCAGTGAATAACCTGAAATGGTACAAAGGTAAGCAGTAAACTGCCAGAGGTAAAAAAAGAAAGAAAAAGTTTTGGTTACCAAAAACTGAAAAATAATGTAAATTTCAGAGTTATAAAAAAATGCCCTTTTCAGGGAACAAGTAATGGGTTAACGTGGGTTAACAGTCACGCTGTGCAAGTCGCCGACTCTGGATCCAGCAAACAAGCTCCAGACCATCACACTTCCTCCTCCATGTTTGACAGTTGGTGTCACACACTGAGGAACCATCCTTTCTCCTACTCGACGGCCTACAAAAACCTTTCAAAATGTCAGATTTTGATTCATCGGTCCATAAGACCTTCTTCCAGTCTTCAGTAGCCCACTGGCGGTGCTTCATGGCCCAGGCAAGCCTCTTTTTCTTATTTTGCCATCTTAGCAATGGCTTTCTTACTGTCACTCGACCTGTCAAACCTGCAGCTCGAAAAATCTTCTCTTCACAGACTTCCTTCTCTTCACAGACTTCCTTCGACCAGTGTTAAGCTGTGCTTGAAGCTATGAGCCGCCTATCACGCAAGCTGTTGATTCTCAGAAACTTGTCTTCTGATTTTGTTGTGGCTTTGGGTCTGCCAGACCTCTTCCAGTCAGAGTTTCCTCCAGTTTCCAAGTGCCTTTTGATGGTGTAGGAAACTACTCACTACCAAAACATTTACATTATTTTTCAGTTTTTGGTAACTTAAACTTTTTTTTACACCTCTGCCAGTTTACCACTTACCTTTGTACCATTTCAGGTTATTCACTGGACTTGAACTGCTTAAATTTCTGTAAAAACTGGAAAATGGAGTTCTTGCCTTTGGTCTCATTTATGCATAGGTGTTTTAATGCAGATTTTATGAGGGCACATGGTGGGGGTTTAGTTAGGGAGGCCCTTTGTTCTTGTTTAAAGCCCCAGAAAAGGTAAAACATGTTTCCCATTTTTAAGCACCCTTCAAAACTAATGCATGTTTAAATGTTTTAAGTTATGTCATTTACACTAGTAACAACATCTAGTTAATAACAATTTAGCTAAATTTAAATGGCTGAACAAAGCAAAATGTATCCTTGAGAAAACAGGCCTTCTGTTCAGCCTAGTGTTTCTTTGCCCCATGGAGGCAGTCAAACACAATGACCTTCATTGATCCATGGTTTTGCCAGATGTAGATTTTCTTGGTTTTGAGTGAAAGCCTTGTTGTACAAAGAGAATAATAACTTCATTGTATGAATCAGAAATCAGGCCATAGATGAAGTGCGTTTTGCTGATTCACATGTTTCTGTTACACAGTATGAGTTTTTGGACTGGATATCCCACAGAATGTGCCATGAGGGGCTCTGGTTGTTAGTAGAAATCAGCAGATTGTCCCCAAGCGGCAGCGGGCCTTGTAAATATGTGACAAAAGGCTGTGAAATGGACAGCAGGTCATTTGAGCTGGCATATAAAGTGTATTTACAAGGAGGATGGATCCTGCTTTTTCAAGGTGTTGGCCATTTGAAGTATGGAAAATATGATTGGGGTGAGGCACAGGGTCAGCAGCACGTGAAATACCAATGTTCTGGTAAAAAAGGAGTGCATGGCCTTCGCCGGATGTTTCAAAACTCTCAGTATTCCGGTATCGGTTAATCTTGGGAAGAAGATCAAAGGTCACCTAGTGAAATGGAACTGGAAATAAACATTGTGAGCTCTTGTAAAGGCTCTGAAACTGAGCCTACTGCTGCTACCTATGCCACTGTTGCTCTATTCTTCCCCCCCAATGACAGAAACAGTAGGATTTCTACAACATAAAAATATTTTTTTTAGATTTAGATACCCTGAGGCTATTCCCCTCTGCAATATATCTGCGAAGATTATCGAAGTGTAGAACGCATTCCAATTTTTCTCCCGGGTGGGAATCCTGAAAGGGATTCTCACTGATCAAGGCACATCATTTATGTCACGGACACTGAGTGAGCTGTACAAATTATTGGGGATCAAGTCTATTCGAACCAGCATCTACCATCCACAAATTGACAGGCTGGTAGAGCGGTTCAACAACACGTTGAAATCCATGATTCGTAAATTCATTCACACTCATCTAAGAAATTGTAATAAATTAATTGACCCATCAGGGAGGTACCCCAAGCCTCCCCATTTTAATTATTGTATGGGCGCCAACCCAGTGGTATTTTGGACTTGTTAACTTGTGAAAGTCCTAGTTCCAGTAAAAATGAAATACAGTACCTCCTGGACCTGGGAGCAAAGCTGCAATCAGACTGATTGCACCAGGCCCAGGAATGACAGAGACGTCTGCATCTAAATTGCTTGTAAAGTGGCAAGGGCCCATTGAGGTCACATGGTGAGTGGGGGATGTTGACTATGAAGTAATTCATTCTGACAGGGGAGGAGCACGTCAAATATACCACCTAAAACTGTGGACGGTGGTAGACCCTGTCTCGTTTACTATGTCGAAAATTGACATCCATCTTACACCGGGGCAGCAGGCAGAGGTGGCACAGTTGGAGCAGTCTTTTTCTGATGTGTTTTTTCCCTTGCCAGGATGGACTGACATGGTGGAACACCATATACAAACCCTGCCAGGCACTGTAGTTCTGAGCCAGCTATATCGATTATCTGAACACAAGAAAAAGTTGTTTCAGGAATAATTGGGGAAAATGCTAGACATGAGAGTGATTGAGGAGTCACACAGTGACTGGTGCAGACCCATTGTTCTTGTTCCCAAGCCTAATGGGTCTGTTCGATTCTGCGTCGTCTATAGAAAGGTAAACGCAGTCTCAAAATGTGATGCTTATCCAATGCCCCAGGTTGACGAGCTGCTGGATTGGTTGGGCACTGCTCGCTTTTATTCGACATTGGATTTAACCAAGGGTTACTGGCAGATTCCCTTGTCTCCAGCATCTAAAATCAGATTTCTCTATTCCGTTTGGTTTATACCAATTTCTGACCTTACCGTTTGGTTTGCATGAGGCTCCAGCCACTTTCCAGCAGCTAATAGACATGATGACATCATCATCTACAGCAGTGCTTCTCAATTATTTTCTGTTACGCCCCCTAGGAAGAAGAAAACATTTTGCGCCCCCCACTCTCCGCCGCGACTATAAATAGTATCATTTGTCTATAAAATTGTTATAAGTACACCTCTGCATAACATTGTATCCTTATTAACATTAAAGAAATGCTATGGTGTGGGGTTTTTGCACTGAGCAATTTGGTACGCCACCTTATATGATGCTAACAGTGCTCGCTGGTTTTCTGAAGTAGCATTCACAAAGCGGGATGATTGTCGGCAATATTCGCACGTTTTCGCTTAAAAACTCAAGCGGCTTATCAGCGTGATTGGGGTGTAATGTCTTTAAGTGACGCCTTAATTTATTTGGCTTCATGCTGTCCGCTGCCAACATTTTCAGACACAGTAAACACACTGGTCTTTCCTCATCTCCCACCGTAGTCACAGTGAAGCCAAGCGCTACATACGCTTCGTCATATTTCCTCGTCTTAGCTTTCGGGTGACTTTTGTTTGTCTCATTATCTTTGTCTCTCTCCGCCTTTCTTTTCAACCCTGTTAAATATTTTTCCATGGTGTCTCTTGAGGGTTTGTTTACTGCACTTCATATCTGCAATTACACTTTATTCTAGTACGGCAAAAAAAAGCATGTTCCCCGGGGTCACACGCGCCCCCCACTATTTGAGAAACACTGATCTACAGTAACAATATGCAGCATTTGCTGGCCATCCTGCAGACACTGCGGCGGGCAGGGCTCACTGCAAAACCAGGTAAGTGTGCTATTGAATGAAGAGACATATAGTATTTGGGGTTCCTCTTGGGCAGGGGGCAAGTCAGACCATTGGTGGACAAAACCGCAGTCATCTCTGCTTGTCCCCAGCTAAATTCCAAAAAAAAAAAAAAGCAAGTGAGATTCTTTTTGGGGCTGGCAAATTACTATTGCAGGTTTATTCATTAATTCTCGGCCTTAGCCTGTCCCCTGAATGATCTCACTCAAAAGGGAGCCTCCGATTTGTTCCAGTGGATGGAGCAGTGCCAGGCAGCGTTTCTATGGATTAAAGCGACTCTGTGTGGCAGCTCATTGTTGATTGGCCCTAATTCTCTGCCATTTATCCTCAAGACTGATGCCTCAGATAGGGGATTGGGTGCAGTGCTGTCCCAGGAGGTAGAGGAGGATGAGCGACCGGTGCTCTACATCAGCTAACAGTGCTTAGCCATCATCTCTCACCCACCACTATTACCTCCTGGGCAAATCCTTTATCCTCTACTCTGATCATGCACCCCTCCAGTGGCTCCACCAGTTGAAGGACACCAATTCCCAGATCACCCATTGGTATCTGTCTTTACAGCCTTTTCGCTTTCGGGTCATCCACCAGCCGGGTTTTGCGAATGCTTGTGTGGATTTTCTTTCCCAGGAGGGGGGTATCTGCCCCGGCCACATTCTGGTGGTGGAAGGGTGTGGAAGGCATCAGTCTAGACAGGGGAATTGGGGTGATTAACAGCTATGCCTACTGGTAGGGCAGTTAGGGTACACAGCTGTGAAGCATTATCTAATTGTACCTGTGTGCTTAAAACTGCTCTGTTCTCTTAGTAGGTGGCTGGAAACAGGAGCAAAAAGCTGGCAGAAAGGGACGACTGCAACGAATGAGGCTGAAAAGTCCAAAATGTGTAATCTGTCAGTCATGTTTTGCCGAAAGGGCGATTTGATTTTAGTTTCTTATTTAAGTTTCTTATTTTTGTCCCGAACCCATGAGGGGGAGGGTCAAAGATCTTTATTTTATTTTATTTATTTACGTGCATATTATCTCTCTCTGTCTCTCCCTTTCTCTCTCTATCTCTCTGTAGGAGAGAATAATAAACTATGGTCCGCAGACTAATAACAAAAATCCCTGTGTCCTGCTGTTCTGTTGCAAGCCGGGTTGTCGCCCGGTGTGACACATGGTTTACATCATTTGAATGCTCATCAAACCATTTAGTGACCACTCATGCCCTGTGTATGGGGGCACTATCATCCTGGAAGAGACCACTCCCATCAGGACAGAAATGCTTCACCATTAGACAAAGGTGATCACTTAGAAGGCATTACCCTTGCCCTCTAAGGGGTTGAGTGGACCTAAACATGCTAGGAAAATGCACCCTACACCATAACAGGGAGGACTGATGAGCTCCAGACCACCTTAACAGCCAGACCACCTAAGAAAAGGGAGTTAGTCATGGTGGGTGACTCACCATGTAGGGGGACTCACCAGGTGTAGACAGTATAGTCTGTTTGCATGAAAAGGAGTCTCAGATGGCATGTTGCCTGCCTGGTGCCCAGGTTGGAGACCTCCTGGAAGACTGGCCAGAGTGAGGTTGGATCCAGTGGTGATGGTCCATGATGGAGCCAATGACATAGGTAAGACTAGGTTTCAGGTTCTGCTCCTGATCTTTGTTCTTAATTAAATAAATTTGTCCTGCAAAAAATGTATTTGTCCATGGTGGTCTTCTCTAATTCACCCCAAAATTAAGAAAAGATAAGATGAAAAAACATATGTACATAAAAAGACTGTTCAGAGTGTATAAAAAAGACAATTCAGCAAGCAACAAGATGGATTATTGTAATATATGTGCTAAGGAGATATTTGAGAGTGGGTTCATAATTGGCTGCAAAGTTCAATACAAAGAGTAACAGTAGGAGGGGTCGTATATGACCTAGGTGCTGTGGAACCACCTATGTTAGTAGAAAGTAGTTCAATTTGCAGAGGATTCAAAACTTGGGGTTTTAGCAAACAGTTTTAAATTGACTAAAGCAATCCCAGAGGATTTAAACAAAATCCAGAAATGGGCAGAAAAATGGCAGATAACTTTTGTTTGGTCTTTCATCCACTCACCACCTGGCATGGTGGCCACCCCTGCCACCTTGCTACAGAGAGATATTTCATCAAACCATAAAGTACTATCAGCAAGACATTATCTCCCTTTCTCACAAAATCACATGTATGTTATCCTGGCCTCCCTGCACCCTCCTCCCATGTAGCCCATGTACTGTGTCAACCCCTTTTCTGCTTATCATGTGCTCTGTAATGAAAGATAAAGGACTCCAAAAGCAAAAGGGATGAGCATTCCCCTCTGAGCAGGACAGTAGTGTAGGGCCTCACACAGCGGTATTAAGTTATTGAGTGGAGCTCTAGTGTAGTGCCTTACAGAGCAGTTATAATGCGGTAGAGCTGGGCTGTGATGCCATTGGGCCGCTTAATCTGATATCACCAACACTGAGACCCTCTGTTCTGTATGCCGTCCTGTCCCACACTGAGGGGATTCCTGCTCATACACACTACCACCCTTACACACACACTACTAAGTTTGAGCTGGGTACTGTGTACATATCCATTGACTATCACACAAATACACACATATGCTCCACATGCACAGAAACGCACGCAAACTGGAGCATGGTCAGACGCATGCACATGCATGCTCCAACGTACAGATAAATGGACATGTTTAAGGCTCTTTTACATCATTTGGCCCCTTTCCTACATGCACTTTAACCCGTAAATGTTTAGGTAATTCTATTCTATTAGATAAGACTATCCCAAAGAGATGCAAATATTTTTTGCATTATTCTTACTTTTATTTGAACTAAAGGCATGCAAATATATTTTATCTTCAAAAAACTTACCAATGCCTCATAGACATAACAATAAATGCCTCTCTACTGTCTGAGAGGGGCAACACTGATATAAAAAAGGTCCCACTCACCATTTACTCACTCAATCACTCAGCAATTGTCAGAAGAGGAACATGAGCAGAAGGCTCTCAGCCAGTGAAGCCCTCGCTTTACTCTTAGACAGTGATAATGACAGTGTAATAGAGGAGGAAGTGTCTGAAACTGAGGACAATGTTGAACATAATTCGGATTACAATGAATCATCCTCTGATGAAGAAAATGCACAGGTTGAAAGAGAGGAGATGCTCATATCAAAAAATGGAAAAATAGCATGGTCACAAACCCTCTGTGCAAGTCAGGGAAGACTGTCAGCTGAAAACATCATCAGAATGGCCCCAGGGCCTACCAGATTTGCAGTTACACGTGTTCATGACATAAAATCTGCCTTTGAACTTTTCATACCACAGTCAGTGGAGAGGATTATTCTGGACAACACAAACATGGAGGGCAGACGGGTTTACGGTGCCAACTGGAAGGAGCTGTATGGGACACACCTGCATGCTTATATGGGTGTGCTCATACTGGCTGGAGTGTACCGGTCCAGGGATGAATCGACAGCCAGCCTATGGGATGCGGAGACTGGGAGGGCGATATTTCGGGCCACCATGTCATTAAAGACCTTTCACATTTTCTCCAGGGTGATTCGATTTGACAACCGAGAAACAAGACCCGGGCGATGTGAACAAGATAAGCTGGCGGCTATCAGGGATGTGTGGGATAGGTGGGTGGAGCGCCTGCCACTTATCTACAACCCTGGGCCTCAAGTTACAGTTGATGAGCATCTTGTGCCATTCTAAGGCCACTGTCCCTTCAGACAGTACATGCCTAGCAAGCCAGGTAAATATGGCATCAAAATATGGGTGTCGTGTGATGCACAGTCGTCGTATGCTTGGAATCTCCAAGTGTACACAGGGAAACCACCTGGAGGAGCCCCAGAGAATAACCAAGGAATGCGAGTGGTGCTGGACATGACCCAAGGTCTTAGGGGTCACATTGCGACAATTTCCTTACTTCCTACAGCCTGGGGCAGGAGCTGCTGAAAAGTAAATTGACTATGGTTGGGACTGTGAGGAAAAACAAGCCAGAGCTTCCCAGTGCGCTGCTGAATATGCAAAACAGAGCTGTGAACTCATCCAAGTTTGCCTTCACAGACACCACCACAGTGTTTTTTTACTCACCAAAAAAGAGGAAAAATGTACTGTTGATGAGCACCCTTCACCATGATGCTCTGCCTACAACGCGTTTGTCGTATGGACTGCAATTGACCCTGACTGGAACAGAGGGAGACTTTACGGGAGGAGGATTTTCCTTCAAGAACTGGGACAAGCTCTTGTTACCCCCCACATAATCCGCAGAGAACGTCTACCCACAGCTCCAACTGCTGCAGCCATTGTTAGAAAGCTCCAGACTGAGGACTCTGCTCCATCTGTGCCTGCTCTACCTGTGCCTGCGCTACCTGGCCCTACTCCACCTGTGCCTGCTCTACCTGGCCCTACTCCACCTGTGCCTGAGGCTGGGAAGAAACATAAACGGTGCCAGAGCTGTCCTCCAAACATAGAGAGAAAGAGCAACATCACCTGCAGCAAATGCAGCAAGTATATTTGTAAGCAGCATACTTGTACATATTGCTATTCATGTGCAATTTGAATACAGCACCTTTCAGCACCTTGCATGGCAGTGGTGATGACAGTTGGGTTTGCCAGAGGAGGCGGAGCGGAGTAGGCTATAATGGTGTGTGGTGTAGGGTGTGATGAGTGTCTGGCTTGGGTGTAGGGTGTGATGAGTGTCTGAAGGTAAGGGGGAGCAGTTCCTCTAGCCGCTTGAAAAGCAAGCACCAGCGATTTGAATCTGATGCGTGCTGCAATGGGGAGCCAGTGCAGAGAGGAGAGTAGAGGGGTGACATGGTTTTTTTTAGATAAAAAAAAAAATGGCCACCCTACCTTTCAACCCTTTGATACATAAGCCCTCCACACCCCCTCTAATGCATAACATGGGTCAAAAATGACCCGTCATCAATAAAGACATACTATAAAAATAATTGTATAATAATTTTGTTAAAATAATGATTTTAGCAGTGATTTGGTCTACACAAGAATCCATTGATATTTGAAATATGTTTTTTTGTCACTTTTCAGCACATACACACATATCTGATAACTGTCAATTTTCAGATTGAAAGTCTTCCCATTGTCTCTGTAATATGCTTTGGGGGGTAAAATCTGGGACGACTGGGACCAGCCATGCCAGCCTTCTGGATGAAGAACATCAAAAGCACAAAGATCAAAAGGTTCCTTATCAAAAACAAGTTACCTGGATTGCTGAGTGATCAAATACATTTACTCCAAAGATACAGCAAATAAACACTCAAGTGTGCATAAACGTCCATAGGAAATGAATGCGGGTCATTTTTGACCAATGTTATGCATTAGAGGGGTAGTAATACAAAAAAAACATTTTTATTCAAAAAGTAAGAAAGGAGATATCAAAATAAAGATTTGTGATGATCAAAAACAAGTTAATTGAGGAATACCTGGATCGCTGAATGATGAAATTCATTTTTTGCAAAGATATAGAAAATAAACTCTCCACCGGGTCATTTTTGACCCATGTTATGCATCAAAGGGTTAATTGGGGAGCTACAGGGAGCTACTGATAAAAAAACCAAAAAACAGGAGCATAACAAACATTCATCATGGGAGGTGAAGTCCAGAGTTTTACATTTTGTGTGCGTTTTCCGCACTTTGAACTCCACTTCCCAGCAGCCCCTTTGCTTTATATTTGGTTGTTGCTGCTTTTTTGTTCTTTTGAACTTTTTACAAAGGGATTGGTGGGAGGTGGATTTCTGAGCAGGTCAAAAACACAAAAAAACGAATTCCAACCTCCCAAATACAGTTTATATTCTGTCCGTTGGTTGTCCTGCAGCAGTAGCCTGGACTTTTGATGCCTGGCATCCAGAGTCCTTGGTTCTTGATGAACTCATCTTCCTACGTGTAAAATAAATCTAAAAAAATTAAATGAAAATAAAATAAATATCTGTCTGTGTTGGTGTGGCCTATGATCCTAACCTGTAAAAGAAAGAAAAAGAGTTAACAGCTAATACAAACCATATTTTAGTTCGGCAGGTATCCCTTACCCTTACCACACCAAGATAGCAGATGAAGCTAGTGATAGAAAAACTGGAGTTGTGGCTGTCCCACCTGTGGTTAATGCAGTGGTCATGCTGTGGTTCATAGCATTGCACTTAATCCCTAAATTCACAGACAGAGACATATAGATTAAATTTGGGCAATAATAAAATTGAGTCAATGTTACGGGTGTAAACTGGTTTGGATACAAAAAGTTGAGCTCTCGAAGGGAAGGCAAAAAAAGCATATTAGGCGTTTAGATTCCGTTAAAAGGTAGACTAGGACCCAGGATGGTGTAACGGTAAAAGCATTCGACCGGAATGCAGTTTGCCCACTGTGGCCAGGGTTCAATCCCTGGCTGCGCCAACCTGGCTCTGGCCGGGAGCCTCTTTCAGGGCGGTGATTGGCTGTCCACCCCAGGGGGAGCAGGCAGGGAGAGCTGGCACGAGCTCGCCGAGAAGTGCGGAGGGCGTCCCTGTAAGACAGGTGGGCGAGTTCCATCTCGGAGAAGGCGGATCATTGCCGGCCTTGGGGTATTTGCTTGTCCCGTAGAGACGGGCGGCAGGCTCGTGGGGGAGGGTGAATTGAAGAAATAGAGGGTACAATTGGTCACCAAATTGGGAGAAAAAATGGGGGAGAAATCTGAAATCTGAAGAAAAAAATGAATAAAAAGGTAGACTGCATCTATTTAGGGTCAATTTCTTCCAGTGCAGACAAAAACAGGACGAAAGTGTAGATTTTTAAGTTTTATGGTTCAAGGGATTGTTTAACAAATGGAAGGAAAGTGAGCCAGCAAAGAAAGTGAGGAAAAGTCAGAGGTAGAAAGTAGGTAAAAGTCACTTGAGAGTGACCTCTCAAGATCAGACCACAGCCAGGGATTAGCTCATTATGGGTCTGTGAACAGGGAAAGCAGAGAAAGCAGAGAAAGCTACAACATCATATTAGAAGACAAACTGATCTTAACTTTGAACTTTGAAGTCTGTGCAGAAGCACAAGCTCTAGAAGAAGAGCAATGAGGCAAAGAGCAGGCCAAATCATCTAGGGTAGTAACCACCTGAGAAAGAGGAGTTTATTCTCCAGACTTAGACAAGTGAAAATAAAAGTTTCAGTTTCAATAAAATGAAACTAAGACAAGAAATGCAGGATTAAATATAAAACCTTTGTAAATCTGCCATCCAATTTCCCCTGTTCAGGCAAGAACCAGTTCCCCAAGAGGCGGATGAGAGCACGACCATTACCAGCACAGCCCCTGTTCAGGTCAAGACTTTCAGTGGGACTATCAGGGCAGGCTTATATTTAGGGCCTGTGGCAAACCAGGACATGTGCAACATTATTGTACTGCAGGAACACCGACCAGGAACTCTTTAGCCTGTTTGTGGATGACAAACAATGAACAATGAACTTCTTAATAAACAAAACTGCAACTGAGCATAGGTATGCATATTATGCATATTTTAGGCCCTAAGCATTCCCATTCTCATCGGTTTAAGTCAATTTGCATATGTACTCTCAATATTTCATAACTGAAGTGTCTAGTGAGCAGTACTTTAAGATGCATGTAAATGTTCTTTGTAAAGAAGATTTTTATGCAAGAAGACCAATTTAATATGACCAGAACAACTGATCACTGCAACAAAATAAATTTGGGTTGAAAAAATGTGAGGGAAATGTCTGCACTTGCACAATCCTGACGAAAACTAAATAAAACACAAGAACAAATCAAGGACCAATCACAATCAAATGTATTTAGCAATTTACATATCACAGTGGTGTTAAATCAACCATTGAATAAAAATAAAGCTAGGAGTAGCTGTATATTAACATATGGTTACAAAACAAATGCATTAATGATAATACTATGCACTTCATAGCAGCGAGCTGTATAGCAATAGTATTTGGTGATAAATTGAGGTATTGAGGATATTACATAGCTATATAGAATGAAACACTGGCAAATTCAAAGGTTTGTGTTTGGTTTGTGTTTTGTGCATTGGTTGCAACAAAAACCTGCATACACTCAGCCCTCCATGGAATATACACTCAGCCATACACTCGGATGGAATGAGTTTCACACCCCTGCTGTAGACTCTGTTTCAAGAGCCAGCGAGCTAAACCCTGCTCATCATCAACTAAAGAAATACCACAGCGTTACGTAATAGAGTTAATTAGTTATGGCAACACGTGTGTGCACCTCTTTCATCTCTTTCTGCAGGCAGCTGAAAAGCATCAAGTCAGGACTGAAGATGGGTTTGATGGAAGCACAGGGGACCCTAATGAAATATGAGAGGCCAGGAGACTGGAGCCAGAGTGGAAGTGGAGGAGCGAGAAGCATCTGTGTTTCAGCAGACCTACTGGGCGAAGGCACAGTCACGCCACAACTGGGGCTCCAGTCTGGGGTATAAGCGGAAGGGGGGGGGGAAATGTTGGTGGCGAGATGAAAGTTTGCCCAGCAGGGCTCAATGCCATTGCAAAAGCATTTGGAGCATTTGGGGCCAGGGCAGGAGAGAGGGAGAGTAAGGCAGAACATTCATTGGGAAAAGGCATCACTTTATCCAGAGCTGGTCTTAAGGAAAACATTCAAAAACATTAAAAAGATTAATGTCACTAGACAAAAACAATAAATGGTGGCTGATTTGATTGATAACCTGAACATTAATGTTATTTATTCTCATGCTTTTGTGTAGTTGCCAGTGGAGATAACAAAATAGGACCTCAAAACTCAGTATATGTGAAGCCATACAACAAAATGCAGATAGGGGTGTGTAATAGAGATAGGGAGAGAGAGAGCTAGGGGCAGAGCAAGGGAGAGGGAAAGATACAGAGAGAGACAGAGAAAGGTAGAGCTTAAGAACAGACAGAGTAACAGTGAAAAACACATCCTCTCTGTCCACATGGAGGTAGAGGACTGGGCTTATTTGAACTGCCGAGTCAGTTTAATCATTATTCTCCTCACCCATGCCAGAAACATCGAACAGCTCCCACACAACTCTTGCCAGTCACATCCTCAGTAACCTAGGCAAGAAAGGGGCAAGAAAGGGCCCACACAGAGAAAAGAAACACAAAAATATCCTCAATAGTGTGAAGGACAGACAGTGTATGTGACACACAGCCAGAATCTCTATGACAACAGAGTATGTATAAAGCCATGCACTCCTTTTTAGATTTCTGTAGGCAAGGAATCCTTCTCTATCATCTAGAGCAGTAGTTATCAATCCTGGTCCTAGAGAGAAGCAAGGTATGCTGGTTTCTGTTAGTACTCAGGACTTAATTGATCAATTAAAGTAATCGACTACATAATTAACCCATCTTGTCTGGTTTCTTGTGGATAAATTGGTTGCTGATTATAAGATGAAAACAAAAACCAGCATACCTTAGCGGCTCTCCAGGACCAGGATTGAGAACCACTGATCTAGAGTATTACTCTTGTTTGTGCACTGTTTACAAGTGTACCTTGGGTTTTATTATAACAGCTGAAGCCTGAGTTTATACCTGACAAACTATCCTCTGTTCAGATAGGAAGCTTTCAGAATCCCACAGATGTCATGGTGCTCTGACAGGACTATCAAATGTAATCTTCCATTTTAATTGGATAAGGAGGTTTAAGGGCCCAGTGGCAAACCTATTGAAATGGGTGAATTTTGCAAGCTTATTTTTGCATTCGCATTCACTGACTATAGCCTGAAATGGTCTCTCACGTATTGAGTATACAGCACACTTTTGAATGTGTCATCTGGAAACATAGCATGAAATCTTTGTTTCTAGCTAAACACATTTTCTGTGTCTACATTCATGTCTGCCGGGCTGTCTGGATGTTCTGCCCACACCGATCTTATGGTGCACCCTGTACTGAACCCCCTGGTTGGACCCCTTCTCCAGTGAAGCCTTGCATTGTTGTCTTGTTGGCTGGCTGTCATAAGGGATGTCTTAATCAGTACAGCAGGGCTTGTTTCCTCGAGCCTCAGCTGATGCAACCTGTCACAAAGAAACAAGTGACCTAAAATGATCCCAGAACCCAGATCAGGCTCCACGTGCCTGTACATTTCTCAAACACCCCCTATTCCATGCAATTCTTTCTTAATAAAATACTTCATGTATATTTTCACACATCTTGATCTTTGCCCAAGGCCGATTCTGTACTTGGTGCAGTATATTGGATACTCCAATGAAAATCAGAGGCCAAACCCTTGACAAAGACAAGAAAATGGGAAACAGCTAGAGACAGAGGTGAATCTCCAAGCCCAGGGAGAGAGAGAGAGAGATTCCCATGGCACAACCTGCAGGCTCTGGAGCTCACAAGCCGCTGTCAATCCGGGCCAGGAGCCTACGTGCCAGGCCTCTCTAGAAGCCTGGACCTCTGCCTGTGTCCCTCCCCTTATCGTGTACAATAAGAACGAGCACAGAGAATGGGGCAGTAGAAAGGGTAAGGAATTCCACCACAGCTTTCAGTACAAGTAGACCTTTGTTGGTCCAGTGTATTTGTTTATTGTAATTGATTTACCATGGTGGTAGAGGACAGCAGGGGGGATTACATGCTGTTTATTACATGGAAGAAGCTTCACTCCTCTGGGCTTAATTGGATCATGTAGGAAGTGGATGTGATAAAATAAAAAAATCTACTCTCATTAACAACCCCCCACCACCACCCCGCAGCACAAAGGACCACCCAGCAGTGGCAAACAGGCCGGTGAGGTTTGGCACAGAGTGTTCTGGGAAGGGAAATGGGTTTCAAAGTGAAACACTCATCCCAGGGGCTTCTGGGGAAGTACAAGAACAGATTAAAACAAGTGGTTTTGGAAAGTTACTCAAAGGTCTTTAATAATCTGTCACAATCTGTGCGTGATTGCTGTGAGAGGGCAAAGGTAATGCAATATCTTTGGTCTACAAGGAGGCTGTGTGTGAGAGCCTGTAAGACTTTCAATGAAGGTGCCTTGACCACTGTCCTTTTCACTTTTGTGAGCTGTGAGCCTTTATAATAAGTCTGAGTGCATCAAAATGGAGTAATGACATTGATATCCTCACACACAAAACGTGTGGGTTAGCTGTTTTTGAGGGATACTACTGGTGTTGTTCAATATTATTGGAGACTCAGTCCTCCATCATCCCCATCACCCCCTCAGTGGGTATGTTTGTTGCCCTACTGCAGGACACATGGATTATTGCTGTGAATATGACTTTCTTTCCCCTTAGTGAATATGAGAAAGGATGTGTTGTAAATCTTCTGGTAAATCTTGGTTCTTCATATTGAATCCAGAAGTAAATTGTATGTCAGTTAAGTAGAGTAACAGCCAGAGGAGTAAGAAATAGATTTGAGTCCAGAGGAGAGGTGAGTCATACAGAGAAAGATGATGTCTGATAAAGAGGAGATGAAGAGGCTGAAACAGAATAAAAATGGCAAGGGGAACATCTCGTCGCCTGGCAGTGTTTGTTAAAAAATAATTGCCTGAAAATCATTTTAAGAGCAATGCGGTTTGTTTTTAATTTAAAAAGTGGATCTAAGCAAGTGTTGCTTTACTTTGTTACACCACTGGGATGAATGAAAAGGGTTGTGCACCACTTGCTTAAATTTGCTATTCAAATCTAAGGGCGAATGGTAATGTGGCCAGAATGAATCTGAGCCATAGTAATAAATGTGATTGAAGGGTGTATACTGAGAGAGATGGGCCCATGCAGTGTGGTGAGTGTGAGGAAAGGGATGGACTGCATTGTGAGTCTTTAACAGCAGAAACACAGGCATAAAAGCATGATGGCAGATGGCTGAAAGGTTCTTTATCCAGGGCCAAGTTCCAGCTCAGCTTCCAAAGCTCTGAACATGTGTGAATAGAACATAATTATAATAATCAGAACACGCTCTGTTTCCCTAACTTTCAACACAAGGGTTATAATTACTCTCAGAAATGGTCTGGCACTTGTTGTGTATTAGGCATAATACCTTATGTGAATTTATGAATTGGGAGGCAGAGCTCAAGTGCAGCGTGGCTTTATTTTTATACTGACAGCCTCATGTTTCCAACATGGATCCAATCCATCCTATAATGGTATGGAAAGCAAATACAGGAATAAGGAGCAATCAAACAAATAGCAGGACTATATGGCGCCGAATCAAACAAAATATATCCACTCAGATTACAAAGAGAGGGACTATGTCTTCAACACAAACACTGTAGGAACCAAATAAGCCGAAAATGTTGGAATATGACTGATTTATTTATTACTTATGTATTGATTTGTTTTATGAATATCTTGTGAGGGTTTGTGCGCCCTCTGCAGGCTGGTGAGGCCATAATAGCTGGTTTGGAAACACTCTGTTTTGTTTGTTTACTATGATTTAGAACTGCTCCATGTATTTTCTGTATTTTATGTACCGTTAATCAATCTTTAAATCATCAAGTGGACATTCACTTCTTTGGGTACACGATGAGTAAGAAATCAAAGTTGGTTCACCATTGTGGCTAAGGAAAAAGGACAATTAGAACAAAGAAGCCACTACAGACACACTTGTGTCAAATGTCAGCTCCATTGTTCCTTTGGGGGGAAGATTTTTAATTGCCAAGTAACATTCTTTTTTTTTCTTTTTTTTAATGAACAATTATTTTATTTTGTTCTTTTCATTTTCTAAACTCCCTTCCCTGACCATGGAGACAATCCATACAATTTAACATTCTTGTGCTTGCAAGTTAGCTTTCTAACTTCATCTGCAGCCACATTCCAAGCTGTGATTGTGTTACAGGAAGTTCTGTGAAGTTGAGTAGTTTTCCCTAGGAGAATAATATCAAAAAAGTAACCGCTCTGTAATCGGTTCCATCCAGCCCTTCAGTATAGTTTTATTTGCAGCAGTTAATCCTGCAAGCAGAATTTTCCTGGATTTGAAAGGTAAATTCAATTTTGAGTCTTCCGCCAGCAGAAACACCTCAGGAGAAAACATTTGCCCCCAACATCTTATTTAATGTGGGCACAACATATCTCCAAAGCATATCAGTTGCAGGACACTCCCAAAATACATGTAGATAAGTCCCAATCTCCCCCAATGTACAAGTCCGGCAGACAGGATCCGCCAAGTTTCATTTGGAATCTCCTGAGTGAAGTTGCATATAAACGATGTGCCAATTTAAAATGAATCAATTGGTGAGCTAAATGTTTTGATGGCAAAAAAACATTTTGCCAAACAGTAACCCAATCAGACATAGCCCCCAATTTCTTCAACTCTCTGTCCCACACTGATATGATCGGGAGATTTTTTAAGTTATAATCCGACAATTTGCTGTGTACTAATGAGACAAAACCTCTGTTTGGGGCAGAATTATAAAATAAATTAACCAATGGAGTAGTTAAAGGAGCCTGGAATTGGACTCAACAAGCATGAAGGGCTGAACGGAGCCTCAGATACACAAAGAAAGAGGAGCTAGGTATACCGTATTGGTCACGCAATTCCTGAAAAGAGAGTAGACCAGCACCGCTGAAAATATGATTTAAAGTATGTATATTGCATGTCGATCATTGGGAGCACACAAAGGGGCGGGAGCCTGTATGAAGAGAGACATTTCACTGGATAGGGGATAATGTGTGAAGCGTGGCTGGAAGATTCAAACTTTTACAAACTCTGTCTCATATTTGCAGTGTTAGTAATAATATTGCCTATACGCAGAGAGACAAACTTCTGTTTAAGACCAGAAAATGGTAAATCTTGCAAACAATACGGTTTAAATTCAGAAAATTCACTTTCAGGATGCCAGGACACAGAGATATCAGGATGAAACCATACCTGCATAGCTCTTAGTTGAAAGGCCCAGTAATTGTACTGAAAATGTTGTAGGGCAAGACCCCCAGCAGATTTAAGGCACTGTAAACTAGCCAGCCGTATCCTAGAACACTTGGCATTCCAAATAAATTTGGAGCACAAAGTATTCAATTGGTTGATAAACTTGTAGAGTTTAATTTTAGTTAATATACTATCATAGTTTAGTTTTTTAATTCCCAATAGGCTCTTTGATATTATGACACCAAGGTATGTCAGTTCTTCTTTACAGGGTAAAGTAGTTGCCAGGTGTGTTATTGATGGATGCACAGATTCTACATTAAGCGGCAACAAGACTGATTTTGTTTTAATATCCAGAAAAGGAAACAAATAACTCAAAAAGCTGCAGAGCGTTAGGAAGAGAGTAATCGAGGTCTGACAGATACAACAACACATAATTCGCAAACAAATAAATGATGCTTCGTGCCCTTTACTACAATAGGGAAATTGAACTCACTTTGTCGGACTGCCTGTGCTAGAGGTTTGAGTGAGAGGGAAAAAAGAACAGGACTTAAGGGACAGCCCTGGGAAGACATCATCGCTCCTGTGGAAAGGCAGGCAGCTGGGGAGTTATACAGTGTATGTTTTATGTTGATAAAGGGAGAATCAAATCCAAATTGTCTGAACACTGCAAACATATAATGCCATTCCATCCTGTCCGAGGCGTTTTCTGTGTCCAATGTCAGGATGACAGAATGCGAGGGAAAAGTATCAGCCTGGTCTAGAACAAGTAGCAAACTACGTATATTATCTGAAGCATGTCTCAATTTGATAAATCTTGTCTGATCATGATGGATTACAGAATGAATGCAGGATTCAAATCGAAGGACCATACAATTGGCATATGCTTTAATGTCCGAATTCAACAAACTTAATGGTCAATAACTACCACAATCTAAAGGATCCTTGCCTTTTTTCAATTAAAGAAATATCAAGGCTGACTTTTGGTCCCTGTGAAATGATCTCTAAGGAATAATTAATTAACTACTACTAGTTTAAAAAGAAGGGGGCCAATCTGTAATAACAGTAATAACAGTTCTAATGTCAAACCGTACAATCCCGGGGCGCACCCTTTATTCATTAAACACAAAGCCTCCTCCAGTTCCCCTAAAGACAAGGTGTCATCTAAAAGTGGAACTAAAGTTTTATTCGTGGCAATTTGTCAACGCAAACATTTAAAAAAAATTGTGATTCAGTAGTAGGCTATTAATGTCCTTCTCCAACTGTGGCAACTGCCGCAATCTGGATTTATTCAAGTAAGATGCATATGATATGGTACTGCTGTGTATACACTTGGATGCCTCCCAAAGGGAGTGACGGGTTACCTCAGAGCAAGAGTTATGAACCAGAAATTCTTCCAGGCCTTTGGTTACATGACTAATGCATTTCTCATTCTGCAACAAAAAAGGGTTAAACCTCCAGCATGTGGCTCTCTTCACATCTGGAGTGAAATTAAAAGAGTAAGCTACAGGCACGTGATCATAAATATTTCGGTGGAAGTCACACATTTTTAAATAGTTTTGGAAACGACAATTGCATCAATTCTGTACGATTTGTGCCTACCTGAGTAAAGTTTTCAATTTTCAAATTTTCTATTCACCAAGGGTAACACATACAGAGGTCATTTGTGACATCCTTCAGTAACTGTGTGTTTTTGAGAGATTGAGTGACTGATTGATGAGAAGTGTCTAAAACCTGGTTAAATATGTGGTTGAAATCACAAGCTAAAACAATCGGGATGTTCCCCAATGCAGAGAGCAGAGTGTCTCACTCGGTCAAAGAAATGTGTGTCATAAACTTTAGGTGCATAGAGAGCAACACAAATCATAACTACGTTCCGATATATTATATTATATTGGACAGGACTACATGACAGAATCTCCCTTCTTTATCCATACTTTGACACAGAATTTCCAGATTAAGCTTCCTTTTGACTAAAATAGCATTACCCTTCTGCTTACTCCCAACAGCCGAGAATGCGATAACCTTGTAATTGTTTTGCAAACAATTAACATTCATAGCTAATAGGTGAGTCTCCTGCAAACAAGCAAAATCAACACCATTCCTAAAAAGGTAATCTAAGCACTGTAATGGCTTCCATTAATTAATAATTATATTATCCATAATCAATCATTGAAAAATTTACAAAAACACATACATTATAACGATATGGCACACAATGAACACGGTCTCCACCCCACAGCAAGGAAGATTCAAACAAGCACTTATCAAAAATCTGCAAAGAATATATGCCTCCAACACACCCATCCCTCCCCAAACACCCACAAAATCCCCAGTCCCCTCCGCCCTGCCACCCCGTAAGTGGTGCCAAAAAAAACAGTTTGGCGCACCCTCCCCAAAAGAGATCCGTGGCCTTGGTGGCTCCAGGCATTTAATTGACTGATTGGGTTTTTGTGTGAGAATGTGAATTGTTTGGTGTTGAGTGATTGTGATTGGGTGAGTGAATGATAGACGGGTGATTGCCTCACGAGTCCCACCTGAGCCAGGCAGAAAGTAAGCCTATTTAAGAGCAGGTGGGGTCATTGATGTGTGTATCTTGAGAGTTAGTTTTGTGTCTTTGTAATTGATGTGTGTATCATGAAGAGTTAGTCTGAATCTTGTCATTCCTTTGTGTCTTGAAGAGTTAGTCTTGTCATTGATGTGTGTGTTTTGACAGTTTGTCTTTGTCATTGATGTGTGTATATCAAGAGAGTTTGTCTTTGTCTTGAGGTGTGTGTATTGGGGGTTGTTAGTTGTGTCATGTATGGGTTTGGGAAGCGCTTGAAAAGTCACTGGATATGTGTGTGCCTGGGGAGGTTCTAGGGGAACTCCGGTCTGAGGAGGCGCGGTGTCTTGTTGAGATGTATGTCAGGACAGTGCGTAGAGTTCTACCCTGTGCTAGGCCCCGTCCTATTCTCTCTGTACACCAAGTCACTTGGCTCTGTTATTTCTGCTCATGGTTTTTCCTATCACTGTTATGCTGATGACACAACTCTTTCTCTCCTTCCCTCCATCTGACACCCAGGTCCCGGCACGGATCTCTGCATGCCTGGCTGACATCTCCGCATGGATGTCCACCCACCACCTGAAGCTGAACCTGGGGAAGACAGAGCTGCTCTTCCTCCCAGCGAAGGGCTCCCCGATGATTGATGCGTCAATCACCGTGGAAGGCTCCATAGTGTCTCCGTCCCAGTCGGCCAGGAGTCTTGGGGTAACCCTGGACACCCAGCTGTGCTTCTCGAGCCATATTGCAGCGATCGCTCGGACCTGCCGTTTCTCCCTCCACAACATCCGAGGATCCGACCGTTCCTCACCCAAGAGGCCACTCAACTCCTGGTCCAGGCCCTGGTGATCTCACGTCTGGACTACTGCAATTCCTTGCTGGCAAGCCTTCCGGCCTGTGCCATCAAACCTCTGCAACTAGTCCAGAACGCTGCTGCTCGCCTGGTGTTCAACCAGCCGAAGTTCACCCACGTCACCCCTCTACTCTCCTCTCTGCACTGGCTCCCCATCGCAGCACGCATCAGATTCAAGTCACTGGTGCTTGCTTTTCAAGCAGCCAGAGGTACTGCTCCCGATACCTCCAGTCACTCATCACTCCCTACACCCCACCCAGACTCCTCCGCTCTGCCTCCTCTGGCAAACTGACTGCCCCATCCCTCCGGGCGCCTGGCAGCCGCTCCTCGCGGTCTCGCCTCTTCTCTGTCCTGGTTCCTCGCTGGTGGAACGACCTCCCGCCATTGGTCAGGACTGCGGAATCACTTCCAATCTTACGCAAGAGACCCAAAACCCACCTCTTCAGACTCCACTACCACTGAACACTGTCCATCCAGTCTATCTGTTGTCACCACTATTTACCTGTTGTACACTATTTACAAACAAAAAAAACAAAAACAAAAAAAAACTAACTTTTTCCTTCCTGGTGTTACAGGTGTTACAGGTGTGGTATGCTGATGCCTGCAATGATGTCTATTGCTGTATTCCTGCACTGATCTCGTGCGCTAACTATGATTGTTCCTACCATGTATTAATGCACATCTTGTAAGTCGCTCTGGATAAGAGCGTGTGCTAAATGCTTAAAATGTAAATGTAAGTGTTGATGTGTAGGAAATGTGTATGTATGAAGGCGGTGTGGAAAGCCGCTGATTGTCTGTGTCCATTGTGTGTTCCCCGAAAGGGGAAAAGTTCTGTTTTCTTAGGTTGCGTGCATGTCTGGCAATGTCGGCATTCTTTTTGGTGAGATGTTCATTAAGATACACAACTGTCCCCTTCAGCTTTTTTCCCTGCCTCAATAGCTCAGTCTTGTGTTTGCGATTCACAAAACGAACTATGATGGCAGGCTTTGTTTTGCTATCCCTCCGAGGAAGGATGTGGCAGGCCGCGATACTGTTTCGTGTCATATTCATGTTTTTACTTTCAAGGAAGTTTATGACTTGCCATTCCAGTGATTGTTGTTCTGCTGTCGGGGCACCTCACCTTTTCTGCCCCGGGCTGCAGTTCTTGCGTAGGTTCAGTGTTTTGTGTCCAGCCCGCTTTTGATTAAGTCCTCCATTCTAGAGTACTGTTCCAGGTCATCAATTCTCCGCCCGAGGCTGTCGATTTTCTTATCCTTTTCTTTCATCAGGTTTTTCAGTTGTTTTACTCCATTCATGAGCTCCAGCAGCGTAGTTTGTTGCCTAGCCACTTTGCTCAGCTCCTACGACATGAAGTTGAGAGATTTGCAGATCTCTTCCATATCATCCTCAGTTGGAGGATTCACGGCTTTCTTTGGCCCCATTTTCTTTTCCAGTTGGAAAGTTGGCTCCACTCAAATGGATTGCATGTAAAGAAATGTAAACCTTGTAAGTCGCTCTGTATAAGAGTGTCTGCTAAAATGCATTAAATGTAAATGTAAATGTATATTTTTAAGTAAATTCAGTGAGCCAAATGGCTCAAGTTTCCTACTACATTTTACATTTACATTTGCTACTAGCTAGCAAACGTTAGCTAACTAGTTGCTAGCTAACTCTTTTAGCCACATTTTCCCTTTAGTTGAGAAACCTTGTTAGCTAATGCTAACTAGATATTAGCAGTTGACCTTGGGTGAGGATGGAGTGGCACACTAGCTCACAGGTTTTTAATAGACAATACGACTAGGCTTCAGGTGGAAAAATACAACAAAACTTCCAGCTAAAATAGAGATACCCTTAAACGGTTGTCAACAACATCGCCAGGCCGACAGAGTTCGCTTTCAGAGGGCATGATGAACAATTAATATAATTATGAAATAAGGCATGATAGATCAATCAATCAATCTTTATTTTTGTATAGCGCCATTTACAAACAGGTTGCTTCACAATTGGCATTTTCCAGAGGGAATCAAAAAAACAGAAAACCATTGGAACCAATGTGGGAGACTGGAAAATTATTCCCTGACCCCTTAAGAGGCGGTCGAGATGAACTCCTGGAAAATTGTGGGTTACAGAGAAAAACAAAACAAATAGTCCTTGAGGCTCATGAGGCTTAACAGACCACCGGAAGGGCATTCTAAGTGTAGGGGTGGGGTGGACCTCATCCCTCCAGATACCAGGGCAGGGCGGGGGATGGAACCTAGGGTCTGGGCCAGCGGCATCTGGCTAACACATGGCAGGGGTGGGGGGTTGACTCTGGGGCAGGTGAGCTCCGGGCAGAGAGACTAAAGAGATGTGTTTTTAACCTAGACTTGAAAATTGAGACCGTGTCCGACTCCTTCACAGAGACGGGTAGACTGTTCCACAGTAAAGGAGCTCTATAGGAGAAAGCTCTGCCACCTGCTGTATTTTTGATATTCTAGGGACTACCAAGTTTCCTGCATCTTGTGAGCGAAGCGAACGTGGGGGATTGTACGGATGAAGTAGATCCGTCAAGTAAGAGGGTGCAAGTCCATGCAACACCTTATAAGTTAAGAGGAGTACCTTATAGTCTACACGATAGTTTATAGGAAGCCAGTGAAGTGACGCTAACACAGGACTAATGTGCTCATATTTAAGAACATAAGAATACATAATGATGAGAACAGGCCGTTCGGCCCATCTTGGCTCATCATGTCCTAATCTAAAGAACATCTAGTACTACATCTAGCCTGGCCTTGAATAGCCCGAGCGTTTCTGCCTCTACTACCTGACCTGGCAAGCTGTTCCAGGCATTGACAACTCTCTGTGTAAAGAAAAACTTCCTAATATCTGTGCGGAATTTGCCTTTAACTAATTTCCACCTGTGGCCTCTTGTTCTGCTGACCCCATTTATCTTAAAAAATCTTTGGTATTTTACTTTGTTAATCCCTTTTAGGAATTTAAAAACCTCAATCAAATCCCCCCTAAGTCTGCATTTGCTAAGTTTAAATAGATTGAGTGCCTTAAGTTTCTTTGTTCTTGTCAGGATCCTTGCAGCAGCATTCTGTACGAGTTGTAAATTATACATGCAATGATTATTAAGCCACCTAGTTGACTGCCAATTAACATAGCTAATACCTTTTATATTTTAATATAAATCTTTAATATAAAACTTTAATAAGCTTAAATTGTATTATCTTCTAAAGCTCTTTCATGCCCTCCACTGCCCTTTACCACCCCCTACCTCTTCAGCTTTACAGCCCACCAGCAGCCACTGATTGAGCTGCTTTATGAATATGGACCCTGGACTCATTTGTGCAGAGAGGTCAGGGCATGAAAGAAATAACCAAGATGGGTGCTGTCCACATACTAGCATACTGTATTCACAACCCTCCTGACTGCCATCCCATTGATTCGCCCTCTTTCCATTCCAGTGGGAAGACTCTACGCAAGCAATCCCACAGCCTGTGAGATGGGCTGATAATGAGTCCTAGAGGTCAGAGGCATAGAAGAAAGCATTTTTTGTGTTTGTGCCTAGCATGAGACGTAAAAGCCAGTTTCATTTTTACCACAGTAATATTTCAGTGGAATGTTTAACTTGTCTGTCAAACTGAAAGATATCCATTTACTTTTCTTTTCCAGTTCATACCTTAAGAATATGTGTTAGGGTTAGGGTTAACATATTATAGGCGATACTGTAGTGTGAAGATATTAGTTAAATTCCTAATGTTGTAGGAGGACTAGGGGAAGAGTTGTGGATGCATGGTACATTCCCAGTTTGGCTCAGCCCTGTTGCTTTGATCATTGCACTTGCAACCAATCAACTCTTCATTGGAACCAATTAACCAACCAACCTACAATCAATTAAATCCCCAAAACTATGTTTTAAGTGATAAGTTAAAGGCTTTGGAAACCCCACACCCCTGTTATTATAAAACACTGGTGCAGTTAGTCAGTACAACCGGCAGGTAACGTTATGCACGATAAAGCCCTACAGAGTTAGTTAGTGGCTAGCTAACTATTTGGGTGATTAGCCTTGATCAATTCAAAACATGTTCAAGAGCAGCATAACCGGGTCAGCTAACACCGTTGTTAATATTTTTCTTTCAATGATGACATTTTGTCCTGGTCAGCATTATATGTGTGGTTTTACAAACTGCTAAAAAGTATTAGCTCAGCTAATTCCAGCTCGTCTGTTCGTCCTATTCAGGTCAGCCATGGTAGTTGCCCGTTGCCTAGCAACAATTGCTCTTGACAGTGTTGTGGCTTTGTTTTTTGATAGAACGTTGAATGTGGGTGTCAAAGTTTGCTAGCATTGTCAAAATCCTTTAGTTGCTCATCGTCAATGGGCATATGCATCCGGTAAATTATGATTTTAATAAAAAGGAAAACACCTACAAAGTTGAGTCACCCTAGGATGATTGACATCCGTTCCAACATTTGTATGCAGCATATTTTTTTGTCAGTGTTGTTGATATTCAGGTAGTTTTCACAAAATAATTGTCTTACAAGGTTTTGCTCATTTTACCCAGGGTTTGGTTCAAGAAAACGGCTAAATGGATTGGTGTGAGAGTCGAGGAACATATTGTACAGGGCTATCCGAGTAGATATGCCAAATTGAATTATGCCATTTAGCAGACGTTTTTATCTAAAGCAACTTACAGTAGTGAATGCATACATTTTTCAGTATAATGGGAGCCATTCATGGCCAAAGCCCTTTCAGCCAAATAGGCAATGAAACAGCTAAGATAATGATAGTGGTTTTGAATGGGAGCCATTCTAATTTACTGGACTGGATACATGTTTGGCAGTACCACACATGGTTGTGAAGTACCTGTGTGGGAAAAGGAGGGTGGTGCGGAGTGAGTTTGTGAGGAAATTGGTCTTTGTTTATAAATCTGATCTTTGGACTGTTTGAAAGTGTTTTTGACCTTTTGACCCTGGCTTGTGTACCCTGGACTGTGTTCCAAGTCGATTTTGATTATTTGTTTTTGAACCAAACTATATAGAGAGGGATAAAGACCAGTACATTTGGACAGCACACTGGAGATTTTTTTCTCTCCATGTTTCCATTTCCCATTCAGCCTTTTCTGTTAACAAAATTATTTATTTGTGTTCATATTTTATTGCACAACCGTTGACACTTGGATGCCTTTTCCCTGGTCCTGCTACGATGTGTAACCTGTTTGGTTACACATTGTGAATCAAACCCATGGCCCTTCCAAAAAAATGGCACAACTTTCAACAAGAGATTCTATTCTATAAGACCCATGTCCTTTAGTACAGGGAATGAGACTCTTGGCTTGTTACAGGGTGTATAATCACTTCTGGGTTCTGCTACACTGCTATATTCTTCTATATTTCCTATATAAGACTTTGTGTGGGAGTGGACTTGCAAAGTGAGGGAGAGGGAGAGAGGGAGGGAGCAAGAACAATAGACTTCAAGGAGAAAAATAAATACTTTAACAGTATCAGTAGCGCTAATCCTAGATGAAGGCGCATGAAGGCATGTCCATGTTTATTCCAATAGTTCCGTGACAGGGCAGGGCAGATGACAGGGCACCTTGCACCTTGAGGGTTTGTTCATTATGGTCAATCAGATCATCAGCTTTTTCCCCCTTTAATACCTATGCCATAGCAGAATGGTAATTTTGTCATGTCTAGTGAAGAGCAAGCACCATGACTTGTGAAGAGCACATTATGAGACTTGCTTTCACTACCATAAAATGAGTATGTAATTGGACGGTGTCATGTGGCAATGCTAAACTAAATGAAAAGGCACTGCTTCCCCATACCTCCAGTCACTTATCACTCCCTACACCCCAGCCAGACCCCTCCGCTCCGCCTCCTCTGGCAAACTGTCTGCCCCATCCCTCCGGGTGCCTGGCAGCCACTCCTCGCGGTCTTGCCTCTTCTCTGTCCTGACCCCTCGCTGGTAGAACAACCTCCCGCAATCGGTCAGGACCGCGGAATCACTTGCGATCTTCCGCAAGAGACTCAAGACCCACCTTTTCAGACTCCACTACCACTGAACTCTGTCCATCTAGCTAATTGTCATCACCACTGCCTACTTGTTCAACACTTTATACCCCTCCTTACTCCATTTCTTAAAAAAATATATATATGTACTAATCTTTTCCTTCCCAGTGTTACAGGTATGGTACGCAGATGCCTGAAATGATGTCTATCGCTGTATTACTGCACTGATCTCTTGCGCGAACTATGATTGTTCCTACCATGTATTTATACACATCTTGTAAGTCGCTCTGGATAAGAGCGTCTGCTAAATGCTTAAAATGTAAAATGTAAAATGATTACAAGTGCAAAGCTCAAATACTTTGAACTGCTTAGTTGAATATGGGTTGTATTTCAAATATTTGTATGTGGAATGATTTGTCAGAGTGAGGTGAAATACAGAACATCCACAAAGCAGTCTTGTGTAATGGGGGATTTATCGCATATTCTGCCCTATCTGTCCATATGTGTCTATTAATACTGTTACCTAACTAGCACATAAGGCCCTGTGCTTGAGTTAAGAAGTGGTCTGGGTTGATAAAAACACAAATGAATTATCACGCACAAACCTTGCACATCACCTAATATTTTTATTGACACACCACCCATTGCAGTGCAATTGCACCCAACCCATGCTGATGCAAACGCCTTTATCTGACTTGGAAACTACCAAACTGGATGGTGGCAAGAAATATTCAGTTTGCAACGGTTGAAACTATCATTCATATTACCGTCCGGGTGCATTTTCTCTACCTTCCTCCCCAAACTATAACCCTTGAACATCCAGTCTTTCTCGCTTGTGGTCTGGCCTGTGTCTCTGCTCTGGAGGATGGGATGTGAAGTCCTTCACATGGCCTGACTGGCACTTTGCCTGGCTGAATGAATAAGCTCTTGGTTGGCATCCTACTGATTCAATACAGACCAATCAAGGCATCCACTGTGGCACTGATTCATAGCTAATATATACAATTCTAGATTTAGTGTGCTTTCTTTGTTCCCCTGCCTTTTTAATCTCCTGATTAATGTGAGGGCTGTTACCCAGTTCTATTATCCCAGGCAAGAGAGAAATTCCTATTACAAATCTTGGATGAAAGGCAGCTCTTAGAGACACAATAACACACAAAACATTACAGTGTTAAAATGTGCTTACAAAGCTTGATTGCATTAATTACGAATGTCATTCCCAGCATTAGGAGAGTGTGCAGCTCCTTATTTGATTTGAGAATCTTGTGAAATTTGCAGACCTTTAACTGAACAAGGAGACTGTGTCCATGGCAACTGCTAGTGTTCTTCTTCTTTCAGCACTGGAAGTCATGGTTACTCTGGTCTTAGCCACTTACCAGACTTCAAAGACAAAGATTTGAGGATACTTTGGCTGGGCGGCTGGCTGGCTGGCTGGCTGGCCTCTGAGCACTGAGCTTCCTTGAGGCGAAATGTTGCAGAAATCCTGCTGCCTCGTTCTCCTCAATAGTATAGATACAGTTGACAAATCCAGGTACTTTGGCGAAATGTCGTGACCATGCCGAGGGGGAAATAATTGGCAGTTTCCCATAGAAGCCAATTGACTAGTTTTTTAAATTTTTTACAGTAGTTATTGACAGTATCTAACCATGTTGTCAATGGCATTGGAACTCTGGTGTAATGATCACATCAGACAAATTACGCTTTCTGGCTATGGACACTAGCGGTGGGGTTTTGCGAAGGACACTTATGTTGAAAATAACCTATATCTACAATGGTATGGATCTTGGTGGTGGTTCTTTAATGTTATGGGTTTTGGCATCTACTGGTCCTAGGGCTCTTGTTAATGTCTATGGAATCATGAACTCCAGCATGTACTAAGACATGTTGGCCAAAACCCTGGTTCCCTCTGCCAGGATGCTGAAGCTTGGGATTATTGTCTTGCTGAAAGATCATTTTGTGGCCAAGCATACCCCCAAATCAATAAACGGTTATTGTTATGGCGAACAGGAACGAACCCAAACGCAGACACAGACAAGGTTAGAATGGAGAGTGATGATTTAATAATATTAATGACAGAGGTAGTGGAAAACGATGAGCTGGACAACAGAAGGGATGCACAGGAGGAGTGGACGAGATGACTGGGCAGACAGGATGAGGGAACTGGAGGGCAAGCTAAGCGTGCAGGCAGGCGGGGCTGGCAGGACGGACAGAGCTGGCAGACAGACGAGGAATGAACCTGAACACGAAGGGAGACAACAGGAACAAGGGTAAACATAAATTTAAGTTGACACACAAAGAACAGAAGCTAAACAACAATCTGACAATGAATGACTGGAAAACCAGGGTAGATATACTGCAGGGCTGATGATCTTGATGGGAGGCTGGTGTGCCGGAACGGACAACGGAATTGGCAACAGGTGAGCATGATGAGGAGTAATGAGGGATGATAATTGAATAATGTAAAATAATAAAACAATTAACACAAACAATCAAGAGAAACAAGACAAAGGAAAAACGAGACAGGAACAAAGGGAATGTGACAGTTAACTGACCAGAAAATTACTGTCCTTGCCATAGTCATTTCAGTCTCCAGACTTGAACCCAATTGAAAGTATGTGGTTTGATTTGAAGAAGGCAGTCCACAAGAGCAGACCATCTAAAGGATCTTAAATAATGCTGTATGGAGGAATGATCAGATATCCCCACTAATCAAAGCCCTGATTGAAGACTTTGATTAGCTTATAACATTATAGGAGATGACATGTTAATGCAAATTTATTTTTGTTGGATTTTATTTCAAATAACAAACATTATAGGAGATGACATGTTATAATTTATTTTTGTTGATTTTATTTCAAATAACAATTTTGGGGAGAAAATATTACTTATTAAAAAAAAAAATTCTCAGAGCAATTGTATTAGGGTAAAAAAGTAACATTCTCAATTGTTTTGAGCATACAATATAGCTCATTACCTGTATTGTTTATTTTATACAGCCTTTTTCGAAGCTGGACAATTTTGGAGTTGTCTGTGTATCCTGTATATATAAACTACAGAGTGACAGATAAAATATGTTTCTTTACACCTGTATTTTGAGGTTGTTCAGTACACCATTTTAAAAGTTTAGTAAAGTGTATTTACAGAATATAGCAATCAGAGTACAGGAGACCAATTTAGTTTAAATAATTTAATCCTTTTTTTATATTCTCACCAGGCAGCCCTCCCTGCACCCCAGCCACAGTGCACTGTGTTAACCCATGCTCTCCCACATTTATTTTACATATTATACTTGAATATTTTATTCATACACATATAAGAACATAACATAAGAACATAAGAATACATAATGCCGTTCGGCCCATCTAGGCTCATCATGTCCTAATCTAAAGAGTATCTAGTACTACATCTAGCCTGGACTTGAATAGCCCAGGTGTTTCTGCCTCTACTACCCGACCTGGCAAGCTGTTCCAGGCATTGACAACTCTCTGTGTAAAGAAAACCTTCCTAATATCTGTGCGGAATTTGCCTCTTGTGGCCTCTTGTTCTGCTGACCCCACTTATCTTGAAAAATCTTTGGTATTTCACTTTTTAATCCCTTTTAGGAATTTAAAAACCTCAATCAAATCCCCCCTAAGTCTCCATTTGCTAAGCTTAAATAGATTGAGTGCCTTAAGTCTATCATCATAACTTTTACCTTTCATACCAGGTATCAGTTTAGTTGCCCTTCTTTGGACTTTAGTCACATGTTTATTGCATTTGAATGTTGTTTCTTATACTGAAAATGTGTTTTTGTACCTGGAATAATTTTCCTTTTATACATGAGTCTTTATTATAGCACAGAACAGTGTAGGATTTCTCCTACCACCAAGGATCTTTAGAACATCTTTCCTGAGAATGGTGAAGCTCTCCTACATACTGTACATTTGTCTAGCATGCCTGTTTGCTGCTTCAGACATGTCAGACTGCATAATGTTTCTGTCAGCTGGGAAGCTGAGAGAACCACATTATCCCAAAATGAAAACTAGCAGTAGAAAGACAGAGGATTTATGTGATACTATAATGAATATGCAAGAGAGAGAGCTACAGTGTGACGATCAGGATTAGGACCCAGACGCAGATCAGGATAAGGCAAAAGAGTAGTTTATTAGGAAGCAGGAGTCAAAACCAGGAATCAGATGTTGCGAAGGTACAGAATCAATGAGCAGAGAGTAGTCACAAAAAGGCAGTACAAAAAGTCAAAAACAGGAAGGCAGAAAGGCAAACAGACAGAATTGCTAGGCAGGCTCGGAGTCGTAAACAGAAGGGATGTCTCGGAAAAATCAATAAACACTGGCTGAATAAGAGTAGGCACAGGGAATAAGGATCAACGTTCTGACGGGGAAGGAACATAAACGCGGAACAGATATACAAAACGGAAAGGGTAAAACAATAGGAATCAGGTGTGACTGGGAGGAGAGAGAGGTAGGAACACAGGTATAAACAATGGGAATCGTTAAACCAATAACGAGGGACAACGCAAGACATGGACTGGGAAACATACAAACATATAGACAATAAACGACCTGGGAGATCAGGCAGACACGTGCATAGCTAGAAGGGGAGGAACGCAAAGAGAGAAGCTGCGTGCGAATGAAAGGGAAAGTGAAAAGCTAACAGGGATACGATAATGAGAGAGAATGACAGCGATAGTCAGAAGCGTGAGATAATTAGTGATTAGTAATCCCTAACGTTAGTAGATTAGTAGGTCAGTACTATATACATCTAACTGATATATACAGCATGTCCAGCATGACAATGACCCAAAGCATACGGCTAAGGCAACAAAGGAGTGGCTCAAGAAGAAGCACATTAAAGTCATGGAGTGGCCTAGTCAGTCTCCGGACCTTAATCCTATAGAGAATCTGTGGAGGGAGCTGAAGCTTCGAGTTGCCAAGCGACAACCTACAAACCCTAAGGATTTGGAGAGGATCTGCATAGATCCCTCCTGGGATCTATGCAAACTTGGTGACCAACTACAAGAAATGTCTGACCGCTGTGCTTGCCAACAAGGGTTTCTCCACCAAGTACTGAGTCATGTTTTGCTAAGGGGTGAAATACTTATTTTCCTCAATAAAACACAAATAAATGTTTAAAATTCATATAATGTGATTTTCTGGGATTTTTTTATATATTCTGTCTCTCACTGTTAAGATGAACCTACCATGAAAATTATAGACCGTTCCTTTCTTTGTAAGGGGGCAAACTCACAAAATCAGCAGGGGGTGAAATACTTATTTTCCCCACTGTAAGTATTCACGTCGTTTGCTGTGACACTCAAAATTGAGCTCAGGTGCATCCTGTTTCCACTGATCATCCTTGAGATGTGTCTAGAAATTCATTGGAGTCCAGCTGTGGTAAATTCAGTTGATTGGACATGATTTGGAAAGGCACACACCTGTCTATATAAGGTCCCACGATTGACAGTGCATGTCAGAGTAAAAACCAAGCCATGAAGTCCTTGGCAGCGATGGGAGAACCTGGTAGAAGGACAAACATCTCTGCAGCACTCCATCAATCAGACCTTTATGGTAGCACTTGGCATTCAGGCCAAAAAGTTCAATTTGTGTCTCATCAGACCGGATAATCTTTTTCCGGATGCTCTTAGAGTCCTTTAAGTACCATTTGGCAAACTCCAGGTGGGCTGTCATATGCCTTTCACTCAGAAGTAGCTTCCGTCTAGCCACTACCATAAAGGTCTGATTGATGGAGTGCTGCAGAGATGTTTGTCCTTCTACCAGGTTCTCCCATCGCTGCAGAGGAACTCTGAAGCTCTCTTAGAGTGGCCATTGGGTTCTTGGTCACCTCCCTGACCATGGTCCTTCTTTCCCGGTTACTGAGTTTGGCCAGATGGCCAGCTCTAAGAAGAGTTGTGGTGGTTCCAAACTTCTTCCATTTCACAATGATGGAGCCCACTGTTCTCCTGGGTGCTTTCAATGCTTTAGCAATGTTTTTATACCCTTCCCCAGATCTATGCCTCAACACAATTCTATCTCGGAGGTCTATGGAGAGTTCCTCGGACTTCATGGCTTGGTTTTTACTCTGACATGCACTGTCAACTGTGGGACCTTACATAGACAGGTGTGTGCCTTTCCAAATCATGTCCAATCAATTGAATTTACCACAGGTGGACTCCAATGAAGTTCTAGAAACATCTCAAGGATGATCAGTGGAAACAGGATGCACCTGAGCTCAATTTTGAGTGTCATAGCAAACGGCGTGAATACTTATGTACATGTGATATTTTCGTTTTTTATTTTTAATACATTTGCAAAAATTTCTAAAAACCTTTTTTCACTTTGTCATTATGGGGTATTGTGTGTAGAATTCTCAGAAAAAAATGAATTTAATCCATTTTGTAATAAAGCTGTAACATAACAAAATGTGGAAAAAGTGAAGCGATGTGAATACTTTCCGGCTGCACTGTAGATATATACAGGTATGGTATGCAGCTGCCAACAATGATGTCTATCGCTGTATTACTTCACTGATCTCTTGTGCGAACTATGATTGTTCTTACCATGTATTAATACACATCTAGTAAATCGCTCTGGATAAGACCATCTTCTATATGCTTAAAAGAATGTACTGTATATGCACCCTGCTCTTTCTTTGTTTTGTTAGTTGAATATTCTGCGAATTAAGGTGTTGTAGTGATATGTCACATTTATATGTAATCTAAAGCACAACACAAAACATCTGGATATTTGCAACCTTAAATATATAATTTAGAATGGCGTGAAGACCACAGTCGATCGTTAGTTGTTTGCAGAATCTCCAAGTTTAATGTACTGTCAGTACAATAGACTTTAAAACCTTTGAAAGAAAGGAAGTACGCCTGTCATGAAAGCAGCTTGTGTGCGAGCAACTCACCTTTATAGCATTAAAATAATAGAGTACATTCACGTGGAACAAAGGAATCAGCAGACGACTCTTGAAAATAATGTTAATGTATTAAGGGAAATGAAGATTGGTCTTTTTCTGTCTTTTCACAGAATTAAAAAAATCGCTGCTTTTATCTTTCTCCCTAATCTGGAATCTGGAAATGTAAAACAATGATGTACCAGCTCTGGATAAAACTCCGCGCTAAAATGTAAAACAATGATGTACCAGCTCTGATCAACGAACTATGACCATGACAACTCCGCCTCCATTCAGTATTTCAGTAGGTGAAATGTTCCATTTCAACTAAGACAATCAAACTGCCTGTGGTCAGGAACAAAGGAGTCATTAATCAGGTGTCAAAACCCTTATGTCTCCAGCCCTGTGGGAGGGGAGTTATCTGTGGGGATTTCATTAGCTCCAAAAAAAGACAATGGCTTTTTTCTTCTAACATCCACTGCCAGTTCAATGAGTTAGGTTCCCTCTGGTGTTTTCTAAAATGATCAACCTGGATCTGGCCTTGCCTGTAGCCATGTGTAGTGTTTATTCTTCCACTCGTGTCTGTTGAATCTGAAGTGTTTGCTCATTTATGATGTTTTCTGGTTAGCACTTCAAGCATAGTTGATAAGATGATCACTCTTCAGTATTTCAGCACAAAAGTGAAATGTTCATTCTGGCTAGACATTTTCAAACAAACCACAATTACTAAGAAACAGTGCCTTTACCACATAATGGCTGTCAAAAATAAATGAAAAACCCAGGCCTGTGGTCAGGAACAAAGACCGGAGTCATTCGGCTTTGGCCGGGATCAGGTGTCAAAAACCTTATGTCTCAGCCCTGTGGGAGGGGCGTTATCTGTGGGGGCGTCACTTTGCCTCATTAGCTCCAAAAAATTACTAGACAAAAATGGCTTTTTTGGGAGAAAATGGGATTCAGAAACAAATGTAAAAAAAAAAAAAAAAAACATTTTTCCACTGAAAAACAAAACACAGTTCTTGCTTCCATTCCTTACTCAAAGGTAAGGACAACTGCTGGCAGATGGAATTTGGATTGAGAGCATGCATCCCTTCGCGGAATAGAAAGCCGCTGATAAACAACTAAAAGGGCTGTTTCTTAATTCTTTCTTCATTCAAAACATACTGTTCAGGCAGTGTGAGTGAAACCAATGTTACACAGGTGTACAGTTAATGGCACCCCCATCTTTAGTACTTGGTGCAGCTTCCCCAGGCAAGGATAAATGCACTGACTCTATTTATATAATGTTTAATAAGGTTGGACAACACATTTGGAGGGATCTTGGACCATTCCTCCATGCAAAACCTTTCAAGACCTTTCAATTCAGACCACACGTTTTCGATAGGGTTTAAGTCCAGAGACTGAGATAGCCATTGTAAAACATTGATTTTGTTTTCATGTAAACCATTTCTGTGTTGATGTTGAAGTATGTTTGGGGTCACTGTCTTGTTGGAAGGTTCACCTGCACCCAAATCTCAGCTTCCTGGAGGAGGCAACCAGGTTTTTGGTTACAATGTCCTGGTACTTGGTGAAATTCATAATGTAATTGATCTTAACAAGCAAAACAACCCCAGAGCTTCAATGATTCATCACCATATTTGAAGGGAGGTGCAAGATGCTTTTCCTTGTATGCAAACATGCTGATGGTGTACATGGCCGTCTCATCTGACCATCGCACCTGGTGCCAGTCATGGTTCCAACGATGTTTGGCACTCCAGATGCTTGAATTTATTGGTTGCTATCAGTAAGGGCTTTCTTTGTGTAACCCTTCCAAAGAGCCTGTTGGTATAGAGGTGGCATCTTATGGTTGATTTTGAGACTTTATGACCCCAACATGCAACTGAAGTTTGCAGTTCTTAAACTGTTCTTCTTTACCTCCCTCATCTTCTTCACTGTGCGCTGGGACAACATGCACTTGCGTCCTCTTCTTGCCATGTTTGCAACTTTTTGATTATTTCCCTAACAGTGGTTATTGGTATGTTTAACCCATATGCATTTTTGTACCCATTGCCTGACTTGTGTAGCTCAACAACCATCTGTTTCTTTTGATTTGGCAATTCTTTGGCTTTCCCCATGGTTATGGATGAATTATTATTATAAATACACAAACAAATTCTGATACAAAGTGGTTGGAAATGTATTGAAGATGACTGGCAAATCTGCTTTACAAACATTAGCTATCCATTTAATATATAAATCCATTTGTATCCTCCTTTAGCTGCCATTTTTAAAAGTTATTTCTTTTTGTTACTTGAAAGTGAATGTTAAACTGCTTGGGATGGAAACAGCAAAAATCATTCTGCACTTTCCATTAACTGTCCTTATACAGAACAGTTGTGTACCAGGACTGAATGTATGTACATTTTTGTGTCATCCAAGAGTAGGACAGGAAATGGGACAGCTGCCACTGTGCTGTTTTGCTGTCCTGCGGAACAGAGGTACACTTCACAGGACACCCAACACTGTTCTGTTGTGTGTGCTGCTGAAGTGCAGTACAGTCTATGGTACATTAGAGGATTACCGGAACAAAATGTAACACAGCACAATCTCGGTTATGCCGGGGCCTGAGCAGGCTGGCCTAAGCCACCCCACAGATACTTTTCCCTTCACGGGATCCACCACCACAGACAACTCAAGGACAAGCAGGTAAAAGGCAAAATTGCAGATCTTTATTAGTGCAATTTATAAAAAGCTTATTACACATGTAACTAGCATTCGTGTTCGCCCCTGGTTCTTTTCCCCCCCTGTCCCTGGTTGGTTTCCACTCAGCTACACCACTGCACAGATAAGGATCAGACAATCCAGAATACATGTGTATCACATTCACCACACTTAATCCCACACGGCACACAGTGAATTCCCCACTCAGAACCCATGGGATTCCACCCCTTTTTGCCTAGTAGGGGAGAGAAGAGCTGCTATACGCAGTGCTCCACACATACACACACTTCTGCACACAAACAACGAAAGACAAAAAAAAAGGTGCAAAAAGAAACCTGGGGATGTATCGTTAGTCAGTGCCACTCTGTTCAATTTAGCTACATCCCAAATAAAAATACACACTGCCTGGATCCGCTCCTCTGGACCGGGTCTTCCGTCCCGTCACTGTTGCACCCACCGGACCACACACTGATGGAATAGTCTGATTTCAGCAGACCTTTCTGACTACAAATACACGGTCCCCCGGCCTGGTTCAGTAACTTCCACATTCCTTATATTACTAGGGACCAGTCCCCATCGCGCCTTCTTGATCTGCTCCGGGATTTGATGGTCGCCTACTGCTCTGCTGGTTTGCCTGTCGTTTGCCCTGTCCTGGTGCTGTCAACCCCGTAACCACTGGAAGATGAACCTTGCGCCAACCCATCACACTCACAGGCACACCAACAAGAAAAAACAACAACTTCGACGACACAGACACAGACCTACAACCAGCCCCTTTTATATATGCTGCATTTAGCAATCAATCAATCATCTCTGCAGGCTCCACTCCTGACAGTTACAATTCCCTCTCTATTATCTAATACAGTGGTTCTCAATCCTCTCCTCGGGGAACTCCAGCCAGTCCATGTATTTGTTAAATTCCACCACCAGCACACCTGATTCAACTAATCAACGCTTGTTAAGTAGAAATGAGTTGAATCAGGTGTGCTGGTGGTGGAACTGAACAAATACATGGACTGGCTGGGGTTCCCCGAGGAGAGGATTAAGAACCACTGATTTAATAGATAATATCTATAGGGGTTATAAACATAAGTAGTGAGTTGGGCTGGGCCACAGTTCCATCTTGCATGCCCCCGTTAAAATAGGTTGATGCCTGTTAGCCATGATGCTTATTTGTGATGTCTTTAGAATTATGTTATGTTATGTTAAACATTTCGTTTTTTTTTAGATTATAATTTTTTTTTTTAAATGATCAGTAGCATACCAAACGATTTACCAAAGGTTATGGTATAGTATAGTAGCATGGCATACTCAGTGCGTGAAGTTAAATTAATGTAGCTTCAAAGGTGTTGTGGTGCACTATTTTGGTAAAAAACCATAACTACAACCAATCCTTGCCATTCTGCACATGCAGGCTAAAAATAAATGTAAATCCTGCATACACAATATATCGATGCACACTGGGAAGCCTGGAATATAGAGCTGTGATACAGTCTTGATGTTTGGTTTCTTGTTTTATGTGGGAAAACATGGCTATGGAACAATAGTGTGAGGTACCGAACAGGGACCCAGACGCAGACCAGGATAAGGCAGTAAAGGAACGTTTAATGATCAGGAAAGGTTCAAAAGTCGATAGTCAGAGTTAAGAAAAGTACAAAATCGAATTCCAAAAGAGTAGTCAAAAAGGCAATACAAAAGTCAAAACCAAATAATCAGAAAGGCAAACAAACAAAATCGGAAGGCAAAACTCAAAGTCAAACAGAAGGGGTGTCTCGGAAAATACAAACAAACTCTGGCTTACACACAATCGGCACAGTGAATGATGATCAACGTTCTGACAAAAAAGCAAACAAGGAACTTAAATACAAACGGGGAAAGTGACACAATAGGAATCAGGTGTGAGTGGGAGGGGAAAAGGGCAAGAACACAGGTTAGAACGATTAAGGATAACTAATACAATAACGAGGGGAAACGAAAGACACGGACTGGGAAGTACATAGACACACTAAAAATACACGACCTGGAAGAGCAGGCAGACACGTGCACAGTTCAAAGGGGAGGAACGCATAGAAAGAAAATGCATGCAGATAAAGCGATTAAGAGAGAAACATACAGGGATAGGACAACGAGAGAGAGAATTATAGCAGTAGATAGAAACGTGAGAAAATTAGTAATTAGTAATGTTAGTAACAAAATCTAAATCCCTACTGTTAGTAGATTAGTTGGTTAGTACTATATACATCTAACTAATATGTACAGAGTGTTAGAAAGAAAGAAGGAAGTAAATGAGATAAGAAAATAAGACAGAAAACCCGTAAAGTCGAAATCACCCGAATAGAGCAATAACAAAGGCAAGGAGTGGATCTCAAACAAAAGGAACACAGACAGACGGGGAAGTAACGTGAATGATAAGTGATGAGAAAATTAACAAAATACAAAAACAAACAGAACAAACGTGGCAAAACATAACAAATAGGGCATATTGGGTCTCCTACTACATCTACAAAAGCTAGTTTGAGATTAAATACTGTATAACAGGCCCGTAAATCAGAGACTCTTTGCTATGGCTGACATGGTTATATATTGTAAATTAAATGTCTTTGGATTGTGCATATATCTGCCATGTCTGTAAAGCAAATAGGGTGCATATAATAATAACAATAAGCATGTAGTCACCACTTCTACATTTCTTCACAATACTTATTACAGATAGGTATCCTCTTGTATATCTTTATTTAGCTAGCTAATACTTTTATTCCTACTGTACAACAGGCTTCCCAGTTAGATAACTATTTTTAAATTATCAAGACAGTTACAGTCAAAAACTCAACACATATGTTGTATAACAGATAACTTTTCATATGTTTTTCTGTAAATTGTCCGTGTATGATAAAGAAAGAAAAAAATCAATACACCTTCACATGTACACTACCAGTCAAAAGTTTTAGAACACCATTTTCCAGTTTTTACTGAAGCAGTTCAAGTCCAGTGAATAACCTGAAATGGTACAAAGGTAAGTGGTAAACTGCCAGAGGTAAAAAAAAAAAAAAAAGTTTAGGTTAACAAAACATAATGTAAATTTCAGTTTCACACACTGAGGAACCATCCTTTCCCTTACTTGACAGCCTACAAAAACTTTCAAAATTCAAAATTTCATGATTTCAAATTTTAATTAATCGGTCCATAAGACCTTTTCCAGTCTTCAGTAGTCCACTGGCAGTGCTTCATGGCCCAGGCAAGCCTCTTTTTCTTATTTTACCATCTTAGCAATGGCTTTCTTACTGCCACTCGACCTGTCAAACCTGCAGCTCGAAGTCTTCTCTTCACAGTTGAAACTGAGACTTCCTTACTTCAACCAGTGTTAAGCTGTGCTGTTGTCCTATGAGCCGCCTATCACGCAAGCTGTTGACTCTCAGAAACTTGTCTTCTGATTTTGTTGTGGCTTTGGGTCTGCCAGACCTCTTCCTGTCAGTTTCCTCCAGTTTCCAAGTGCCTTTTGATGGTGTAGGAAACTACTCACTGCCAAAACATTTACATTATTTTTCAGTTTTTTGGTAACCTAAACCTCAGGTTATTCACTGGACTTGAACTGCTTAAATTTCAGTAAAAACGGGAAAATACGGGTGTTCTAAAACTTTTGACCGGTAGTGTATGTATCAGAGGGTGTATAGGGGTTCTAATGATTGTGGGTAGGAATCTATGATTAAGGTGTATTGTGCAGATTAGATAGACACCTCTGTTTTCCAATAGCCTCAGCATGTCAGAGGATCAAAAAATATACACACATACTACATACAGAAATAATTGAATTTGAATGTACCTTTTTAAGTACAGTATTGTTCTTTATTATTTTAACCCCTTATTGCCTGAATTTAAAAAAAAATTAAATTAATTTTTTGCTGTATTAAGGTCTTAAGGGGTTTGATTTTGCAGCAATTTATTATTTTAAATACATTTTTGTACTGTAATTCATAATCATGATACAATGAATTGAACCAGATTCTTAAGTTAATTAAATTAAAAGCAAATTCCAAAGCTACAACATAAATTATATGTAAAAAAATACACTCTACTATTCATCAGAGGCCCATAACAGTATTCCTGATCTTTGACACAAAGGTAATGTGAGCATGCCCTGAAGTTAAACAGTTCTTCAGAAAAATAAACCATCTCCACTCTTTAGAATTATTACTTCCTCTCGTCCTTTCAGTTTATTGTAGAATGTTTGTCAGTATGTCTTGATGGGTGAAAAGGTTTAGAAATGTGAAGACTGAATAATGGAATTTCGATTTTGAACTGTTCCAAGTCAGTCCATTCCATTGCCTTGTTTTATTTCCTGGGTTTCTCATGTCTCCACGAAATAGAATCTACCCTTTAATGTGGGTGTTATCTTGTATATTGTAACATTGCCAAACCTGCCTATTGTCTGCGTAGCATGCCCTAGCTGCATCAGAAATCAGGTTTATTCACTCTGTTAAATGCTGGAAAGCCCATTCATGTCTTCAGAAACTAAACTAAACCTGAATTCAATCACTCTTTGTCCTTAACTTTGTTAACTTTTTCCTTCACAAACACAGTTTGACGAGTTAATTTTAGCAATTGCTGAACTCCACAAAAAAAGAACACTTGAATTTAATTGTGAATCAATAGCCACTTTTCAACTGTCGAGCCAAAGTCGGGCGAGCCAAGGCCTAGCATTCTCTTTTAGTGATCTGCCTGATCCCAGTCGAGCCATTTGGGGTAAGGGCCGGTGTTTCCCGTGATTTCTTGCGTTCCTTTTTCTCCAAAGCTGCTCCAACATGACAACAACAGGAGCATCACGCAAATGATAGGTTCAGGTCCCATGTCATTAGCTCACTGGCTGTCAGTACCTTCAGGAATAACTGAAATATGCTTGAACGGGGGTGGGAAGTTTACATGGTTCACACCCACAAGAATGTAGAAAGGAGGGGTTAAATGTGGTGCCAGCACCTCTGAGCCCTTGTCTGTGGAAAAGGAGATAACCCCGCTTTTCAGCCTGGTTTTGCCTCGTAGTGGAATTGCAACTAATGTGAAGGAAAAATGTTGATTGAATCCAGGCCTTTATCTTTCTGCCAATATGCGGTGTGACTTCTTCAAAGAACCATTGCCTTCTTAAAAGAACCAGTGGGGCAGAATTCAATGCCTAATTAGGCAGGCATGGTTCTCTTAGGGTGGGCGGGAAAGTGTATAAATAACTATAAAAACAACCTGTCATTTCCCAGCACAAACTGTACTGTATGTTAAGAGCACGGAGCATAAATAAACAGTGCTCTGTTTCACTCTTTGTAATTTTCTTTGTTTTTCCGTTAATTGTGGTAGCGTGGCATGGTCTGCAAGGAACTGGGTTTGTAGCTAGAAGGCTATGGAGCCCATATTCCAGGTGGGGCACTGCTGTTATACCCTTGATCAAGGTACTGAGTTGTTTCTGCAAAACATCCAGCTATATAGAAGGAAATATAAACCCTGCCTTTTAACTGTCAGTGGCCAAGGAAGATGAAAGTCAAAATGCATAACATGAAGCCATTTATCTTTAGACTGTTTATTGCTTTGGAGTATGGTATGGGTTCCATCAGCAGTTATCTTTGCATGTGTTAAAAATGTTATGTTATAAATTTGCAAAGTTGAAACAGAGCTTATGAAGAAATTAAATGCCATTAAATGCTCATCTCTGGACAATAGTTGCTCACTTTCATCACTAAGATATCCCATTTATGAAAAATATTACTTAATTCTGCATTGTAATGACCAAATTAAGTCAGCCATCTGCTGGTGTTGTTATGAGGGGGTGTGGGATTTGACTGTAATATGCATTTTCATCACATATTTGGATATAGTTTGTATACATTCTTTATTTGCTCATATCTATAATGGAATATACATTCCATATTTTCAGTAAGGGCTGACTTCAAACTGATCAAACATTCAGGTTTCAATGTGAACCTTTTTTTCTTGTCACAATATAGTGTGTATCAAGTAAAATGCAGACAGGGTCAGAAAGGAAAGATATTTAATAGAGTGTTGGATGACAGTATTACTGCACCGCTTAAGTCAGAGTTGATCACAACACCACCATCCATCATTTAAAATGATATTTTTACTTAAACACTTCAGGCAAAGGTTTTTAAAAATCAATATACAACAAAACCATTTGTGGGTGAAAATTAAATTAATTCATTGGATCTCTATAAATATAAAATCCTATTTATTTTCCTTTCACAGCCACAGTAAAAGTGCCCCTGGGAGTAATTGAAATAATTTATAATGGTGAATATTTGTGGGCACAGGACATTATATTCTTATGGATGTTCATTTGTGTTAAATAAATGTGACACATTAATTGCACTTTCATACCATTCTCATTATTCTGTGTTTGTTATGTTTGTCTGTAATGAATGATTTTCAATGACATGAAACTGCTATTTATCCCTAGGGATGTTTGGGAGAAGTTGGAGAACTTACACAATTGCAAGTTATTACATATCTGTCATATACAGGTCTGTCTGTCTTCTAACAGACCAGGAATGGAATATAATGTTATGGACACAGTTCATACTTGTACTGTATCAAAATGTAAAAATGGAATTAAAAAGGAAATAATCAAATAATGTCATGTCATCTTCAATAATTCCTAAATAATCCCAGCATGCATTGGGGCGAAGGCAGGAATTGGACAGGTCGCCAATTTAACCATTCACTCACACACTCATACCTGGGCAATTTAGACTCTCCAATTTAACGTGCATGTCTTTGGACTGCTATACAATATCAACATATTGTTAACCGAGACCTTCTTGCTGTGAGGCAGTGCTATCCATTGCACCACCGTGCCACCTAATAATCAAATAATAGCACCAATTTATTTAAAATGTGCAAGGACACTGCAACAATTTATTGCATTGCTCAATGCAAAGCAACTTTGCATTGCAGTAGTTGTTTATGTTATACAAATATAAATCATAAAAGGCCCGACAGGTTGTTTTTACCTGTCTGTGTGTAGGTTGGCTGTACCACATGCATGCATGGTATGGGTTTGCATGTGTTTGTATGTGTCAGGCTGTGTGGATTGGATCATAGATCTGGGAACTCTATGCCCATTCCCTGTGTTTCATATTATCAAGTCGCAGCAGCTGTCTCCTCAGTATAAGCCTATACTCCAACTAAAAACAGCACACAGCTCTCTGCAGTCCTCCCCTCCCACACAGACAACACAGTACAGTACACTGCATGCTGTGTCTGTCACTTCCTGTAGAGAGAACAGCATTATTGTCAAGAGAACATCCTCCTTGACTCTTTGAGGCTTTGAGGATGTCTGCTATTCCGTTTACAATGAACGGACATGGGTGTGTGTTCAAATTGGATTTATACAACAAGTGGGCTGAAGTTACCCACCTTAGCCACCTTTTGTCCTTGATAGCAGAATACAAATGTGATTACTAACCTCTCCAATGCATTTGAATTGTCTTGTGCTCTGGATGTGTTGGATATAATAATCTGGAATGTGTGAGTATGTGAGTAGCAATACAAAAGGGCAGGATGTTATTGCAGGTGCAATGTTAACTCTTGATCAGGAAACAATCTAACAGTGAGTCATACAGCCACAATTAGGAGGTTCTTCACAGTCTGCTGCACAGTGCCAAACTGATGTTTTTTTTTTCTTCTTCGCACCTTTTTGGGGCACCTATGGCTAAAGTTATATATAATAAATATATGTGTTGCCAAGACATTCGGCACATTGACTGTATTTGGACATACTCTTCCTTGCGCTTTCAATTTTGTTTTTGACTACCTCAGTTTAACACATGCCTGCAGTGCTCTATGTCAGAGGTTCTCAATCCTGGTCCTGGGGGATCCCTGTGTATGCTGTTTTTTTGTTACAGCCAATCTCTTGATTAATTAAGGTTGTTGACAACATGAGTTTAAGTTCTTTCATAATTTTTCTTAAATGTATTAACACAAAACAGGGTTGCCATTTGCATTGTCTTTGAATTCTTCATTTTCACCAAATGGGTTAGTTTCAGTGACAAGGTGTCCATACTTTCAGCAATTAGGACCACACTGATTTCACCTGTCAGTCTATCATTTAATCAATTGTAACCTCGTTCTAAAGGAATCATTTGCTAAGTAGCACATTACAGAAAACAAAAACTATTAGTTGATAAAAATAAAAATTTGGTGACTGACTGATTAAAAGTCCTGGGATATGAATATGGGACATTTATTCCTCAGGGAATGCAATTCAATAGATTCAATAGATATTACAAATCTCTAATTAAGAACAATTAACTGCTTGTTACAATTAGGGTGTTGCAACTGTGGTTGGAACAAAAACCAGCATGCACAGGGGTCCCCCAGGACCATGACTGAGAACCACTGGTTCCCAGCTCTGTAATCCCCTGCCCCAGGTATATTCAGAACTAAGACCTAACAACCAGTGGAAGTGCATTCTTGTTTGGCTGAGAAAGAGTAGGTTGGTAGTGAGTCATTCTCACTGCCACAGACATTAACTTATATTTATGAATTTCTGTACAGTTCAACTTGTACAGTAATTCAATCTCCTGAAGCTCATGAACTTGAGTGCTCACATGGGGTAGCTGTGAAACCCCATCCTGTTCTGAGTGGAATATAAAAATGTCAGACAAGATGCTAGGCACTAACAGTAGGTCAGTCTGTTCCTTAAATACAACAAACCTTAAGGCTTTACATCCCTCTAAATGGTAATTGCACATGGCTCCCGGCATTCATTTAGTCTAATAATGGATCCGGTTAAGAGGTTAAAAAATCAAGAAGAATCTCCAGTGCTCTGTGACTGTTTGAAATGCTCAGAATGTGTTTATACTTCAACCCCCCCACCACAGGTGTTACACAGGTGTTACAAAGTTGAATGGGTAACACTAGATTATGTTCATCCATCAGATGGAAAACATCCCCATACACACCCACACATCCACAACCCCCCCCACACACACACACACTCACATATTCCCCCAAGCGATTTTCTGCCAGAGAGGCTCTGGACTGAATTTTTGAACCAGATGAAGAGGAGATTGAGGTTGAACCAGAGATGGAGGAGGATGTCTCAGAAATGGAAGACAACATTGATCCCGATTTTGATCCAGACTTTTATGAGACTGATCAGTCAACAGATGGCGAGGAAGAGGCCCCTGAGGAAGAGGCACCTGAAGAACAGGCACCTGAAGTGACATTCCAGTCCAAGGGTGGCAACTTGCTCTGGTATTCATCCTCCCAGGACAAAGGAGGCAGAGCGAGAGTGGAAAACATCGTAAGGATGACGCCAGGGCCAACACGGTATGCAACATCTCGTGTGAATGACATTAAGTCCAGCTTCCAACTCTTTTTACCATTGAGGAAATTATACTGGACATGACAAACCTGGAGGGGAAGCGTGTGTTTGGGGACACGTGGAGAGCATTGGACCAGGTAGACCTCCAAGCCTACACTATATTAGCATTGAAAATATAACCAAAAAACAGCAAACACATACTTTGCTATGTAGCTAGCTAGCACAAGACATAATAGGAGTGAATATAAACATCGATTTACCGCCAAATAATTCCGGTGTTCGCTACCGGAATGAAAACGCTTCTGGCTTCACTCGTCTGCAGATTCGGTGAACGAACATTGTAACTTCTGGGGATTATTTCCCCAAGTTTACAAAGCAATGTACTAAATGTCCTAAAAAATTACTTAGTAATACATATATCGAATTGGTGTGTGTTTGTATTCACAAGCACTGAAAACGTTTGTGTATTTCACTCAGAAACACTGAATGATTTCCAGAAACTGCCAACAGAAAAAAAGCAAAACGTATGCTTTTGGTATACAAATAAGGTCACTGAACGGGTATTGGCTGTAAGATACTCGTCTCCTATTTGAAAGAAAAGCTGTCAATCAGTGATAATGACGTTTCTGTGTGACAAATGAAAAACAACATGTTTGGGCAGAGCGAAACATGTTTTTTTTTTACACTTCCTGTTTTTTTTTTTGCACTTCCCGTTTAGGAGCTTTTCGCTTGGCCAATGTTGAATTTTGGGTGAGGAAAAAATACTTATGCCAATGTCGATGTGTTTATACTGATTTTCACGTTAACAAGTTTGTCTTTTACAATCTACCAGTGTTTTGTTGACTTTTTCGGTATTTAGTGTATTATGAGAGAAATTACTTTCGGTTTTTGCGAACTCGTAGCAGTTCGCGTTATTGAAAGTCAATGGGAAATGCATGTAAAACTCATCGTAACTTTGGTAAATTGTATGTAAAATAGGCCATTTTGGTCTTATTTTAATCCTGCTTTTATATGAAAACATGTCAACATTGTCAACACGCCATAACCCAAAACGGCCGTTGGCTGTGGTGCAGCCTGTACGTTTTGCCCGTTTTAATTAAAATGTGTTATAATATTCTTAAAAACAACGTCTACGGTTGGATTCGGGACAAAAATACCCATCGTTTGATATATTATATGTAGGTATTGTGCGACATGTGGAGAAGTATACACTTATTAATATCCATATTTTTATGATTTTATGACGGGGGGCGTGGCAGAGTGTCCCACCAGTGGGACACCGGAGTACAAGCAGTTAACCACTAGTCTGAGACATTGTTTACTGCTTAAAAAGGTGTTAAATAAAATTTGATGATGATTAATGTTTTTTTGTGTTAATGTAAGAGCAGTTAAAACAGACCGGTCAAATTTGACCGGGAACACCAAAGTAAGGGGGGTAGAAGGGTACACCTTAGAAGGGTAGACAAATATAGATGCCTGGTATAGGATTATTTCAGTCTGTCTATATCATAATCACAAGTAGAGGTATGCTACCTGACCCAAGCCCGATTGGACCCCGATTCGGGCTGGGTTCATGCTCATTTTCGAATAAATATATCGGGCTTGGGTCTCGTTTTTGATTAGTTAAATATCAGGCTATGTATATCTGTACTTTTCACAGCCAACACACATTGGCAGCTGCATCCGCATTCGGGCTCTCATCATTGAGGGCTGTCATATACTACTTTTCCCATTCTCCCTTTCTGTGCATGTGAATCGTATGTACGTGAGGGCATGCACAAGACCATGTCTACCATTCCCTCAGCTTTGGCCATCGTCAACTTCTCCATGGAGGAAATCAAACAAAAAGTAACAAAGGGAGAACTTCAAAAAATTCCCAATCCTTCGGGGAAGTCCGAAATGTGGGGTAATTATGATTTAAGACCCGAATGGAAATGTGCAGTGCAGAAATTGAAATGCTATCCTGAAATGCAACAGCAAGAAGACTGGGACGTCGTCTCTTCAGAGACACCTTGAACGTGTATGTGTCCATCTAGCTAGAGTATAACATTCTCACATCAAACTCAGTACCTGCTACAAGTCACAGTGGATGCTATACTTTTCCTCCTCAACTCCAATTAATGGAGATTTATCTTTGACTGTGAATAGTTTGAAACCTGTGAGCATTTTGTACCTTTTCATCTGTGGCCTTGCCGAATTCAAATTATTAAAGGATTTAGCCATGTTCATTTGGCGAATACTTTTTGTGGTCTATATGTGATGGTTTCAGATGGCTGGTCCATGGAGATAATATTATTTGTAGTGATAGGCCTACCTCGATTGTCTGTCTATACACTCTTTCATTCCTATCTATAATTTTCTCTAACTCAAAGTGCCAGTTATTAACTATTTTTACTGTGTGCAATGGATAGGAGGTGTTAATTTGTACAGGAGATATAATGGTTGTTTTCTGTCTATGTTGTAGCTTAGTATTTCTCTATCAACTCGCACATACAGCTGTAGAAGCAACTGTAGAAGCATTCTGCAGAGAGGCAGGCATGCAATTCTAATAAACACGGGCCTCTCAAGGCTTTTTAAATAGGAAATATTTTGATCTCGGGCTCGGGCATTAAATTAGCAGCAGCTGTAGGGCTCGGGTAGAATGTCACGGGCACAGGCCGGGCCCGGCCTTAAATTTCAGGCCCGTGCAGACCTTTAATCATAAGTCTTATTTCTCATATTGTGAGATCTACCATAGCTCAGACACGATCTCCACATCTCCCTTGACTCTATTGTATGTTTTTGAACTCTGTGACCCCTGGTGTGAATGAGGAAGTTAAAATGAATGGGGCACTGTGCTGAGCACAGCTGGACAATATCACAGGGCAAGAAAACAGTGTCACTGAGTGCTGATTGTGATCACAAAGGGACTTAAATCAACCTGTGGGAAACCTCAGTTTTGTCAGTGAGAGAACTGATACTGTATCTTAATCTGTGGGGACACCTAGTGGTGGCTTGAATTCACTGGAATTCACATGTAGTGCAGCGGTCCTCAACTATTTCTTCATAGGGGCAGATTATTTTTCAAAATGACACATTCGGGGCCAGCATATTACACATACATTTTGTTAAACAATGTATGATTGAGGTGTATTGTATATGTGTATACAAAGTAAATCCCTTAAATATGCATAGCTATTAGGCTATGTATTATTCTCTTACAATTGGGAGCTATGCTGACAGTGCAGACACTGTCACAATTTTATAAATCTGAATAATACTTTTTTTTCTTCTCCTCAATGATCAAAGGGCCAAGAGTATGTCTGTAGTGGGCCGCATTTGGCCCTTGGCCCACCAGATGAATAGCCCTGTTCTAGTGTATAATGTACAATTTGTGAAAATATGCATGTGTGATATTGTTATTCATCTCGCAGACATTCTTATGCAGAGCGCTTTACATGGCCAAATTTACTTGATACATAAAAGTGCATGTCATAAGAGCAGCAACAAAAAAGACAGAATACAGAATAAGAAGCAACACAATGAGTTACAAAGCATATGCTATGCAGTCTATGCAGGAAATAGGTACTAATAGAGCATACTGTTATAACAAAAAAACCTTTCCTGACTGGTATCATTGTGTGTGTGTGTGTGTGTGTGTGTGTGTGTGTGTGTGTGTGTGTATGTGTGTGCATGCATGCATGTGTGCTAATATAATACCAGCTGCAGTTCAATGAGCTGCTTCCCAAACCAGTGTTGGAAGGCCACGGAACAGAGATATAAATATGAATAGACAGTTGCAGGCTAAAAATAGAATGCTGTCAGATTTTATATGAGGGCTGTTCACCTGCAGTCAGACCGCTATTCATTATTTGTTTCATTGCATTATTTTTTTATTGGACTGGTCCTTTACCATGCTTGTTGGAAGGAGGATATGAAAGAGACAATATTTTCATTGGACCAGATCTGCCTGTACATTCATTGGTTAGTATAATATACTACAAATTCCACTTAGTACAACACATTTTTGAGCATAACATCATAATTACACTATGCATGAAATAGCTATGCCTAGTATATTGTACCCAGTTCTGATATGGAGATGGGTTATAAGCCATGACTGAAACATTTTCTTTTAATTATTAGACTGGCAGCTCACTTCACGTTGAAGAACAAATACTTCTGACTTTCACAATGAGCTGGTCAGGCCAAAACCAGTGAAAGACAGTACTATGGGTATGATATCTAATCCCTTTTTAATTAAATTATATCAGTTCCACTGGACACACCAGCCCTGGTCTTGTATATTTCATGAAGCAGAAGCAAAATGCACACATTTTCTCACATCAGTAGGCGATGCTGTCCTTGTGAGACTGGAATGAGCCGGGGCCAAAATATATGAAATTGCACGAAAGCAGGGTGGGTTGTCAGACTCGGATGGATGACAGTTTACACATTCCAAGACAGATGACATTGAAGAGCACAAAGCTAAAATATACACTGAATGACATTTGCATATCAATGCCATGACTGAGCGTCTGGATATCATGCCGTTTTTGAAAATGGTTGCCGAGCAGTTCCTCTGGGGAACACTATTACCAGCTGGTCAGCAAAGCCACAACCTTATCAGGAAGTAAGCGCACATGGTCAGGAGACCAAATCCACCTATCATATGAAACTTTTCAAGATGGCGTATCAATGTATTATTTATAAAATGCCTTCCTTAATAAATTTGTTTTTTACTTACACCCATAAAAAGACATCGAGTTAAGCACAGATGTGTATGAACTAGTCGGAATGCTTGATTAACCTAATTTACACATGACCCCAACTCATGTAAGCAAAGGTAGTAGTGGTCAGCAAGCTACACTATATGGCCAAAAGTCAGTGGACACCCCTACTAATTCTTGAGTTCAGGTATTTCAGCCACACCCATTGCCAACAGGTGCATAAAATCCAGCACATAGCCATGCAATCTCCCCAGACAAACATTTCGAATTCAGAATGGTTCGTAAAGAGCTCAGTGACTTTAAACGCGGCACTGTCATAGGATGCCACCTTTGCCACAAGTCAGTTCGTGAAATTTCTGCCCTACTAGATGTGCCCCGGTCAACTGTAAGTGCTATTATTGTGAAGTGGAAGCACCTAGGAGCAACAACAGCTCGGCCACGAAGTGGTAGACCATGCAAACTCACAGAGCGGAGCCGACGAGTGCTGAAGCGCATAGCGCATAAAAATTGCCTATCATCACTCACTACAGAGTACCAAACTGCCTCTGGAAGCACCATCAGCACAACAACTGTGTGTCTGGAGCTTCATGGAATGGGTTTCCATGGCCAAGCAGCTGCACACAAGCCTCACATCACCATGTGCAATGCCAAGCGTCAGCTGGAGTGGTGTAAAGCACGCCGCAACTGGACTCTGGAGCAGTGGAAACGTGCTCTTTGGAGTGATGAATCACGCTTCACTGTCTGGCAGTCTGATGGACGAATCTGGGTTTGGTGGATGCCAGGAGAACGCTACTTTCCGGAATGCATAGTGCCTACTGTAAAGTTTGGTGGAGGAGGGATAATGGTCTGGGGCTGTTTCTCACGGTTTGGGATAGGCCCCTTAGTTCCAGTGAAGGGTATTCTTAATGCTACAGGATACGAAGACATCTTAGCCAATTGGGCGCTTCCAACTTTGTGGCAACAGTTTGGGGAAGGCCCTTTGCTGTTCCAGCATGACTGTGCCCCTGTGCACAAAGCGAGGTCCATAAAGACATGGTTAGACGAGTTTGGTGTGGAGGAACTCGATTGGCCTGCACAGAGCCCTGACCTCAACCCCATTGAACACCTTTGGGAGGAATTAGAATGCCGATTGCAAGCCAGGCCTTCTCGTCCAACTTCAGTGCCTGACCTCACAGATGCACTTTTGGCTGAATGGGCACAAATTCCCACAGACACACTCCAAAATCTTGTGGAAAGCCTTCCCAGAAGAGTGGCAGCTGTCATAGCCGCAAAGGGGGGTCCAACTCCATATTAATGCCCATGGTTTTAGAATGGGATGTCCAACAAGCTCATATAGGTGTGATGGTCAGGTGTCCACTGACTTTTGGCCATATAGTGTATGAGTGTTTCTGACTCCTATATGTTTTCAAATGTATAACTGTGACAGCTTCATTTATAAATGTTACGAATTACCATTTTAGTGGGTCATTTCTTTGGGGGTCTTTAGTGGCTCTGTTTTCTGAGTGGTATTAAGTTAACTTCCTAACTAATTCATTATTGTCCACAGCACCATGCAAGTACCTGTATTTCATATGAATTTGGACTTACATTAGTTAGAATCAACACGTTTAGCTTATGGATTTGTTTATTACGATTGCCTTATATTAGTTAGGAAGTACATGGTCCTGTTTTGAAGCGTCCATAACGGTAATGTTGGTAGCGGTGAATAAGGAAATAGCATTGAACAGACAAATTTGAGACCATGTTTGATCTTTATAATACTTACCTTTGCAGAGAGTTTTATTCAGATCTGCATCTTTTACAGAATCTTTTCCTTAAAGTTATGAACATGACATTGTCTATCCCAGTCAGGACTCTATCTTTATATGGCTCATCAATAATATACTGTAATATATACTGTAATATACTAGATTCTCCAAGATTCTTTCCACATTGTAGGCTATTATTAGTGCCTCCAATCTTGAGTGGATAGGGCTTTTTCTCAATTCAAAAAAATAATGGGTTTTTTCCCCTCCCAAAAATGTCAAGAAGAAAAGACCACAAGGTAAAGAGGCAGACTGGGCAGCAATGTCGATCTTAAACCTTTTCAGCTCCCTGGCAATGATTGCAGATCTTCTTTCAGGTCAATCGCTGGAGGCACTATCCATAAGTGTTCGCACGTTCCAGGCTCCAATGCTCATTGTTTTATGTTTTAGACCGCTATGAGGTGAACCCATTGGATGTGGTATTCCAGTCAGGTTTTAAGAGGTAGGCTATTTTTAGGGCACCTTTTCTACCCCCTTCCCCGTGTGGGGTGAGCAGAGTGGTTCCTTAAAAGGGCTGCTCAGTCATGGGTGCAGCTGCCGCGATGCTCTCTCTGCCTCGTTCTGAGAGCAAAGCGACTGAATCAAACACCCACCGCCTATGTGCCAGTGCGTGGCTAGGAGCTCCCAGACTTCACTGTCCTGCTCCCGTCACCACTTCCTGATCCCCATAGTACTTAGTTTGGGGGGTTGTAGGGTTGGGGGGTCCTTCAGGAGAACGCCTGTGTGTGGAATCTTTTTAATTTGGGAGACTGGTGCAACAGGCAGCCTCCACAGAGTCCTTGACATAGAGAAGGGCAGGGTCCAATGGCATGCAGACCAAGACAATTGGGGGCCCTTCTTTGTTGCAGCCTTCTTCCGCCTTCATGACCGTTGTGGTGCTCCTCACAGCTCTACATCCTGACACTCTGATCAGCCACCATCTTCCGCCCGTTTCGCCGTTGAGGACTTTGTAGGATTGCGCTCCCCCTCACCTTACCGCCATGGGTGACCCTACCAGGAGCATAACTCCAGACAGCATCGCTCTTAGGTTCTCTGGATATACACAAGCCTCTCCACCGCGTCAAGGTGGCGATCCCCTGCAGGTCGGAAAGAGGGTAGGGTTATCAGGTCTATAGGGGCTAAGGACTGGGTCACAGTTGCGAGTTGATAGCTTTTGCTTGTCGGTCATTGGGGTCAAGGTCATCGATATGCAAGGTTGCTTCACTCTGTGAAAGATTGGCCAGGTTTTGGTGTGTTTATGCCATTGGGCCATATTTAGATTTTTTAGGGCTTTAATCTTGTCTTTGTAAAGGTTTCTTTTGGCCAATTTGGTTTTAAATTGCACTTTGTTCCTGTCCATCTGTCAGTTTTGTGTTTGTGAAAGGCTGTCTGATGTTGTTTTATCAGTGTTTTAATCTCAGGTGTCATCCAGGCCTCATCATGGTTATGTAGGCATGCAACCTTTGAAGGGAACATTTTCAGAATTTTGGAATCAAGCGTAGCATACATAGCTCTGGATTCCTCCCTTGGGTCTGACTGGGAGTAGACCTCTCGCCACTGATGTTATCCACTGTTCAAAGCATCACATGCTTTAATGTGAGTCCTTTAATGGCCTTGATACCTTCAGCATGGTGAGGTTCAGTGCCCTCCTCTGTGTAGGGTGTAAAAGGACACAGGAATGATCACTAGAGGCCAGGGGTTCGGTAAGGACAGGTTCAGAGTAAAGAGAGGATAGGTTGGTGATCAAAAGGTCTAAAATATTACTTCCCTGTGTGGGTTTGTTAACAATCTGGTTCAGGCTATGGCTCTTACACAGCCTGTCCACTTTCAAATGATTGAAATCAACACCAATGGTTATGCCACTGTCAGGATATTTTACCCTCAATGCATCTACAGACTCTATAAAATGGTCTATAAGTAGTTCAGCATGTGGGGAGTCTGTTGCACAGACAACAATGCTGTTGACTGATCTGGGCAGTCTATGTGGTCTAACATGTAACCGAGGGGCTCCAAGGCCGACATGTCTTGCAAGGTTGAATTTGTGAACAATGTATGTCAGTTGTCCTCCTAGCTTTAGGTATTTAAGAGCAATTTGAACAGTTATCGTTGAACAAACTAGTCAAACGTTGTTTGATAAAATCTAAGAAAAATTTAATCTCTGCAGTGTGCACATATGAGATAGGCCTGAAAATACAGTGACTAGTGCACAAAAAAGTTAATTTCAAGCCCTATATAGGTATAGTTGTGCTTATTGTGATTCTCCTGATTTCATAAAAATTATTTATGATAAACTTTCTAGTTGAAAAATTGTATTTTAAACATACAATTGCAGCAATGAGGAACCCCATTCTGCTGGCTTCCACTGAGGCTGAAGCAGAAAAACATGTGAAAGCCTTCCTACGGTTGGCTCTAGGAAGAACATAACAAACTTATTAGACATATTTATTATTATAGTGTTGGTGTAGTTAAAGCATAGTATTATTATTAGCCTATTAGTGATATTATTATTGGTGTCAATTATATTATTACACATTAAGATGTTTTTAATACATTTTAACAAATTTTGATGACAAATATTATCTGTCATTGTTTTGTATGAGCTATTGCACTGTAAATCCTAATACGTTGACTTTGGTAACTGATTGCCTTAGTTTTGCCAAGGAAATTAAAGGAGTAATGTGAAGTAAACTTGCAATTAAATTTCAAGTTATATTGGAGATTTGTTATAAGTAAACTGTGTGATTACTTCTAAGTCAAGTTACATATGGATTTCATGTTAATGGTACTTACATTATAATATATCTGCATAAATTCAATTGAAGTAACTTAATCATATTAAGTAATGTGAACAAAAATGTTCAAACTGTCCTCACACTTAAAATCTAAGTTTGCCCCACTTTTGCCAAGTCTGCAATCTGTTTCAAAAAGTTTTAAAAAGAAAATGAACATAGTCTTGTCTAAAACTAAGTCATAGTCTAAAACTGATATCTTTAAGTTAACAGAACTTTTGAGAGTATAAAACTTTAAAGAGTGCTAAAAAGAACAAACCCTGAAAGTTCAGCAATCTGTTTGTTAATGGACAAATTGACAAGCATAATTTGTTTTCTCTAAAAAAAACAGACAATTGTGCTTTTTCTAATTAGCAGTTTATTGGAATTCACAATTAAAGGGTCTGAAAAATAAGAGAAAATACAAAATGCAACAGGTGCCAGTCTACTAACAAATGGGTGTTTAGTGGTTAATGTCAACAAAATGTCTTAATAACCAAATCCAGCCTTCATTATTAAATGTACCCTTGATAACAAATACTTTGATATTTATTTGCAACAATACTTTGCCACAGGCTAATAAAAAATGCCTACTCAGTGGTTAATATCAACAACAATATCAGCATAAAAGTCTTAATGATTAAATACACAGACTCAAAGCAGCAATAGGTAAGAATAGAGAAAACTCCCCCTAACAGTGCTATTCTCTCAATTCAGCTCTCACCTTAGCTTGCTTGTTCACTCGTTCTCTTCCATTGATGCTTGCCAGCCGGCTGGTTTTGACATATAGCAATTTTAATGCGTATAGGCAGATTTGAATAAAAGAGAGGACAGCCTATCAATCGTCAATGTTTACAATGCACTGACCACTTTCCCAAGTAAGACAGACAAGCAAGTGTTGACACCCCTCTGTTGTGTGGCAAGATTTCAGTTTCCCGATTGAAACCACTGAGTGAAACATGTTAAAAAGATGTAGCCTTGGTGATGTCATCATGGTCAAGTCAACACAGGGGTGGCAACACTCGCTTCTCAGTCCCCATGTGGGTTGTGACAACAGTCAGTGCATCATAAACATTGACGAAGCTAGAAAACAGTCAAAAAAATTAAAATTAAAACAGGTCCAAAAAAAGAAAATAAACATTAAAACAGGTAGCGCGACTGGAGTCGGTGGTGCCAGTGTAGATAAAAACACAGTCTGAAAATGTTTTCATGTTTTTATTGAACACAACATGTAAACATTCATGTGAAGGAACCCCTACGTGCCTGATGTGACACCGTTTTGATTTTGCTATTCTCAAGAAGCATTGCCTGATGTGAACCATGATCCAGTTATGAAAGCCAATTTTGCTGAATTCAAACAAAACATCAACTAAGTATTCTTACATATTGCTGTTTTAATGATTATATATCTAGATGACAAATACATTGGTACAATATTCTGCTACTGTCTCTTCAGTTTACCCAGAGCTCTCAAAAAGACTATTATTGCCATGATTTAAACAGGACTGTGTAGGTGAACATATTAGTCCAACTACTTATAGGCCCTTCTAAGACTATATGGCTCTGATTGTTACCATCCATACATCCATTTCATATTTACAGCCTAGAAAAAACTAAAAAGTGTAGTTCACATTAACTTTGTCATAAGTAACTCTCATCAGCAAAAAGGTTTGAGATCCCTGCTAGATAACCTCTTACCATCATTCATAGGCCAGAAGTTGATTTTTCAATGGGTTTCAAATATTTATTTCTCATTGAAAGAAACACCATTTGAATACATTAAAATATGTTCTTCATTTGCTGGGTAATCTAAATTCAGTGAGTATATCAGGCTAAATAAAAGACAGCTTGTGGAAGGTTTGGCAGGTCATCAACAACACCTCCCTCATGAATGATTGCTGTTATTGATTCAAAGTGTAAGGAGTGTGGAGTTTGGGTCAGTTTATCTGGGATAACTGTTGAGCACTCCCTCTGGGACGTCATGGAAATCTGAAAAGAGGAGTACAACAGTAGCAAATAAATGCTACCATTCTATTGTTCCATGTTTTCTTCTCTGGTATTGCGGATTCCAATTTAAGACTAGCAAGAAACGAGGAAGCAGCTACATAGACCACAAAGGGTGCGGGGTTACAGGTAGATCAGATTAGATCACAGGATTCAAGCAAACCATTTGGCTTACATGTCCACTGTCCAAAGAGATATAATTTCCAAATAAATAATTTATTTAGAAAATCATGATAACATTGGCAACAAAGGATGTCCATAGCGATGGACTGGAAGAGGGGGCAAGGAATGGGATCGAGAGGGCAGGTGGTTGGATGGTGAGAGTGAAAAAGTTGAAGGATGTCTGAGTCACGGAGGGGCGAGAAGGAGGACAGAGGGGTGAGAGGTTTAGGTAGCGAGATGGGTGAGGGAGGGTTAGGTGAGGGAAAGAGTTGCGAATGTCATCGACCTTCTTGTGAAAGAAGGATGCAAAGTCATCCGTGGTTAGAGAGGAGCAGGGTGGGGGAGGAGGAGGGGTGAGGAGAGAGTTAAATGTAGAGTACAGTTTGCGAGGATTAGAAGCAGAAGATTGAATCTTGGAAAGGAAAAATACAGATTTAGGAGAGGAGAGGTTAGAAGAAAAGGTAGCCAGGAGTGTGTGGAAGTCAGTCAGGGCCACAGATTTTCTCCATTTCCTTTCTGCTGCTTGTAGTTTGAGTCGGTCAGCCCGAATGGATTCAGTTATCCAGGGGTTGGGGGGTTGGAGATGAGCAGGTTTAGTGGAGAGAGGACAGAGCAAATCAAAGGAGGAGGAGAGAGGACAGTAGGGTGGATGAGGCTTCCTCAGCAGGTAGCTGAGAGAAGGCATCAGTAGGGGGAAGGGATGATAGAACAGTAGCTGACAGGGCTGCAGGAGAGAGAGAGCGGAGGTTGCGACGTACAGAGACAGTGGGGGGCAGGTGAAGATGGTTTAGGCACAGAGGGGAGGGGGAGGGGGAGGGAAAAAGACAGAAGACACATGCAGAGGGGATACCGCAATGTTGGGTGAGGTGCAGTTCCTAGCGAATGCATCATCCACCAATGCTCTCAAATAAACTCAAATATCTCAGGAATCCTTGCAAATATCGCTCTCTGTCTCTCTCAGTAATCCTCACAAACAGTATCTCTCTCTCAGCAATCTCACAAACTTGCACCATGCATTAAAAGATTTAGAGCTTTGGCTCCGTTTTTAAAACCTTTTGACATTCGACACGAATGCAAGGGCTTGATAGCACTTAAATCTATCATAGTTTCAGAAAAAACAAACCCAAAAATACACACAGGAAAGCTTAAAAATTACATTAATAGAGCATATATAAGTAATCATCTATTTCGCCAAGTTAAGTTATGGGTGAAACAACATGGAGTGGTTCTGCTAACATTATCGATAGCTATATTAGCTAGCTACATTAGCTAAGGTCAGAAAGCCTAGTCCGTGTAGCTAGCAATCGATTAGCCAACACCACATGGTAGTTATCCTAAGTGTAGCACACAAAATAATTGAAGCTGTGATGAAAATAACACTAAAAATATATGTTCAGAAGGGTGACCTGGAAACCAGTTTATATTTGTAATAGTAAGCATGTTGCATAATTGACCTTTTTTATAATGGAGCGATGCAGCATTGCAAAGTGCAAATATTGATCTGTTCTTGTGCTGTTTCTGGGGTATGTCACAAAGGTTCTCTCACGTGTGCCACTGTAAGCCCGGATTTGGTTTCTACTCAAAAAATGTATTTCACATTACTTAAATGTGTGTAATTTCTTCACATTACTTATCCATTCTGATTAAACTGTACTTTTTGATGACATTTCTTATTGTGCAAGTTTCTTTAAGTAGAATCAACCTAAGTCATCAGGTTACCAATGGCAACGCTTGGACCCAACCGTCGAGCCTATACCTCGGAGCCATTTTGCTTAACGTTAAATACGGCTGGTCTTTGGAGCTGCTGGTTTCCAGACACGGAGAAAGAGGGGAGAAAGAGAGAGGGTGGAGAGAGATACGAAAAAGAGAGAAACTGTAGGCTATTTCATCGCCTTTGCAGCTGGAGCAGTTTTCATCAACCAAGTTTTTATTGGCCAGCTCGAACACCCAACGGTTCAAACTTTTTTACTGAGATCAGTGGCTGTGTTCGAAACCGCTCACCCGTTCACTATTCCCTATTCCCTATATAGTGTTTACTATATAGTGTACTATGTAGCGAACGAAAATACTGTTTTCGGATACTACAACTGAACGTCATTTGCGTCCAAAAAAAGTGCCGGATATTCAGGTGACGCAAGTGGACGCGCCCAGTATCGTAAACAAACCGAGCACTCATGACAGCTGTTGAAATGTACTCAGGTGGTATCGGGTTCAGTTTTGAATGTAAATCCCAAATAAATTGTTGAAATTCTAATGATGTACAAGTGTGGTTTTGTCAACTGTGGTGCTGTCTGCTAGCCACTGCTTTAGCCACCAATAGATACCGTTATGTAAGTCGTGAGCTAACTAGCTCGTGTGGAGAAAACGTTAGGATAACTCATGAGCTCACGACTAGCACCAACTTCCATAGCGATAATAACGGTAGCTATCGGTGGCTAAAGCAGTTAGCTAACGTTACCACCACCATGAGCTGTTGGCTCAACTTTTGTTCTTGAGGCATAAACGGAGGTGTATGTATGACGGTATGACACGACCGCATTGCATTGTGGTACACGGGAGAAATTGTAGGGTACATTCGCTGTTCACTACAAATCACGGTGAATTGTGGGTATTTTCTCATTCACTATATAGTGAACGAAATTAACAGTTTAGAATTCGTCGCACACTACAAAATGGCGTACACACTATATAGTGTACTATATAGTGAATAGGGAGCAGTTTCGAACACAGCCAGTGACTGCATGGGCATGTGGTGAAGATAACGTTATAGAACAAGTCTGGACACGTTTGAGCACGATCTTCCAACGTTATTTCGTCTTCTGTTTTGGTGGGCCAGAACTACTAGCACACTGGTGAGTTTTTTTCTGTAGCTAGCTAGTTAGCTAGCTAGCTACCTCTGCTCTATGCTCATAGTACTCGTTTGATTATTATTTCCCAATACAAGGTCAAGGTCATTCATTGCCTAGCTAGCATTAGCTAACCTATCTGGATTGCTAGCAAGCGCGTGCTGCTCATTATCTTGCCAGTCATGAGTTTGTCTCATTTTTCATAGCTAACCCATTGACTTATCACCTTTCAGGAGCTGCCTGCTTGAGACACGGAGAAAGAGAGAGAGGGGAGAGAGAGAGAGACACAACGTTTTTATTGAGATCAGTGACTGGGGCATGTGGTGAAGATACAGAACAAGTCTGGAGAGTGGACACATTGGAGCGCGAACGGCATATTGTCTTCAGTGTTGTTGAGCCAAAACAAGCACACCACATCTGGTGAGTTTTTCAGTTAGCTAGCTACCTACCTCTGCTCTATGCTCGTACCAAAGTACTGGAGTAGGCTACAAGTCTGGAGCGGACACGTTTGAGCACGAACTTCCAACGTTTGTCCGTCTTCTGTTTAAATGATCAATAAAATGATAAATAACTAAATGATAAATAAAACCCGATATGAAGCATACTTTGTAGCGATTTTTATGTCATACCAAAATGTCACACCAGTGACCACTCGGTGAGTTTCCTGTCTTTGAAAACGAGAGTTTAATGGTGTTTTGAAGGGTTTTCTATATGCCCATTCTGATCCATTGTGCAACCCTAACCCTGACATGAGCGATGCACGTTCTCTCAAGACTGCACAGTTCGTCAACATTTTGATCCTAAATAACCCGTATAACAGGGCTTATAATGCTAAATACTGAACCACTCCTTTAACCTTGAGTATGGACCATGCTTTTTCTAAGTCTGTGATGTCCTCTCTACCCCCTCCATCCACCAGGCTTTGGACCAGACGGATAGCAGATGCCTTGTCCTCAGAGGGCTTCCAGTCATTTTCGGCGATGATCCATCAGACTTCTCCAAGGCCTGCTTTGTAAGCAACTTTTATTTGACATATTATTTGAAGTAAGCGCTTGCAGATGCAAAATTGTTTATTGATAGAGAGTACTATGTTGTTTAACTGACATGATCTTGCCCTGTATCTTTTGTTCAGGATGTTGATGATGAGGACTCATACAGCCATGTGCCAGTGGGAATCCTCTGCCGTGAACAGGAAAACGTTGCTTAACACCCGCAGTCCCTTCACCTCAATCCATCCTCAGTGGGGCTGATCTTGGAGGGAAAAGTCGTGATGGACAAACTTGAGAACCTGCCTCAGGCCATGTGCCTTCTCTTTGGACTGACCTACGCACTGCACCTTAACTACCCTAAGTGCACGAAGAACACTTTCGATTTCATTCAACAGGTACTTCTGAACTTGGGTAAGAGTGAACTGAAACCCAAAATTCAAACGCTGAAAAATCAGCCTACAATGTGAATCAGTTGATGTTGCACAAGATTGTGAACTCATCGTCAGTAAGAATGCCATTTTCTCTGAAGTATACACCATCTACATACGTTTTGTACTCATGTGGAACATGTACTTCTTCTGACATCGCTTTATCTAACACATCTCTCTTGCTCAACAAATGCCACTTGTTGACACTGAGGAGATAGATGATGTCAGTGAAGAAGCTAGTGCGATAGATCTTCAGGATTTAGGAAAACAATTAGAGCACAACTTGGCAGCTCTTTTTTTAAAGATGCAAACTGTCAGTGTCAACAAGTGGCATTTGTTGAGCAAGACAGATGTGTTAGGTAAAGCGATGTCAGAAGAAGTACATGTTCCACATGAGTACAAAATGTATGTAGATGGTGTATACATAGAGAAAATGCCCTTCTTACTGACAATGAGTGGGTCCCATATTGCTTACCAGAGTTAAGAATTAGAGGTAGGAATTCTACAATGCAGTTAATTTCCACAGACTTAGCCTTGCTGAAATCTGAAAGCTAGAATTTTGGGCACACTGAGTGTTGACTTAGAGCAGATCAGATTTTCTGTTAAACAACTCATGTACCAAACTATTTTGTGTTGGCAACATCAGCCTATGATTCCAGTATTGGAACTGAACTTATTTCTTCAGAGACAAATGTTTGTGTTAAGTGAATGTTATGTTAGAAAAACATAGTGTTAACGTGTAAAGTTGGGCTCATGTTAAGTTTTATTTTGTAAAATGTGGGGCATAGATAAAATGCAAATATTTTCACTACAAAGTTTTGTATCACTAAGATGCGTGTTAAAGTATGGCACTTTTTTGATTTGTTACAGCATGTTAAACATGACAAGAGAGACAGTTGACCAGTTTGACCTTTGTTGTGGGGTAGAGGGGGCAGAGTTCTATTGCTCAGCACAAGACTGGTCAAGTTATTCCACCAAAACAATTTAGAGGTAAATTTATCTTATTTTTAGGTGAGTTTACATCACCGTTTTGGGATTATGATTTTTAACAGACAAATTAGTGCACTCACCCATTTCAAATGCAATTTTGACATTACAGTAAGTCCCACAATGACTGATTGACAAATGGGGTGATGAATGGGGTGATTAACACAAAAACGTGCCCCATTTCATGGAGCGAATGTGGTCAAATCGGGTGGCACTTCGAGATGCTCTCAGATCTATTGAGAATGGTGGGAGCTTAAAGTGAGCCTCGTGCATGTTTAATGTGCCAAGACCCTGGGGCAGCACAGGGATGAGAAGGTAAGGAAGCCATGGGAAGAAAGACAGTTGTTCCTCCTGTTTTGAAAGTGGCCTTGTGCGCCATATTCAAGAAATGGAGAAGGTAATTTTTGGATTAACATCGAGAGCTGTCCGAAAGCTGGCTTTTGATTTGGCCAAGTGGTGTGGAGTGGTTCATTCTTTCAACAGGGATTTCAAACTGGCAGGCATGGATTAGTTCTGTGGGTTTATGACACATCACCCTACACTTTCAGTGCACATCCCAGAAGCCATCAGTCTGGCCAGGGAGGTGGGCTTTAACAAACCGAAGGTGATGCCGTTTTTTTACATTTACGAGGAGCAGCTGAAGAGTTTCAGACATTTTGTCCCACCAAAATTTGGAACGTGGATGAAACCGGCATTCAGAACGTGCAGAAAACACAGCTGGTGGTGGCAACAAGGGGGGCTAGACAGGTCTCACGCATGACAAGTGCCAAGCAGGGTTTCAATGTTACAGTAATGTTTGCACAATGAGTGCTGTAGGGCAGAGGTTATATTGATGTGTCAGAGATGTGTGCTTACTGGGTAGGGACCAGAGAAAATATCGGGTTATTATCTTGCATTTATTTCAGTCCTCCACCACCTAAGGGGTTAATGGAGCCTCTACTTCAAGCTACATTTCAAACAATCATTCAATGAATTACGACAATCATGCCCGATAAGCATTCAATTACCACTTAAATCAGGTGCATGAGAAGAATGACAGCACAGTGTTTATGTTCCTTGGCGCTTATCACGTGTTCGACATGTAGTGTATTAGACCAGTGATTCCCAAACCTCTCCTCGGGGACTCTTCAGCCGCTCCATGTCTTTGTTCAATTCCATCATCAGCACACCTGACTAATCAATGCTCATTAAGTAGTTAATGAGTTGAATCAGGTGTGCTGGTGGTGGAACTTAACAAATGCATGGACTGGCCGGGGGTCCCGGTGAGGAGAGGTTTTGAAACCACTGTATTACACAATCCTGCAATCAATTAAAATGTCGAAGAACATTTAAAATAGTTTATTTGAAGAAGTGGAAAATGCTGATATAATATGAGCAACCTGCCCCTATAATGGTAAAAAAATATTGTAAGACAAAAAAACAAGCTATTTGCAGTAGGGGCACGTAAACAAGAACAAGGGCAGCTATAGATGTCCCACTGGAAAAACCTGTCATTATCATCTGGTTTTCTGTACCTTATTTGATGAAAACCTGCCCATAAGATACACTTCTCTCTGCATTGACAGAATTTGTAACAACTGACAAGTAGATACATTAAATAATGTTGGCTCTTTCTGTTTGTTCCCTTTATGCTTTTTTCACAGCTATTTCCCCTCACCCTTACCTGTCTCAAACTTGTTTTCTGGAAGAGGATTAGGGCCACCTATGAAAAAATAATTGGTACATTTCTGAGAGTAATGAAAGAATTTCTGAGAATAAAGTCAGAATTTCAAGAATAAAGGCAGAAATTCTGAGATGTATCTCATACATTGAACAACTTCTATTAAACTCGTAAGGAAGAGGATAATATTGAATTGTTTTTGCCCACAGTCATGCCTGCAATGAGTTGGACGACTTGGTAAAATTATACTTCAGACTTTCTTTCACTAACAAGGAAATACTTGCAATTTTAGCACATAATAATCAGATAGTAATAAGAGTCCAAACTTTAAAGATAATTTGTAGAAGACTTGCACAAAGTGTTCACTTTTGTCCAACAAGAGATCATGAGCAATGGACAGATGCAGGCTTGCCATTGGCTACACCTTTGTGCAATTCAACTGTTTTTTTTGTATCCCAAGACAACATGTATCAATACTGCTGCAGAGGGCTTATTGGCAACACTTATCCAGACAATCCCATATTCATCTTACGCACTTCCATTGAACTGATGAACATTATTTTGGCAACCTTCACATTAAAACTGAGGGTATTTTTCCAATCTGTTAGACTAGCTTAGCATGATGTTATGCCGATGACACTCAACTCTTTCTCTCCTTCTCTCCATGTGAGACCCAGGTCCCAGCACGGATCTCTGCGTGCCTGGCTGACATCTCCACATGGATGTCCACCCACCACCTGAAGCTGAACCTGGGGAAGACAGAGCTGCTCTTCCTCCCAGCGAAGGGCTCCCCAATGATTGATGCGTCAATCACCGTTGAAGGCTCCATAGTGTCTCCGTCCAACCAGGACAACCAGTTGTCCTTCTCGGGCCACATTGCAGCGATCACTCGGACCTGCTGATTCTCCCTCCACAACATCCAGAGGATCCGACCGTTCCTCACCCAAGAGGTCACACAACTCCTGGTCCAGGCCCTGGTGATCTCACGTCTGGACTACTGCAATTCCTTGCTGGCAGGCCTACTGGCCTGTGCCATCAAGCCGCTGCAACTAGTCCAGAATGCTACCGCTTGTCTGGTGTTCAACCAGCCAAAGTCCACCCATGCCACCCCTCTACTCTCCACTCTGCACTGGCTCCCCATCGCAGCATGCATCAAATCACTGGTGCTTGCTTTTCAAGCGGCTAGAGGTACTGCTCCCCCATACCTCCAGTCACTCATCACTCCCTACACCCCAGCCAGACCCCTCTGCTCCGCCTCCTCTGGTAAACTGACTGCCCCATCCCTCCGGACGCCTGGCAGCCGGTCCTCGCGGTCTCATCTCTTCTCGGTCAGGACCGTGGAATCACTTGCGATCTTCCGCAAGAGACTCAAAACCCACCTTTTCAGACTCCACTACCACTGAACTCTGTACATCTAGCTAATTGTCATCACCACTGCCTACTTGCTCAACACTATATACCCCAGCTTACTCCATTTAATAAAAAAAAAATGTAACTGTAATGTAAATGTAAATGTAAAAATCACTAACCTTTTCCTTCCCAGTGTTACAGGTATGGTACGCAGCTGCCTGCAATGATGTCTATCACTGTATTACTGCACTGATCTCTTGCGCATACTATGATTGTTCCTACCATGTATTTATGCACATCTTGTAAGTCCCTCTGGATAAGAGCGTCTGCTAAATGCTTAAAATGTAAATGTATGATGTGCCTGGATCTGCTTGATTCTACAAGGCAATGGCTCTTTTCTCCTCACTTTCCTGTTTTAATCCTCTCAACCTACAGGTTTTAGGATAGCAAAGGACATCAAGGCACCAGTAACTCCAAGTAGATTTTCAGGGACCTGAGGGCCATGCCCAATGCCATAGTGGAGACAATGCAGGGGCCCAGATTAGGGTAAAAGTCATACTTGTAAAAGGACAAGTGTCTTAGAAAGATACTTGTCCTTCCTAAAAGTTACTTGTCCTACTTGCATCACTGCGAGTGCTGTGGGTGAGCAATAAAGAAGACTGTGTACGTCAAATATTTTCGAATGCTTTATTTTGAATACAGTATGTATATTTTTGGTGCCTATTTTTCTGTCTACTTCTTTAGCTTGAATGCACCAACTACATCTCAATATCCCTTCCTCCTCCCAGACAAGCCATAGTCTATTCACCTTCCAATTTTCCTGGAAAGTGCGATCTCTGCTCTCTGAATCATATTTTCGCTGAGTTTTTAGCTGATCTTCTTTGGTTTTAGCTTTTTTAGTGGGGGGTGGACTTGCACCCTCAATAAATCTCCACTACATTGTATGTAGCCGAAAGATAGACATGACGGTTAACGTTATTTATTTTCTACACGGATATTTATGTTTGACTTGTGCAGCGTGCGCTCATGGGAATGTGTAGCAGTGAAGCTCTGACGGGTGCCCACAGGTGGCGTTAGCGACTAGTGTTCTGACTGTACAGTAATCATAACGTACACTGTAGTCGGGACTCAAACGAGATAGATTTTTCCATTCCCAACTAGAGTGTGGTATGGCAGCTACCGTAATAGCTAGCGGATAATTCCTATATTTAACCGAGCAGGGATGTGGGAATGATTTGTGCTTGGACTGTAGGACGGAGATGAGAAATCACTGCAGGAAAATCACCGCAATTCTTCAGCATAGTGGGAGGGCTCACTGAACTGAATATAAACAGTAATGAGCTAGCTAGTGTTCACGGATATTGCTTGTTCATTCAAGGGTTGGTAAGTGATAAATACTCAATACTTCTAAGGACATCAAGGCATTTAAGGACATTTGCAAGCATGTGCAATCTGTAGTTTGCTATCCATGTGTAATAAAACATAGCTGAACAATTTGTCATTTTCTATATCATTGTTCTATATAAGAACATCCCATTTTTAGTAAGCTATGTAGTATTCTTATTGCAAGTGTGGCACACACTCAGTGGCCACTATATTAGGTACACCTGTACACCTGCTCCTTAATGCAATGATCTAATCAGCCAATCATGTGGCAGAAACTCAATCCATAAAAGCATGCAGACATGGTCAAGAGGTTCAGTGGTTGTTCAGACCAAAACTCTGAATGGGGATGAAATGTGATCTAAGTGACTTTGATCGTGGAATGATTGTTGGTGCCAGACGGGGTGGTGTGAGTATCTCAGAAACTGCTGATCTCATGGGGTTTTCACACTGGGTTCCACTCCTGTCGGACGACAGGAAAGTGAGGCTCCAGTGAGCTAAACTGGACAGTTGAATATTAGAAAAACGTTGCCTGGTCTGACGAATCTAAATTTCTGCTGCGACATGCAGATGGTAGGGTCAGAATTTGGCATAAACATGAATCCATGCATCTATCCTGCCATGTGTCAATGGTTTAGGCTGGTGGTGGTGGTGTAGTGGTGTGGGGAATGTTTTCTTGGCACACATTAGGCCCCTTAATTGGCCCCCAATTGAGAATCATTTAAATGCCACAGCCTACCTGAGTCTTGTTGCTTACCATGTGCATCCCTTTATGGCCACAGTCTACCCATCTTCTAATGGCTACTTCCAGCAGGATAATGCACCATGTGTCAAAGCACAAAGCACATGTCATCTCAAGCTGGTTCCACGAACATGACAATGAGTTCAGTGTACTCCAATGGCCTCCACAGTCACCATATCTCAGTCCAATAGAGCACCTTTGGGATGTGGTGGAACGGGAGATTCACAACATGAATGTGCAGCCGACAAATCTGCAGCAACGGCGTGATGCTATCATGTCAACATGGACCAGAATCTCTGAGGAATGTTTCCAGCACCTTGTTGAATCCATGCCACAAAGAATTCAAGCTGTTCTGGGGGCAAAAGGGGGTCCTACCCAGTCCTAGAAAGGTGCACCTAATAAAGTGGCCACTTTTACACTTCTAGTTTATTTCACTGGTGGCTAGCTACCTTCTGCTGGTGTATTATTGGTAATTTCACTGATCATAGGGGTTAAAAGCCTAATTTACCCCATATCATATTGATAAAGACCTTAGATTAGATAAATAAATCATCAAACAGACTATAAATGACAATGTAATCAAAGATGTAATATATTTAATTAACATTAATATCCAATGTTTATTTGTAAAAAATAATAATAATAATTCATACCACTAATTGGATGTAGAATCTTATAACACACTGTGGAATGGGTCGGTTTAGACAGGGATATGGGATGATTAACGGTCATGCTGGCAGCGCAGCTAGGGCACACAGCTGTGCAGGATTATCTTTTAATATTGTATATCAAAGCTACAACTGTTGACGATATGTGCAGCATTTTGGCGTAGTCCATCGCTGTAGCATCACCAAAGGAGGTATCGATTACCAGACTTGGACATGGGAAATAGTCCCAGCACATTGATCGCCACCCTCTCCATGGGGGCGCCGCAGACAACTTGTTGAAGGGGAGCATGAGACCATCCCTCTGGGCCCTTCTTGGAAGTGCATGCGTCGCATCAGCGGCAGTAGGAGGCCATGTCGCGACAGCATCGGCCCCAATATAACCTCTCCCTCAGACAATGGAGCATCTTGTTCACCCCATAATACCCGGACCCCAGGGCACTGTGGACCAGCTGCAAGACTGTACACAGAGGGCTGGAGAGGGTTGAGGAGCTGGAGTCGAACAATGCCCCAAGCCGGGTCTGACCAGTGGCGGTACAGCAGGCCATTGTGGAGGTGCAGGGTGTCCCACTGAGCCATCAGCTGCCTCACTGCTGGAGAGAAGGGAGAGAGTAGTGTGACTGGGCCTCGTCCCTGCACGTACCCATTGGAGCACCGGGCCAACTTCCTCATCCTCCTCCTGGGATGCTTGGACCTGGGCCGTGGATAGATCACCAATTGCCGGCAGCGTGGAGGTGGCAAACACGGCGGCAGCGGCACGGCTCTGGGCCCTCTGTCTGTCTTTCCCCTCAGCCAGCTCACAGTGGTGGCGGACTATGGCACTGCAGGGGTGGCGGACAGAGCATCAGCATTCAGGTGTTTCTGTCCCGGTCGATGCTCAGTTACAAAGTCAAACTCTTGTAGCCCCTCAAGACAGTGTGTCACCTGTCCCTCTAGGTCTTTGAATTGCAGCAGCCACTGGAAGGAGGAGTGGGTGGGAAGAGCGCCTCCCCATCAGGTATGCCCTGAAGTGCTTCATCACCACTACTACCACGCCAGGCCCAGGAAGCTTTGCACCTCCAATGTAGAGCTCGGAACCGGCCACTGCTCCACTGCCTCCACTTTAGCTGGGTCCATGGAGACCCCTTTCACAATGACAACATGTCCTAGGAAGCTGGTTTGGCAAAGAGAAAGGCTGCACTTGGCCGGATTCAGGTGCAGGTTAGTCTTGGCTAGCTCTTGGAACACCAAGTGCAGGTTGTTGAGAGCGGTGGTATAGGTGGCTGCGTGGACCATATATAAAATATGTGCCTGAAACTTCATTCATTTATACCATGGTGATGAATTGCGTCCAGGAAATGTAAGAAAGAGTGAAAAGTGTGACAACATGCCCCACTCTCCCCTAGTCACGGGCAATGGTGGACCTTACGCTATTAGAGGAATTGGCGAGAGTGCTTCTGGCGAGATTGCATTTTCAGGGACCGGTATGACTTCTTCGCCGAGGATTACGAGTGGCTCAAGAGCCGGTTCCAATTCCCTAGAACCCTTCTATTGAGGCTGTGCAACATCTTAGAGCCAGACTTAATGAGGCAAACAAGATCTTATGCCATTCCAACACATGTCCAAGTGCTGTCAGTAGTTGGCTTTTTGGCAACAGGCACTCCCAAAGGGAGATTGGGATGCCTGTGTGCTTCATTCTATTGTTAAAATAGGCCCGGAGTATACTCAATTTCCCTATAGTGCGCAGAGCCAAATTGGTGTCAAACAGACCTTTTTCAATCTGGCTGGACTTCCTAATACGATTAGTGGCATAGATTGTACCAATGTGCGCATTAGGCTCCATTCCTATTATTCCCCTTCTGGAATAATACCGGACAGCGACACCTCACCGATGATGGCATTGATGTGCTCCTCCATAGGGTGCTACAGATGGCAACACAACCAGGTCCTAAAGAAGCTAGCAGAGACTTTGGAGGTCTGTAGGCACGCTACAAACAGAGGATGTTCACCAGCAGCAAAACGCCACATCCAGTTCGTCAGAGCGCTGAAAGCACCAGCTTAAGAGCTCCAGCAAGACAGCAAGACTCTTGCTGGAGACTTTCCCCCGGCAAGGAGTGGAGTATGAGGGTTGACCTCAGCAGGCAGCTTCAGTTCCCCAGAGAGATTACATCACAACTGTCTGTCCTGACATACACGATTCAATTTTGTTGATACAATTTTAGCTGGCTAGCACTAGCATGGTTAGCACTAGCACTCCATTGAAATCTGGCACACAAAATGGCATGTGCTGCTTGTGTGGACCTGAACAGACGGTTTGTGCGCCAAGTAAACAAACCACCACGTGTAGCCTACCAACAGCATGGTAAACATAGAGACTGCTAAACACATATTTCACATATTGCATAGCTAAATGCAAATATATAAGTTGTTGTCTTTGCCAACACTTGCAAGTTGCCCAAAGATTAATTTAAAGTTTGGCTTGAATGATGGTTGCAGAGACAAACATAATGATTTAACATGTTTATTATGTTGTCCTACCTTATTTACATTTTTATAGTATAGAAAACGACTATAGGACGACTTTATTTTTATTTAGATAAATCCTCATTTTTATACTTCCAGGGCCTGCTTCTTGGATTAATTCATTAATTCATTTTCATCTGTAAAACCCCACCGTGAACACTGCCAACACGTCATTCAAATTTTCAGATTTTTTTCAGCCTGACCACTTTCATCACTGTTTAAGTTATTTCTGATCAAATGACTAGCTAGTTGCCACAAGGCAAGCTAGCAAGGCTTTTAGCTGCCTGACCTTAAAGGAGGCAAGAGACAATGGAAAATGAGAGAGGGTTTTGTGTTGCACCAATGATTTCATTACCTGAGGGGTAATGAAAGAAGGGATCTTGTGCTGATGATTATGTCATTACAACACTGTTACTGTAATTACTGCATTACTACACAAACTGTTACAAGAGCAGAAATTGTTCCTTTGATGCTATTAACCACTGGCAGTGTACCAGCATGCTTCTAACCAAGTCACTTAGGCATGTGGTTTGGTTGTGGTAATTTGGAAGTTGAACTTGTTGTATTGACATCTTAGCTGATATTATTTTTGCAGACAGAAGCACATAGTTTCAAAAAGTTCACAAGAATAGAGGTGGTGGTGTGACCTAAATTGTTAAGTAAAGTGTAAAGTAATTGTAAAGTCCAATTTCAGCATTATTTTCGAAGCTAGCAATAAAGTATCATCCAATATTATACACATGTTCAACTTACAAATGAACCACATGGCTAAATTACTTCTTTAGAGGTAATTTTGGCATGCAGTTTCAAGCTACTTGCGGATACGTAGACTCCCATTGTTTTCTGACTTCAAGCTAGCCGTTGGTGGATTTGAGGATTCTCAAATTCATAGTAATATTTGATGAAAACTATTTGGATGTGTAGTACACTGTATTGAATTTAAAAAATAATTTAATAGATTTTCGATGAATGATGAATTAAGTGCTGGTAATATTTGTTGCATGGACTAAAGATAAAATGCAAGATATACAAAATAAATTAAAACTATGCAGTATGCAATGTACGAGTAGGATACTATTTAGTAATGGAAATCTTCATCTTTTAATTTAGGTGTGACCTTTACATTTAGCCATTTATTTAAAGGAAATAATTAACATGATAGAAAGAATAATAATCATACCATTTTCATTCATTTCTAAACAATCTCAGCTGGAACTTATCTTACAATAAAGATATATAAGCTCTTGAAAAAGTTAAAAGAAGAGCAACTAAATTGATACCTGGTATGAAAGGTAAAAGTTATGAGGATAGACTTAAGGTACTCAATCTATTTAAGCTTAGCAAACGGAGACTTAGGGGGGATTTGATTGAGGTTTTAAAAATTCCTAAAAGGGGTTAACAAAGTGAACTACCAAAGATTTTTTAAGATAGGTGGGTGCAGAACAAGAGGCCACAGGGGGAAATTAGTTGAAGGCAAACTCCGCATGCACCGTTTTTCTTTACACAGAGAGTTGTCAATGCCTGGAACAGTTTATCAGGTCAGGTAGTAGAGGCAGAAACACTTGGGCTATTCAAGTCTAGGCTAGATGCAGTACTACTCTTTAGATTAGGACATGACGAGCCTAGATGGGCTGAATGGCCCGTTCTCATCATTATGTATTCTTATGTTCTTATTCATCAACGAGGTCACAACTGCCCTGTGGGCTGTGTGTTCCCAATAACCACTCTACAGCATAGGTGAGGAATAACTAAATAATGATACCTGCTGGAATTCTTCCCTTGGTCTCTGCCCTCCCTCCAGCTCCTCTTCTGATTGGCAGGGACCGTGTCGCCCAGTGGGCTGCCTTTGCGGGCGCTGGGCAAGGATGGAAGGATGCCAACCCTGCCTGCTGCATCTCCTGGCTGCCAATCCCATGGCCAGCCCCTCAGACCCTGCTCGGTACCCTGGTGAGAGACCTTCCCTCCCAGCTGAAGAAAAGCACTTCACTCTGTTTTCTTTCGTAAGTTCTAATTTATTTTATTTTATTCGATTTTACTTGAATTTGAATTCTATTTGACAAAAATGTCATTTTGAAGAGACAATACTTTCAAAGAAGACACATTCAAATAATTAATTTTGGATGACATACACACACCCACACATTTTAATCCTGTATGAAATCCCACTGTTGCATCTTGGCAGTGGGCTGGCAGTATATTAATGTGTATGGTTCGTGAGGTTCTGGGACCCAGCTGTGATTCTGCTGAATAAATTTAATTGTGTATTTGTGTGTGTGTAAGTGTGTGTGTGTCCATGTCTGTTAGCATGTGGAGGGGAGTGTTCCTGTATTTAAGAGGAGCTGCATTGGACAGGGACTTCCTGGTCAGCCCCAGTCTGAGGAAAAGGTCCAGAGCCCCCATTCACACATTCCCATACGCACTGTGGACCATACTCACCATTGATAGTAACACATTTTAAACACCAATGTTAAACGGCAGTTGGGTTTTGTTTATTTAATCCAAATAATTCAGGCTTGCAGGGCATTTGTTGGGAGTAAGCAATTTGGATTTTATTACTAAACTGTAGACCTGAAGTTGTATAGGATTATTTCATGTTCCTTGCCTTTTCATTAAGTTCTGATGTGGAAGGGAGTGTTCAAATCTCAACAGACCCCAGTCGAGAGCAGAATCTATTTGTAACAACTGCATGAATCATATTGTCATTAGATTTTTATTTACACAAGGTGTGACGTTTGTCAGTCAGGCTAGTGTGTCAGGCTGCTTTCTGTGCGTGCTTGCCTTGTGTGCAGGGCCATGTTATAAGGGAAGAGTGTGGGGAAGGCAAGAGGTTAGAAGAAGAGGAAGACTAGGGGTGAAAAGGAAAGGGGGGCAAAAATGATGAAGAGACAACAAAGGAGAGGAGGAGAGGGTATAGCTGGCCATGTCTGTGCTAACTGCAAGTGCTGTTATGAGCAAAGCCAGGAACTGAGTTACTATAGTCTTTATTTATCCTGCCAATATAGAGTGTGTGTTGGCTTCAGTGGCATTGTAATCTGTACTGTGTTGTACCTTGAGTCTGTTGAAATATTGGAGTGTCCAGATTTCATTTTAAAAGCATGACTATAGCCCTTTTCATCAAATTTTCAATATTAATATAATATATGATTAATTAATTAATATATGAATCTCCTCTGCTTTATCACATCTACCATATCCCCATCATCTGCAAGATGGATTCTAAAGCCACAACCATATACAGTGCATTATAAAACTGGGAAATCAATGTTATTTTACTGTTGGCATAAACACATCTATTAGAAATCATTACAAAGAGGGTCCCACAGGAGTGTTTTCGCACAACTAATATTGGCATTACTTTCCCAACAGCTACTACACTGATGTTTGTTATCATCTTGGGTAACATATACAGTATAATTAATGCAGAGAGCTACAATACTAGGTTCCACTATATGTAAACATGCTGCCAACTTCATATTTTTATAATATGAGGACTCATTTGAAGGAACAGCTGCTAAATAATGAGATTGTGTTCCCCTGGGTACACAAAGAGAAGAGTGACTCCCAAACCTTAAAATAGGAATGAAGCGTGAAGTGCTGCTGTGGACTTTAAAACTGTTTCAAAATCACTTCAATGACACACACACTTATCCCTCAGAACAACTGATAGTAAGTAAGTACATGTTTTAGGCAAGGCCACAAAGAACTAGTTCTTGACAATTGATCCTTGCTCCCAAGAGTTACAAAACCACAACAACAACAATTCAGCACAGTTCAAGGACAACCACTGACATGTAAAGTTACAAATGGCTAATTCAGATTGCCAATCCTTTAGAGCAGCGGTTCCCAACGTCGGTCCTGGGGACCCCATGTGTATGCTGTTTTTTGTTACTGCCAGTCTCTTGATCAATTAAGGTTGTTGAAAACATCTGTGTAAGTTCTACCAGCATTTTGTCTTTAAACGTATTTTAACACAATGCAGGTTTTGCTCGTTACCACTTACTCTGTCATTGAACTCTTAATTTTCCACAAATGGTTTGAGTAGGCCCCCACTGTTTTCACCTGCCAGTCTACAATTGAATGAATTATGTAAATATGTAAATAGAATCATGTGTCATATAGCGCATTACAGAAAATAAGAGCATTAGTTGATCTGACTGATAAAAATTCCTGGGATGTGAACATGGGACATGTATTGGTCATGGTATGCATAGCTATTTCTGACACATGGCCTTAAGAGGAAATCATGCTTTAATAGAAATTAAGTGTCTAATTATGAACAATTAACAGCTAGTTACAATTCAGAGGTTGCAATTATGGTTGGAATGAAACCCAGTATACACACGGGGTCCCCAGGACTGAGGTTGGGAACCACTAGTTTAGAGGAAAACTACAATCTGATCTGAAGTCACAAACGAATTACTAAATATTAATCTGTATCTACTGAATCACTTAGAAACAAGAAAATAAAACAGGAATAATCTCTTCACAAGTTAACTTTAAAAAAATAACCATAAACAAGGTTATGCAATGGTTAGAAAATATAAATACACCACAGCAACAGGACCTTTAATACCGACAAGAAAACAATGATGGTCTTTGCTGCTTTTGTCAAAAACACTTAAATACACATGTACCAGAGCACATTCTTTTCAAATGATACACATACTGTAGTACAAGTGCCAAGAGATTATTAAAGTACATTCAAATACCAATAACACTAAATTATTCTTCTTCCATTGCCTTCTCGATTTCTTTCAACTTTCTTACAAACTCCTGTGCTTCTCTGTCTGCTGTCCTTGCTTCCAACATTTTCACAATGGGTTTCTCTGTATGGGAGAGACAATTAGGTCTAAGATAGGAGAATTATCTTGTCATATAATAGCTCCCATGAGGGAATTGCATTAGCAATTTTAATTGAAAATCTGTTTAAATTTGAAAAATATGCACTCTCCTACAATTACAAATGTACTTGCAATCTGTGTAAAAGCTGAAAGTTGTAGTTGGCCAAAACAAAATTCTATGAGGCGCTGTTCTTAGTAGGCAGATCACACTTAAAATAACAAAAATAACTTCTTATATTTTTATTTATTCCACAATTTGGAATGCCCAATCACAATAGTAAGCATGTCCCATTACTGCAGGATCGTCCTTCAATTGCGGAGGGCACAGACTAGGATGCATGTCCACCAAAACAATCTATTTTTTTTCACAGCCATTGCAGCTGAGGACTACACATTGACTACCGGCAGACGGCAAGTGCCCAATCGAGTCCAAGAGTCCAATTGTGCTGGTAGATTTTTAATAAATTGTACAAAATGAATATCATTTCTTTTTTTGTTTACTGTATTTCTTTTCACCAGCACCAATACCAAACTGGTGCTGGTGAAAACACTCAACACCAGCCAACTGTAAACCCCCCTGCCTGGGTGACACTATGGTCAATTGTGTATCCAGCCTGTCTACGTTTTTCTAATTTTGTCAGATCAAATGGGTTTGGTGTCTCAAAGCCCCTAGCATTTACAGTGTGTCTGGTTTAGGAGATGCAGGGTGCTTTACCGCTGGGTTTAGCCCGGGTCAGGTGTAGGATGACTGGGGGCAGGTTCTTGCCCCCTGCCGAGGCGCTAGGCCGGCCCGGCCAGCAGAAGTCACTCAGTGGGGCCACGGCGTCTCCGGCAAAGTCATTGGTGGAAAGCCAATCATAGTCCATCACAGTGAACGTCACGCATGCATACCTGTTCCTGTACTGTTCGGGGCTGACGTGGCTGTGGGAGACATGCCAGATATACGTGTCCAGGACAGAGATGGGGTGAACGCTTCAGAGGGAAACCCGCATATGTACTACCTGCATAATGCTACCTGCATTATTAGCAACCACAACACGGTATGTGACATCCATGTAATGGATGTATTCTGAGCTGTAGGTTTTGTGATTTTGCAAATGACTTGCAGCTCTATAAACAGTTCTAGATGCGTTGATATTGCAGAGTATCAGGTAGGTAAAGTTACTATTTTTATCAATAATAAAAACCAGCTATTCATTTTTAATTTAAGCCATTGTTTTCAGTATTTTAAACTGTTCTAGATAAAAAGCAGATGAAAAGCCTTCTTTGCTCATCAATGGTGAGAACATAAAACAGTGACATTACACATTTGAACAGTCAACTCCAAAATTATTCACACTATTGCTAAATTTAATCTGACCATAACACCTGTTCCTAATCAGTGCTCGGAATTGGAACCACGTGTTATGGTCATTTGAGGCCAAAATTGAGCTTTTTAGCCATGCACACAAACGGCTAAATTACTGTTTTTCAATGCCCATCTCAGTCTCCAAACTTGAACCTGATCAAAAATGTGTGGTTTGAATTGAAGAGAGCAGTCCACAACTGCCAACTGAAGGATCTGAAGAATTATGTATGGAGGAATGTTCAAAGTTCCCCCCAATATGTTCACCAATCTCATAAAACTGTATAGAAGTCGACATGATGATTCAGATTTATTATTGTTGGATTTGATGTAAAATAGTTATATGGGGTGTGAATAATTTTATCAAGGGTGTGAATAATTTTGGAGTTGACTGTGTTTTAGGTAGGGGCAGTGGTCGAAATGGGGGAGGGTCTGGGTGGATCCGGGACCACCCATAAGCCACAAGGGACCTCTCATAAGAAATACATTTTTAAGCTTGGGGTGTCCCATCTTTATTTTAACATTTTAACAAATGTGAGTCAAACAGGACATTATAACTATATAAAACTAACCAATAGAAATGGTCTTTAAGAATTCATTAAGATGGGTTCTGTCAGGCCAAAATGTGCCCAGCTGCCAAAATGTGACCGGGTTGCATCGCCTGGGTTGCGTCAAAATAGCATTTGAATGGCAGCTAGCGTACATTGGTCAGCTATGCAGACTTGGTCAACTTACTATAGCCCATCACTGAAATGTATTTAGAATTTAGGTTAGTGTTGGAATATTTGTCATGTAAGAGATACATTCCTCAAGTTAAAAAACATAACCAGCTAGCCTGTCAGCAGAGACAATAATGGAAAGGTTTATGCTATAAAAAATCTTTGATGTCAGTGCATAAGTCAGACATGGCTACAAGTAGAAAGTAGCCATGCTAACTCAGTGCAAAGGTGCTACACCAGCATGTCAAATATAACATGATTTCTCAATTTGTAATAAAGTTGAGGGGTTAAATACTAGAATTTGTTCCCAGGAAGTAGCCAAATATTCAGTGCTCCATGTGGTTTGAAGGTTTTCACCATATTTCTTCATGTATTTTCTACATGCTTTTAAAAAATTGTACATTGTCAAAGCCATTTCTAAATCATTTTTGTCCACTAACTAATAGTTTGGGTCTCAAACATTATTTAATTAGCTATTTTAAAAGTGTGAATGACAATTTTTAAAACAGAGTGACCTGGCAGGCTGCTATGCTATCGATAGCTATACTATGTGAGCTTGCTATGTTGTTAACCTTGGCCTGAACAACAAGTTTGGGGAATTTTTACAAGCTAGCTAGTTCAGCTAACATTCATGGTGCAAGTCGCTAACATTACCGGACTGCTGAGCATTCTGATAAAAAAAGTTTTACCATTAGTATTCCCACAGGAATTCTTGCTAGACTTCAGTTGTTTGAATCTTTAGTTACAATGCTTGTATTTTTGTTTAAATTTAAATGGCATAAAATCCTGTTTCAACTGTTTAGACCTATCTGCCTGATTAATAAACCTGTTACATTTAAAGAAAATAATAGATAATTTGTTTCAATTTAGCCATATAGTCGTGAGAGAAACAAACAAATGTGTGCGCACGTGCACATACGTGCATGTGCATGTGCATACACATTATTGAAAATCTGGGCGACCCCTCAATTGGTAATTCCATACACTGGGTAGGGGTGGGTCACAGAAAATGTCCTTGTGCTTATACCGTGGGTTGTAGGCAACAGAAAGTTTGAATCTATTACTAAGGGCTAGAGCCAGAGTCACTCACAAGTAGAAGAGCTCGTCAAAGACAGGATGCAGGGTCTTGGGTTTGACTTGGGTGCGCTGGCTCTTGGTCGTGGGAAAGAGGTGGTGAGGACCGAGCTCCACGATGACAAAGGGGTCACTCAATCCTGTGAGAGAGCAGACGGCAGTCTGGGTGAGGACACGGGTGCTGTGTTGGGACAGGGGGCTGGGTGAGGACAGTGAGGAAGGGGACCCAAGTGAAGAGAGAGGGTGCCAGGTAAAGACAAGGCCCTGAGTGAAGGTGAAGACAGGGGGTTGAGGACAGGGGAGTGCAGGAGCATACTGAGACGGGTCGCCACACTCACCATTGGCATCCAGGGCCATGATATCTGCTGCATGCAGTATCTCCACTGTCAGACGCTGCTCAGGGGCCTCATAGTAACACTTCACACTGATCCGTCCAAAGCGACTGTTCTTCAGAATCCTCTGGAAGGTAGTTGCAAGTTAGTTCAGCCTTATAATAATAGTTTTTGGTGCACTCAGGAAGGATGTGTACAGCCTTGAACCTATTCAAAGGCATTCAGAGTTCTTCTAAGAAAATATAAACCCAGAGAACCCCCCCCCTTTCCTTTCATCCCAATTACAAATGAAAACCAACATAAATAAGTAAATACATTTGAAATACATTGTAAATAAAATTACTTAATTGTATTTAAAAAATCTAATTTGCAGTGGCAGTCGGTTCAGTGTCAGGAGTAGCTCTGATCACCACTCCTGCTCTGATCACCTCGATCACCCAAATCGTTTTATTGACAGATGACAGCTTGTTAAAGGCGATTTTGATATTAACGGGTACATTTTCTCTGTGGAAAAACATGGGCTGAAATAGTTATTTAACCTCTAAAAAATCACGGAAATGCCTGAACGAAGCTCTCATAAACATTATATTTTATGTGCACTTCATTATCTTACTGCCAGTGTTCCACAGTCCTCCACAGTGACCTAGCTTGACTCTGCTATACCTGCTGTGCAATCTTTTCCAGAAAGTACTGCTCAATCAGCTCATTAGACAAGCACTTGTTCAGACGAAGCTCCTCCTCCAGGGCCTGTAACGGTAGAGTGGTTTAGTCAGCCGACCATGTCCAGAAGTAAGTAAAGCCAAGAAGGATGGTCTTGAGTGTAGCCACCCCACTCCTACCTTGTAGTCTCCACTCCTGAGGTCTTCCAGGGCAAGCCCTTCCCCCTCAGCATGGAAGAACTCCACCAAGGCCTGAGAGGAGTGCAGGTTTGGATAAACAAAAGCTGGCATGAAGGAACCACTAAAGTTCAAATTTAGACTTCCTAGTCTACTGTTTGACCATGAATTCAGGACTAGTATAACCCGGAAAGGAATGATAATTCAAAATATGAAACAATGAGGTAGCTTCTTAAGAACTGACATGTTAAGTTTAACATTTAAGTTTGCAAGTACACCTGCCAATCCTTTCTTATGAAAATAAATATGCCAACATCCGGTGAAATGCAATACATTTTATGTATTTAATATGTCAAAATACTACATATTTCACAAAATATTTCAGTTAATGTCATTGTAATGCATGCACAATTGTTGTAGATAAAAATAACATGTCTCACATGGTTTCACTTTTGGCTGGACGGGGAGTCAAAAGTGAAACAGTGGGACAGGGATGGGGAGACACCCCCATGTCGTGACTGACCTCCACAGTGTAGTGGAACCTTCCATAGAACTCCATCTGCACACCTCGGTTCTCTGTCACTGTATCAAAGATCATCCTGAGGACAAGCTTCCACAGGCTGTGCAGAACTCTATGCAAGAACCGCAATGGCAAGATCCAAAACAGAGCTTACAACTTGGCATACCGTATCACCTCAAACAGTTACCAGTTACAGTCTACACCAAATGTATTTTCCTTAAGCCCTCAAAGCATACATAATGTCTTAATTAACATGTCATAACATCAATTCAAATTGCTTCCTAAGCAAATGTATTGTTTAAAAGGATGACATCACACATCATAAGCATTTGACCAAATACCTACACACATGCATTTGAATGATTTCTAAATATTTTAGATCCTAGGTATAAAATATAAAAATCTCCTAGTGGAGTTGATTATATAGTAGATTACCTTTGCTGTGTAGTATAGGTCCATGAATGAGATCAAATAAAGGAAAACTAAATAAAACTAAACAAATTATATTTGAAAATAAAAAATAGTTTGATTGATAAATTGTATTTAATTATATGTATCAAGTGCATACATGTATAACTATGCATTTATAATTGTGCCCTTTAGTTGATGACACAAGCCAGCATGGAGCTCCATCCAGAGCTTTTCATTGTAGTAAAGATGAAATAATCCATTGAAAAGGAATAGTTTTTTTTCTGTAGAGAACTCTCTGATCAATTAAACACATCAAGAATCAATAAAAAAATTATAAATGTGCTTATGTGCATGGTGTTGATTTCATTACATTAAAAAAATTAAACGAGTTGATGCTCACATATAAATGCAAGCAGTGCTTTTCATTCAGTTTCTATGCAATGAAATCATGCACAAACTTTAAACCATGGTAACAGTGGTCAACATAATTCTTATTATACATTGTAAAATGCATGACATGTCCAGTTTTGACCAAGAGTTCTCCTTTTATCCATTTCAGTTTCATTGTTAATGAGAATGAAAAACATACTTGTTTTGAGATGCACATGCAGATTTGGCAGTTATACAAAACAGTCACCTGGCCAGATTCTCCTTCACTAAAGACTCACTGAGGATGACTAAAGTGTCGTCCAAATACTTCATCAGAGGGGACACGGCCTGGAACAAAAGGGGAAGGACATACTTGAAAGAAATGAGCCCACATATTTGGAGGAAGCCTCCAGTCGTGAGAAGTTATGGAATAGTGGGGCTTCGTGGACTCCTCAAATCATGTGCCATCAATGAATCGCTGGTTTGAATTCATTTCATTCATTGTGTTTTTCTATACTGAGCAACATAATTTCATTGAAATCACATGGTAGGTTCACCCACAGTGGGGTTCACAAAGGGAACACAAACTTACATCATCATTGTGGATGGAGTCTGGGGAGAGGCTGATGTGCTGGATGTACTTCCTCAAATCTACCAGCACCTGGAACATAAAAATAAAGTAGTGTTCACATTGGAAGCCCTGGAAGTTCCATAAAAATCTATTTAAATCTGATCCAAGATGGCTAACAGATCTTTAAATACATGTGTGGTGGATTTGTGATAAAATTAAGTCCAGATCTTTGGTTGACCTTCACAACCTTTCATAAATCATTGACATGTCATGACATGACATGAAGAGACATGAAGGGATTGTTTACTCAAATCCCTAGTATCTCTAATCACTGCTTTACTCTTCTCCATCACGTGAATCAGAAAACTTCAACTTCTTGTTTCTTTACAAGGGCAATCCAACAGAAGACTTTTATCAGTTTGGTCAACAGTGTAGTATCTATACCACAAAAATATATGAAGAATTCTCTCTACCCTCCGGCCTCACTACTGGACCTTGTCAGTGAGGTGTGTGATCAAGCGCTTGGCCTCTCTCTGCAGGTCCATGTCCACGTTGTAGAGCTGGGCATTGAGGGCCTTGTTGACCTGCTCCTTGCCCTCAGCCCCACAGGATTCCTCCATCGCTTGCTCCAGCCCCTGCCAGTCCAGGTCCCGGGGCAGGTCCCCCAGGAAAACACGTACATGCTCAATGTTGTTCAGGGCAATGCACAGCTTCCAGCCGCAATGGAATGAGAAGCAGTAAAAGACAAAGATAACTTTGAAAAAGAGAAAGACTAAATGAAAAAAAAATTATGAAGAAGACAGAAAGGAGCAGTTGAAGCATCAAACTACAAAGAGTCTGGGATGGGGTGCAGACACATACATTTCTGCAGATAAACAGTGCTTGGGCAAGTCATACAACAGAACACAAAGTACTCCATTAATGCATTCATAAGATTCCATGCTTGATGCAAACAATCCCATTTCCTAAAAATCCCCAGGGTTTATACGTATACAAAGGCATTACCTGGACAGTGAGGGTCCTGGGGTCGTGTCCCAATTGACTCCTCTCAATCTTCCTCTTAATGAGCTCACAGTAACACAAAGCCGCACTGCAGAAGTCCTGCAACCCATAAGCGGAGACACTGCTGAGAAAACTGCATGCCTTTTTCACTCACAGCTTCTCTCCTGGATCTTATTTTTACTTAGAGCATCACTTTTGCCTGCTCTAAGGTGTAGTATAGGCATCCATGACGCATAGCTTTATGATAAACTCATGCTTGCTATCAGCTCAGCAGTCTAATTCATTTGTTTTGATTAAGGCTACCCTTTGTTTATATTTTGTCAGGGATTTAGCCAGAGGTTGGCATGTAACACTTTAACTATATCCCTTAACGCCTACATAAAGCTATCATAAGCATAGCATAAAACCTGTCATAACCAGTTATGAACTATTACACCTTTTACAAATGTCATGCCGTGATCATTTTGAATCAGTTATTTTGAATCTCTTGCGTAAAATTCACTGCATCCATTTTGGTAGTGTTATGACATTTTTCATAAGCTGTAATGCAATGACTTGACTGGGTATTGCAGGTGTTATGTTATGCATATTACAGCATAATGTACGCTTTATGTTGTACAGTTCAAGTGAAGCATTACCCAAATATTTGTATGAATAGAGATTGGTGTGGTAAAGACAGCTGTCACTCACGTCTGTCAGCCGGGTCACAAAAATGAAGGCTCCTGCTGAGTCGGGCCAGGCCAGCTGTACCCAGAAGTCCCGCACCTGGGTAAAACAGGAAGTGACCTCCACGGCGGAGCTGCTGTGCTTGGCCAGGCCGTGGACAGGTGCCAGCTGATTAAATCAGAACCACACAGTTTCACTAACTGACCCTCCCACCACATTCATACACACAGACACACACACAGATATAGTCACACACTTCATTGTTCTGTTGGAACTGATTACCAAGCCATTTAAATCCAGGTGGCAGTAAATGTATAATCTGACTCCAGTGGGAGTAGACAAATGCCAATGCTTTGAAAATGGCTTTTATAAAACAATAAAATAATTGAGATTAAATGTGGTCTTCCCCATACAAAGATAGTTTTTTCCTCAGGCAGGGATCTTTTGTTGCCCACTCTGCTCACCTGGTCTCCCTCCACTGCTCTATGGATCCGGTCACATGACTTCTGGTGAACTATCTCCAACCACTTGTGAATGGAGGTCTTGAACCAGTTATGAAATCCTGTCAAGGCTAACATCTTGGTGTCTCTGTAAGAAATCAGTACATGTAAAATGTAAAAATGTAAAAAAATGTATGTAAACTGTGAGTGAAGCAATGCACATCAAAGGTTGCTATGAAATAGGCTTAAGAGTGGCAAAGCTCAAATGCGCAGTATTTGGTTCACATTTAAACCAAAAAGAAACCAAAAAAGAGAGGGGGAAAAGGATAATCCTTTGTTCATCTAAAATTGTAGGACTATAAATTATATTATAATCATCTTTATAGCCTATACAAGTTTTCCTCAATTTTCTTTAATGAAGCCCAGATTAGCATCCATTATGGCAGCATGAAAGGGTAAAGGCAGATTCAGGCCAATGCTTACTTGAGAGGTAGGAACTCCCGAAAGTGCTTTAGTGTCTTAAGGGAGATGTAGAGCTCAAACAGCGTTTCCCCCATGTTGTGGGTCAGCCGCGAGCCCTCCTGCTCCAGTGTTCCGCACACCTTCTCCATGGTTACACTCACGTCGTCAGCCAGCTGGAGGAAATGCAGAGGGGTTTCCATGGGATCGGGGGTTACAGAACGGCAGGGGTCTTAGGCGGGAATGATAATGATTGACGTCATATATAAGCCTTCTGCTACTAAATAGTAGACTGTTTGACAATATCTGCACTTGTTTCTTGTGTGGAATATGACAATACTATGCATTTCTAAGAATGAGCTTTTCAAAATTTTGAGAGAAAGTATGGTTCAAATGAAAATAGCTTAATGAACAATAGTGCACTTCCACTTTATGAATGTATTTTTTGATGCTGTCAAATAATTTCAGCTATGAAAGATCACAGATCCTCACCAGTTTTTCCAACTGCCGATAGGAGATACTGAAGAAATCCACTTTCACAGAACTGAGGGCAGCAAATAAAATAGTAAAAAAACAACAGGCATCAAATTCAGAGCCAAATTTAACAAGGTGACTACACAATCTATTTAAGATTGACCCACACAGACATGGCTATTCTCCCATTCACAGGGAGTGCATTTAAAGATTCTGATTCTGATACTTGGTGGTGCACAGAGGGATTGTTTTTTTCCCTGGCAGATGGCTGGAGCTAATGAAGCCCTGGTGGCTGCGACGTAGGTACCTGCTGAAGAGTTTGTTGTAGACGGTCTGTGCCCTGTGCACATCCATGCAAGCCGCGTCTACCACTAGGACTCGACGCCTCAGCTGCTCCTCCAGCGTCTGAAACGACACATGAGCCCAAAGGTCAGTCAGAGGGAACAAACTGCTTTACTTATTCAACGTATCTGCCGGAGCTGAGTCTTTGTTTTGACGCTTTCCCTTTCACAAAGCCATGACAAATATGAACACACTCACCCCTTCATCTGGCTTAAAATGAGAACCCGTTGCCCCGTACCATTCCACCGTACCCTTCTGTTGGGATAAGAAAGCAAAAAAAACATGAAAGATCTCAGGTGCAAAGGGAAACTGTGACAATAATGTGCAATAATGAAGTTAATATTTGTAATATTTAATTTGAATACTGTACCTTTATCACAGAGGCAATTTCCAGATGTAGCTCATTGCGAAGGGGACATACTGACCTATAGACCTGCATGGTGTGAATGTGTCCCAGGCCCCTTTTGTCCCAAATAGACAAGAAGACACACTGTGACAAACATTGCCTTAGCCTCCCTCCCAAGCCCATTCAAACCATGGTGAGCTTTGGCTTAGCATTTTTGCACCCCAAATTGTCATGTTGTTTTAGTAATAGGTTTATTGGCAATCATTATTAGGTAATAAGTTTGATTAACAGAAATTCCAGCCTTAGTTTTCTTTCTCTGAATATAACTTGATAATGAACTTATAATGAACACAAGGAAGCATCTCTGGGTAGGCAGGGGGAATCCCATTAAGCCCATTAAGGCCTCTTTTGTGTGAGTATAAATGAAATGAAGATCATGTGGTCAGGGGAGTCTGTCTTGAGTTCCTGTCACTGAGCTGAGAGTTCACAATAACACAGGAAATGGCCCTACTGGGCGGTAAGTCGGAACTATTTTTAACACCACTGGCGTTATTCTGCTCCAAAATATAGTCATATATCTATTTACACAGTAGTCATAACTGTTAGGTTGAAAGTTCAATTCAATTAGCACACAACTATCCTATCCAATCCAAGCCATTCAACACTCCAGAGTACAGCAGCTTCTCTCATGGATAAAGATTTTCATTTCAATTTGTGATGTGATGCAGTCTAATATGGGTATCCAGCTCAAGCATGCATTTGACAATACACAATTTCCAGCCACTCTATTTCTATAATTCAATGAGCGTTGGTTGCATAAACCAACAGTAATTTATCTTGCGGTGAAGCTGTTATTTTCCTCCTATGGTCAGAGGTCTGGTTTACCTCAGCATGAGCTCACAGCGAGTGATGGCAGTGGGTATGGTACAGGGGAACACCTTCCGCAGGCTCCTTAGCAGGGAGAGGCAGTACTCTGTGTGGAGTCTGAAACTATTTGCCAGCATCTCTTCCTACACATGCAGGCAGGGAACAAGGAGAACATTCCAGAACCTCAGAACATGTGCAATCAAGTTTCTGACATAGCAAGTCAGGTGATTGACTGTAGGTTACTAGCCAATCAGAGATGATTCAGTAAACCAATCAAAATCAATCAATTAATATCCTTCTGAGCAGAGAGGGGTTTAAGAGTGGAGAATTCTGAAAAGAGAGTGGTGTAGAGTGGAGCATTCGAAAGAGAAAAGGCTTGAAAGTAACACTTTATGTTAACTATACACCATAAAGCCTAGATAATTCTGTCATAAGCATTAATAACAATATTAAATCTTAAGACAAATGTCAGTCATAAGCACTATCATACTGTATGCAGCAATAATTTGATATTTTGAATCTGTTTCGTTAAGTTTGCTACATATATTATGACACAAGTTGTGGCATAGTATGCATGATGTGTTGTGGCATTGTGCATTGTCAGAACAATTATATATATATATTTTATATATATATATATTATATTATATATATTATAGCTTTTATAAAAATGTCTTTCCTGAATCCAGTAGCCTTAACAGTCAAATGCCCTTGTTTAAAGTTCAGCCATTTGAATACTGAACACAAGTTGTATTAGGTGTTAAAACCCCTCACTTATCATACATGCAAAATATATTTATTTGATTTAATATAATAATTACCACACAGGATACCAATTATCAATTAAATCACCAAATTATTTGATAGGTTAATCAAATAGTAACTGGTGGAATCAACCCACAAGTCAAAACTAACTCAAAATCAGATTCAAGATTAAACATGTTTATTAAATAGGTTATCTACAAGACGTTAAATGAGAAACAAAAATGTTAATCATACACTCAATTGTGAGTGTTGGCTCACTACTTATAATTAACTAAAAATAATACATTAAACAAGAAATTATGATGATGAAATTATCAGCAGAGAAAGAGAGACCACATAGAACCTGACCTTGCAAAAGAATAGCAAATCTCCAGCTTCAGCACTCAGAAACAAAAGAAAGAAGGGAAAATAATATATGGAACATGCCCAACCAAGGAACCACCACAAAACAAAAGATGAAAACACTTCTCTTCTTTCAACTCAAACAGGGCTTACTGCAAACTCCAACTAAAACTTCAAGCCCTACTCTCCTGTTATATAATTAGGCTCCTTCACCCGGCAGGTTGGAAGATGCAAACCCTGATTGGATGAAGTTAGAGCACTCAAGGGGTCGGAATAATTTATGGCAAGGACTGGCTTATCTAATGGACTTAACGGTACTTTTCCTAAAAGTACATCTAGGTTATCGAAAGCAGGACTAAACACCATGATATTATTTTCAAAATATTCACAGTTTACAGCACTTTTGAAGGAGATTAAACATGAATAGATTATGAAGTAATTGCACGTAGTTATTAACTACCTCTAACAAAAATGGTACATTTCTCCTGTTTTTAAAAAGTAGAGGTGAAGTTTGTACATAATAATTATCAAGTCATTACAGGACGTTTTCAGGCAAAGAATATCATAAGGCTAATCATGACATGTGGGCCCCACTTTTTAACTGATGTGGCCTGGAAAATGTAAATTCAAACCTGGGAAGCCTTATGAAGCCTTGGAACGAAGACATTCAATTGACATTGTCAATTGAACGCCACAGATTAAAAATTCCACAACAGTGAATTTAATGGCATTCAACTTTAAAGAACTGCAAATGGACATTTTGTTAACTCTCTGAGTCAAACTGATAATGCTGGCTTTGAAAGCTCACATTCTTAGGTGCTCTGGTGTAATAAAAACTGTGTTAGGTCAATCACCAACCAGCATCTTTTTCAGACACCAGTTGGAGGATTAGCTCTAGTTGGATATTGTAGGACCCTGAGCCAATAACCTAATATCCATATACGGTACTGTCCCTCTCTTGTAAACCTTATTATAAAAACATATCCAACAGCATTTTAAGGACAGGGGAGTGTGGAGCGGAATGCTTTGAGGAGAGAAGCATTGAGAGTGGACATACCAGCTCCCCTCTTACAGCCTGAGCATCCCATTCCTCCTCAATGGTTCGCAAGAGTGCAAGAAGGAAGGAATAGCACATCCTCTGGGTTCGGTGGTGGCTGCTGTAGCACCTCCATCGTCTGCAGACAGAGAGCACACATAAGAGACATGGGCCTCAAGATGCAATGTCAAGACGCTAGCATTATTTCAGAACAATGGCACATTCAGGCATGTCCAACTCAATTCTGGTAATTTCATGACAAGAGACGGGAGTGCACCTGGGGCAGTTTTAAAATAGGTTGGTTTAAGACAAATAAATTACCTGTGGGTGTGGTGAGGGTTTGGTTTCATTATAGCCAATCAGAACAGCTGATTTTTTCCCTTTAATAGAAGAGCTTTAATGCCATTGCAAACTGGTAATTTTGTCATGTCTGATGAAAAGCAAGAGCCAAGCTATGAGAGGCTCTGAAGGAGCGCTTCTCTCTGTTACATACTTGTCGGAGAGATGCAGAGAGCTATAAGTGTATTTACTAGGTGAAATGATCGATTCCACTACCACCTGAGTGCATTTTCACTACCGCTTTCACCAAAATAGGGTCTGTGGTTATTATCCTGCTTAAATCATCACAGCAGGACATTTTAGTATTGTCCTTTTTTGGTTTGTTTTTGGTCTCAAATTGAGGGTTGGCTCTCCAAACACAATATCCTTTTTCAACTAGATTTACAAAGTGTTGTTGGGTTATGTGAGAAACAGTAGTCAAGCAATAATTAACGATCATTCTATTAGGCTAAGTATTCATTTTAAAATCTATTGAAGCTTTAAGAATTTAAGCATTCAAATATTTTGTAAAACATCATAGTAAAATTCAAACATGTATCATTCAATGAAAGCAGTAGGACGTTTACGTATTGGGATAGATGGTATGCCTTTAGATTGGCAGAAGGGTGGATTAAAAGAGAAAAAAAACTATACACATGTAGCCGCATGTATTTCTTATCCAAAAATCAAATAAATAAATAAAATAAATCATATCATAGGAATAAAGAAATAAATGCCTGGTACCAGATTGAGGTGCACATTAAGGCAAGCAACCAAGTAGTCCATCAGTTTCTGGGTTACGGGTGTGTGTGTGGTGACGGGAGGTAGTGGGGCGGGGTTAGGAATGGAGGGTTGGAATGGAAGTTGGGGGACTGGGGACAATAATAAAGGGAGGTGAGGGAGGATGGGGAGATATTTGTATTGTGAATATTCTGTAAATACTAAAAATGTATCATACTGAAAAAAAGCTGTCCTCCGAAGATGGGCGGAGGTGGTGGGACTTAACCATTGACTGACTGCAAAAAGGCCTTCTGGTCCTGTATTATACAATTCAGACATGAATTACAATGGCAGAAGTGCAATAATAATAATACTGGATTGCATTTATCTAGTGCTTTTTCATGATACATAAAGCGCTTTACATTGAAGGGGGGAAACTCATCTCAACAACCACCAATATGTAGCAACAATTGTGAACTATGCAAATTACCCGTAAAATATGATGATATGCAGTTTTCTTCAAATTCATCTGTATGTCATTCCCCAAATTTTGTAATGTCTATATTTTTCCCATGTCAAGAACTTACATGATGGCTTGCTGCAGAGGTGACAGGTCAGTTTGCACGGCATGATGGGACAACACTGTCCACGCTGACTGACAAACTCGGCCATCCCAGCTGTACGGCTCTGTCTAGAGTGAAAGTAACATGATTGTGTGCTGTTTATCATTATTTATTCATTCGGCGGACACTCTTATCCATAGCAACTTACGAGGTCATTGTGGCAAGACACAGTATAAATAAGAGCACCAGTGTGCCAGGGTTGCGGTCAATTCTATTTCAATTCAGTAATTTGGGAAATTAATCCATTCAATTCATGAATTGAAAATGCTAAAGAAAATGTTCTTTATGTTTTTTTCAATTAATTACATCAACTTGAATTTATTTCCTGAATTGACTGAATTATAATAGATCTGACCCCAACTCAGTGAACCATACAGGTAGTATGTAGCAGTGTCTTATATTTGATTGGATATGACCTTCTGACCTGGGCAGAGACATACATCTCAGGGTACGAGTCCTGGATACATCACCTGAACATTCGTGTGCTCGTACTCCAGTATCTGGCTGAGGATCTTCTCATGGATGGCAATGTGGGAGTCCCTCTTGCTCAGGGCCGTTTCCCTCTGAAGAGACGAGATCAAAAGTTTAAAGCCTTGTTAACACTTTTCAGGGCCAAATCTTATTACAGAGTGATTGTAGTGGGGGTGGAGAGCCGACAGATGCACAGACAGTCCCTGTGGGCTTGAAACGGGTGGGCCTGCTGTACCTGGGTGGTGAAGAGCCTCAAGACCAGGTGACACTCCCCCTGGACTTTGGAGGCGCTGGATCGAGGCTCCAGCCGAAACCACCTGTCATACCCAGCCACTGGGATCTCCTGGATCAGGGTAGAGGGGGTGGGGACGTGAGGCCCGACAGCTGTAATCTCCAAGGGAAGGAAATAGCTCGTAATCGAGACACTTATGTTTGTAACTGTAACTCACATTAATGGGGATGTTGAGGCAGCCCAAAAAGTCATCTGCACTCTCCTCTGCTGCTGTCCCATTGGCTCGCACTGACTTGGCAATTTGCTTGAAATACCTGGTGTGGCATGAGACACTGAATGTTTTATCCAGAACTAAGGTCAGCATATGACACTCTGACACCCTTTTGTTACTCCACGAAAGGTCATTTGCCCTATGACTGGTACACATTACTTTAGAGTGTACATTTGTGTTGTGTAGTGAATGCAGATTCATTTGTTTATCGATGTAATTTAAAGTAATTTTGTTTGAATTTTGTTACTGTAACATTGACTACATTCAATTGACTACAGTATAATGCATGTTCTTTACAATGGGTTGATTTGTATTGAGCATTGCTTAAATAGTTGTGCATATGCCTGTGGAAGCCAATTAAAGTGTCAGCTAAATAATTGAGGTTTCCTAATCACATCCATGTGTATTACCTGCCCATTCCCCTGAATCCACTGACTTCATTGAGCTTCTTGCAGGCCTCGGCAACAGAGACATCATCATCATGGTCCCTGGAAAGAACAAGGTCAAATGCCAATGTCTATGTCTCCTTAGTGTAAGTATTATTTTAATTTTGATGTGTGCATGGTAAGAATAGACTCAAAAGGATTTTCTGAATGCAGAACAAAATTCAATGACATTAATCATTTAAAAATGACCAAATGTGTTCAATAAGAAAATAAAGCACAAAGTGTATTATATTTGACATTCACACATGCTAAGCATTTATAAATTAGTAAAGGTCACCGATAGGGTGTGTGCTTGGTACAGTTGACTGAACACATTCCCAAGTGTTTTCAAATACTTTTTGGCTTTCAGAAATCTGAATTTATTTACATTTTGAATTAGACATAGTACATTAAAATATATAACCTGAGAGGTAAGAGGTAAGATGACTTTAAATGGAACATTTCTGAAAATGGAACCACTCTCAATATACCAAAGGAGAAAGAACTTTCGCAGCTCTACATATACTTTAACTACATTAACTACTATATACTTTAACTACATTAAAGAGAAGCAAAACAGACAAGACAAGGTGTGCAGTAACATTTGGTAATTAGCAGGAGTGTCCTATAACTCCATCTCACCATATGTCCAGGTGCAGCAGATCACTGGAGACATCATCAATATCACTATAAAAGACATAAGGACTTGTAATTAAAAGGCACAGTCTACACACGGTGGCCCCAAATACACCACACAGTAGCACAAAACCACGGGCGTCAATTGGTTATGGCAAGTTATGGCCATTGCCATACCTTCACTTCATAGTCTATTTTTAAAACATGCTTAAATAAACCAGTAAAAGTTGTGGTTTACCATTTTTTTTATATCTATGTTAGTCTAAGTTGATAATACAACTCTAATTTGGTCCAAAAAGTTTGGATTCCAGGTTTAAATATTAGTCAGGCAACGCGGTAAGTAATATTTATTTATGGATTGTAATGCAACTTAGACTCATTCACAAAAATGAGCACTTTCGGGCAAAGTGTGTATACGTGAGTGTGTATTAAGTTAATAACATTAGTATGTGTTTTGAGCTGCACCTCTCACCATAAGTCAAGACATATTTTTCTCTAATTCTGCTGTGTTATATTTCAAAAATGCAAATTCTCTCTTGCTGTTGATGTTTGATAAATTATACTTGTTAGCTGGTGTGGTTTTTTTTGAGGTAGGAAGACACATTTTGTATAGACCTATTGCATTGTCAAGTAACTGTTTTACCATTTACTTTTTCACCCATTATCAGCACAATATTTTACCTTAGCTTTTGCTGAAATGATGCCACTGGACCAAACATTACAGTTCTGCCAGTAACAATAGTGAGAACTCAAATCAGACTCCCATCAATCCTATTCAATTATTTTGAGAGTGAAACCATTACAGTTCACTTTTGCCACATATTATATTTTTAAATTAAGCAATGATTAAAAGTAACTGAAAACAAACTGCCCCACTGCATCTAGTGAAAACTGTTTAACTTCATTTTTCCAACAGGTCCTGTATAAGGAATGAGATGGCTTGTGATCAAATGGTGCTTTATTATGTTGTTCTCCATTTCTAAGAATAAATTATTTTGAATGGTAACCTTCAATATTATGGCTGGGGCATGTGACAATGAATCATGTGTGCTTCTGAGCAGAGCAGGAAAAGGATACATTCTTGAAATACTTTACATTCTTAGGATCTGTTTTATTAAATAAATCTGAGTAAATGTATTGGAAACAAGCTAGCATGATGATGAAATATGTTAGAAACACCTCCAGGATTGCAAAATTTGAAATAATGTTAAAACATTTAATGTTTTCCCCTGATAACAACATGGGACAACATTACAAAAAAAGTTGGATGGTATTATGAAAACATTATTATCAATCCAAGACAGGTCCTCAAACAATCACTAGTCAGTACACACACAGGGTTTTCAAACAATCCAAGTCAAATCCAAAAAGTAATTTAAAAAAAACGATCTCTCTCTCACTCACCACACAATTTCCCTTCCCGTACTTTGTCAATTGTTTGGGGAAAATGTGCATCTTTTATTTCCTCCCCAAATTGCATTCAGTTGCCATCAGCCCCAATTGCTTCACTTGCTTCAGCTGGTAGTCAGATGAGGGACTGCAGGCTACTGGGAGCTGTCATCCTGATGGCTTTAGTGGTTCACAAGAGTTAAAGGGAAAGGTAGCCATTTCCCTGTGCGGCCTCTTGGGATGCCACAATATATATGCTATTTGTCTTCTCTGTCTTTTCAACATTAGTGATGGAGATAGTCGGGTGTTCAACCAGGCCTCAGCCATAGTTAAGAGGCTTTCTTCAATACTATGGTCCCACCATAGCTGATCTTCCGCATGCTGCTCCTCCAGTCCCCTTCCAAGGTCCCGCAAGTTGAGTTTGATTAAGGACCATTGACCACACTCCGACTCCAACATCTGGTTATTGTCTCCTGCCAGCTCCACTGGCTGCGACATCTCCACCTGGGTGCCAGAATCTTTTACGACAGGAGCACATTTTGCACACTCATGTTCTACACTCACCCCAGTTGATTCTGTAGATGAATCAGATAAGTATTTTTAGGACTTCGCAAAAAGTGTTTACTGTAGCCTGCTACTGAGTTTCTTTTTGGTCCAGCCTCTGACTCAAGACATGCAGATTTTCCCTCAGGACCATGAGCTCTTAATTTTTCCTTGTTCTAGCAGGAGTGCTGCAGAGGTGGTTTGGTGGATTTCCTGCAGAGCCAGATTCTTCCTTTCTTATTCTATGGAAAGGTTCTTCAGACTCAAAAAGCCCTTTTGTAATCCCTCCAGTTCTCCAAGCTGCCTTGCTTGTTCCCTTAGTTGGGTCTTCACCTCTTCCAGCTGCGCCTCCAGCTCTGGCCTTCCCTTGGCTCCGTGTGCTCTGCCTCGGACACATGGGCCTCCGCTGCTGTCCTCAGCTCCGCCTCCTTTGGAGCAATCCTGGCCTGCACATCCAACAACATCCTGGCATACTCCTCTTTGGCCTTGTCCTGGGATTTCTGGATGTCCAGATACTGCAGATGCTCTTCCTCAAACCTCTTGGTTATGTTTCTCACCTCCTCATCCAGCTCCAGTCTGTGGAGCCTCACCTCATTGCCAAGAGATGTTTTTGTGTTCTCCAGTTCTGTAGCCATGTTCCCAATCTTCCTCAGGGAGCTGTGGTGCTCATCTTGTAATTTCCACAGAGCCACCAGGTGGTGCTCCTCTGAGGTCCTTCCTGTCCAGATCAGTCTGGGCATCCTTCAGCTCTTGAACCTCCTGGAGTGTCACTCTCCCTCTGTCCTCCATGATGGATGCCCGCCTCTGGTTCTTCACCAGGTTTACCTTCTGGTAAATACAACATTTCTCTAGCTTCCATATCTCTTCCTCTTGGCCCTATTAAAGTTTGCGCCTCTCCTAACTCACGCCTCTAAACCCACACATTTTTCTGCCATTTTGGCCTCACTATTATGCTGCTTTTGTGGCCTATCTGGGTTATTTTTGCTCTTTTCCCTAGGGGGCACAATAGAGCAAAAGTGGCCATTTTTGTTTTGAACTACTTTTTCTTGTCTCCTTAGAAAAGGAGATTTCTGGGGTGTCTGGTGGGCTCACTCAGTGTCTGGGGACACTCACTGGGTTGGTGATCATATTCCAGGCAGCATACAGTAAGGGGCTCCACTTTGTGTCAGTTGGGCCTGATGCATCATCCTCATGACTTCAGACATGGCAGCCAGCCTCAGGAAAAGAGGGCCCTCTCTCAGTGTCCATCTTTGAGTGTGCTCTGGCAACCTCAGGAACGTGGCTATCACCTCTCTTTGCTCCAGAGACAAGTGTTGTCTCCCATCTTTTTCTAGCCAGGAGATAGTTTTTGGATCCGACATCCACTCCAGGTCCAAATGCTCCATTTCAATTTTTTAGTTGTACTACCTCCTCTAAGCCTATAGGTTATGCCCTCTGCCGGCATTCTCCACCATATTGTAGTGCCACTGGGGTGGGGTGACACACAAGGACCTTTTAGGGGATGTGGAAATCCGGTGGATGCAGCATTCAAAACAAAACAATAATTTTATTAAACTGATTTCTGACAAAAAAACACAAAATGGATGGGGTAATCAGGGAATTCAAACACATACAGTCCATAATCCTTCTCTCGTTGTCTTTGTCCATAATCCAATGTTGTCAATCCAAGCCAGGTCCTCTAACAATCACTAGTTGGTACACATACAGGGTTTTCAAACAATCCAAGTCAAATCTGAAAAGCGTTTCCCTTTCGGTACTTTGCCAATTGTTTGGGGAAAAGGTGCGTTTTTGTATTTTATTTTATATATATATATATATATACAGTACCAGTCACAATTTTGAGTACAGCTTCCATCTGGATTAAGGCTAATCAGTCACTCCTTCATTCTTCAGCAAGATAACGACCCGAAACACACCTTGAAGTTGTGCAAGAACTGGTGAAGGAGGAACACAACAATAATCTGGTGAAGGAGGAAGGACAACTCAAACTAATGACCTGGCCTACCCAGTGTCCAGACCTCAACCCCATAGAATTTGTATGGGACAAACTGGACAGAAAAAGCAACCCACAAGTGTCTCTGGGAATTGCTGCAGGAGAGCTGAGAAGACATGTTGGGTGATATCCTGCTGCAACTTATTAACCAAATGGCCCATGTTTGCGAGGCTGTTGTCACAGCAATGGGTGGTTATTCTGAGGATTACATTTTCAATAACATTTTCTTGAACATTGCTATGATATTCCTTTTGTGTATTGTTACATGTGTTTTTGTCATTTTCAAGTATGGTGTCAGTATATTATACAAGTCAGTATTTTGTGTGGCCTCTCTTAGAATGCAACACTGAAGCAATTTGCTTTAGTAGACTGTTGTGTAATTTTTAATGAAACGTAACAAATATTCCAGTATTTTGGTAAATTCTTCCAATGCAACACTCTTGCAGGATTTGCCATTTTCAAATATTCTTTGCTTTTTGTTCCTTTCCCTGTCCAAGTGATCACACATCTTAAATTAAGTTTAGATCGGGGCTCTGAGGTGGCCAATCTACTGTGAGTGCTCCATCTGCACACTTCCACTCAAAGTAGGTCTTAATCATGTTTGCAGTGTGTTTGGGGTCGTTATCATGCTGAAAGATACATTTATTTCCAATCAGTCATTTTACAAAGGTACAGCATGATGAATCAAGATGAAGGTGCGAACCTGCTTCTTGGTGAGGGGTCGGGCCCATTCCAGATTGCCTCCACTTTTTTGCGGGGGGGGTGTTGATATTGCCCCTCCCAATGGTGTACCCCAGGTACTCAGTTTACTGTAGACCCAACTGACCCTTCTTTGGGTTAGCCATGAGACCCGCCCCCTTTTTATCCTTTTGTTAAGCCAAGGGTACTTAAGAATCTGATGGTTTAAAGCCTCTCAATCAGCTCCTCCACTCTGGGCATTGGGTAAGCATCCAATTTCAAAATTTCATTTAATAAATGGAAATAATTGCAGAACCGGTTTGTTCCGTCCGGTTTGGGAACCAACACTATAAGGGTGCACCACTCGCTCTGTGACTCTTCGATGATCCCCCCAGCCAACATTGTCTGTACTTCCTTCCTTACAGCTACTCTCCTCACCTCAGGGATACGATACGGACGCATGGTTACCTTCTTCCCTGGTTCCGTGTCAATGTGATGCTGAATGAGATCGGTGTGCCCCGGCTCGTTCAAGAACATGTCTAGGTTGCGGCTGACCAACTCTCTCCATTCTTGCTTTTTGGTGGAGCTCAGCTGCTCCCCCAGTGGCACTTAATCGGGAGTGGTAACTGGAAAAGAGGGTTTTGGAGGCGCAGTATACAGAACTTCACGTGCATTCCATTTTTTTTAGCAGGTTAATATGGTACAGCTGAATGACATTATGCCGGTCAGGTTGTCTTACCCGGTAATTCACTTCTCCTACTTTCTCAATGATTCCATAGGGGCCTTTCCATCTTGCCAGAAACCTACATTCTGAAGTATGAACCAGCACCAGCACTCTATCCCCTGGCTGAAATTCCCACTGCTGGGCCCCCGTTATACACCCGCACCTAAGCCCCCTGAGCTCCTGCATGTGCTGACGAACTAGGGGCCACAACGTTGCCATCCTGTCTTTCAGTTCTTCCACATGTTCCACCAGAGTGCAATGGGGGGAGGGCTGTTGCTCCTAGGCTTCCTTAGCTAAGTTGAGACGTCCTCAGGGACGTCTACCATAGAGGAGCTTGAACAGTGAGAACCCCGTCAAAGTCTGGGGCACCTCACGGATGGAAAACAGCAGCTGATCCCAGTTCTTCCCATCACTTTCCTCAGCATGCATTTTAGGGTTCGCTTGAATTGCCATTCCATCGGCCTGTGGGTGATACACTGTGGTGCGTAAATGGTTAATTTTCATAAATTTACCCACTCTAGAAAACACCAATAATCTGTAATCCTTTCTCTTTGTCCTTGTCTGTAATCCAAAATCGCAAATTCAAGCTTGGTCCAGTTCTAGGTATTCAGTAAAACAATGCTCTCGCTCTCACTCTCACTCTCACTCTCACTCTCACTCACCAATGTGTTTCCCTCTCTGTACTTTATGTTTAACTGGAGTAAAGGCGTCTTTTTTATATCCAGTATCATCACTATACAACGTGAGCCAGGTGTGCCCCGTCAGCCCCGGATTATAAATATACAGTGGGTATAAAAAAGTATTCACCTCCTTTAGTATTTTTCACATTTTATTTTCTTACTTCATGGAGTCAAAATTGATTTAATTGGGATTTCTTGCCACTGATAAACACAAAATACTCTAAACAAACAACTCCAAAGCTTTGTGTTAATCAATTACAAATAAAAAACAGACATTAATTGACCAGTCTAACCATGGCTTCCATGTACAACCAGTAGCTATTCAGATTATAAACTTCACTCAGAGCCCACGTTCGGTAGCTGGATACAGGCGCATGGTTGGTGGTGTAATAGACAGCGAGGAAGTGAGTTGAATGCAAACACGGTGAGAAGTTATGACAAAAACAAATTATATAAATTATTGTAGCATCCCTGAGACATTTGAATGTGAGCTGAAATGGAAGGTTTTTTTAAAGCAAACTTTCAGTGAGAGTTTATATGGGAGTAAAGTTTCGCGTATGCATTTGGGTTTAAATGTCCAAGTTTTATGATCATAATCAGTCATAAAAATTATGGATTGGCATAACAACGACCCAGACTCAGTAAGCACATTTTAAGGTAATAATATTGAGAAACAAATGTAAAATAACAATTATAATTAATAATATTTATGAATTGTGAATTATGCTAATTCTCATAGCATCAACGCCATACCACTAGGGGTCTAACAGAAAGAGGTTAAGCCAGCCACATTTTGAACATGCAGAAAATATTTGGTTACCTCATTCTCCTCGATAAGGAGGGGACCATCCTGATGTGTCTACTCACATCAAAATAGGTAGAATGAGCTGTGTGCACACTGGCTCCCAAACCAAGCTCTTTCAAGCATACAAGCACATATACTGCATTTCTAATCTCTTACTCCTTCTAACTTCAATTGTTCATACTCTAATCTAAACATCATTGGCTCTTTTCCTACATTTCTCACTTGTCATTAAACTGCAACTCAATTTATTTTTCAACTTTAAAAGAGTGATCAATCACATAGAATTCATCATCAGACATTGTCAAGTAATATTATTACAGTACTCACAATACAAAATGTTCATTCCACACTGGATTGAGTGTCTCAGATTTGACCTCTGTGACCTGGATGCACCTGGCAGCCAGCACCTCCTTTATGCTTGGGCGCTTCTCCAGCTTGTCCTTTCGCTTCCGGAAACTGAACTTCCTCTCCTTCTTCTCTTCTGGCTCCCTAGGGCTTTGTCCCAGGAGAATCCCCAGCATGCAATAGGGGTCGCTGTACCCTACCAGGCCCCAAGGTGATAATGTCAAGACTGAACATCTAGGACTAGCATTTTCATCACATACAGCTATAAGACACAATATGTGTCACTGTTATCTGGATAATTTGCATAAGCATTGAAGACATCTGTTGTTACTTTACTCATTCATATGATGTGATCCCTGCTTTTATTTGTCAACCCAATGATTTCAATTAAATGCATGATGGTATGTACATTTTCAAAGAGATTAAACAAAGGAAAAATAGCATGAAGCTCCTTCTTATTACATATGCATATAAAGCAAGGTGACACATAGATGATGCGTTGAGCTTATCACAGTAGAAACATTCAAATGTCAAATGCAGTACAACACGAAAGATAAGCTTGTGGTCCAAAGACATATGCAGCTCTATTATAATGGGCCATGGTTAGCAAGTACACTAAAGCCCAGATTCAATCAAACAGAAATGCACTGTCCTTAACTGTCCTGAAGTGCTGCGTTCTTTCCAATCAAAGTTAAGGAGCTTTGATTGGAAAGAATAACAGATGTAAAAATGTCTAGAAAGAATATAATTTCATTTTTGTAAACACAGTAATGCAATAATCACAATATCAGTGAAGCACAACATACAACTCTATTGGCAGTGTCACTACTAATCAGAAGAAATAGATTAAAATATATAGTCCAACATCTTACCATTAGCATCTTTAGCCATAAGATTTTTTCCTTTCATAACAGAGACGCTCAAGGAGAAACTTGCTCTCTGCATGAAAAGGGTAGGTGGCAAGAGCACAAAACCATCCAGTTAAAAGCTCAATTAGTGTGAATTGCAAAGGGTTGCAGATTCTGGATAAATGTGTACATTTTTAAACCTTGAACAGAATGTGATTAACACAATGGCACATGAGAGTATTCAGCTTCCTACAGGCCAGGCGAATCAATTGACATTCTTTGTCAGATATTGTGGCATCCCAAGGGGCAGGACGAGAAAATGGCAGCCTGGCCCTTTAATTCTTGGGAGCCACTGGAGAGGAAACAACTTCATTTCCCAGCAGCCCGCAGTCCCACACCTGAACAAAGTCAAGCAATTGGGACTACGGACAGCTGAAGGCCATTTGGAGGCTTATTTAAGGGACTTGTTTGTGTTACACTGGGAGGGAGTAGGTTGGCAGTTGTGGAGAGTATTGAAGAGAGAGTGGAAGATAATTGTTTTGGATTGTGTTTTGAATTGGATTGTTTGAGGACCCTGCTTTGTGTACTGACTTGTACTGTGTGAGGAACTGGCCTGGATGTCCTAGATTACGGACATCGACAAAGATAAGGATTGTGGACTTTGTGTTTTAGATTCCCCCGAATACCCCACCCTTTGTTTTGTGTTTTGTCACAATTTCATTGAATAAAGCATTGTTTTGTTGTAATACTGCCTCCTCCGGGTTATTTAACTTGCCTACGCCCTCTGCAAGGTCCGTGAGTGTCGCCCAACCCCTAGGGACACCACAATATTTAATTTAAGTGTTTTGTGTGTCGCTGAAGTGGAAACAGACTGCTGTGCTGTGAAAGTTAGTACCATTGTGAGGAACACTGAAATGGAACAATATTTTTGCTCATACAGAGGCTTTTAAAGGACGCATGGCTTCAGACTTCAGATTATTCTCCAGATGCAGAGAATAAAATATACCAATGATCACTGTTATTGTGCTTGTCCACCTTGAGGAAGGATCTGATGCATTGCACTTGCAGAAGAGGAACTGTGTAATATGTTTTGTAAAATCAATACCCAAGACAACACCGTGATGTAAAGGTAGTGAACATAAAAATGGAAACACACTAAGTGAGGGACAACCACACAGGTGTGGCTCATACATTAATTCAGGAAACATCCCAGAATAATTTATAAAAATGCTGGATAGACTATAATTATGGCATGGCTACAAAGTCCTCAGTGACTTTGAAAATGGGGTGATTGATGGGGCAGATGTTTTACAATGCAATGGTGTATAAACTAAGAGCAATATTGTATAAACTGAGGGGAAAAAAACATGTATGATGTCCATGCATTAATTCGAAGTACAATGGAAATTTCAACCTGGGGTGAAACTTCATCAACATTCTAAAGTGAAGGGGGGGTAATTTCTTCTCAAATCAGCCAGATATGTCAAAGTCAGACAAATTTTCATTCAGGATTCATTTCTCCCAGCAAATCCAAGAACTGTCCCAGCATCCTCTCCAACAAACAGGCCTCACAGAGGAATGCGTTCTGCCTGAGATTCTTGCCGGAGACCACGGGTGCAACCCAACATGGCAGCACCCTGCTGCTAGATTCACAGCTAACTACTACCAAACTAAAATATAAATAAAACGTAATAAAACGTTTTCTCCCCCAAAGATGACCTGGAGGATTTAGAACAATACATTGATGAGCATTACAACGAACTGTGCATAATGACAACTCCAAATTCGAAACGCTTTCACAACTCATCCACCGACACAGAAGACCTGACTGCCGACAATACAGAGGTTAGTGTCTTACTATCCATCAATTCTAAACTTTCATCACTCGATGCTAGAATAGCGCTCATTGAAGTTCTCCACAAAGAATTTCAAGGCTAAGAAATAGTCTGGAAATCAGCAGAGCTGGAGATAGCATCACTCGTAAAAGAAAATCAAGCATTACAAGCCACCGTTAAAACACTTACCAAAAGTGCTTAATTTGTGCCCGGCAAATGCCAAGAATCCGATTTTTCAGGAATTGCAGAAAACACATCCGATGACCCCGAGAATTTATAGTTTCAGGGATTGTTTGTCCCTGAAACTATAGTTTCAGAGACAGTTAAATAAATAACATTTCACCGTATACACTGTTTAGGAGGAAAAAACACCAACAACAAACGCCCGAGGCCCATCATCGCCAAGTTCGAACATTACAAACATAAAGAACTTGTTAAAAGCAAGAGAAGGGAGCTGAAAGGAATAAAAAAACTATGGTATCAATGACCAGTTTCCATGGGAGATACACGAGAGACAAAAAACTGTTTCCAATCAGAAAACTATTTCTGGGAAAAGGAAAGCGCGCTGTTATCACAGTAGATAAGCTACACTCAGTGGCCACTTTAACTGCTCATTAATGCAATTATCTAATCAGCCAATCATGTGGCAACTCAATTCATAAAAGCATGTAGACATGGTCAAGAGGTTCAGTTGTTGTTCAAAAAAATCTGAATGGAGAAGAAATGTGATCTAAGTGACTTTGACCGTGGAATGATTGTTGGTGCCAGACGGGGGGGTGTGCGTATCTCAGAAGCTGCTGATCTCATGGGATTTTCACGCACAACAGTCTCTAGAGTTTACAGAGAATGGTGCGAAAAACTAAAAAACATCCAGTGAGTGGCAGTTCTGTGGGTTAAAACACCTTGTTAATGGGAGAGGTCAGAGGAGAATGCCCAAGCTGACAGGAAGGTGACAGTAACTCAAATAACCATGCGTTACATCAATGGTATGCAGAAGAGAACCTCTAAATGCACAACACGTCAAACCTTTTAGTGGATGGGCTACAGCAGCAGAAGACCACAACGGGTTCCACTCCTGTCAGCTAAGAACAGGAAAGTGAGGCTAGAGTGGGCACAGACTCACCAAACCTGGACAGTTGAAGATCTGATGAATCTCGAGTTCTGCTGCGACATGCAGATGGTAGGGTCAGAATTTGGTGTTAACAACATGAATCCATACATCCATCCTGCCTTGTGTCAACGGTTCAGGCTGGTGGTGGTGGTGAAATGGTGTGGGGAATGTTTTCTTGGGACACATTAGGCCCCGTAATACCAATTGAGCATAATTTAAATGCCACCGCCTATCTGAGTCTTGTTGCTGATCATGTGCATCCCTTTATGGCCACAGTCTACCCATCTCCTAATGGCTACTTCCAGCAGGATAATGCGCCATATCACAAAGCACACATCATCTCAAGCTGGTTCCACGAACATGGAAATTAGTTCAGTGTACTCCAATGGTCTCCACAGTCACCAGATTTCAGTCCAATACAGCACCTTTGGGATGTGGTGGAACGGGAGATTTGTGACATGAATGTGCAGCTGACAAATCTGCAGCAACTGCGTGATGCTACCATGTCAACATGGACCAGAATTTCTCAAGAATGTTTCCAGCACATGGTTGAATCCATGCCATGAAGAATTCAGGCTATTCTGGGGGCAAAGGGGGGTCCTACCCAGTACTATAAAGGTGTACCTAATAAAGTGGCCACTGAGTGTATATGTTGATGGACAGGTATATCGTGACAAGGATGACACCCCCTGGCTGTTCTAAATTATGTGTAAAAAGCATGCAGCCCGCTATGCAATGCTGTGTACAATGAGCAAAACAGACTGCACCCTGTGGCAAAAATTACCCTGTGCTAACCAACTATGTGACCTAACTTAAATCCTGTTGTCATTTGTTTGTTTCTCTGTCATGTCTATGTGTTTCAATGTTTTGTGTCCCCATTCATGTATCTATGTACTGACTATGTCTGCTCTATCTGGGTGCCACAGTGTTTTGTGTGTCCATGTCTTGCATGTCCACCTAAGCTGTTTCACACTGATTTAATTGCCTATATGTCTGTGCCTATGTATCCAGGCATCCATGTCCATATTGTTTTGGGGGAATTGTCAAATAACGTTGAGAAGGAAACTGAATGTTTATTTACTGGAAATATGAAGGTGAAATCACACAATCTAAACACACACACATCAGTGCATACAACACATAGATTATGAACTAACTGAAATCCACACAAATGCTTTCAGTAAAATTAGTAAATTGGAACATCCATGGTACTGGTTCACAGGCAAAGAAAACAAAAATGTTAAATCACCTAATCAAGATACAGGCTGACATATGTCTATTACAAGAAACCCACTTATCAGAATCGGAACATCAGAAATGAAAAACTTCACAATTTAATCAAGTATATTCAGCAACCTACAATTCAAAGAAAAGAGGCTTCTCAATTTTGATACACAAAAGAATACCACTAATCCACAAAAATACCATTGCTGACCCTGAAGGGTGGTACATTATTATCAACGCCTCCATCAATAACAATAACATTACCATTGCAAGCATATACGGACCCAATAATTGATCCTCCTTCTTCCACACATTTTTCTCATTATTAACTGATCTCACAAAGTCATTAACTGATCTCACATAGTCAACAATCATCATTGGAGGTGACAGTCATCAATCCAACTCAAGCATCTCAGGTAATTCCAGAAATTCTCTCTACAGAAACACTCAAACAATATATGAGTGATTTTGGTCTTGATGATAGTTGGGGACTGAAAAACTTATCAACAAGGGAATACTCATATTTCTCACCCCTTCACCAATCATTCTCTCGCATTGACTTTCTTACCAGTAATTCAATTATATCTGATATATCTGATATCACAATTCACCCCAACATAATGATCATGCCCCTGTCTCCTTTCATTTAAATACTAAACATTTCAAACAACCTCCCACCAGATTCAATGTATCTCTGCTTAAAGATGCTGATTTTGACACATAGTTTAAAAAAGAGTGGACATCCTTCTTGGAAATAAATGATTATCCGGAAATCTCATCTACATTACTATGGGAAACTGCCAAAGTAGTACTGAGGGGGCAAATCATTTCATACTCATCACACACAAAAAAGGAAAGGGAACTTGAAAATAATCTGGAACAAAAAATCGAACAACTGAATGCCTTTTATGGTAATGATCCAACAGAACAAATTCAGATCGAACTCAGAGATGCCAAATTTCAATTAAATGATATCATAAATAAAAAGAGGCATGACAATTTTGAACATAACATCAAATATGGAAAATATCTTGCAAACCAGCTCAAATTAAATAAAGACAAATCAATTATTCCTGTGATAAAGAATTCAGCAGGGAGGGCCATGCAGTCACCTCAAGACATAAACAACACCTTCCGGGAATTCTATAGCAAGTTATACACCTCTGTCCATGAACAAAATTCAAAAGACATTGACTCCTTCCTGAATACTATAGACCTCCCAAAACTTAGCAAAGAACAAGCAGACTAATTGAATACACAATTAGCACCCAATTAATTTCAAAAAGCACCTTATCAGAGGCAAAACTCCAGGACCTGATGGCTTCCTGCTGATGGCTTCCCTGCCGAATTCTTTAAACTCTTCTGGCAAACAATATCACCACTGTTTATAAAAATGACACTTGAAATAAAACACAACTCAAAAATCCCACCACACATGAACACAGTCCACATCTCAGTACTACTGAAATCTGACAAAGACCCAACCCTATGCACCCCTATCGCTCATCAACACAGACATAAAAATGATCAGCAAAGCACTAGCTACCCGAATGGAAGCCGTAAACCCACTCCTAATCCACCCCAATTAAACAGGATTCATTAAAGGAAGACACTTATCAAACAATATGCGCCGCCTATTCAATCTAATGAACATATAAAACAAAATCATTTGAAAACAATAATTGCATCATTAGATGCAGAAAAGGCATTTCTTAGGGTAAACTGGAAATATTTATTTCCAACATTACACAAATTTGGTTTTGGAGAATTGTTTATTCATTGGATAAAGGTACTATACAACTCACCTATGGCTACTGTCACTACTAACTGTTTAACATCACAGGGCTTCACTTTGCACAGGGGAACCAGGCAATGCCCACTATTCTCCATCTATTCTCCACTATTCTATTTTCCATCACTGTTCGCCCTATTTATTGAACCTCTCGCCACAGCAATACGTCAAAGACAACAACATCATGGGAATCCAAACCCCCAACACAAATCACAAGATCAGCCTTTATTCCGATGATATATTGCTCTACCTACAAAACCCATCAAACTCACTACAAGAAGTGTAAAATAAACTCATAAATACATTCTCAGACATATCTGACTACTCAATAAACTGGACCAAATCCACAGTTCTGCCACTATGTGGAGATAGCTGGAATGCCGTATCCCAAAAACCACCCCTCACTTTCACCACTGGTAACATTAGGTATCTGGGTATTAACATTTCTGCCAAGCTGCCAGAGCTGTTCCACCTCAACTTCAACCCACTCATAAAAACAATCGAAGATGACCTAAACCACTGGATGAATCTACTTTTCTCTATTATTGGCAGAATAGCAACTGTCAAAATGGTCGTTCTACCAAAAATCAAACAGGTATCCAACAGAACAACCCATGGATAGAAATAGAACAATCAGAGTGTAAGTCAATTTCAATCACAGATTTACCATTTCTCAGTACAGCCATAAAGCGCCATAACTGTTTTAGGAACACCGTAATCTCAATGACTCTGACAGCTTGGTGGAAAATCAACAAAATCACAAAGTCCACACTGACACCCTGTAAATACATCCGGATATGGCATAACCCTGACTTTCAACTCAACAGAACACCACTCATCTTTAACACATGGAAACTAAAAAGTATCACACACCTCCACCACATTTTTCTAAACAGCACATTCATAACATTCAAAGATTTGGTCCAGAAGTACGATGTTGGGAAAGAACAGTATCTACATTATCAATTAACATTATTTAATTAAAATCTGTCATCAAATCCAGGTTCAATATAATAAATAATAACCTCCAGCCACCCTCACTAATAGAAGACATTAATAAAATAACAAATCCTAAGAAAACTCTTTCCAAACTATATAAACTACTATCCACAATCGACTTGACAATATATCTACCAATTAAAGAATGGGAAAAAGACCTCTCAATCAGCACCAACACCGACTGCTGGACACAAGTTTGTATGAACACCTTTTCAATGACTAACAATACTAATACACAACAAATTCAATATAAAGTAATTCACAGAGCTCATATAACTCAGCACAAGATGTTTAAGATTCATAGACTCTGACACATGCTCACACTATACGCTGAACACCCCAGATAGCTACTTCCATACTACCTGGCTCTGCCCGCCTACTCAACATTTCTGGAAAGCAGTCATTGACAGAATGTTCCTGCTTCTGGGCTGTGACATTCCACTCTCTCCATCTCTTTGTCTACTGGGAGACCTTTCAACACTCAACCCCCCTATCAAAAACACCAAACCAATACTCATCGTCCTAACAATCGCCAAGAAAACTATCCTCTTGAATTGGAAGAACAGAAATAACATCACAAAATGGTTAAACCTTCTCACAGAATACATGACAGCCTCTCTCCAAAACCAAATCATACATTTTGAAGAAACTTGGAAATCATCAGTTCCTTAAATTTGCCTGTTAACTAATCCCACACACAAACAAAACACACACACACACATACACATACACACACACCAAGTCCATATACCAACCTAATAGAAACACCCACCATACACTACCATATTTTACACTCCCTAACATTCTAACACCCCCCCAAATATAAATCTAGTTCTATTGTATCTAGATAGAACTGCACAATCTGTAAATATACTTAAAATGTATATATTGTGGCATCCTAAGGGGCAGTATAAGGAATTGGCTGCCTGCCTCTTTCATTCTTGGGAGCCACTGGAGGAAGAAGAACTACTGCAGCCTGCAGTCCCGCACCTGAAACAAGTCAAGCAATTGGGACTACAAACAGCTGAAGGCCATTTAGAGGCCTATTTACATGACTACTGTGTGTCACACTGGGAGGGAGTAGGTTGGTGAGGAGAAAATAGGTTGGTGAGTGTTAAAGAGAAGTGTTTTGAATTGCTGTTTGTGTTGGAATTGGATTGTTTGAAGACCCCGCTTTGTGTACTGACATGTGGACTGTCTGAGGAACTGGACTGGGTTTGTGGACTGGATTATGGATAACGACGACGAATAAGGATTGTGGACTTGGATTCCCCCAAATACCCTGGCCTTTTTGTGTTTGTCAAGATTAATTTAATAAATTGTCATTTTGTTTGTGATGCTGCCTCCTCTGGGTTATTTAACTTGCCTACACTGTCTGCAAGGTCCGTGAGTGTCGTCCAACCGCAAGGGACACCACAATATATAGACTATATTTTTATTTTTTTAAAGTCAGGCTAATTTATTTATACACATTCCTTAACCATCCATGTGAATAAACCTGAACCTGTGTTCTGTATTCTAATTCGTTTTTGAAATATAGGGGTCAAATTTGGGTCAAAAATTGCCAGCATCTTTGCAGGCGATATTTTAAGATCTCAATATCTCAGTAATTAATAATAATAAAAGCCTATAAATATTTGTGGTTGCTAACAAAGTCACATAGAATGTCAGCCTAAATATGGATAAAGACCACTTTTTTAGTATATTTTCACTTTGTATTTTGCTGGATCCAGAGTTGGTGACTTGCACAGAGTGACTGTTAACCCATGTTAACCCATTACTTGTTCCCTGAAAAGGGAGTTTTTTTATAACTCTGAAATTTACATTATTTTTCAGTTTTTGGTAACCAAAACTTTTTATTAACCTTATTGTACCATTTCAGGTTATTCACTGGGCTAGAAAAGTTCTGAAACGTTTGACTGGTAGTGTAAGTCATTGCATTGTTCATTGCTCATTGCAGTGCAAGTCCCATGACCATAGGCCAAACAGACCCTGAGATATACCTCACATCCTGTTTACGTGTCTTTGCCGTCAACTTCATTAGTGCATAACAGCCAAACAGTTTGAAGCACTAAAAGGCTCCAGGCATACTTTGAGTGAAATTTGATCAAGGTTTGATCATTTTTGTAGGAGAAAAAGCAAAAAATGTCAAAAGAAGATTTTTTTTTTTTTACAATTGAACAATTTGAAATGGCGGACAATCCATTATGGTGGAAAGTGAATACATTATATCAAATAGATTTGCCTTGGGCCAAGGACTCATACTCAAAACATACATTAGGGCATAATAATAATTATATTAATTAAAGAAGAAGAAGAAAATGGAAATTTGCATGCCACCAACATTAATATGTGAAAGTTCTGAGATTTAAATACTGCGCCCACATGCTCTCCACTGAACATATATATTTAAAAAAATACATTTATGGGGGTTTCTATCCATGACCAGATTCATATGGGTTCAGCGTGCTGGCTACCATAAAAACCCAGGTCTTCATTTTATTTTCTGAGATACTGTGATATGAAAATATTGCACCTGAAGATGGTGGCCATTTTGGGCCTAAATTGGACCCTTATAGCTAAAAAATCACAATGAATACAATAACCAAAGTACAGGTTTGTTCATATGAATGGTTGCAGAATGTGTGAAAGAATTCTGAAGAAAATTTGAGTCCTAAGTCCAAAAACCTCAGTTTTTTCTGCTTTCATATGGAATGACCCATTTGTGTTTCCATTTTTGTTCACTACCTGTATTACTCTTGTCTACAGTGCCACTGTAAAGATTCATTCCTTTGATTTCAATTACACTTTGTGCATTTTAGCTGAATTTTTTTTTTTTTCCAAAAAGGGAAATGTATTTGCAAATGTAAATGACCTCTCACCTTGGATTCTTGAACTCTCTGCAGAATGATGTCATGTTCTTCTGGACCCATATCAAACACCTAGGCAACAGTAGCACCAGTGAGAACATCCTCCACAGCAGGGAAATACAGGTCTTAGACTACAAGTGTCATGTATGGCAGCACCAGTATGGGATCCTAACTTGATTGTGGGAGCCTTGGAAAATGAAACACTGTTGTCGAGAGAATACCTCTAATATTGTCTATGGTTATTAAAATGTTTGTTCTGTGAAGCTGGGTGCTATGACAAAAGCCCTTGGGTTGTTCTGGAAAGACTTTTCATAATTAAACACAAACAATCAAGCCTCTCCCAGGGTGAGGGAGGGGATCGGGGTAGGCCAGGCAGATGCAGCGCGGTCTCATCCCCAAATGAAGAGGGATTCACCAGTCGACTCCAACAGGGAGCTGCTGGTCAATCAGGATGGGATTTGGCATGCTCGGGAGCACCAGAGTCTAAATGCCGGCAATATGCGACCGGAACCCTCACACTCGCTGGGAATGAGCTTTGATGCCTGATTGTGTCTGAGGCAAGTGCATCTGTTTCATATGTGGATACATTTTACATTTTACATTTTTAGGCATTTAGCAGATGTTCTTATCCAGAGCGACTTACACAGCTTACATTTCTTTACATACAATCCACTTATACAGCTGGATATTTTATTTAAGCAATTCAGGTTAAGTACCTTGCTCAAGTCTACAAAGGCAGTGCTCAACCTGGGAATTGAACCGGCAACCTCTGAGTTACAAGTCCAGTTTCCTAACCATTACACGACACTACACTGGATAAGTCATGGGAAGGCTTTTTATGCTAACTGTTGGTTTCTTCGGATCAATGCTTGCACAGAGGAGAGGGCATTTTAAAACTGTATTTTATATGAATTCCAGGAAAAAAACACCCGTTGTTGTGGAAGGTTATTTTATAGTTCTAGTGAGAGTAGTTTGTTTATTCAATGTTGGCCTCTTTGAGTGAAAGCTCTGGTGTTGGGGTTGTTAATGTAGTGATGAAGTGACAGACCTTCTGTAGGTAGCTGAAGAGTTCTCCCTCATTGGTCACATATTCCGGAGAGGGCACACCCACCCGGTTCACCACCGTATAGATTACCTCTTCATAAAGCAAATCCAGCTGCAAGACAATATGCCTTAATATTAATTCACATTAAAATCTTACACATGGTCCAGGCTTGGACACACATGCATACACACATGGTTTATTTAAATAGCTTGGTAACAACAAGCTGAGTTCTGTGTTCTGAATAGGGGAATTTAAGAACATTTGAAATTTGTGTAATATAGTATATTGAAATATTGAAAAGCTCTCTAACCCCCTGAGGTCCGTGCTTAGCTCAGAGAAGGTTTGTGATTTTGGCGTGGTCTGATATTTATCTCAATTTCATCAACTTAACACACAGTTACTCCAAAGTGTTTGATATTTTTATTTGAAGGACAATCACAGCTACATTTATATGCCATCAATAGTTTGGTCAGTATCATATGCAGCTTGTAAATAGATCTACAAACACACAAGTTATAAAGAGTACATTTTTCTGCCGTCACAAAAGTTGTGTAAGCACACACTAAACTATAGTGACGAATTGTTTTGCCAATGTGCGTTTGTTCATCAAGGTCATGTAAGGGTGTGAAAATAGTTTAGCACATATGAGATCTAAATATCTAAAAACCTGTTTTTGTCAGAACTGGTCACATTTATTTCAGGCTGTGGGAGGGCTATATGCTAATTTACTGAATATTCATGATCCACACCTGAAAGATCTGTCAGATGGGCCATCTCTCTCTCAAAGGCCATCAGACAAAGACATCTTGCAGAGTACGCATTTCTTGCGACCAACAGAAGCCAGTTTGCCAAAATCCAGAGTCTGTTTGGCAGTGGGCACAGGCACATGATCAAAAGTAGCCCGTTTTCTGGGTTTAAGATATTTATCTTTAAACGTCTGTAGGAAAACGAAAGCAAAATCCGTGTCTGCAAAGACACGGAAAGACATAAACAAAACAAAACAAAATAACCAACGATCAGGAACAAACAAAACGTATCCAAAATCTCGGAATAAACTAAACGCTTTGAATCTAAACAACAATAAGCACACAAACAAACAAGTTCTTGAGAGGCAAGAAACATTAATCACAATAGGTATTACCAAGCTAAGCGCCGAAACAGAATGCCAGCTGGTTAAATATCCTCCCGTTAATTATTCGCAGCAGTCCGCAATGATTCTGATTGTTTCCGTATAGCGTCACAAGACCCGGAATTCATATATTTTCACGAGTATTTGAAAACATGGTAAATAAAATAAATATCAGCATACACCGTCTGTTGCTGGCAGATCGCAACCGTAAACACAGACAAGATGCGATATAATGTCGGGACATTGTTTACGCTGCGATTTCACACATGGCCCCACGCCCCTCCCCGAGACTAGCACCTAGTTACCATGTCAATAGAAGGGGGACGGTACTAACAGGTAAAAAGAGAGGAAAAGGCAAGGTTTACTTTTGGTCTAATTAACCTAATTTAAAAAATCTCACATTATTTGCCAGTGCTCAAATCTGAAAGTCACAATTCTAAGGTTTCTGTCAATGTTTTTGCTGCGTGTGTATGATAAAATCTCGCGACGTTAGAAATAGTAATATACTTTTATTGCTGCTGGGATCGTCGGCGATCCCGTCGACCTCAGGGGGCTAATACTTGGTCCCCTCTGTGAGACAATGGAGGCTGTTATGTGGGTGAACATCATCTAAGCACCAGATCCAGATAAGATCATTAAGGCATTAGGTGTCATGCTTCTGTCTCCATCACCTGTACTGTGCTGCTGTCATTATGCATAACCCCTGGGTAACTCACCTCTCTCCTGGACACTCTCTCTGGAATGCAGGCCTGATCAGCACTCTCTGGGGGTGGGGAGGTGCTGCCCTGGCCCTCACACTGTGTGAAGAAATAGACCAACACTTCTGATATCCACCTCTTCAACATGAGGACATTCTGATACATATTCCCACACCTGTTCCTTCAAAATTAGGGCTTTAATTAGGAATAGGAAATAGTGTGAAGGTGACTAATTTTCTCCTGAGGCCATTATCCATGTCAAGCCCTTTGCTTCAAGTCTAAGCACTGAATAATTCAATCATACAATTAACAGAGACCTGTATTCCATATAAATGTTTCTGTCCTTCCATCACTTCATTACCTGAATGCTTATTATAAATAACTTAACCAAGAAAAAAATCTTAATAGATTTCATTAATTCAGGTGCTCTCTTCTTGTGTGGGTGTGGAAGATAGACACTGTGAGTGTTTGGCCACATAACAGCTGCACCGCTCTAGAGTTCTCTAATAAACCCTGTTTGTCTGTCCACATATGAGCAAATCCAAATATCTGCACTGAGCCCCTCTAAAGTAAAAGCTGATTTTGTTTTCCTCACACCATAACACTGAGCAGAGCTGGACTCAGCAATGAGCAGAGCCATGGTTACCTCGGTCTGAGCAGCCCGCTCCATGTTTTCCTGCTTCTGGAGAATGATTTCCATGCGCTTGAAGAACTCACCATTTCCCTCAGCAGTCCTGCAGAACACACAATTAACAACATTTGATTCTGTTAGGGCTCCTACCTTTTATAAATATTATAAGGTATTTCTGTTGACTTTCTTCACTGTTGAATTTCTTCGCTTGCAAAACTGTCTTTCCTCAATGTTAAAACTGCCTTTTACATTGATGTCATGGTGCTGTATGTGTGGCTTGTAATTTCAATGAGAGAGATCTGCATTCACTGACCCTTTGAGCAAGCAAGCAAGCAAAACAGGTACACAGCTACATGAATGGAATTATTTTTCAAATGTACTCTCTAGATGCAGATTAGCCAAGAGTCAGACTTAAGTGAGACATGGTAATGCCTGTTTTCCCTTTCACAGAATATGAAAAACTACTAGGTGGTCATTCACAATAAGCGCTGAGCAGAATAAATAAGTGTGGGGCTCTCCAATAGGCATGCTGTACAAAACCGGCTGAGTGGTGTGGAGATTTCAGTATCACAGAGATACAGACTGTATATATATATATATATATATATATATATACAAGATGATCAGACAGGATATCCATTTCTGCTGGTCTGAATAAACAGAATAGAATTATACTCTGTAAGAACACAGCTGCCAGTGAAATTATATGTATTTTCTTCTATGTGCTGAAGGTGTTTGTGCTTTGAGGATAGCGGTGACCAAACCACACACCTTTCTTTAAATCTGGGAGATGGAGCCTAGTGGAAATATTGGCAGCATGACCCTCCTTAGAATAGACACGTGGTGGATTTTTAATGAAGGATGCTTAATCTTCAAAACCACCACAGAATAAATCACATTTGTGCCAGTATTCAACCTTACAACGGAGAAAACAATTACATTTTTTGTTTTCTTTTTTCTTGATTTACCATGAAGAGAGATCAGGTGAAGAAAGGGTGGACATGCTTTCTCTAGGAGGGGAGTGAACTCAGGACTTGGATTGACTGCTGATTTTTCGCTCTGGTCACCATGGTGATGGAGAAATGTTTTTGGAGGAATTCACAGGAGCGGTAGTGGACCCTGGGAATTTCCCAGCGATCCAAGAGACAGACAGGAGAGAGTGGTCAGTGCCTAATGCTGGTTTCTCCATTCCTTCATTTCATGCATCCCCCTCAATATGCCAAGGAAATGGGTCCACATATGCTTGTAACAGCCATTTATATACAGCCTCACAAGCGTTTGCAAGGCATCTCTGCCTGAAGTGCTCCAATCAACATGTTAATGAAAACAATTTAGCAGAAAAGGGAACGCGTGGCAAATTGGTAAATAATTGACAGTGACTCATTGGCTGCAGGCAAAAAGCTGGCGCTAAGGTCTCCTTCGGGCATCTGCAAATTCAATGAAGTTTGGATCATATCCTGGTGCCTTAATTGCCAAAATTCATCTTTTCTTTGAACTATAATTGCCTGCACAGACTGCTGTCTGAGTCTTCATCCAGATCGAGAGGGCATAGGTTTGAGGGTCTGAACTGTGGCATTACTTTAGCATTCTTGTCACTTGCCCTGCTCAAATACATTATCTCAGTAATAAAGAATAATGTAATGCTACGACAACTTAAAGAGGAACTCAAACAAAGATACCACAGCTAAATTCCAATAGTTTTTGACCCAACAAGTTCGATTAAGAGTCTATGAATGAGAAGCAGTTGGAGAGCTAGAGCAGTGATGCTTGTATGAATATGTTTTTGAATGAAATCAAACAGCCTTTTCTTCCATTGCAATGCAAGATGGGCCACAGCTTAGAATATGACCATAAACATTCCTCATCAACAGTGAAAACTAAATTGAAAAGATGTTTCTGTTTCAGAAATGTTCTTGTAGAGACCATAACATTGAGGTACTCAAGATGTCAAAACACTTTACACACAAGGGGGGTAAGCTCATGTAATACTGACCTGGCTGATGCACAGCAGCCATTTTGCACCAGAACACTCAGCACCAGCTGAGGTGGAGAGGGATGATTTATTTAGACAATTGAACTGGATAATTAGGTGGCTAGATTGTCAGAGCCAGCCCAACCTTAATCAAGCCCAACCCTGTTTAGCCTCCCGATTTGACCACAATCACTCTATTAAATGGAGCACTTTGTTGTGTTAATCACCCCATTCATATGGCCCTACGTGGCACTCAATGCAACACACAGAGGGTTCTGAGGCCTTTCAATAGTGATACTTACATCACCGCTGCATTTAAACAAATCGATTAGCCGATTTGGTTGTAAAAATAATTGGCAATCGGTATCAGCCATAAGATCCAGGTGCATCACTACCTTCCACCACTACTACATGAGTTCTCTGCATGGAAATCTCTGGTGATTCTGATGCTCATCCCCTGCATAGCTACACATCCTGAACTTGTAGTGGAGTGAGCTAACCACAATCGTCAGAAGTACCAAAATGCTGTCCAACTTTGGACACAAACTGAAAACACATATTTTCAGACTTCACTTGGATATCAAATCCTGGACATAGCTAACTCATAACAACTAGTACCTAATCAATCCAAACCCTGAATGAATTCTAGTGAAATGTTGTAAACACATTTAGCATCACATTATGATACAAGGTTAAGTTAATCTTATGACTCTTTTTAACCATGTGAGAATAGTGACATATGCAGAGCCGACTCGTGCACATGTGATTCACCAGATTATTCACCTCATTAGCCTCATTTAGAGGATAATTCAAGATTGACAGCCTGGCAAAGTGCCAACTTTTATGCTAGTCCTCTACATTTACTAATTGGCGACCTAATTTTGTCATTGTCATTGACACACTAACTGTGTGACAGCAAATCTTGATAAAAGCAGAGTAAACATCATGTAGACAAAAATATTTGTTTAACCATTATTACACACAGAGCTCTTGAGGTTGAAAACTTTTTGAGAGATGCACTGGGAATGCTTTCTGCAAAAATAACGGAAGTGGTGCTCTCCATTGAGAAAAACATCTAAATAATTTATCTTTAGAAGGGTGTGGCAAGAGAGAAAAATCTCACTTTGTGATAGGGAACACTACAGTAACAGACATTAAACACAATTGGCAGATGGAATTTAAAAAAATACTACAGGTGCAAACAGTTTCCTACATATAAACATCAAAAGATGTTGAGGGACAAAAGTAAAAAGTAAATGTTCATGTTCATTAGGTCAGTACTGTAACCTTAAAAAATATTTTTGGTCATAAATTAGCCTTTTTAATGCAGTTTGTTAAAGTAATTAATTAGTGAATATTCACATATTGAAACTGCATAGGCTGTTATGTTTATTTTAAATATTACCGATTTATCTGATCTTTCATGTATCCACCATACCTCTGGTCCCAATGAATTTGGTTATGTGGCAGTATACTATAGTGCTAATAAATACACACACATACATATATCCATTCCTATACAACCACAGGCACACACACACACACACAAACAAAACCACCCATCAGGACATCTACTATATGCACAGGCCCACATCCCCACACACACCCAGATTCCCTGAAAACAGAGATCACACAGCTTGTACAACAATTCCAGTGGACGTTGCTAGGAAACAGCTCCCTCCAACATTGCCTCTTATTATTTTTTTTTACATTACTTCCCATTCTAGTTTAAATGACTTTACTTGGATGAAGTTGGGTAGAAAACATGAGCATACAGCACACACATATACATGTGCACACACACACACACACACACAAACACACACACACACACACACACACACACACACACACACACACACACACCATGGCAGGCTTACTTACTACAATTGTAGATGAAACAAAGCCATTATTGAAAGACTGTGTGATTAATGTAAAAACAATACATACAGTAATGTAAAACTGGCTTGGCTTTCCTTCTGAAACATTATTTACTTCTTAGAGTAGGACCACAATTACAACAATGAATGTATTTTTTTGCTGAAGGAACAATCTGTTAGCAAACACAACACACAAGACGTGGCAAGATCTCGTTAACTGACACTTCTGTAATTAATTTATTCTGACAAGCTCCCTACATCAGTATGTATACAATGTCCTTTTTGCACACATTCAGGAAATGTCCAGGGAACTTGAAAGATGATGTTCACACACCATAAATTGTATTTCGCTATACAATTAATTGAATAGTAGTTTCAGTAATATTACAGGCATTGCTGCACATGTTTTTATTTAATTATAAATCTCAAACCAGATTTCCTGTTTCCTACTGGCATCTTCACTACACAGAATCTGGCAAATGGTTGGCAAGATCAGTCCAATTTGAATGCAATGTACGGTAATGCCTTTCACAATGGAAATACCACAGAACACTTATTCTCAATCACTGCTCTGTATGGAGCAGAGATTGAGAATAATTAAATATAATACTAAATATATCATTGACATACGTTAAGTGGGTTTTGGATAATTTATGAAAAAGGTAAGAACAAAATACAGATTCAAATATTTGATAAGCAAATACCTCGTTAACCTGTAGATCCATACTCCAACAGCAAGAGGTCAATGGAGGACTTGATGCTGAAGCTCCTTGTTAAGAAATCATCATATGACAATCTCAAATAATTATTAAATTATCACTAATTAGGTGCGTGTTGCAGTGCAGGATCCTAGTCAGCAGGTGGAGCAACAAACACCCATACGTAAAATTCAGATTGATTTGTAAGTATTATATTTAAATGTAAAAATATGTCTGATGACCCTTATGTATAGGCTCTATATGGGAATTGGCTAACAGCTAATGACAGACTGAACTAAAATCTAAAACAAGGCTAACTACTGGCCAATGGTAGCATCATTTTCACAGGATGGGGACTCATTCCCATTGAATCAGCTTTGGAATAAAGCCGGTCAGGGAATCCAATCAGTTCACTCTTACATTCATAAAACCAAGGTTGCCTATGTATCCAGATGTTTTATTTCATGTACAGCTTCTCTGATTGGCTCTATATGGGAATGATGTAGAGCAACGCCCTGATGTGTAGGGCGAGTACAGGCTACTATCGCCGACACATAAAGCCTGAGACGTGCGTGACCCAGTTCCCGGCCAGCAGTAAAACAGACTGATATGCAAAGGAGCCTATCACAGCTACTGTAGGGCATCCACATCAAAGCTGAACTGAACAGGGGCGCATCATATAACATCAGAGCTCTCTGGCCCACATCAGTCCAGCAAGGTCTGTGAAGATACTGAACTGAGCACAGGGTGGGAGAAAGTACTGCCAGTAGTATCAGTGAGGTAGAAATGGATAAACGTGAAAGGCAAGCTCCACGAGGCTGTCGAGCAAATGTCCTCCACACATATCCCTTCAAACAAGGCTCATGAAGTGGCAATCCCCTTATTCGAGTGAGCCCGACACTGTCAGTTTACTACCGTTAGCCAGTTAGCTAACATCAGCTTCCCACTTGACCTAGCCAATTTGATCATATTATTAATAGCTAGTTAGCTAACCTAGCATTGTTAGCTATCTACAATGTAGACCTCTCTCCGGCAAGCAACTTATCAACCACTGCTATGCATTATTCAGAAGCTAGATATCGATTGGAATTTGTATTTAGCTTACATTATATAGGGTAGCCAGCTAGTAGTATTTAGCTAATGCTACAGCACTTCTGGTGGTGCCATCTTGCGTTGCATTGATTGCGTTGACAATCATATATAATAGAATTTTTTATATTTTTCAGATTAGCTAAATAAGGATGTAAATACGGAGTCGAGCATAGCTAGCTAGCTACCTCTATGATGGTTCTTTTAGTCTGATCATATCCATAGCTAAAGTTATTTGTTCATGCTATCATAGCTAGCTAGCAACATATAATAATCCTTTATTAGCCAATATAATAATCCTTTATAAACCAGGCAATTTAGCTAGCTAGAATTGACCTTTTATTTTGGCAACCGTTGGGCACCGTAGCAAGTGTTTGGTAGCTAGCCAGAACCAGATGTTGTTAAAGTTAATGTGGAAAACCAGGGAAAGTAGGAACTGTCCTAAATAATGGTGCTAATACACTTGAATTAACCATCAAAGAGTGCCAAAATTCCTGCAATAGGTAGCTAGTATTGCAAGCTAGATTGCTAGCTACTATTGCTAGCTAGAACCTACAGTACCAGTCAAAAAGTCAAAATGTTCAATAAAATTGTATTGAAAATTGAATCTTGGATTCCTCAAAATAGCCACCCTTTGCTGTGATAACAGCCTCACAAACACAGCCTCAGCAGGAAATCACACGATATGTCTTCCCAGCTCTCCTGCAGCAATTCCCAGAGGCACTTGTGGGTTGCTTTGCTTTGACTGTTCTGTCCAGTTCATCCCATACAAGTTCTATGGGATTGAAGTCTGGACACTGGGCAGGCCAGGTCCTTAGTTTGAGTTGTCCTTCACGTTCCCCCTTCACCAGATAGTTCTTGCACAACTTCAAGGTGTGTTTCGGGTCGTTATCTTGCTCAAGAATGAAGGAGTGCCCGCTTAGCCGTAGTCCAGATGGAAGGTGTACTCAAACGTTTGATTGGTACTGTATATCTCAAACAATGTTTGTAAATGAAATTTGAACAATACAAATACTAACAGGTACCTGGATAGCTAGCCATGTTGTTCGGTAGGACCTTAACATACTACATAGCTTATCGTTTTTTCCATTATTATTACCAGCAGACTGCTACCTAGATAGGTTACAAATTAATTAACACATATATGGTTATTATATCCATGGCCACAAAATAATGTATTATCACAAATGTGAATCATTGTTTAGGAAATGTCCTATATTCTCCAGGAAATGTTGACATTCCTCGGTTTCCCATATTACGGCTCTATCTAACTAATGTTAGCTAGCAATGGGATACTCTACTCCATAACATAGACAGAGTACCCTCCAAATTTATTGACATCCTTGATACAGATGCGCAAGTGATTTTTCTAAAATCTCTCTGATTTGGCTGCAGCCTGTAGCCTCCAGGTCGCTTTATAGACCTGCGCCCATGCACTGTAATTGTAGAATTAGTCATGTTAAATTGTTAAGTAATTGACACTAATTACTGAAATTACAGTGCCTCCAGGCCTACACCTTGGGGATAAGGATGGAACTGTAGGTTAATGAGGGAACCAAGGTATTTCACATAGCCCTACTTGATGCTGATGCATTTATGTTCAAACCCATTCATTTTAAAACCAAAGGAGGTTAACAAGTGGGTTCAGTATCTTATCTGTCATCCATTTGCTGTTAGTATTTCTTATATTTGACATGGCTTCAACCTTAGGCAATGTAACATTATTGCAACATTATTTGTTTCTATATGGAAAATCACATGCCACTCAGTGAAAGTACTGGGTGCAGTTTAGATTTTTAACGTGGTGACACATGCTGATCTATAGCATTTCAGAGACGCTCTACTGGGTTCAAGCCAAGTGAATAGGGTGGTCCTTGAATCTCATACATAGTGGTCCATGCCAGGAAAGCCTGATAAATGCATGCAACATGTAGCTGTGTGAGAGCTTTCTTTATTTTTGATCTATTCCTTTATTCAGCAGCAAGCTAATGTGTATATCTGGCTTCATTGTCTTCATCCTGGAGTCAACACCTTACTCTCTTAAATGTTACTGTACAGGAGCTGGCCACAGCAGTCTCCAAGTGTCTCTGTGGCAGTTTGGGATGAAGGAAGGCATTAGAAGGTAGTATGGTCTTCTAAGTTATGGAAAAAACATTGTGTCTTTGAGTAGTGAACAAGCCCTTTAAAACTTGTCATATTATACTAAATATACAACAAAGTAACCATGCAAAGCACATTTAATATTGATACATTAAAAATCTCCATTAATGTGTGAAAAACTGCATTTTTGTTAACTGAAGAATAGAAAGAAAAAATTATTTGTAATATTGGAATTATTGTTGCTGCATATGGTATCCTAAACAAGTCATAAAAAAAATATATGGCCTAAAAGTATAACAGCTGCTTCTGTCCCTGTCCTGGAGCTCACCTATGCAGTGACCAGAGTTGCACTTCCACTGGGTCATAGTGGTTTTCACTTAGCGTGGCTTTGTGGTGTCGCCCGACTGCTGATCTGACTGCTTCATTTACATATCACAAATCTCCCCGAGACACAGACGCAGACATTAGGTCTCTCCGCTCTTAATTAAGATGATACACAGCTTCCTGGTGCCCTAATGGCTGTTTTACAGCAGCCTGCGGGAGACGGAGATGTGGTGCTTCTTCAGAGAGGAGCAGCTTTAATGCGAGGACTGGTACGTCTCATCTATCAAGCCTCTGCCTCTTTCACCCCCGAGGTGCCATTGTGCAATGTCGAGGAGCGATCCGGGTCACATGACCTCAATGGTGATCTTATTTATTTAACACAGACCATTGCACAAAGCCCTGGAGGACAAATACTCACAGGGCTTCTTTCAATTAGCGACAAATTGGAGGATGCAAAATTGTATTATTTAGCATCTAATTTATATGCACTGTCAGACATGGCAATGCTACGTGCTTTACAGCTCAAAGCTATTTTGGAAAGCAACAGGTTTCCAAAGATAATCTGATAGTAATGATCTTGATTGTTTTTATTTTGTTATTTTTAAGATTCATCCTTTGGAAAATATGGTCCATGCTATTACAACACAACAATATGCAACAGGTGCTTTTTCTAAATTAAACAGGTACCGCAATTAAAACAAAACTGTTCAGGTTATAAAAACCACTGCAATAAAACAACATGCTGGGGTTGCTATAGAAACCTTAAGAATCACTTCTGCATTACCTCTGGCTTTGACCTCAGTCGATGAAAAAGCAAAACACAAGTTATTTTAAAGGGTGACTTGGGAAAAAAAGACAGAATCTTGCTAAATGATATACCTCTAGCGACTACTTTACATTATGCACACAATTGGGAAAACACTTAACTTGTGTATACTTTGACTCATTGCATGCTAACACTGCATTCAGTTGGATAATACAAACCATTAATTATTCGTATTATTAGTTTCCTCTATTTTTAAATTTCAAAAGATTCTTAATGTAATAATAAAAACTCTTGACAATACAAAATAATGTGTCAACGGCATTAATGTTACTATGAAACCCTTATGGCAGCAGCACTACAACTGCAACTACAGAGACCTGCCACTAGGTTCATTTGTGGCTGGTGCTCACTTCTTATTGCCAAGAGGAGTGTGATCCAACTTTTATCAGCAGCTTTCAGTCTACTCCTGCCTGAGGGCTGAAACATTTTTTCCTGGTTAATATTATGTTGCGCTTTGTTATTTAGGATAGTTCACGTTTCCCCATTGAAGACTTTGTTTAGTCAAGAAGGTCCCATTTCCAAAGCAGAGGACAAGGGGTACTGTAAACATATTCAGTCTGTCTGATTTATGGGCTCCAGCTGTCAAATCCCCTTTACTGGAGTCTGGAGTCACAGGAGTCACTGGTGAAACCTTTTAAAAAGATCACCACATCCCATCCCATCTACATCCCATCTCACCAACAGTGTTCAAAAGGCAATATCTTTTTGAATACAAAAAGCATATCTCTCTCTGTTCTCTAAAACTCAAGGTTGTCATTCATAGTGGATACAACAGATATTGGTTGGACTGATCCTTGTTTAAGCCACTCTCAAGTGTCCGAGGCACTTACACACGTTCCATATGAGGCCAAGGGAACCAACGTGGCATGATTAAGGAAACCTACTTCCAAAAAGATCCTGGAAAAAAAGTAATTTGTCCTGGATTTGACTGAGTTTATGTATGCAATACAATTTTGTTCCTGGATTCACAGTTAATCAGCATTGGCTCAATTTAAATTCTAATCATTTTCTTCTATGTGATCATTGACTGTCAGTGCAAGAACTGATAGTCCCCTGTCAGAAGGGTCAGTATTCCTCCTGCATTGATATAATTACCGTGCCATATATTGAACAGCTGGATAATGCTTCTCTCTTTTTGATTATTTCATTACTGAGTTCTGAGTTGCCCTTTTTTGTGCCATTGGTTTGTTTGTACAGATGGAACATTTGGTGAAGGGCTGGTATTGATAAAAAAGAGACCCAATTATTCTTTCACTTTGATGACAACAGCTGCTCTGATTCCTACAAAAGGCTTGACCTGTGTGTCCTGCTGCATGTAGCACTTTGGCACATCACCATAGCCACCACCAGTACCACTACCATGTCCACAATCAACAGCAACACCATCACCAGCTACACCACCACCATCACCTACCTACACCATCACCATCTACATGACCAACTTGAACACCAACAAAATCTACACCTCCAGCTCTACCTACCACCAATGCCTCATACACTACTACCACACCAGCACCGCACACACTGCCACTACACCTGCACCATCACTACCAACACTGCCACCAAACACCAACAAAAGCAGTAGTAACAGAAACAATGTAAACCTTGTCCAGTACAGAACTACCTTTTCGAGAGACACCAACACAAGCTGAAATGTTTCAATCCCTGGGACTAAACTGACAGTCACTACTGCCATATCAGAGGGAACAAAATGGTGAAAGAGATGGTGTTGAAGCAAATGTTTATTGGTTGCAAAGATGTGAGCCATTTTGATTTCAGATATGTGAAATATGTGATATATTTCCTGTAACTATAAATATTTTTTAAACAGACTTTTTGACTATAACTCATTACTAGAAAGACCAGCCATCCTGACAAATGTCTGAAAATTCTAAATGAGTAAGTTCACCTCAAAACCCCTTTATCTATTGAAAAACAGGTGTATCTGGCTTATATAGTGGTTACATCGTGACAATTTCAGTGCAAATGCGATAACATGTGGCATTTCATTATAATATACTGTATATTTTAACAGTATTAGTATTAGTATTAGTATTATATACTTGCTCAGCCATTGCATCCCTGAGCAAGGCACCAAACTGAAATTGCTTCCAGCTGAATAAGTCTATGTAAAACCTAGGCTATGTAAGTTCATCTAGATAAAGAAGCAAACACATAAAGTAAATACCAATCAGATAACACCCCAAACTGGGCAGATACACATAACACTGCCTTGTAAATCCCTGAAACCAGTGGTAGAACATAAGCTGATGACTCCTCCATCCCCTGGCTCTGTTCTCTTCAGACTATACAAATGGACTGCAGAAGACATCTGGGTTCATGATGTTACTGGTGTGATGCTGGCTTCCCATCCAAACATGGCTTTGCTGATAAGGCAGAGTGGCAACTGCAGTATAAACAGGATCTCCCCCACTTCCTCTGTTTGCCCTCAATAATAAACTGGGTACAGAGAACAGAAGCCAGGGCTTTCCCAAGGCAATGCTGCCCCTCTGTCAAAAATTAACCTGAGACAGAGGTTCACAGCAGTAAGTCAGGAGTGTGTTGTGCAATGGAAAGTGATGCGTTCTACTCCATAAGCCTGGTAAAAAACACACTAACCTTTTCTTTCCCAGTGTTACAGGTATGATACGCAGACGCCTGCAATGATGTCTATTGCTGTATTACTGCACTGATCTTGTGCGCTAACTATGATTGTTCTTACCTTGTATTAATGCACATCTTGTAAGTCGCTCTGGATAAGAGCGTCTGCTAAATGTTTAAAATGTAAAAATGTGGTAAGTGAATCCTTTAAGTACTTCCACCACTACTATTACCCACACAGTGGAAAAAAATATCTGGCCTGTTGTTAAGTGTTAAGCATTTGTTCCCAAAATTCACAGCAACATTCACATAATGCAAAACATACAATTCATTCGATAAGTGGTGACTTATCATTGTTGCTTTATATACCACAATTTACATTGGGTCATACTATTCTGAAAAGCCCAAAACAACTACATTCATCTCAATGTTCAATAGACTCTCTAGACTCTCACAGGGTCTCTTTCTCCTAACAGGTATCTCATGTGTGCATAGCTACCCTGTTGCAGCTGCTGCATAGGAGTTTTGTCCCATATTCTTTCAAATGTAATCAGCCATAATGCACAGCACTGCAGCTAATGCAGCACTGTTTAAACAAGACAGGCAATGCCATCTTTGTAAACGTTACCAACCTCAAACTAGAAAATGTAAAGACCATCTGTAAAGAGCATGCAAGTCTCAAAGCAATTCAATTGCTGTGCAGTGTTCCTGTAAATAACAGCAGTCAGTTGGAAGTAAAAAGCCCAGTGTATTTTAATTTAAACACGTTGATCAATTTGGAAACTGACCAAACAAACATCAGCTTGAAAAAATTTAAACAGCAACACATCATATCTCACATCACCTATCATTATCCATTTTATTATTATTACATTTATTGAAAGAAACAAACCAATATTTCAATGTTTTCATCTTAAATTATAAACACAATATAAACTAGAAAGGCTCAAGTAGTTGGCTTGCCTCCAGTGAATTTGAAAAGCCTAGAAATGGCAGTATAGAGATAATTGTATGGTTTTTCATAATACTTTTAATATTATAATATGCATTTTTAATACAGTACTTTTAAAGTAAAGTATTGTAATTCAGCCTATTATAATAGGCTTTCATTAGTATGTTATACATTACATCATCAGCTAGCATGGAAGGATGAAGGGATATAGGATAAGGAATAGGGAATGGATGATAGGTAGAGAGAGGATGTAGTAGGTTTTATTAGATTATACTTGTGTATAGAGCTATAGAATATTTAGCTTTGTAAAGTATTCTAATTCAAAGTACTGCAATAACCATGCTGTAATAAGGCTTTAATGATATCATCAGTTGAATGGAGGGATGGATAGATGGATGAACAGAGAGAGAGGAAGGACTGAGGGAGCTTGCATGTGTTACACAGATTTACAGTATTTTTCTCTCTCTATCTTTTAATCCATTGATCACTTCATCCCTTAGCTGATTATGTAATTTATAACATACTATTGCAAGGTTATTATAATAGTCTGATTTACAACACTTTCATATTGTAATACAATTAAGTATTATAATATTAAAAGCATTCCCTGACATTTCTAGGCAAATTTCTAAATCAAACTTTCCTTTCTAGTTTAATAATAAATATCTAACAACAAATATAATATTCTATACTGCTGAAGCTAAATACAAAGCAACAAAGAAAAAACAAAGTTTGGATTAGCCATGATAAAGCAGGTAGAATAGGCATATCAGACCACCATGCTAAAGCATGGATAACAGATGTGGCTGGAAATTAAAGGATCAGTTGATTTCATTACAAGAATAAATGATAAACTTTTCATAGTTTATTCAGCAGCATAGATTTTTAATAGTTATTTTCCAGTAGCCATTCCACCCTGTAACATACTCCTACTTGTTGGCTGAAGCTAGCACGATTAATGCTTAGATGGGAGACCAAGGATTAAGTTGCTACCAGAAGATGACTTGGTGGGAAAGTAGGGGGCAGTCTTCCCCCTGGACCAAACACAAAACCAATGTCCAAAGGCTGTGATGGGGATACTGAGCCGTAGGAGATGCCGTCTTTCAGATGAGATGTTAAACTGAAGTCCTGACTTACAATAGTCATTAAACATCTCAAGGAACTAGTCCTGACCAAATTCCCAACCTGGCTCTTATAATTTAACCATCTAATCATCGCTCAGCTTGCCATAATAACACCTCCCACTCCATCTCAGCTGACGTGAGATAACCATTCTGGCACAAAATGGCTTCTGTGCCACATGTTGCTGGTGATTGAGTTTACATCCTTCACTTTATTTACAGGGCTTGATGAATTAATTAATTGTTATTTGTATTATTATTATTATTATTATTATTATTACTACTACTACTACCTATCAGCACTGTCCAGTCAAATTCACTACAATTTAGTCCTGTCAGATGATGACATGACATAATCCAGCACTGCTTTGCGGAATGCAACTTAGTCCAAAGGTCCTCTTTGATACAGTACTGTGCAACCCAATAAGCTTGATCTAGTATAATATAGCAAGGTTCAGTACCTGCATCATGGTCCAGTACAGTGCTGCACAGGCCAATTGTTTAATTGTTATTCAAGGGAAGTGCAGTATACTGACGGACTGTCCAGTGTAATGTTGACACCTTGAGGCACAAGAGCGCAGTGAGACTCACCCATAGGCTGTGCTCTCTGGGCAGTGCATGAGGGGGCTGCTGGCCTGTGCAACTGGCTCCCTCCTCCCCCGCAGTGACTGACTCCTCTGCACCTGCCTCAAAACGCTGCTCTTCAGCTCCAGCAGCGTCGACATGCTTTTGTTCTACCTGCAATGGGAAGGAGGAGACACGGCATGAACAAGCCAATCATGTTGCGTGACAACAGGGACAGGTGAGAGCAAATAGACTATAACCGTCTGATTTCAATTATCTTTTTTACTGCGGTTATACTCCTCTATATTCCTCATTCCTCATCTGTTTAACCTGGATACATTTATTGTGTGAAGGTAATCATCAAAGGTCCTTTCCCTGACCCCTATTTTATAATACAGTGCCCTCCAGAATTATTGGCACCCTTGGTGAAGATAAGCAAAAAAATCTATGAAAAAATGTCTTTGTTGTTCATCAGCTTGATCTTACACTCAAAATATGACAGAAATCTAACCTTTAATTTTAACCTGTAAAATTATACAAAGAAAAAACTAAAATAATCTCCAAAACATGTCACAATTATTGGCACCCCTGCATTTAGTATTTTGTGCTTGATTATATGGTCAGTGAACCATTTTTGTGTGGATTTGGAGGTACAGTATGCTTTGGATTATTGTCCTGCTGGAAGATCCAACCACGACCCAGTTTTTAGCCAGATTTTGATCTGAAATCTCCTGGTACTTGGACTCCTGGAGTCCATGATACCTAACAAGGTTCCCAGGGCCTTTGGAAGTAAAACAGCCCCACAACATCACAGATCCACCACAGATTAGGTTATTTTCTGCATGACCATCCCTCTTTTTACGCCAAACCCACCTCTGGTGTTTATTGCCAAAAACTCTATTTTTGTCTCATCTGACTATAGAACCTGGTTCCATTCAAAGTATGAAGGTGGCGACTAATTGTAGTTTTGGAGACTTAGTGACCCCAAGATGCAACCAACTTCTGCAATTCTTCAATTTTTTCATAGCCTTTTTGCTCATCTTTACCAAGGATGCTAATAATTCTGGAGGGCACTCTATATGTAACTCTAAAGATCAACCACGGCTGTGGCTGGGCAGGATTGGTTGGCATTGCTATGCAGTCAATGGTGTGAACTCTGCAGTACCCCAGCTATTACCTTCAGCACTGAAAGAAGGAAAGAATGGACTGCTGCCATGTAGCAATGCCACTAATTTATATTTCAAGAATTTTTTTTCCTTTTATTCATTTTCTGTGGATTCTCTCCTTTCAATTTAGATGTCCCTCAAGCATCTCCTCCCTTCTCTGGAACATACCTGACACTGGTTCAGAACACTTTGAGCAGAGAGGAAGAGAGAAATCTAGTCATTGATGAACAGTACAAAGAAATGGATGACAAAGAAAGACAAAAGTGCTTTGATTGGCAAAGAAGAGAATCATGGGAAACAGTCATACATCAGCAAATGTCTTCTTTTGTCTCCTTGAGGAAACAAGGGCGCCGTGCCCTCTGCCCCACACTTGTTGAAACGATGAAGGAGGCAAAGTAATTATCCAGGTAATTACACCTGAAATAAATAAGAACTCTGTGCTGTTTGGCCACCTATGATCAGGCACTGTGCATATACAGACATACTCAATAAGCATTTGTGGGAGTCCTTGGTTCAGAGAGACAATCTTACCCTTTTATTTCCAAGCTGTTACTCTGGTATCTGAATATCACAGCAGAAACCACCCACTACACTAAGAAAATTGAGAAATATGAAAACAACAAAGAGCTACAGAGGGTATAAAAATGTTTTATTTGTAATTAATTAAGATAAAACTTTAGAGTTGTTTTTTTATTTGACATTAGAGTATTTTGTGTTGATCAGTGGCAAGAAACTGTTTTCATATTACTCTGTTTTGTTGTTCAGCATCTGTGTGACTCAGGTCCAATCATTGATCCTGGTAATGAGTAGCCCAGTAGCAGCATACCTTCACACACAGGCTACCGGCTGCCATGGGAATGCTTTCGTAGCCAGGAATTTGCAGGCATCCACCCCAGCTGAGACTCAGGTTATCTCAACTCTGCCCTGAGAATAATGCTGTCATTCAACACTCATTCCTGTGAGCCTTCGTGAGCTCAGTAGCCAACCGCATCCCACCATTAGGATGGAGTGGTCTCTATGGTAACGGCAGACAGGGAAGGACGGTAAAATCCAGGTACAAAATGCTCTTCTGAAGCTACAAGAACACACATGAAGGGTTATCATATCAGTCTCTCCATGGGTCATTCTGATCAGTTAAACACAGGGAACACTAGCTCATTTCTCTTGCCATTTTGATCAAAATCTTTGATTTCCTCCATATCTGTGAGCTGGTTGAGCTTTTTAAGGTACTATCATTAACTATCATCAATATTTGTGTGAGTGTCTCTCTCTAAAAGCAATCCTAGGTCTATTGAATTGGATATGGTTTTGATCTATTATAATATGCTTCTCCATTGGGGGCAGGGGGGCTAACACTGGGAAAGTCATTCTCATTCATATAGTTTAGTTAACCTGCTGGTCTCCAGTGTGTGAAATCACACAGGGCAGCTGTATAATGTCAGTATGAGGCAGGAGTTTCTGTTTGCCTGCTTTCTCATTTATACCTGAACTAACACACACCCCTCTGATACAAAGCAGGCAGCTCCAAAGGAGGACAACTACCTCTGTGCCTGATATAATGTGTCATTTTAATTCAGTGTTTTTCACTGACGGAGTGTGAAGGTGCAAGTCATTAGTGAGCTGTGGTCAGTGGGAGCAAGCATTTGCATACAGTCTCTCATGATAGCTAGGTGATATTCAGATTATATGCTTTAGCTTTCTCTATTCCATTGTGGGAACAGGCTGTGTGCATGTGTGAATGAGTTGTGTGTGTGTGTGTGTGTGTGTGTGTGTGTGTGTGTGTGTGTGTGTGTGTGTGTGTGTGCGTGTGTGTGTGTGTGTGCAAGAGAGAGAAAGAATGAGAGAGATTATTATTTTAATTATCTTTGACAGTGGGATCTAAATTAGATTTACTACTGAGCAGTATCTTAAAATGTGTAACTTTAGGATACCACAAACTGAATTGCAGGCCGAGAATCATAGACACCCCTATCACAGAAATATATATATTTGCTTGAATTATAATATAGTATTACAAAGTAAATAAACACATCCACAATAATCATAATTATTTTACACAGGGGTGACCAGTCCATTGATCTGTACAATACTGAACTGGTACTTTGGTAAATAACAGGATCATGTTTGCAAAATAAGTGGTACTCATGAATTCTAAAAGGAAATAACTGAGGATAGGCCTACCACATAAATTGCAGCAAGACAAAAAGCTCAGTCGATGAAGTTTGGTGGTGTGGTAAAAATTGATATGTAGCTTACTTAAAATGAACTTTAAAAGTTGTATAGGCTATAGTCATGGAAAGGAATAATGTAATCACATTTACATGACCAAGTATACATGAAGACAGACAACCTACTCTAAGAGTATGAATTAGGCTGTTTGAGAGAAGGTTTGAATCCTAAGCAACCTGCCCATGCCCAGTGGTGAGTAGCCTACGTTTGTACAGCACAGTAGACCAACATAGCTAGAGTACTGTAGCAGGTGTCAAAACTGTCTGCAGGAAAACCTTGCTAGTGCATATGTGAAATTAAAGGTTTGATGTTAATTTGAATTTCCTGGGTTTTTTGGCTTAAAACGTAGTTTTGGGGATTTAAATTCCAGAGTTTTTACACCAGAAGGTGATAGTATTGTGGCAGGCGCCCGGAGGCATACCATCTCCTTCACCATAGTAGTTACCTAGTGACAACTAGTTTTGACTGTGTTCTGGCTCTGTTTTTTATATATATTTAGAATGTTGGATGTGGGTGCTAGCAGTGTGCGACCTCACCATTTTGTGACCTCACCATTTAAAGTCAATGGGTGCGTGCACCAAGTAAATTATGATTTTAATCAAAAGTAAAACACCTACAAAGTTGAGTCACCCAAAGGTTAATGTAGGACATCCATACAATCATTTGTATGCAGCACATTTTTTGTCAGTGTTGTTGATATTTAGGTAACCTTGACAAAAATAATAAATAAATAAATAATAAAGAAAATAATACAAATTTTGCTAATTTTAAAGGGCGTTTGGTTCAAGAAAACAACTGAACGGATCAGTTTGAGAGTCGAGGAATATATTGTACAGAGCTATCCGAGTAGATGTGCCAAATTTCAGATAAATAGGCAATGCAACAGCTAAGATAATGATAGTAGAATTGTGTGGTTTTGAATGGGAGCCATTCTCAAAACCTTTAATAGTGTTTTGCCTACCGGTAAAACTATAATAAGATCAGTCCTTGATGAAGACAAAATACTTAAGCTATGCACAAGTGGTTCTTGTGATCCTGCATCATTGTCACTACTTGTCAGATGAGGACTGTCTGATGAAACTGTTGAGTAGGAAACAGAGTTCAATATACCAAAAAAAAACTGTATAAAAACAGGCATCTGCAGACTAATGGAAGTTTTACCAGATTTTACATGATTTAATCATGCATAGTCACCTTTGCTGGAGACATGAGACATTTTTTGCCATACCAGAAAGAACATATCTCACCAGCATTTGATTATCTTGAGTGTTATAAGTGATTTAGCACTGGAGGAGGTGCAGCTCCCTCTCCAACAGGACAAAGAGGATCCATGTGACAGCGCTAAGGTGCCTATCTGTGTCGGTGATCTGCAATTGCGACAGGCCTGACGTGAAACAGAAGCTTTGAATTTGAGATGTATCACAGTGACAGACCCTAAGCCTGCAGCAAAACCAGGAACAATGAGCTTGGATTAGTCTGACAGTAATGCTGCCAAAACACTGCAGAGCAGCAAACCGAGATACAAGTGACAAAGCTCACGCTCTCAAGCACAAGCAAAATTATATCCTGTGCTCTCCCTGTAAATGTTACCAAAGTAGGTCACTGTTACCTAAGAAACTGGGAAATCACAGTAACACAACAAACAGTAAGTGATAATGCATATCATAATTATGACCTGGTCTTCATATGGTTGCCTGGCAATCCTTGTACATGAACACCAGTCACTCAGGTCCCTCAAGGTTCCTGCGGAGTGGTAGCAGTTCCAGTTCCAATAGATACAAACCATTTTACTGTGGTCTAATTTGTTTTCAAAATATGTTTTAATTTGTTTCCGAATTTCCCCCTTTTTCTCCCAATTTAGTAAGCAATTGTACCCTCTTTTCTACGTCAACTAGGCAGGCAGTGTGGTATAATGGTTAGGGAACTGGGCTTGTAATGTTAAGGTTGCAGGTTCAATCCCCAGGTGCGACACTGCCGTTGTACCCTTGAGCAAGGTACTTAACCTGTAATATCCAGCTGTATAAATGGATTGTAAAGAAATGTAAACTGTCAGTCGCTCTGGATAAGAGCGTCTGCTAAATGCCTGTAATGTAATAATGTAACTATCCCTCCCTCGTACTTCAAGTTTGCCGCTGCAGCTCTGACAAAGGCGATGAACCGCCTCCTCCAAGACGGAACCCACCAAGCTGTCAACCTCTGGTACACACAGAGCCACTCTTATACGGGGTGAGCTTATGTCGGCTTCCCTCCCCCCTCTCCTAGGGTGTACAATTGCCACCCCCGAACAGGACTCCTGGCCAAAGCCAGGCTGGCACAGTTCAAACCCTGGGTGTCTGCACTCTGGGCAAGTGCCTTTACCGTTGCGCCATCCAGGGGCCCTGTGTTTTAATTGTATGAGTGAACTGGCATTGATGTATACAATGCAGCTAATTAGCTAATTAGATTAAAACAGTAAGGATTGATTGGAGGAAAGATTCTGAATGGAGGAATGGTCAAATATCCCCTTCATTATGATATGTTAATGCAGATTTATTTTTGTTGGATTTTATTCAAAATAATTATTAGGGGTGTGAATAATTGTGACATATCTTTTTGGGGAAAAAAATATTACTCAGCACAACCTTTTTCTCTGAACAATTGTATTAGTATATAAGAATATATTTTTTAGCATACAATATAACTAATTACCTGTATTGTTTATTATATACAGATGTGTTGCTCATCTTTATCACGGGTGTGAATAATTTTGACTGTGTGAGTAACTTGGATTTTATTTATGTTTTTGTTGAGCATCGTTCATAATGGAAATGTTACAGAGCACTGTACAAAGCAAAGCATAGTTAGGCATAATTGCAGGCATGCCTTCAATCGGGGGCGCAATTTCTGCAGGGACACTAGGGACTTGTTGCCAGCACTATTTGAAAAGACAGATTTTGTCCCCACCATTTTTTCTGATTATAACAACACTGAAAATTTTGTGGCAAGACACCGCGGAAACAACAACACTAGGACCATGCAGAAAAAAGATGCCTCTCCTCCAAGTACATTTAACGTCAGGTGCATCAAGATCATAGGTCTCATCTCTCATCTCTCATCTCTCATCCCGACCATTCTGTGAGATAAGCTTTGGATACATCTCTAGCACTCTTCATTCAGTCCTTATAGATATTACAGTAAGAGCGAAGCTAGAGAGTTTGGGGCATCATTCCAGTGTTGTATATGATAGGTAACTGAAAGGTGAGAAGAGCTGTATATGTGTAATGATCATTTTAAATTAAATATTTTGAAGCATTTGGTTTGATGGCTGTGTATTCTTGCAAGCTAATGTTAACTAGCTAGCTGGCAATTTTCTCAGTTATACCTAGCTAGGGATGTGCATGAGAGGACAAAACAAGGTTTGAATAGTCTATGTTTTTTAAGAACGAATATTCAATATTCAAATGTATTTCTTTAGTTGAAAAATATCCATCCATCCATCCATCCATTATCTAAGCCGCTTATTCCTGGTCAGGGTCGCGGGGGCTGGAGCCTATCCCAGCATGCGTTCCGGGCGAGAGGCAGGAATACACCCTGGACAGGTCGCCAATCCATCGCAGGGCACACACACCATTCACTCACACACTCATACCTACGGGCAATTTAGACTCTCCAATTAGCCTAACGTGCATGTCTTTGGACTGTGGGAGGAAACCGGAGTACCCGGAGGAAACCCACGCGGACACGGGGAGAACATGCAAACTCCGCACAGAAAGGCCCCCGGCCTGGATTCGAACCCGAGACCTTCTTGCTGTGAGGCGACAGCGCTATCCACTGCACCACCGTGCCGCCACTAGTTGAAAAATATGTGTAACACAATGCAGCCACTGTAAAATAATAACCTGCAGGCATTTAGCCTACATTACAATTTAAAGCACCGCTTTCTTCTTCTAAGAAAAATTATAAATACCAATTATCTTTTTTAACACAATGTGGTTTTTGAAAAATGTTGATTATAAAAGACCATTCCATATGGTTGTAAAGGTTAAAAAAGATCAATTCGAACAATATTCACCCCCGCGAGTGTTTGAACATTCTAACTCATCTCTAGCAGGCAGAATTTGGTTTTCATGTTGGTATAGTTGGTATTGCAAACATAAAATAGTGCCCCCACACATCTGAAATAAAAGTTCTGCCGCATCTTCAATTGATCTGCTTAAAATATTTCAATAAAAACAAACTTTTAAGGAAATAGGTAAACTACTCTCTACAGTACTGTCTTCTACTATCTTCTTCTGCAAGCACAAAAAGCTATAGACTACATCTAGCTTGCTCTTACCTCCTGGCTGGCAAAGACCTTAGAGACCTGAATAAGACTTCTGCTTGGTTCTCCATGGATAAATTTGGTTTCCACCACAAACTTAACCTGAATTATGAGCACACAGTAAGTTTATGCCTGCTTTACGTAAGTATTCCAGCAACACCATTTTGACTATTCACATTCACGAACCCGTAGCAAAACTATCATCTTAAACATATATCAGTATTTTGCACCCATTCAGTTTTATAGTTTGTTGGTTACAGGAAACAAAGATGTAAAATAAATCACTCAGTCATTTATAAAATTCAGATATGGTCATATTTTACCTCCCACATCTAAGTTAGTCCCAGGCCTCTATTGCACCTTGTCCTTGTTTTTAAGAAAGCATCAATTTTACATTTCTGCATTATGAGCTGAAAATCCTCCTGGCCCTGAGTGGTGTAACCAGTAAAGGCACTTGTCCGAAGTGCAGGTTGCCCACTGCGGCCGGGAGTCCTGTTCAGGGTTGGCGATTGGCTGTCCGCCCAAGGTCGATGGAGGAGGAAAGCCGGCATGAGCTCGCCGTGTGCTCTGTGTGTATCAGAGTTACATTCGGCGTCTTGACGAGTTCTGCCACGGTGGAGGCGGTTTGGAATCTATGTCACTGCTGGTCTCAGAGTTGCGGCGGCAAGCTCATAGTGCGAAGGAGGGATAGCTGACTTAGAAAGAGGGTATAATTGGCTACAAAAAAAAGGGAAAAATCTGAAACAAAATTTTAAAAAGAAAGAAAATCCTCCTCTTTTATTCATCTGCATGCATTATTATACTGAACTGTAAGTAACTCTGGATACATATCATTTCTGAATGTTTACTCTGTTTATAAAGGCTTAACTTATTCCTGTGGAATAGTTTTGTTGTTAAATTATTACAAAGTTTGACCTATTTATAATTCTATTATAAAAACCTACCCTTCATGCTTATATTTAATTAATCTGTCTAGCATTCGCTGCAGCCAGTTTTGCATAATGATTGAAATGATCTCATTCCCAAAATGTTAAGGTTAATTGTTTACCCCATTCAGAGCATCCTTAATTGTCTTTCTGTCTGTAGCCAAAATAACCAGAAAATGTTTGATAATCATGCACTGTGCACTATAATAAATCCTGTATGTCTCGGGGGGGGGGCATACAGGAATTATCATAGTACACATAGTGCACAACATAATTGTTTATGGTGACATTTTAAAGATATGGATTATATTTCCCACTGTAAAAACAGATGTATGAGTTAAAAGATTATACATCCCATGTATTATAACATAAATCACTGTGACCCTGAAATAAACGCAAAGAGAATTTCTTCACCCACAAAATACCACTATAACCCTTAGCGACTGTAGACGGAAATAATTTGTATTTATACACATGAGAAAGGCAGGGTCAATGTGGGTTGCTCTCAGCAGATGCTGTAAAATGAGTCATGTCTCTGAAACTTAACCGGCAAAACTAAAATTAAGATTAAGTACCAGACATATCTGCACATTTTAAAAATCACAATAAGTGTTAGAGTATGAAAACATATTGGGATATACTAGATATGTTTAAATGGCATTTCATATTCATATTTCGAGTAATACCTCTCCTGATACAGTGTAACCATGGAAACACCCAGCTGAACCATTTGAGTCCCCTCAAACAGTACAGTTGTGTTTCTGACACTTAATGAGCACTTTCAAAATGGATGCACAGTTATCTTTTTCCAAGGCTCTTAATCTATACTGGAAACATTAATGACCTTTTGGCCAGCTTTCTGTCTGTCAAACAACAAGCCATGGGTAAGTAAACCTGGTCCTGGAGTGCCATAAATGCTTCCGGTTTCTGTTCCATTTGAACCCTTAATTACGTAATTGGGTTGATAATTAATACATTCTGGTGACCATGCTATTGCTTTTACCAAGCCTAAAAATCTGCAGTTCTGTTGTACTCCAGAAACAGGATAGCCTACCCCTGTAATAGACTATTGTCGTTCAAATTCATAGCTTAATAAGAGATAGAATGTGTGTGCTCCTTCAGTGATTGACTAAAATTAGATTTCTTAATATGCTGTATCTATTTGCTTTGCACAATGTGTATGAAACAGGGCATATATTCAGTGGTGGATTTACATTTTTACTTTTATTTTTACTTTCAATCCCCTACATTACAAAGACAAATGGGGTTAAATGTAGGACTTTTTACTTTTACTGGAGTCATATTTTATCAGGGTATCTTTACTTTGACTCAAGTAAAGGGTTTGTGTACTTCATACATACACACTCAGTGACTACTTTATTAGGTACACCTTTCTGGTACTGGGTAGGACCCCCCTTTGCCCCCAGAACAGCCTGAATTCTTTGTGGCATGGATTCAATCAGGTGCTGGAAACATTCCTCAGAGATCCTGGTCCACATTGACATGATAGCATCACACAGTTGCTGCAGATTTGTCAGCTGCACATTCATGGTGACTGTGGAGGCCATTGGATTACACTGAACTCATTGTCATGTTCATGGAACCAGCTTGAGACGACGTGTGCTTTGTGATATGGCACATTATCCTGCTGGAGGTAACCATTAGAAGATGGGTAGACTGTGGCTATAAAGGGATGCACATGGTCAGCAACAAGACTCAGGTAGACTGACATTTAAATGATGCTCAATTGGTATTAAGGGGCCTAATGTGTGCCAAGAAAACATTCCCCAACATTACACCACCACCAGCATCCTGAACCATTGATACAAGGCAGTATGTATGCAGTGATTCATGTTGTTTACGTCAAATTCTGACTCTACCATCTGCATGGCGCAGCAGAAATCAAGATTCCCCAAACCAGGCGACATTTTTACAATCTTCAACTGTCAAGTTTTGGTGAGCCTGTGCCCACTGTAGCCTCACTTTCCTGTTCTTAGCTGACAGGAGTGGAGCCCGGTGTGGTCTTCTGCTGCTGTAGCCCATCCATTTGGTTCGACGTGCTGTGCATTCAGAGATGCTCTTCTGCATACCACTGTTGTAACGCATGGTTATTTGAGTTACTGTCTCCTTCCTGTCAGCTTGAACCAGTCTGGCCATTCTCCTCTGACCTCTCTCATTAACAAGGCATTTTCGCCCACAGAACTGCCGCTCACTGGATGTTTTTTATTTTCGCATCAACTCTAGAGAATGTTATGAAAATCCCATGAGATCAGCCGTTTCTGAGATACTCACACAACCCCGTCTGACACCAACAATCATTCCACGGTCAAAATCGCATTTCTTCCCTATTCTGGTCTGAACAACAACTGAACCTCTTGACCATGCTTTTATGCATGCAGACATCTAATAAAGTGGCCACTGAGTGCATATGTACTGTATATACAATACAGTGCACTGCTGCACCTGAATCTGTGTCTTATGTGGTCCTCCTATAATGCAATCTAGGCAGGGTTCAATTCAAGGACATACATGATGTTTTGAGACCTTTGAATGGGTAGCAGTTGAGCTTGTAAGATGTGAAAAACATTGTTTGCTTTACAAGACAACCATGTGCCTTAGTATTGGGTTCAATTTAATGAGAGGAATCAAAAATGTAACCATCACATATTTTCAGAGGTTCGTTTTCCATTTCAGAAAATGGAGGAAGTAGGCTACATAGAGCTTGCAATTTCAATAATGTTTGTAAAAATGTAAACCATCACAGCCAAATTAACTTTGATATAGGAGCAATGTTTTTTTCTTCTTTTTACAAAAACAGTTGTGTGAGTTGCAATGCCTTGTTGTGATGAAAAGATTGTTTAATGTAGCATGATTTAAATACTCGTAATACCATTTGTGAGATTCAAATAGCAAATATTCAAATATCTGTATTAGAAAAGCAGGATTTTCAATCAAACCAATGATTTAACCAGTTATAATGGCAGTACTTCACAAGACAAAATATTCTTGAAAGCAATTTGTTTAATTTCCATTTTGCTATCACCAGACCCTACACAACATGCAAATTGTTTGAATGGGTTTAAACTGCCCTAAAACAGTTTTGCAATTCAATTTCCACTGCTAAATAGACGAGAAATGCTATCATTGCCAATAACATTACATTTCATATGAACCAAACTATAACTAGCAGACATTTCAGTTGTGTAATAAACAGGAAAGCCCTCCATAGACCCCTGAGGTGTTCTGCTGGCAACCAACAGCCCCTTAAATACACCCAAACCGCAGTTTCAGATAAAAAGTTCAAGTTGACTGACAGCAAGGGTGTTTTGAAATTCAGTAGTAACTTACTACAGATCTGACGCATCACTATTTAGGGTTCCATTAGCTGATTTGACGCAGTCTTTTAAAAAAATCTCTTTACCCCAAACTGATGTGGAATCACAATGGTATGTCCATAAAAACCTAAAGAAGCAACTCGTTTCGTTTTACGTTTTAAGAAAAACTAGCGGAAATTGAATAACTACTACATACTAACGTCAATAATAATAATAATAATATGGAGATTAGCATTCAATTGCCATAACAGATCACACAAAAAATAAAACTGACAGTGTTACAAAGAACAATATAAAGTGAATGTATGTAGTGCAACAGAATATGTGAAGAATGAGCTTACCTTCACAATTAAACGCCACTCCTTATTAATTGTATTCAATATCAATCAAATGTAAAGGTAGCTATATTATTAGCATGTATTCAAGTCCGTCGTCTACTTCTATCGATAGACTTAGTCACCCAAAGCTTTTCAAAAATACGTCTAGATGACAAATTCACAGATAAGATCAGAAGAATGCCCATGAGAAAATGAATAGGTTTATTGTTTGTATAGACTGTATAGATCTGTTAAAGTATATGCAGTAGTATGTCTGAGACAACTGCATTTTCCAGGTGAAAAAGCAACGGTTCTAATTGATTGGATGTGTTTGATTAATTGCTTAAAATTCTTCACTAAATATATTAAAAACAAGCAGCCGCCAACCGTCTGCATAACTGCAATAAACTATACTATATGTTCTTAATTAGAATGCGATGACTCATTAGAAGAATAAAACCGCATACAATTCTAAAAACAACAGATATCCACAGGTATCTCCAAAATACGAACTAGTGTGGAGACTACAACACGTTAAATGACCGATTGGAAGTAAACAATATACGTCCACCTGTGGCATGCTGGTTATATATCGCCATGCTCCGAGTAGTAAGAAACGAGCACATAAGATGCAGGCTCCACATCTAAAGTTCAAATAAAAAAGGTAGAGAATAACGCTCACCTGTGGGTTTGCATTCACTGCGTTGAGATATGCGCGTGTCGTCGAGTGTCTCAGCGAGTTGTCTTTCTTCAGCAGAAGTGGTGCGCGCCGGAGGTGATCTGGCTTCAAGGTTCCAGACACCCAACTGCACCAGTAAACGTTCAGTTAGTTTACTTCACAAGAGACAAATCAGTTTTTTTTTTCGTCTTATGTTTTCTTCTTCACTCGTGCGAACCCGGCACATGCCATATATGGTCAAGGGAAGTGTTGCTGAGGGATATCAAATCTCCCCTCAGGCAAGACGAGGATAGGGTCTCTTCTCTCGTTTTTTTCTTATCTCCACCTGTATATTATAGTAGCCTATATTTTTTAATTTTGTGTGCAAACGTTGCCAGAAACATTGGATGGAATATAATTCAAATCTATTTTGGAAAACCCTTTTATTTGTAAAGCATTTGACAAAAGTATAAAAATAATGATATGTAATAGGCTACTATATAACACTATACAATTAAATATAATAATACAATAAGTTTAGTAGGCAGTTATTTTATTTGTCGTTGTCATGCAACTCGAAGCCCATTAATAGCACATTAGCCCAATCATATTCTGCAATGAAGTGAACTGAGCAGGTGGTTTTCAATCTTTTTTGTCAGACTAAACCCCTCATAAGAGCATTAACCCTCTTCCAGTCAAAATATCCTACTCTTGTGGTAGGTCATGCGGTGACTTTTGTTATGTACAGTTGAATGGAATCTGTTCAGGCATGGTGGATTCTGTGTTGTTCTTTTTCATTTACTTTTGTTATGTACAGTTAAATGTAATCCGTTCAGATGCCGGTGGATTCTGTGTTGTTATTTGTCTGTTAATTCTGAGTTTGTGTGGATTGGTTTTATGGGGTGGTTTCATTCATTAATTATGCGTGAAACCCATTTGGTGATGTTCAGGTTTATTTGTGGGTGGCGGGGAGGGGTTTGTAAGCTTGCCTTATATGAGTACATGTATAAATGTTGTGTGCAGTATCTCTCTGCTCCCCTACTTTTTGTATTGTTCTTGTCAACTGCCTTGCTGTTTCTTTGTGTGGGTATCTGTTTGCAGTGTTCAGTTCTTGTTTTCCAGAGGATTAAATAGTTTTGACCAATAAAACTGCAATTCCATTTGAAGAGCAGCCTTTGGTTCCTCTCTTTTGTCCACAGAGATAGTGAGACATAATGTTGGTGTTAGAATGAAGTGGCATGGCACTGAACAAGAAGCGAACCATCCAGGCAGTCCGGCGGAAGATGGCATCCCAGCTTAACTACTGGAACAAGCTAAAGACTACCAAGGACATCATCAAACCATGAAATAAGACAGCCACTACACTGTGGCCTACCTTTCAAGTGGAGGGAGGAAGAAGTGATAAAGCTTCGATAAAGCTTCCTCCCTGCAGTGGTGCAGCCTGGCCAGCCACCATCACCATGCCAGAAAGCAGCAAAGTGGCAGCCTGGCAAGTGCAGACCCCTTCGCCAGGCAACAATGTGCATCCAGCGCATCTAGCGCAACCTTGACATAGAGGCAAAGTCAAGCCTGGCTGTTTTAACAGACTTCATAGGAGTATTATGAGCTGAAATTATTATGAGGAAGATTATGAGCTGAAATTTGACTCTGTGGCCTGGGTCAATGGCTAGATGGAGATGGACCAGGTTAGACACCTGGTGGCAGCACTTGAAGTGGCTGTGCTTTGAGTGCTGCATGACCTGGTGCTGCACCAATGCCACCAATTGCCAGCACTGTGGGCTGCACTCAGAAGACTCCCCAGAGAAGGTGTGGGAGAAGCTGGCAGAAGCGGAAGGGAAAGAGGCTGGGCCCGCTAGCAGCTAGGTCCTTTCCCTTGTTAAGTGGAACCAACCCACCTTCTCTGTCTCAGTCCATGAGTAGCGAGCACAGTGTTTCCTCAATGACCTTCATCCAGAGAATATTCAATGCCAAGTGCAGCTAACAAGCCCTCAGACACTGGAGCAGACCTTGGCAGAGGCCTAAACGGTGTGAGTGATTTTCAGCCCACTGCTTATCCCTATTCCCCAGTCAGTTGAACAGGCCACCTTTAAACTGCAGCAAAATGCTCCTGCATTGCTAAACCCCCAGCACAGGGCCAAGAGGACCAAGCAGGTGAGGGCCAAAACACTGGTACCATATTCGCCCTCGTAAGGCTTGACCTGCTTTGGAAAGAGATTGAGGAGAGTTTCCACAAACAGCCTACCACCACAAAGCAGTGGACTGAAACCGGCTGGCACCATTGCACAGTCGGTGCACCATTAAGATGCAGATCAGGGCTGGACTTAGCCATAGAGGGGACTTAAGGGACCAATCATACCTTGTGACCTGGCTTCAGAAAGTTAAGGAGCTGGAGGGAAAGTTGGCCTGGTGACTGGAGACCTCACAGGAATTTGTCACTTCACAATTCGCCACTGGTCCAGACATTCTCACTGCAATGGCAAGGGACAGGTCATCCAGCTGAGATGGGGGCAGTGTATTGTTCAGGCACGGTGGCTGCTGTGTTGCTGTTGTTTGTTTGTTAATTCAGATTTTGTTTGTGTTGGTCATAGGCAGTGTTTTCATTGGATAAATTGCAAAATTGTACTAAATTGACGAGTTAGTTCAATAGGCAAAATGTTATGCTCATGTTAATGAATGAAGAACAGAGCTAGCGTGAAAATACTTCACAACCTTGCGTCAATTTAAATGTGTCATAAATGATTTTACCTCTCATCACCCTCAAATTGCAAAACATTCCTCAGTGTTTTCAAATTGACAGGGGCGGGTTTAGTAATTCCCCATCCCAATCAAACCTCAATTTTGAATATTAGGTCTATGGTCAGTGAATAAAAATATGTATATTTATGTTATGACAGAATGAGAAGATTTTTTTTTATATGTTAATCTTGAGATATACTCATTTTAAAAAAGGCTAGAATGTAATATTGCCTCACAGCAGTAGGGGGCCCTCTTCTTACAATTTTTAATTTGGCAGTCGCTTTTATCCACAGCAATTTACAGGAGTACGTTAACATGGCTAGAGATCATCACTAGAGCTATAGAACAATAGCCTTACAGTCTAATCATTGTCACTGCCAATGTTTGCACCACAAAACCTGTAATACAAAAGTGGAGAGAAAGACATTTTCAATTTAATTTAATTAATTAAATGTGAATTCTGAGTTTTCGGTCTGTTGCGGAAGATGGCTAGAGATTCTGTCATCCTGACCAAGTGGGGAAGATTGTTCCACTATCTAGGGACAAGGGCAGAGAAGAGGCGGGCCACAAGTTGCGGCTGTCGGGAGTACAGAGAGATGGACCAGTCAGCTTGCCAGAGGTCAATTGGAGAGATCTGGATGTGATGTATGATATGATCAGTGACTGAAGGTAGGAGGGAGCAGTGCCCCTGGTGGCCTGGTATGCCAGAACCAAAGACTTGAATTGAATGTGAACTGCTACTGGGAGCCAGGGTGATGTGTGAATTTGGGAAGGTTAAAGTCGTGCAGTTGCATTCTGGACAAGTTGCAGCAACTTGATGGCACAGGCCAGTAGGCCTTACAACAAATTACAACATTGCAATGCACAATGTGAGTGCTACAATTAATGAAGACCTGTTAACTAGGCAATTTAATAAAGTGAGTCAGAGCTCAATAGCAACCACAACACCACCTTGCAACACCCTCCCTCTCTCAAATAATGGAAATGAACTGTTCAACCTTGCTGCATTTATATAGCACCTTTCATTTGTGAATGGAAAAGCAAATGGGAAAAACGTAATCACTATCAATTCTCTAAAAGTTTGAACCTCTTTAAGTAAGCTGCTTATCCATATTTGTTTATTACATGAGTTAATCTTGGTCACCTTTTCTGATACATTTTAAATGAATTGCAATTGGATAATTGCATGACATTACATATTCAAGAAAGAATAAATACTTTTCTATTTCTGTTTTGGCAGGTGGGGTATGGTTACTTTATTTATTTTATTATTTGTTTCAGAATTTTTCCCTTTTTTCTCCCAATTTGGTAGCCAATTATACCCTCTATTTCTTTCGATTCGCCTTCCCCCACACACTCGCCGCCCGTCACTACAGGGCAAGCTACTTCTCTGAGGCCAGTGATGATTTGCCTCCTCCCAGACGGAACTAGCCCATCTACTTTCTAGAGACACCCATCTTGCTTCTCTGCGAGCTCTTGCTGGCTTAGCCTCCCCCCTCCCACTGGGGTGGACAACCAATCGCTGCCCCCGATCGGGGCTGGGAGCCGATCAGAGCCGGTCTGGCACAGTTGGGTTTAAAACCGCGACTGAAGTAGGCAACTTGCATTCCCAAGCGAATGCTTAGACCGGTACGCTACCCGAGGCCCGTTTCATTGTTTTTATCCATTTGTGTGACCAAAAACTATAGTACCTGCCAATAAATACTTTGATAAAATATTGCAATATCATATTGAAGCAATCTCTGAAGTTTCCAAAGTCAATATCCACAAATTTTCATTCCTATTTTTAACATTTTTCATAATGTGTATGCTTGTCATACAAATTAGGGAAAATTATTCAGTTAGTTTGTGGAAAAAATGTGGTCTTTCTATTCTGATTGTCTCTTACAGGCACATTTGTAATTTGTCATGTGCCCATATGCCAGTCAAATCATTTTCAATGCTATCGTATGTCTGCAAATAGCATCTCAGTGTGGTACCTAGATAATGACAAAAACATGAAGTCATTAAGTCTTGTTGGACACCACATTTGGCTCTGGAAATGTCAGACAAGTAATACTTAAACAGGGACATTGCAACTTCAGCTTGAGCAAGTCAGCTTATTAAGACTTGAACATTTGATTTATATAGTGCTTTTCAAAGCACTCAAAGCGCTTTACAATGGCGATAGGGACAACTCGCCACCTACCAATGTGCAGCACCCACCTGGGTGAACGCAATGGCAGCCATAGTGCCCCAATACAAACTCAGTGCACATCAGATACACATGTATGTGTGTATATGTGTCTGACTTGATGGTTGGTTATGGCGAATGCAGCACCCAAATAAAGAAAAAATATTAGTATTTAGACAATTAGGCTTTAACAAAAGGGGGCTTATGATCAGGTTAAAATAAAAATCCTGATATGTATTGGATATTATTTGAATTCAGCAAAGAGAGAGATTGTTCTTCCATTGTCTGATATTCAACAGAATAGGAAGGCTTGATATATGACCCTTAAAAGGGTTGCAGCTTACTTGGATCCAAAGTGATTTTCTTCAATGGTGATGTACAGGTAGTGGCCAAAAAGGTGGAAAAGGGTGGGACACAAAGTATATTGAAAACAGGGCCTTCCACGCAGGTGTTGTTCCTGAGTTAATTAAGCAATTAACATCCCATAGTTGTATCATATTGGTGTTTCCACATTTTTGGCCATTACCGGCACATGTACAATACACAGCTAATGATGAGCTTCAAAATGGGTTGACATCGATAAGAGACATGCTCTTTTACAAACTTGGGTTGAATTGCATCTCAGAAATAAGTTGATGTCTCATATGTAGAGCCCATCATTTATTTGTTTATTTTTTCTGGCCTTTAAATGAGAAAAAAATCTGATCTACAGTATGTTTATCAAAATGGTTGGTGATGTACCCTATCGAAGGCATAGTACCAACTAATGCCCCTCCAATATTTCCATCACAGAAGCCAGAGCTAGGAGGTTCTCCTGTACAGCAGAGCTATGCTCATTGGTCTATGTAAAAATATCAGCAGTGACTCACTCAGTCACTGAGAGAGTGTGTTCACAAGGACCAACAGAAGCATGCTGCCTCACTTGAGGTACAGTAATTGAACAAATTACTCAGAACACAAATATAAGCACCTTACTGTACATTGTAGTAGGAAGCCAAATTCTGGCAGTTTCAATTATACTGTACCTTTTTGCTGTGAAATCATGTCTACGTGATTTGATCTACTTAGCCTTTTTCTATCAACTGTGCTTTGTAGAAACATCTGTACTGCTGGCAGCTTGTTGCTCATTTCAATAGATGACAATTTGAAGAGGGAGCAATGAATTGCATTCAATAAGTGACATCACATTAAGGTACATCAAAAACAGCATATGGGAAAAACCTTTTAATTGAATGTATATTTGTTGGAAGTTGTAAATGATACAGGTTACATGTCCAAATCGCTCTCCACTGAAATAAACAGAAATGCCATTAGTAGGAGGTTAATTGACAAATTAACCTCAGAAAGGCTCATTCATCCTGAAATGCATTTGTGTGGGTTCCCTTGTATTGACTTTATCCAGGTAATGGCTGCCTTGCTGGAAGAATAACATTTCCCCTTCCAGGGTGCTATCTCATAAAGATTAGAAACTGTGAGGTGTGTAAGGGGGGCTGGGGTCATAAAATCATGACTGCTACCATCTGTGGAGTCTGAAATCATTCTACCAGTAGACAATTATATATCTCTTAACCTTGTAGGAGTGCCACTCCACAAATCTATGAAGGAAATAATCAGAGTGAATTATATGAAGGCAATGTTTTCTTAGTATTGTTATTCTTAACCTTCTTCTTGCCCCTATTCTTCTCTTTATCTCCATTGCTAACAACCTTTTTGTTGAGAACACAGTTGACATTAAAATGTTTATGCTTAGTCCCTATATATATGAGATTAGTGTAAAACAAAAGATAGAGTAGACTTTGGTTTGAGGATAAAACTCCATATGAGATTGGCTTACAATATATCCACCCGATTTGACCATAACCACTCTATTAAATGGAGCACTTTGTTGTGCTAATCACCATTCATATGGTCCTATGTGCCACCCAATGCAGCACACAGAGGGTTCTGAGGCCTTTCAATGGTGTCATTTACATCACCGTTTGGAATTATGATTTTTAAGCACAATTTTGACACTCTGCGTTGGGTGCTATATACACACAACAATGTGATCCATTTAATAGAGTGACTGTGGTCAAATCGGGTTATATATCGCACCCCACCTGCCCCAATATTGCAATCCTGTATCTCCAGGGAATCAATAGACGAGTCTAATCAATCAATAGATCGTCACCTCCAGTAGTACACTGTTTGGCTTGTAGATTGGAACTTGACTCATGGGCAAGTGCACATGCTTCAGCTACAGTGCTCCCCAAATCGGTGTGGGTGGTATAGCAGTGAAACCAGAGCATATTACATTTGGTCATTTCAAGAACTGTGAGAAAAAGGGGGAGGGAAATAAAGTTATGACAAATGTAATGCAGTGTCTTTTTAAAGCCAGATATTCCTTTCAAAGTATGAACCTCCAGGATTTCAATCTAAAACAATTGTGCCACAAGTCCTGAACCTTCCCATCTCCTTAAATGGAGGTTCTGAGAGATGGAGGCAAAGTGGGAGGTGTAGGATAAACATGTTTCTTTATTATTGCCAAACAGACAGGGTTATTTTCTTCACACTGCGTAACTGAAGGAACAAAATGCCAGCTGGAGAGAGAGAAAGAGACATGACATCCAGTTTCCATTTTTTTCAGCCAATAAATTATAAAAACCTAAGAGGAAATTCTCAGTCAGGGGCACAAATCAGAAAGATTATTTGATTCAAATCCTGAATCCTTTGTGTCACTATGGCTACTTGTGTGTTCTTCTCCCACTGTCCTCCTGGCACAAAGAGGACATGCAAGAGAAGGCAGTGGGAGCCATCACTCCCCCACACACACACATGCACCCCCCACACTCTCCCGTGCTATAAATAGACATGGACACATTAATTACATGTCTGCCGGGGTGAGGTGCCTCTCCATGATGGTACAGGCATTGCTCTGCACACACAGCCAATAAAACACCATCATCAGCCAGACACCATTTAACCAGCAGAGTGATACTATCCAAAACAATGCCATATGAGAGCCATAGCCAACGGAAGAGTGTAAAAGGAGATGTGGCGGATGCAAGATGCTCCCCATCAGGCTGTCACTTCCATCAATCTTCCAAGGAGAAAAACAGACCTGAGCCATTTGCGATGCCACTTGAGTGCACACAAGCCTGCCTTGAGCAAGAATGCGGGTCTCAGGCTCTGTTGGTAGGTAGGATTTAGGAAGCTGACACTCTTGGAGTTCATTGCAAACTGCCACTGTCTCTGTTGAGTTGTACTTTGACTCCACATTGACTCTTGAAAGCCCAATCTACTAACTAATTGAATCATAATAATGTGTTTTAATTTGACTAGTTTAATTTGTCTTTCAGTAAATTATCCATCCCTGTGTGGGGAGAAAAATAATTATAAATCTGTGTAATGCACTCATGATAAAAAAGATGATTATGTATTTTCTAATATTTCACCAGATGACGGGACAAATCAAGTGCGGGTGATTTAACAATAGAATTGATTTAACAATAGAATTGATAATACATGATCACAAAGGCAGCATATTGGCAGGAGAGGAGTGTGCATGAAGACAGCTCTAGACCCAGCTGTTGGCCTGCTCTGCTTAGTGCTTCTCTTTGTGAGGATTTCTCTGGAGTGGCTATGCTGGAATTCATTATAATTGGCTGTTGCTGTACAGGATGCTTGGAAAGAGTGCTTGGAAACAAGCGTTGGGCGTTGTGTGAATAGCAATGTTTCCCCATCAAAGCTGAAAGGAGTGAGAGATCCGATGTGTACTATAGGGGTTCATGTTACTATATTCATGAATGATTGCACAGCGACAGAGTCTGACTTTATGCTGTTTTCATTCAACATTTAACATTTTTCTGATTCATGAACATTGGTTGCCGTGACTACCTTCCCACATTACCGATGTGGCCGATCAGGCTTAGGTACAAGCACAATGGGGCTAGACTCCTCTATTACACCCATGTTTAGAATTTTTTCCAATTCTTCCTGAACCAGGAAGCTTCCTGAGCTTTTTTTTATCAAGCAATATAACTGGCTCCTAATCACGGTGCCTGGCGGGGTCTGAATGTGATGTTCGATCGATCTGTCCACCCGGGTACATTTGACATTTTAAGCATTTTAAGCATTTCACTCTTATCCAGAGCGACTTACAAGATGTGCATTCATACATGGTAGAAGAAATAATTGTACGTGCAAGAGATCAGTGCAGTAATACAGTGATAGACATCATTGATGGCAGCTACGTACCATGCCTGTAACACCGGGAAGGAAAAAGGTTAGTACATTTTTAAATTTAAATATATATATATATTTTTTTAAACAGGTATACAAATACAAAAAGCAGTATCAAACATGTAAACAGTGGTGATGGCAATTGGCTAGATGTACAGAGTTCAGTGGTAGTGGAGTCTGAAAAGGTGGGTTTTGAGTCTCAAATTTGTCAATTGGTAAAGTTTCGGGTCAGAAAAACATTGCTGCAAATTAGCCACCTCTGCCTGCTGGGCCGGCGTAAGATGGCTACTAACGGGAACTGTAAGTATCATAGTTTCAACTGGCGCTTCCGGTCCCAGCTCATCTTGCATACTTTATGGCATGGCAAGAAAAACAGTGTCTACCACCTTCCACAGTTTTAATAAATTGAGGTGGTATATCTGACGTGACCCTCCTCTATCCAAGGAAACCACTTCATAATCAACATCCTTCACTCACCATGTAACCTCAAAGGGTCTGTCACAATCGCCGAGAAGGGGCGTGTGACATTTAATTGTCTCCGACAAACCAGCCGACAAACAAACAATTTTTTAAAATCCACGGTTTATTTTGACAGAAATTAGCTTTGACGGTTCGCTCCTTCCTTTGCCTTATTTATAGCTGTATCAGATCCCGTCCGTGTTCCGGGTCCTTTATGGGCTGCAATGGTTCCGGGAGCAGGCCGTCGAACTCCGCCAATTTTCCCAGTCCAGGAACGGAAACGGATGCAGCTGTTTCTCTGAAACAGCACTGGACAGCTGCGCCGATTTCTCATTAACTATTTATTTTGTGTGACGCCGCTCATTCTGGGGAGCTGTCCTTCATCCTGGAGGGCCACCTGCTCCCGTGCCTGCTCTTGCCACTTTGCGAGTAATTTAGATGCTGACGTAGGGAGTAAAACAAGGACTTTATCTCCCTCCTGAAAATGTCACAATTGTTCCCCATGTTATATTGCCATCTCTGTCATTCCTGGGCCTGGAGCAAATGTTCTCGTGAAATTTGTCCGAGTGAGTGCAACTTTGCTCGTAGGTCCAGGATGTACTGAATTTCGATTTTGCTGGGGCTAGGATTTTCCTCACAAGTTTCCCTTAATAAATCCAGAATACCCCTAAGTCATTGCCCATATAACAACTCAAATGGGGAAAACCCTGTGGAGGCTTGGGGAAAATCCCTGAAGGCAAACAGCAGCAGGTAAATTAGTTTGTCCCAATTAATTAACTCGATTTGTACAACCTTCCGAATCATGGATTTCAACGTCTGATTGAATCTCTCTACCAGTCAGTATGTAGGTGGTATACGCTGGTTCGAATCGACTTGATATCCAATAATGAGTATAGTTCCTTCAGTGTTCGTGACATGAATGAAGTGCCTTGATTAGTGAGAATCTCTTTTGGGATTCCCACCCGGGAGAAAAAATGGAACAACACCTCCGCAATAGTCTTTGCAGATATATTGCAGAGGGATATAGCATCAGGGTATCGCATTGCATAGTCTACAATAACTAATACAAAGTGGTACCCTTTAGCACTCCGAATAAATAGCCCTATCCAAGAAGGTCCATTCCAATTCTTTTGAACGGGACCTCTATTAAAGGCAATGGGTGCAAGGTTAACTTTTTGGCATTCAGGGCACGCCGTACACCACCGACGGACGTTACCTCGAATTACCGGCTCATGGAACCAAGCCATTATCCAGTTTAATGTCTTATCCTGTCCTAAATGACCCGCCATTGGGTTGTTATGAGCAGAGCTTTTGGGCAGTAATAACTGCAAACATTCCTCTCCTGTGTAGGCGTCCGAATTCACACAATACAGTCGATCCTGTAAGATGCAAAAATAGGGGTATGTCACCACCCGCTCTGGTTTAAGCAGCAGAATATCAATTTTAATCACTTAGTCAGCTACTCGACTGAACGTCTTGTCCTGCAACTGCTTGAGGGAGAAGTCAGTCACTCTAGTGAGCAGGGGAACACCACAGCCCCGCCCCCGTTCCCCTGAAGCGGCATTTCTGTCATATCGGGTTGTTGCGGTGCGAGAGCCGACGGCCCCTCCCCTGGGTCATCATCATCTGTGACGTCCCCCCCCAGCTACCACAAGACAATAGCAAACACACTCCTGCTGCTGTTGGGCCCCTTCCACAAGTTCCTTGCCAGCCATATTCCTAAAACCCAGTCAATTGTGTCCCAAAATCTGTGGAAGAGGGGTTTGAGGAGTAACCCCTGCCACTACACTATACTATATCCCTGTTACTATACTAGACGAGGAACAGGGATGCTACTGCGGGAACTGGAAAATGGGCTTTTCAGCTCTCCAGCTTTCTGGGGAAGTGTCCCCTTATCGCCACTGCCAGGTGATTCTCTGCCAGTTGTACAGCTGCAGCTGGTTGGTGGCAGCGGAGGCAGTCAGAGGTCAGCGGAGGTCCCGGGAGCCCCGACATGAACTGCCCCAACACCACCGCCTGCACAATTTTGTCCTTGGTGCGGACTTCTGGCTGCAGCCACCGCCTGCAGGAGTCCAGGAGCTGTTGGGCGTAGGCGAAGAGATGTCCAACGTCAGAAAAGTGCAGGTCACAGAGCTGTCAGTGGTGTCCCTTAGGCTTTAACCCCACTCTCTCTACAATGGTGGCCTGGAGGGTCAGGTAGTCAGCCACACTGCCAGCTGCTATCTGGCTTTCCAACAAGAGCAGCGGGAGGAGCCATAGCCCCCATTCGGCCACTGGCCACCCGCCAGGCCGCCATTGTAAATAAGAATTTGTTCTTAACGGCTTGCCTGGTTAAATAATTAAAACATTTTTTTAAAGCATGCGTGGATGTCCTCTCAAAGAGCTCCAAGAATGCCTCCGGGTCATCATCCGGTCCCATGTTTTGCATTCGGATCTCTGACCGGACCGGGGTGGGAGTGGGGAGCACCTGCCTGTTGTTTAACAACTCCACGATTGCAGCTCTGTCCGCTGCCTGTGTAGCTGTGATGGCCCGCAGTGCCTCTTGCTGTTCTTCCTAGGAGCAGACGAGAGCCCGCTGTTGAGCCTCCTGCATGGCGGCTAGATGTGAGATCACCTGGAAGAGTGGGCTCTCCATGACGGCCAGTGGTGGAGCTCTGTCCCAGGTTTCGGCACCAACTTGTCACAGTGCCCCATGCCACATGAACAGAGTAGCCGGAGACGGAGAGTGGATTTAGGGTCCAAGGACCTTACTTTTATTTGCGATTGTTGTTCTTTTCTCCCAGACATGGGGAGATAAATTAAACAAATAATATAGAAAACCTTCAACTCTATATTGTCCCGAACCTCATGGGTTCGGGACAAAAACAACAAACAAAAAATAACAAACTAAATCAAATAAGCCTTTCAGCAAACACTTAAACGCATAAGCAACTTTTCAGTTTACTTATCAATCTCGCCAGCCTTCTCCTTCCTGGTTCCAGTCACCTACTGAAGAGAGTAGAGCCGTTTTAAGCACACAGGAATCATTATTAAACACAGGACCGGTGCATGCTCTGGTTGCTCTGCCAGTAGGCATGGCTGCTAATCACCCTGATTCCACTGCTAAGACCGACGCCTTCCACAAAATGTTGTTTGAAAAAATTAAAAATATATATTATAACATTTGCACTCCCGTTTTTATGTAAAAAGCACTTAGATTAATTGGAGAGTCTAAATTGCCTTTTGTGTGAGTGAATGGTGTGTGTGCTTTTTGGCTTCATGAAGTGCTATAAAGGAGAACAGTGTAGATAATGGATGGATGGATGGATTTCACAGGTATGTTTTCTTTACTTCTAAACACCCAAAAAACGTTTTAACAACTAAATTCAATAACTTTATATTTTTTGTTTATTCTTAGTTAATCAACGTACTGTTTAATAAAAAAACGTTTTTTGATAGTCCTAGTATGCAGTGTGCACCTTCCAGAACAGCAAAATAGTTTTACACACACAGTGAAGTCATTTCATTATAACGATCAGACATATTTATAGAACAAAAATTCATATTAATTTAATATTTTCAACATTACAGGCATTCAAAGGTAATGTTTTGAAGTTAGAGTCAAGTGCTTTAAATACAGTATCATGAAACAGTGAAAACATTCACTTTTTCATTGCAATCTGCAACTTTTTTATCCAGCTTATTGCAATTGCAATCGAATTGCTTATAAGCTTGTGGTATGCTTCCTTTTGTGCAGAGAGCAAGGAAGTCCTTCTTTTTCTCTGCGCTGATCCTGGAGGGGGGGGGTCATAAAGTGCAGACAGAGCAGTTGTGGATGTGGATGACTGGGTGTCCGTGGTAACCTTCATCTTCGGAATGACTCATCAAGATCATATTTGAAAAAAATTGTGCCCAGTTTAACATATTGTAGCCACTTAATTTTCAGACACCTCACCTACTGTCGATCCTCGTTCTTGTTTCTATTCTTCATCTATTCTTTCATTTCTTTTTAAAGTCGAGGAAGTCGACTTTCCACAGATACTTGTGAACACAGGTGCTGATCTCTGAGGATCCTTTCCCACCTTCTACCTCATGCCACATGAAACAGTGGGCATCCTTACTGTCCAGTTCATAAACAGTTAGATTGTATGTGCTGAGCTTGCGTGAGTAAAACAAGCTATTGACATTGCTCCATGGGGTAGTAAGCACCTGCCCAAGATTAAATGTGACTGCCTTCAATGATGGGGTGGCCTGAGATGTTACTTTATCTCTGCTTTTGTGTTCTCTTGCCTGCGTTTTTCTTATATTGTGTGCTTCATGTTCTTCTCTGTCAATGTCTTAATGCACTTCTCTTTGTAGAGCTCATACATCCTCCTAAGATTTAGTGTTCTCTTAAGGTAAAGTTTTGTTGTGTCTTTTCGACAGTAGTGTGGAAAGAATGGGGTCAGCTACCCAGTATCCCATTCGGGAAAAAGGTTAGTTTAATGAGAAAATGGCGTAAGTGCGCACAAATCTTATCAAACTTAACCCAAGGTTTTGATTGTGTCATTATGGTTTTTAGCTTTATTTCAATGCAGTAAAGCATGGTGTATGTGTCATTTTACCACTAGATGGAGCTCATTAAGTGCTTTCCATTGATATGTACAGTATAACACATTTTTGACCAGAATTTCATTTTTGATTTTTTTACTGCTAGGGTTTCCTCTTTTTGTGTGTGTCTGTAGCACACTATGTAAGCTTGTGCAGTCCATTTCAGAATGTTCTGAATTTAAATTTCTGTTAACGTGTGTGCTGATCTCAACATTGTAACTCGGATGAATCAACTGGTTTTCTAATCTGAACTATCCATTGTATTTAGACTATTTTGAGGCACTAGTGGAGCTGAATGCCATTTCTATTTCCTTGGGTGCAGCTAGTTTCTGGTCTGGCTAGTTTATTATTCCTACACTCACCCTCCGATGCCCCTTTGTTACACACATCATCATACTTCTCTAATCTTATTGAAGAGAAAAATTATAATTACATTACATTACATTATTAGGCATTTAGCAGACGCTCTTATCCAGAGCGACTTACAGTTTACATTTATTTACATACAATCCATTTACACAGCTGGATATTAACTGAAGCAATTCAGGTTAAGTACCTTGCTCAAGGGTACAACGGCAGTGTCCCACCTGGGGATTGAACCTGCAACCTTAATGTTACAAACCCAGTTCCCTAACCATTATACCACACTGCCGCCTATAATCCTAGATTTCTCTTCAAAACTGTTGCTAAACTAACTAATAATCAAGAAGCAATTGACCCTGAAATTCCTGTGTCATGTAGTAGTAATGTAATGTTATATATCATAGATGCGGCTGCCTCACTAGAATCGCCTGCCGCAGTGCTGTCGCTGGATGCAATGAAAGCATTTGACCACGTGGAATGGTCCTATTTTTGGACGGTGCTAAGAAAAATGGGTTTTGGTGTGACATTTATCAATATGATCAAGGTGATTTACGCCAACCTCACAGCGATGGTTCAGACTGGTAGAAATTGTTTGTTGCCGTTTGGGGTTGCTAAGGGCTCTAGGCAGGGTTGCCCGCTCAGCCCGTTATTATTCACTCTTTCTCTTGAACCTTTGGTTCAGAGGGTTCGTCAGTCCACCACAGTCACGCCTATTTCCATTTGTGGCACTCACCATCACATATCCTTATATGCTGATGATGTGCTTATATATGTTGATGAGGCTCCACAATCCATTTCCCATATTCTAAACATTTTTGATGATTTTAGTGCCTTTTCAGGCTATAGAATAAATTGGACCAAGTCTGCTCTCTTGCCCCTAAATGAGGCCATGAGGAGTTCGGCCGTTCCCCACCAGATTCCAATAGTTACTCATTTCAAATATTTGGGAATTGATGTGTATTCCTCACTCCCGAATATGGCTAAAACCAAGTTCCAGAATTCCTTTACTAACATTATTCGAGACTTGGATGGATGGGCCACACTGCCGAATTCCCTCGGGGCGCGAGTCTCCATAGTTCAAATGAATGTGCTTCCTCAAATCAATTATGTAAGTTTTATGCTCCCGCTCCCACCCCCTGCCCTTTACTGGAACAAACTGCAATCTGCAGTCACTAAATTTATCTGGAGGGGCAAATGCCCTTGCCTGAAACTGACTATTTTGCAGCATGAGAGACAGGATGGGGGTCTTTCTCTGCCTAATTTTAAACTTTATTACTGGGCCTTTACACTGCGTCCTTTAGTAACTTGGTTCAATTCCACAACTGCAGTCTCTTGGTGTTGTCTAGAAGAGGGATTGACGTCCCCCCTGAAGGAGGTGTTGTTTTCTAACGCTTCGCCTGTTCAATCTAAATGACGATTTGGCCCATTAATCTCTCAATTATTTTGTGTCTGGCGGGCAATGGAAAAGACATGGAAATTTACTTAAATGGAACCCCTGTTCACCAATATTTTATAATGACGGACTTCTAATTGGGGGGCGTCCCATTAAATTCCGTCAGTGGACTGATAGAGGTATTCATACATTGGGAGATGTCTTTGGAGATTATGGTCTTCATTTCTTTGATGAATTACAGGTACATTTTGACATGCCACAGTCTTCCTTTTTAAAAAAAATGTACAGTTGAGGGCTGCCATGAAAACATATGGGGTTCTGTGGCAAGAGGTGCTTCATAGAGGGGTCTATTCCCACAGCCCTATGTTCCCCCATTTCTAAGAATTTTTTCTAAGAAATGTTTCCCCCATCAAAATTAGGCCCTATGTTCCCCCAGCCCTATGTTCCCTCGAGCCTACATCCCCACAGCACAGATATGGCCATTCTCTAATGCACATAACGTGTTGTTGCCCAGCCTTAACCCATGCCCCCCCGTCGTATTGCTGCAGTAATAGTGATCATCTTGGTTTCAGAGAGTTGTCTTTATTTAAGAACAAGGAACAATATACATATTTAGGAACATAGGGCTGGGGGAACATAGGGCTGTGGGAACATACACACGCTCACTTCATAGAGACCCGGTGCTTAATGTCTTGGATGGTGTGGGTGGTACGAGCGGTTTGGTTTCCACATTTTATAGGTACTTATTGGGAAAGTCATACTTACCTCTGGCAGTGGGATCAGTTTGGAGGGTGACATTCCAGATTTGGACCGGGAATTTGATTGGGACACGGTTTGGTCAGATGTCTTACAGGCATCAAGAAAGATACATTATAATTGTATTGATAAGACTTACATGACTCCTTAGAAGATGTGCAGTATGACAATGATAAATGATCCTAGTTGTACTCAGTGCACATTGGTTGCATGGTTTAGGAGTGTCCAGAGGTTACAGCTTTTGGGGAAATGGTTGCTTCCAAACTCTCTATATTGTTGTCTGTGACTATACCCCCCTCTCCTTCTGTCCTGATCTTTAATGATCTTTCCCTGATACACCTCCCTCAAAATAGGAAACACATTTTCTTTGCTGGCCTTACTGCAGCCAAGAAGATGATTGCCACACGGTGGAAGCCTCCACATTCTCTTTCATTTAGACATTGGGTTTTAAGTTTTTTGGATGTTGTTTATTTGGAACTCCCTACGGCCCGTATGCACGGTGCTAGTGAGGTTAACATTCATTTATGGATTTCCATTTATGTTATTCTTAAAAATCTTTGAAGTTGAGTATCTGCTATTTTAAATTTGACTTTGCTATGGTCCTTTGGTCTCTGGGGTGGGTGGATGGGGTTGAGTGTTTTTTTTTTTTTGTTTTATATTTTTTTATTTTGTGATTTTTTGTTTTTTTTTTGTTTGTTTTTTGTGTTCTATGTTTTGTTGTTCTGTCTAATTTGTGGTTTAAACGAAAATAAATACAAATTTTATAACAAAAAAAGGTTTGGTTCCCAAACCTCTCCTCAAGGCACTCCAGCCATTCCATATATCTTGTTTATTTTGACAGACATAAAATCATAGTTTTGCATCAACAAAGCAATTCTCAGTGAGCAATACCCTGCATGAGATGTGGTGTTCAAGCTGTCATAAAGAAATTTGAAGAAACTGGGCAAGTTGAAGACAGAAAATGCAAAAGGAAGACCCAAAAATCTGTTTGCATCTAAGGAACAGCACTTCCTTGAGGGACAGAAGGAAATCGAGTGAAGTGCTTGCTCAACATCTGGCAGAGTCATATGGCACCAAAGTACATGCTTCGACTGTGAGTCAAAGTCTTACAAGAAAAGAGGTCCAACTTGCTAAACTAGAGGCCTGTCTCAAGGATATAAAGGCCTGGATGGCCCAAAATGTCCTCCTATTGAATTCGGATAAGACAGAGATATTGGTAGTCTCACATTTTTCCTTAAACATTGATGGGTTCAGTGTCACATCCAATGCGGCTGTTAAAAACACACTGGTTGCCAGAACTCTCAATGTGGGGAGTGGCGGTGTCTCTGTATGAATGGGTAAGAGAACTCGGACTGTAAAGTTCGAGTGTCTCAGTATGCATGGGTGGGAAGCACTTGAAAGGTCACTGGATATGTGTGTGCCTGGGGAGGTTCCAGGGGAACTCCGGAGGAAGAGGCGCGGTGTCCCGTAAGTTATGATTATTTTAGTTTGTCATTTTACTTTGTTGTTTTTACCCGAAAGCTTTGCGGTGAGTAGGGTGAAGATTTTGGTGTTTGTGTTTGTCTTTGTTATATGTTAACCTACTACTCCCACTGTCTCTTCCCCATGTCTGGGGGGAGAGACAGAAAAAAATAATAATAATCCGGTCCGTAGACCAACAAACTCCACTCCTTGTCTGGACTGCTCTGTTCCCGTTCAGGGTTTGTCACGTGGTGTGTGACAGTCATGTTCCTCTGCTTCCAACTCTCTGTGTATTGATTTTACTGTTTTCGTTGCATTTCTTTCAGGTGTCCTGGTTTCGTTCTTATTTTTGCTGAATATATTTGAATGCTCCTAGAGAAGCACACTGAAAAGGAAGCAATCAGTAGATCCAGGCCAGACTGCATGCAGCAGCTGAGCCTCCCACAGCTGTGTGTCACACTTTTGACATGGTGCTTGCTATAATATCTTGGATGGCTCAGATCTCTTCAACATATCCAGGTTAGGAGCAGACTGGGAGACTGAAATGGGTTGCAAGTATATCTATTCCTGAACTGACATTAAGGCAAAAATGTCTCTATTTGGTATATGGACGATTAAAGGACAAATGATTTTGGAAATTTGAAATAGATCAAACATAATAAAGGATTAAGTAACACTCCCGTGAGTAACACTCCTGTCTTTGGTGTGTTAAGCACAGTTATCTTAAGTTGATATTAACAGTTACAAGTTATTTACAGGTCTATATCTGTTGCTAATATGAGTTTTTATTAGTGTTCCTTTTGTGTTCATTATTAGTTGTGTATTCAGTACAGAATACAGTCAGTCAGTACAGAATAAACAGTTTGTTGCTAATTGTGCTATGCCCAGATGCTACAGCCTTACTGTTTCATTTGCACCATAGTCGGCAGGGTTCCATGCATGTCGGGTTTGGAAGAGATGTGGGAATCCGGTCGTGATGTCTTCAATGAGTTCTTTGCAGTGTCTCTCGCAGATGTTCATGGTTTGAAATGAAGTCTCTGGTTTGTTTACCAGGGTGCGAAGTTAATTATCGGAGACGAGTTTTGAAGAAGGGAGCTGGCTGCTTCTGTGTTCATTCAAATGTCTGATATTGCTAGCTGCATCCTTTCACAGCTCTTCACAAAATTAGTGTTGTTTGCAGCTAAATTTGTGGAAACAGCGCTCTGTTGATTTCACTGCTGTTCAGATAACTTGTCTTGTGCGAAGGGACCAGAAGGGAATCTTTCCTTGTAGGTATTCCCATAAGATTGGTTGCTGCTTTCGTGAGCTATCGCTGCTAGCTGTGGCATCATTTGAAGTTTGTTTCTTTGCTAGCTGGCACTTACTGCATTGGGCTGGGTGATGACAATACAAATTATGAAATAAATTGCTTGTGTTCCCCCCTTTACAAGGAACAGCTTTATAGCATGAATGAGAAACCGGGTTTGCTGCATCTTCTATATGATAGCATCTGAAATACTGCCATACCACAGATTTTCCTTTCTTTTTTCCCTAAATAAGTTGCACTTGCACAACTTCTTCGTTATCCGCTGTGCTCACCATTCAGATTAATGATGCAAAAATTGACTGCACACAAGGAGGCTCGTTAATTCTTTCTGAAGAGTCAAATGATTCCTTAATTCAATTTTATTTGTATATAAGTAAAATGGGTCTATGATAATATTGATAAAAAACAAAAACACTTGCTAAATGCATTATCATCTCTCCTTTTCCCCATCTGACATGCAGGTTCCGGCATGTATCTCTGAATGCCTGGCTGATATATCTGCTTGGATGTCCTCCCACCACCTGAAGCTCAACCTGGGAAACACTGAGCTGTTCTTCCTCCCAGCGAAGGGCTCCCTGACTAGTGATGCTTCAATCATGGTGGACGGCTCCATAGTGTCTCCATCCCAGTCTGCCAAGAACCTTAATGTGACTCTGGATGACCAGCTGAGTTTCTCAGGGCACATAACAGCAATCACCTGGACCGGCCAATTCTCCCTTCACAACATCAGTTGAATTTGCCCATTCCTCACCAAAGAGGCCACACAGCTACTGGTTCAGGCTTTGGTAAGCTCACGTTTGGACTACTGTAACACCTTGCTGGCTGGCTTACTGGCCTGTGCCATCAAGCTACTGCAACTAGTCCAGAATACCACTGCATGTCTGGTGTTCAACAAAATTCCCCAACAGGGTCATGCTCACCAACAAGGATAGACAAACACTTAGTAGTTACAAAGAACCACAAAACAATGGCCTCAAAAAGTACCACAGAACTGAATCTACACCTCTGTGACCCAGTCTCAAGGCTAAGACAAATGTGCAACAATGCATAACCTGGTGTAATGAACACAAAACCTGGACTACTGAGCAGTAGAAGAAAGTAATATGTTCTGATGAATTTTCTTTTACTCTTTTTCCTAAATCTAGAGGGGTTTATGTTTGGAGAAAGCCGTTTTGCATGAATCCTTTCTGCCCTGCTGTTACGTGCTACGTGTTTGTGTCTCTCTCTCTCTGTCTCTTTTCCCCCCCACTACATGCTGCTGAGAGCAGCTATGCCATTTGCCATTCCCCCCTGTCCATCATCATTACCACAAGGTCCCGCCTCCACCAATCACCACGCTCCCCTCCGTCATATAAACCCCAGCTGCTTCCTGTTCGAAAGATGGCCTCCTGGTTGAGAGACCGGCTTGTGCAACTGTCGTTGGCGAGCGCAAAATGTTGTTTTGCGCATCCTCTGTTTTGTTTATCCCGTCTTCCCTGAGGGAAAGGTAAGAGAGAGGCCTTGTTAGAGACATTAGACAAGCGAGTGGTTGCCGCCTTTGTACTTTGGTTTGGTTAGTTAGAGCAGGTAGAAAGGCTTTTGTTTTCTGTTTACTTTATTTTTTGTAAGATAGCCATCTTCCCCTTTAGTTAGCCTTGTTTGGTTTTGTTCTTTTATGTTCGATTTGGCAACACTCTTTTCCCTGGTCTTGTGTCCTGTTATATGTGTTTAAGCGTGGTTGTATATATTGTTAATATGTAAATACAGACACTGTAAATACATTTGATTGCACCGTACCCTCTGCCTCCGTTCCATTTCTCCACCCTACGTCTGATCATTAAATTCCATTTTTCCCATATTATTATTAAAACATTGTTACACCCCTTCCCACATACCCCTAGACCAACTGGGGTCGTAACACCTGCACTTGCACTTGTAAAGCATGTACAGTGCAGTCTGTAAGTATTTGGCTCTGACACATTCAATGACTCTGAGGTCAAAATATGAGGCATCCTTTTTATACATTCTCCCCCATTTTAAGGGACCAAATCATTAATAAATCAATCATGCAAAGACAAGCTAACAAGAGTTGATTCTCGGTGTGACATTTGCAATTAGGTCTGTTGTTGTTGTTGCAAAATCAAAAGAGCTGTTTGCCAGTAAAGAAGGCCATTGTTCATAATAAATCAATCAGAAACATAACGAAAACATTAGGTGTGTCAAAATCAACTGTTTGGTACATTGTTAAGAAGCAAGAACACACTGATGAGCTCGGAAATTGCAAATAACCTGGTAGACTATGGAAGACCAGTGTAGTGGATGACAGAAGAATACTTGGAATGGTGAAGAAAAACCCTTTTTCAACTGTTGGAACAGATCAAGAACACTCTCCAGGATGTAGGCGTAGATGTGTCAAAGACTACTATCAAGAGAAGACTACACCAGCATAACCTCAGAGGGTTCACCACAAGATGCAAACCCCTGGTAAGCCTCAAGAATAGAATGGCCAGGTTACAGTTTGAAAAAAAGCACATTAAAAAACCTGTAGAGTTCTGGAACAAAGTGTTATGGACAGATGAGATAAAGACCAATCTTTACCAGAGTGATGGAAAGATAAAAAAAGGAACAGCCCATGATCCAAAGCATACCACCTCATCTGTCAAACATGGTGGAAGTGGTGTTATGGCTTGGGCATCAGTGGAGGTTTCTATAAGACAACAGGTGAAGCAGTGCTTCACCTAAAAACAAACAGACAAAAAAACACAACACACATATCACATAAAACATCTTTTTAAATGCCTAAGTATCATCACAATGACTATTTCCACTGTGAATCAAGCCCAAAAAGTTTCACTTTGAAAAAAAATGTATCGTGCAAAACAGCACCACCCTCAGGTTATTAAAAGGTACTTCAGTGAAGCAGAAATTACTCTGCTTCACTAAGCTAATACAATTCAATAAATAGTAACACAATATAGTACTTTATACATCGTTGATTGGACAATTATGACATGGCTTTTGAATGATGTGCGATCTTTGCGCATTCGTGACATGAAGATGATTGACACCTATCTAAACCATTCACCATTCACCTCCTATCAAGCTGATGCAGAGTGGTCTCGGTAAGTCACAAATCACCACTTTTTGGGATTGCAGTGCTGTTTTTGACCTATGCAAATGTGGAGAAACCATAGTGCAAGGTAGCAGTGCTGTGTGTATATAGTCACTTGTATTCTGAGACAGAAGTAATTTGCTCTCTTTTATCAAGGGTCTGAATAAGTTTGGAGTTTACTGTAGATTACATCTTCTTTCCTTGTCTCGTGAAAAGCTCTATACATGCCACAAGACATTTGTAAAAAAATGTCACCTTACTTTTAAATAGTCAGTGCAATCTATTATTAGGTGTTGGGTGGGGGAGACAAAGTATAGCAAACACATTTGTGATTTGCCACAGGAAAAAAAAACAGGCTGAGTAGTGAGAGCTATGATATGAGATCAACATTCAGCTCACAGTCCCTATGGCCCAGTAAACATGATAAACTGTTTGACTTCTCCTGTTTTTACTAGTTTTTTTAGAACTTACATGATGCAAAACAGGATGTACAGCTTGAGCAAACAAGAGGGTGATGGTGATGGGTTTAATGATTTAATATGCATCAAAAACTATGTAATTTGCATTGTGTGTTAATTGCATTTCACCTGCCTCTTTGAGACAGTAATCAGATGCCCGCAGGGTTGCGGAGGGAAGGATTCTCCTCTCAAGGACCCAGCCAGCAGTGAGCACTCACTTTCAGAATAGCTCATTCACCCTCACCCTTTTCTGCATTGTGTTCATTCCATTTGGCAGTAAATTAATCCATGCAATCTTCCCACTTAGGCCAAATGAATGTATGTGTGGTGAGATCGAGGGTCAAAAAATGTACCTTTTGCTGCAGGGATGAGGGCTGAACCTGTCAGAAAGCATCTCCCTTCACGCATGGGAGTGGAGATGGACAATAACTGTAAGTAACACACAAATCTCCAATATATGAATTCCGTGACAGGTCAGCTTCTTAAGAACTGCACACTGATCATGAAGAGAGACATGAAATCACTCGAAAGCTTTTAATTACCACCCAGTAACCCATCATTCTCGGATCACTGGCATTCAGCTGCAATTTCAGTCTCAAGCTTTGGTCAAGGTTAAAGTCACAATTGAAGATGTCATATATTCCAAAGCCTAAATAAATGACTATCCACAGTCATTTTCAGTGTGAACAAACGCACATTGGCAAAACAATTCGTCACTATAGTTTAGTGTGTGCTTTCAGTATGAAAAATGTAGCTGTGATTGTCCTTCAAATAAAAATATTAAACACTTTGAAATGTGTGTTAAATTGGAAATTGAGAAGAAAATCAAAAAACATCTAAAAGCTTACTTATTAATTCTTCTCGGATCACTGGCAACAAATTAAGGTAATGATGGTAACAAAGCCAGCACAGTAAAAATGGACTGGACTGGTCACTGGGGACGTATGCCATAACATCTGCATTGTAATAGTGGAAATGCAGTTGGAGTTCATAAAATGTATTAACTGCACTTTATTATTTTAATATATTGTTGTGGCAATTGCTTTGCTAGTCTAGCAGCAGGGTCAATTGTTTTTACAGAAAAGTATAACCTGAGTAAATCTAGAAATGACAGCACAAAAAATGATCAAATGCACTAGATGACAAAACAAAAGTCAGAAAAACTAAATGGATCTAATCTAACTGGGCCCAGTTTTTGTACCAGGTGACCATTTATGGAGCGATATTAGTGCCAGTTTTTAAATGAGGTTCACTGATATCATTTGAAGCGACCAACATGCACCATATATGGATAAAGTCACATGATGATTATCATGTGACATCATTCAGACCCCTGCAAAGGACCCTATGAGTGGGGAGCAAAGTAAGTAAGTCCCTCTTAAATAGTTTATACATTTATGTTTCCTCTTGCTCCTATGTTTGTCCCAAAACATCACTTAATTCCTTACAACAAGAAAACAAGGAAAATGTTGTCATATTTTATAAACATACACTACCGGTCAAAAGTTTTAGAACAGCCCCATTTTCCAGTTTTTACAGAAATTTAAGCAGTTCATGTCCAGTGAAAAACCTGAAATGGTATAAAGGTAAGTGGTAAACTGCCAGAGGTTAAAAAAAAAGGTTTAGGTTACCAAAAACTGAAAAATAATGAAAATTTCAGAGTTATAAAAAAGGCCCTTTTCAGGGAACAAGTAATGGGTTAACGTGGGTTAACAGTCACTCTGTGCAAGTCGCCAACTCTGGATCCAGCAAAAGAGCCCCACACCATCACGCTTCCTCCTCCATGTTTGACAGTTGGTGTCACACACTGAGGAGCCATCCTTTCACCTACTCAACGGCCTACAAAAACCTTTCAAAATTTCAAGATTTCAATTTTTGATTCATCGGTCAATAAGACTTTATTCCAGTCTTCAGTAGTCCACTGGCGGTGCTTCATGGCCCAGGCAAGCCTCTTTTTCAAATTTTGCCATCTTAGCAATGGCTTTCTTACTGCCACTGGTCGAGTGTCAAACCTGCAGCTCGAAGTCTTCTCTTCACAGTTGAAACTGAGACTTCCTTACTTCAACCAGTGTTAAGCTGTGCTTGAAGCTGTTGTCCTGGGAGCTGCCTATCACACAAGCTGTTGACTCTCAGAGGGTGTAATTGGCTACTATATTGGGAGAAAATCAGAAACAAAATCTTCAAAAAAAGGTAAAATAAAAAAAATATTAAAAAAAGGAGATTCTTGCCAAAAAGAGAGCAAGGCATTGTTTACATTCATTCATTCATTTGTTATTGACAAATAAAATATGTAAATATTTATAAACGTGTAATAAGCTAATTATAAATTATTGTACGAGTAGTACCAACAACTCAATAGACAGGTTGTAAATGGTTTATAATTCCTTTATTAAAGTTATTAGTTAATACATTATTTATAAAGTATCCATTTATGAACTGTTATAACACATATTTAAAAAAATAAAACAGTTGTTGACTGCTTGTTGTGATATAGTGAGCCCATATTTAACTTCTCTCTTCTACATTGTTAGGCTATTTAAACTCATTCATAAATAAGGCATCCTGAATTTTCCCCATAATCTGATATTTTTTGCATTTAGTTATCAATGAAGAAAATCCAGTGGAAAACAAGAGCTTCCACTGATTATAGACTTATGCCGAAAGGCAAAAGAGAGAAGGAGGAGTATATGGAGGAGGGCTCACAACAAAAACAAAGGGACAAAAAGAAGAGCGTAAATCACGTAATAACCTGACCCCAGAGTCCCTAAACACAACACCTCTTATAGATGATCTACCCTTGGCTGGGGAGTTACCAGAAGCCCATAAGTCCAAAGAGGGAGCCTCCCCTTGCGTCTTCAACTCCAGACAGGGAGCCTCCCCTTGCTTCTTCAACTTCATTTTGTAAATGCTTGTGAAAACAAAATGGAAAACTTTGAGGTATTACTTAGATGTAATGCAGTTGAAAAAATAACTGGCAAACTTTAAGAAAAAAGGGGGAAATGGAGAAAGACATTGGAATGGTCAAAATAAGGTCAGTGAAACATTCAGGCCAAGAGGAGCCAAGAAGCTTGCTTTGGAGAGAAAGAACACAATCACTGAATTTCTTTGCAGAGATGAAAACAGCTGTTTACTTCCAGGCTAGAATGACCTCCAAAAACAAAATAAAAAAACAGCGGAGAGTGCTCACAAAATCACTAACTGAGCTCCATGCAGAGTTCAATGTTGAGGAAGGTGCCCTACAGACAGTTTGTGAGGCACTGCCCATCATAAATATCAAGCTTCTTGTCGAAACACTGTGCCAGAAGAGAATGCTCTGAACAGCCAGTGTTTCAGAGCTCCTCTCAACAATTGCATGCAACTTGAAGAACAAAAATTGCATGTACCATGTATGTCCACATTGTTGCTACAATGAAACTGAGTTCTCTGAAACAGAAGAGGCAACCACTTTCTGGCAACAATCAGTGGAAGAAAACATTTTGTGAAAGTATCTGAAACTGGAATGCTGGAGGACCTTAAAGTGCTCTTCAATCAAAAGTTAGATGCGCTGACTAGGCATCAGTTCAACTGGATCCACTAAGTGGAAACTTGTAGAGAGCTCAAGGAAACGGTTACAGAGAATGAGGTAGTCATTCATATCGACTTCTCAGAAAACTATGGTTGTAAATTTAACACAGAGGTCCAGGCTTTGGACTTAAGAGGAAGCAGGCAACAGGCTACAATACACACAAGTGTGGTATACACAGCAGAGGGAAGCCAGACTTATGCTACAATTTTAGATTCCCTTCGGCATGATGAGAGATCTGTGTGGGTCCACCTGGAGCCAGTGCTGAAGAACATGAAGGAAAAGAAGCCCTTGCCAGGTACAATGAATCAGTGCCACACCAATTGCCTGTCATCAGGGCACGAGGAAGCTACATCAGGTGACCGCCAGGGAAGTGGGAAAGATTCAGCACCATGAAGTGTCCTGCTCCTGAAGCTGACTTCTACTCTGCCTGTGCTACAATCCAACTGAAGTGGATTTTTAAAATGTCCAAAGAGGACAGGAAAAGGCAGCCGAGCCCTTACTTGAGACCAAACACAATTACGCTGAAAACCTTGATGAAAAAAAGGGAAGTTTGTCATTGTGTGTTATGATGGCCATGCCTTCGTAGGTCAGGTCCTTAGAGTGATTGGTGAAGAAATTCATATCACCTGCATGCAGCAGTATGGTGAAAGAAATGTGTTTGTTTGGCCACCAAAACCAGATAATCACGTATAAATTTAAAGAAGATAGGAAAGCAACAATTAGTGAGCCAGAACCCCTCAATTCCCGCTCCTCCAAACTGCTGCAACGACTGGGACACTTTCATGGCCCATTGAATTGATTGATTATTGAGGAATTAAAATATAAATCTTTGTTTCAAAATAAATTATTAGCTTTTTGCTGTTGCATAATGCTCAGAATGTTCATAAATCATTGTTTATATTTAATTTTGAGATAAAGTCGGTTGGTTCTCAAAGGTTTTAAACTTTTAAAAGTTTTTTAACATGCAGGAATGCACTTGATGTTTTCAATGTTTTAAATGTTTTAAACTCTCAATGTTCTAACCTTTCAAATGTTTGTTTTCAGAATGTTTTAAATTAAACTTTTACTGTAATTATTTACAATAAAAGGCAGTTTGTTAAAGTAAAAATGAGTGTTTATTACAATAGTAGTAGCTTAAATTGTTCCCAGTATGACACAATTGTGTATGTATGTGTGTATATGCCTTAAAAACCTATACAATGACGATGGCAGTGGGATTAGTCATTCAATATATACCAGCCATGGTAATTCGGTTCAACCAGTATAATCAATTCTGAAATGCAGTGATATTGTTTTGTTGACTAGATGTACAGCAATAAACTCATTCTAAAGGAGATAAAGGAATTCTTATTACATTTCAAGTTTCATTCAAAATGTAATGTAAAATGAGTCGTCTTCTAAAAAGCAAAAAATTGTGATATTCATGGTAATACTGTATATAATTATTTTTTTTACAGTGGTATACATTTCAGACAATCTAAATATTAATATTTAACCAGTTCTGTTTATAGATAATGCACTAAAAGTGAATTCTTGAAAATAATATACATATTGCACCAAATGACTTTTTTGAGACTAAATTTGTCAAACTTGTTTCAAAATACAATATAGGGGGGCCTCAGATAGCGTCTAAAGCACCTGGCTTTGCATGCGAAGCGAGTGCAAGCTGCCTATTCGTGGTTCGAAACCTGACTGTGCGTTTGGCTGTCCGCCCCAGGGTGAGGGGGGAGAGTGAACCGGCACGAGCTTGTCGCAAAGGGTGTCCGCAGGGAGTAGGTGGGCGAGTTCCGTCTCGGAGGAGAAGGATCATCGCCGACCTCAGGGAATTAGCTTGACCAAGAGGACATATGGTGGGTTCATGGGGGAGAGCAAGTCGAAATAGAGGGTATAATTGGCCACTAAATTGGGAGAAAAACTGGAAAAAATCTTTAAAAAAAATAAAAAAATACAATATAGAGGTTGTTTCATTGCATCAAACCACATGATTGCATAGGTAAGACTAAAGATAACATAAGAGTTGTTTTAAAATGCTTTTTTAAATTCATTTTTGTGTGATGGGGTGCATATCACTTAACTGCCCCATTTGTATGTGTCCATTAATAACGTGACCAAACTAGCACATAACGCCCTGTGTTAAGTTAAGAGGTGGTCTAGCTGGACAAAAAAATGCAAACAAATGATCACACACGAAACACAAACAATCCCCATTGCACTGCCCAACCCATGTTGATACAAACTCCTTTGTTGTCAATCACAAAACTACCAAACTGGGCGTACGTGGTAAATATTCATGACCAACTGTCAATTACACTACCACCCAGATGCGTTTTTGCCTACCATCTCCCCCAAACTAGAGCCCTGAATGCTTTGCAAGTAAAAATTTGTGTTTTATTGTCATTATTTGCTGGCCTAGAATGAAAGTGGGATGGTCAATGTGGTCAGATTTAATTACCTCAGGGAAACATAGGCAACGCTGGATGTTGCTAGCTAGCTCACTCATTTTGAAGTTTATAATTTAAAGTTAGCCTTTTTCTCTTAGCTGCTCAAGTACATGACTACTACTTCTCACAAAGCCAGTAGGCTACACTATCTGATTGAAAGTCGCGGTAGTTCAAGCCTCCCACCGTCTTGTCAAAAGCTGTTTAACTTTCCACGAGGACAAACTCAGAGGATGCTGTCACTCAAGAGAAGGTGGGCGGTCCTTACCACAGAGAGAACCGTTCATAGATGCTTTCCAGTGAACTACTATTTAACAATTTTGTCTGTCTTTATATGTGCATAAACAACATATTATTTAGCAGATAAACCCAGCATATTATGTCCATGAGTTTTTATTCAAAAGACATGTAGCCTAACTGACAGAACAACCTCTCTTCTTATCAAATTACTGGTCAAATTATTTTATTTGGGATGTGGAGTTGAGTTGATAGATAGCAAGCAAACAATAAAGTTAAAGTTTGTTGCATTTTGGTATTTATTAAAGAATTATGAAATGAATTGGCATCAGCTCTCCCTAGTAACTATCTTGCAGTGAAATGTGAAAACTTTAGCTACAACACAACATGATTAATAACTTAAATGTGTGTAGCATGGTACTGTTAATCGTCTTTCGATGTTCGATGTTAGGACATGCGCTCCTTTATGTATATAATATGTTAATATTATATAATATGTTTGTACGGGTTTCAATGAGCCTTTTTTTCACAGCCTTTTTTTTTCTCCTCTTGTTTTTCTGTGTACTCTACCTACCTAACTAGCTGCCTGGTGTTGGGTCTGCAGTTAAAAAATACAACAACACATTCTTTAGTATTGCTCAGTGCTGCTACCTTGCACAGAAGGCAGACTTCATCTCAGCCCAAGCCTACATGTTCTTCCTGCAGTTCTTGATACTCACTCATGACAAGGATGGAAAATAAGACAGGAAGCTAATGGCATTATAATTAAATGGGGGTTGCATTTCAGAGAATATTTTTTGCTGCTTGATGCAACATCGATTCTTATAACATCTGTCATGTCTCTGACATGTCTCCCTACACCAGTGGTGCCCCTAAACATTGCAAGGTGTGTCAGTGAAACCAAACGATCTTGAAAAAGATCTTGAAAAAACATTAAAAAGCTGTTTCATGTGCCACGATTTTTATTACAACTTTTTATTTATAACATGTAGGCTTGGGCTGAGATGAAGTCTGCCTTCTGGACAGCGGACTGGCAGTGCCATAGAACTCCTATAACCACAATGTTTACACCGGTGGATGTAGGTAGGTGACCCAGATTGCAGAGATGTGGCCACTGGTTGTTGCACCAGTAGAGGTTTCTATAAGACAACAGGCGAAGCACTGCTTCACCTAAAAACAAAACAAACAAAAAAACACACATATCACATAAAACTTTAAAATATTTTTTAAATGTCTAAGTATCATTACAACAACTATTTCCTCTGTGAATCAAGGCCAAAAAGTCTCACCTTTCAAAACAAATGTATCTTGCAAGACAGCACCTCCATTCAAAATGAGGTGAAGAGTTCCCTTTTGTATTAGAAAGGCAAACTTGATGACAACAAAAATGCTGGAAATTGGAAGCCATTGCAACACACAAAGCCATTGTTTAGAGCTTTATTTTGAGCCAGAATGACAGTGACCCGCAGCCCAAGAGGGTTAGAAAGCATTGTTAGAAAGGTCAGTCAGTCAATCAGCTTAGGTTAATTCTTGTTAAGGATAGAACTTTGTATTCTTTATTTACCGGGATGTAAACTAGTCACCTTTCCATGAAATTTGCCCTTTTGATTACAAAATTTGATTACCTATGTGAATCGTGCTGATTCAATGAGAAATTATTAGGGGGTGAGGCTGAGCTGGTTTACAAATAATCAAATGCCTAAGTCCTAAGACAAAACTATCAACAGAAAACAGTGTGCTCAAGTAGCCTATGCCTTAGCCAATCACTTTCTTTTCACAATCGAAAAAATATCTGAATGGAATATGCTCAATGACAGGTAAGTGAGGTAAGCATTCCTTATCCAAATGATCAATAAAAAAAAATTTGGCAATGAAAATGACCTTACTATAAGGTGAATTGTTAATATTTACTTATTAGCTCAGTTAACTGATATTGATAACTTGACATTTAACATGAGAACAGCCAAGATTCCGAACGTCCCTTAAACAGCGATGGAGGTAAAAATAAACAACATTTAAATACACATAAAACATTCCATAGTTAAACATTGGCACAAAAATGACTTTAATTAATTTAAGGCATGTCATAAGAAACTAATCAAGGCAGGCTATGTATTCACCAGTATTGGGGAGTACATTAGTGATGCTAGTAGCTTAGCTATATTTCTCAGTGTGACGGTAGCCTCACTATTTTCAAAATCATGTACTTTTTCCACTGTGTAGCGGTGTAGCATGACCAAACACTACATAGCTACACTCAAATCAATCTATTTTTTTAATCAAACACTTAAAATAACAACTCCCACCATTAGCTCTGCTCATAAATATACAGTAGTCTGTCTGTCAGTGCAGACAGGTGGCCAGGTGGCCGTCTCCTTGGTAAAGGAGTGAATGACACTCACTGAGTAGTGTCATACCAGGTGTGATAGCAACTGCTAACTACAGTTAGGCGTTACAATGGATATTAATGCTGCGGACACTGAACCCCCATATATTTCACATATTTTATGACTTTGCAAGAGTCAACCAACAAAGGTTACACATTTCTTTGTAAACTATGCATGTAAGACAAAACAACGAGCAACCTCAAACAGTACCCAGTTATCAATCAACTAGCTAGTTAATGTTAACTAGCTAGTTGAGCTAAATGGGCTGGCACTTGTAGCAAGCCAACGTAACATCAGCTGGCTAGCCAGCCAAGATGCCTTATAATACTAATAGCGCAGGCAATGTGCTTTTCTCACTGGTAATTTAGCTGACTAATACCGGCAAACAGTAATCCTTGAGCTGTAACAATACATTTCCCTACTAATGATAGCTAATGTTGGGTACACTTACGTTAGCATGAGTGCACACCACCACCAAGCCCACAAAGCTGCAAGACAGCGGGTCAGCACCGCCACTGTCTAGTTGCTTCCTGGGCTTGGCCTAATGTGTTCAATCACTGATCAATAAACGTAGAACAATAAACGTCATATTGTATTGCATATACAGTAACGTCATTAACATTAGGCTACTCAAATGGCACAGGCTGCAAAGAAAAAATGCAGAGAATATACACATTTACAATTGAATTGGGCTTTATTCAGTCTCCTTTCAACCCAAAGCTACAAATTCTAAATAAAATTTTAAAAAGCTTTATTGTCCATTTCAGTTAAAAATTTACATTTGTCTTTGGCTCCATATATAACTCAAATACATAAATACAGTAAAACAGGCATCACAATAAATAACAATAAATCAGATTGTGCAACATTACAACACTAAAAGACATATTACATTATACCATTAAAAGACACATTGCATTATATCATTAATACATTACACCATTAAAAGACACATTGCACTGACACTGTTACATCATTAAAAGACACATTGCACTGACTGGCAGCTGCCAGTGGAGCTGCAAAGTATGTAGGTGCCAGCTGTGGCAGCAGGAAGTGGCAGCTGGCAGCTGCGAGTGTATAGTAACAGCTAGCTAGATAGTTGGTGGTCTTTGTTTTTAACATGTGATTAATTTGAAATATCCTACAAATCGTAGGCTAATAATCACTATATGTGCTCTGACTAGTGTGAACTACGAAAGCCTGCCTAACATTGTGCTGCTGCCAATGGCAGCTAACGGCTAACTAGCTAGCTGCCACCAATACTTGGTGGTAATTTACAGTGCAGTAGACAAATTTAAATTGTTTTCAATAACTAGTTAACTTGATGGGTTGTTTACACATTTATTTATTTTTGTATCTTCAACTTCATTGCTACTTTGAGCTAATCTTGAATCAAGCTAACAGTCTTTTTGCTACAATTCTGTCTTTGTTCTTGACAACAAGGATGTGACTGTAATAAATGCCTGTTTCCAAACAGTTTTACAAATATACCTCACATTTTATTTTGATTTCTGGCTGGTCTTTTTTGGGCCATTGCTGCCATCTACTGCGCAAGTAATGAACACTTTCATCTCTTCCTGAACCTGGGCAAATGGGAAACTATATTTCTTGGTCAAAATATGATAATCTTTTACATGATAAGGGTTTGAATTGTAAAGACTTTTGCATTTTAATATATTTTGTGGCAAGTAGGTGTGGTGTAAGCGGAATAAACTACTCCAAACCATGTGTTCTCAGGATATATACACACTTCTGGGGTGGGAATGGCACTTAAAAGCCACGTGCCGCAGCACCACCCCAGGTGTTCGTATATATCCTGAGAATGCATGGCTTGTTGTGGTTTATTCCTTTCATAAACACACACACACACATTGTTTATATATACAATGGGGGAAATAAGTATTGAACACATCAACATTTCTCCCAGTAAATGTATTTCCAATGAGGCCATTCAAGTGAAATTTGCACCAGACTTTGGTATTAACTCAAGAAATCCAGACAACAAATCTAAACATTAAAGTCCATATGTAAATAAAGTTATGTGTAATAAAGTGGAATGACATAGGAAAAAGTATTGAACACACTAACTGAAATTAATTCAATACTTAGTGGAGAAGCCTTTGTTTGTAATGACAGCTTCAAGGCGCTTTCTGTGTGAAGTAACTAATCACCCCGCAGTATTCAGGTGTGATTTTGGCCCATTCCTCTACACAGATTGTCTTTAAATCTTGAAGATTGCGGGGGCCCTCTTGTGAATCTGGATCTTCAGATGCTTCCACAAATGTTCAATTGGGTTTAAGTCAGGTGATTGACTGGGCCATTCCAACAAGTTGATTTTCTTTCTCTGAAACCAATTGCGAGTTTCCTTTGCTGTATGCTTTGGATCGTTGTCCTGCTGGAAGGTCCACCCACTTCTCATCCTCAGCATCCTGGTGGATGGCAGCAGGTTCATCTCAAGAATATCTCTGTACATGGCTCCATTCATTGTTCCTTCAATGATATGAAGTCTGCCAGTACCACGAGAGGAGAAACAGCCCCACATCATGATACTTCCACCTCCAAACTTCACTGTTGGTATAGTGTTATTTGGGTGATGTGCAGTGCCATTTCTCCTCCAAACATGGTGTGTTGTGTGACAGCCAAAAAGTTCAATTTTGGTCTCATCTGACCAGAGTACATGCTCCCAGTAGTTCACTGGCTTGTCCAAATGTTGTTTGGCAAACTTTAAACAAGCTTCAACATGTCTTTTTTTCAGTAGTGGAGTCTTGCGGGCTGAGCGTGCACAGAGGCCATGGCGGTGGAGTGCATTGCCTACTGTCCTTTCTGTCACAGTTGTACCTGCTGCCTCCAAGTCTTTCTGGAGCTCTTTCCTAGTGGTCTTTGGCTCTTTGGCTACTCTTCTAAGTATCCTTCTGACTCCCTGATCAGAAATCTTGCGAGGAGCTCCTGTGCATGGCCGGTTGATGGTGGAGTGATGTTGCTTCCACTTACGGATAATGCCCCCAATGGTGCTTACTGGAAGATTCAGAAGTTGTGAAATACGTCTGTAGCCAATTCCATTTTCATGTTTTGCAACAATCTGGTTGCGAAGGTCTTGAGAGAGCTCTTTGCTTTTACCCATCATTAGATGTTTCTTGTGTGGCACCTTGGTAACAAAAAAAACCTTTTATAGCCCATCAATATATTCTAACCCAGCTGACATTAATTAGCACAGATTGGAGGTAGTTGCCTCCTAATTAGTTATGGTTTTCAGCTGGTTCCTTGCCTTTCCTTGCTGTGGTGTACTGCTTTTTCTTAGTGTGTTCAATACTTTTTTCCTGTTTCATTCCACTTTATTACACATAACTTTATTTACATATGGACTTTAATGTTTAGATTTTTTGTCTGGTTTTTTTTAGTTAATACCAAAGTCTGGTGCAAATTTCACTTGAATAGGCTCATTGGAAATACATTTACTGGACAAAATGTTGATGTGTTCAATACTTATTTCCCCTATTGTATATCTATATATATATATATACTGCACATATACACTACAGGTCAAAAGTTTTAGAACACCCCCATTTTCCAGTTTTTACTGAAATGTAAGCAGTTCAGGTCCAGTGAATAACCTGAAATGGTACAAAGGTAAGCGGTAAACTGCCAGAGGTTAAAAAAGGTTTAGGTTAACAAAATCATATTTATTGATTATGTAGGAATAAGCACCAGGAAATATACCTAAAGACTTTTATGATGTAAATTTCAGAGTTATAAAAAAGGCCCTTTTCAAGGAACAAGTAATGGGTTAACGTGGGTTAACAGTAACTCTGTGCAAGTCGCCGACTCTGGATCCAGCATAAGAGCCCCATACCATCACGCTTCCTCCTCCATGTTTGACAGTTGGTGCCACACACTGAGGAACCATCCTTAGTTCCAGTGAAGGGTATTCTTAATGCTACAGGATACGAAGACATCTTAGCCAATTGGACGCTTCCAACTTTGTGGCAACAGTTTGGGGAAGGCCCTTTGCTGTTCCAGCATGACTGTGCCCCTATGCACAAAGCGAGGTCCATAAAGACATTGTTAGACAAGTTTGGTGTGGAGGAACTGGATTGGCCTGCACAGAGCCCTGACCTCAACCCCATTGAACACCTTTGGGAGGAATTAGAACGCCGATTGCGAGCCAGGTCTTCTCGTCCAACATCAGTGCCTGACCTCACAGATGCTCTTTTGGCTGAATGGGCACAAATTCCCACAGACACGCTCCAAAATCTTGTGGAAAGCCTTCCCAGAAGAGTGGCAGCTTTCATAGCCACAAAGGGGGGTCCAACTCCATATTAATGCCCATGGTTTTAGAATGGGATGTCCAACAAGCTCATATAGGTGTGATGGTCAGGTGTCCACTTTTGGCCATATAGTGTATATAGCAGTGTTTCATTCTGAAATCATACAAATATGATGATGCAAAATAAGCTGTACTCTTAGTCAAAAATATTGCAACACAAACTTAGTTAATACTTTCTACTTCACAAACTTTCTCTAGTTTATACTGAACAGTATTAAAAACATCAACTTACTTTAAAATATGTGCTATGGTAGGTTTCTAAGCAGTTTGCTAACACAGTAACAATTCCAGAAGCCACCTGTGTTAGTCCTGGCAAGTTAGCTATGATCTTACTTGCACTCCTCCTTACCATTAACAAGGTTTTGGATTTTTAAGAATTTGTTTCTGATTTTCTCCCATTTTCTCCCAATCCCTGTGACCGACAGTGGCACGGGCGAAGTATTGTCTCATCCGAGACGGCACTCGCCAAGCTGTTGACTATAACTCCGGTACTCCAGAGCCACTCCTGTATGCAGCGAACTTCATGTCGGCTTCCCTCCCCCTTCCCTGGGGCGGACAGCCAGTCGCCACCCCCTGGTGGCACTCCCGGTCAGAGTCGACTCTGGTGCGGCCAGTGGAATCTCCAAGCATTTAAAAAGGCTATGCCCACCTGTTTTGCACTATTAATCTTTTTTTAAATACATTTGTTTCAGATTTTACCCCTTTTTTCTCCCAATTTAGTAGCCAATTGTATCCTCTTTCTATTTAGCTGACACAACTCTGGGTCCGGCAGTGACAAAGGCAAATGAGCCACCTCCCCACAGGCAGAACCCCACCAAGTTTGCGACCATAACTCCGGTACACACCAGAGCAACTTTTATACGTGGTGAGGTCCTACTGGCTTCCTTCCCCCCTCCCCTGGGGACAGCTAATCGCCTCCCCCAAAACGGGACTCCTGGCCAGAGCTGGGCTGGCGCAGCAGGGGAATTGAACCACCTTTACCTTTACGTCACCCAGGGGCCCCTGTTTTACACTACTCTTAAATAAAGCCTTATAACTTTGTAGTAATACACTACAGAGACATAGTTGATGGCTGGATTTGAAGAGATCGTGTACACTATTAGAAGTCAGATTTCAAACCTATGAAATATTTGAGCAAGCTTTCATGGTATACACATAATGTATATGAAAATGAAAAAAAAAGCTTTATACTGTACTTTTTATTTTTGCCAATTCTACATCAGTCAGGGGGGAAATTATAGTACACAGTTCATCCCCAACATGTATACCACCTCTGCAATAAATTTGGTGCAAATATCTAAAAACATTCATATTTGTTTCCAACTAGCATTGTTTGGCCTCTATTTTCCTCTGTCACTTTAAGAGGACAATGTGGCCTTTTAACCCCTCTCCCAGGCACAATAATGTGTCTGAACTGTTATTGACATCAGAAAGGGCTCAAATTATTTTTTGTCCCTGCAGGTGTCTGTCAAACAGAGTTTCTGAAACAGTCTGTGTGCACACTCACACATTTCTATACTTCTCTAATGTAAAATTCTACAGGCATTTTTCCAACTAGATTGCTGTTTGGCCTATATTTTCCTCTGTCCCTTTAAGAGAAGAATGTGGCCTCTTCCCTCCTCCCCAGCCACAAGAATGCAGGTTGAAGTGTTATTGACATCACAGAGGCAACTGAAACCCTTATCCAATCCTCGAAAATTGATTTGTTACGACGGATGTACACACATGGATATACACATGTGAGGATTCTCTTGAAACATGAGTGTGTCAGATTCTTCCAACAACCTGAATTGACATGCGATTGAACCAATCGCTGCCCAGAGTATAAAACATATATCCTACACTCGTTTATAGCAACACGATTGGTACTTTGACATGTCCTTCATTCTGGAAGAAAGTTTCAGACGCAGAAGTAACAAGCCTTGTGGGATTCATGGTTTAATTTTACAGCCCATTTCATGTGGATAATAATTATATTTCTAAATACAACAAACATATGAAGCTTGATGTTTTGTACATACCAGACGTTTGTGAAAAAGTGAGCTGATAATTGTGTTGTTAGCTGTAGGCTAGTCAAAAGAAGGCTGAGAGTGCTGAATTAAGTCAAGTTTCTCGGAAATGATTTTATGAATTATGAAACCACGAGGGGACCAGGGTGGCTTCTTTTACATTCATACTAATGACCATCATAGTGTAGGCTACTGTAGCTATACGAGAGGCTGCACTGTTATCGACAGACAGCTTGCATGCTTGAGTAGGTAGAGACAGGAACTGCGCAAATTCGAGTTGCAAGTCAGCATATAGGGGGCATGGCTTGCACAAATAGAAAGGCGGAACTAAGAATCTGATTGACTTCGCACGGGGTTAGCAGGCCACCATAGGCCAGAACACCCTGTGGAAAAGAACACCCTTTTTCACTAGCCCTATTCCCAGGTGAATAGCGAACTTTGTTGCCTTCCGAAATGCTATATGAATGCCGTTGCATATTTTGTCATGTAATTTACCTGCTTCACAAACCTCACAACCTGACAGTATTTTACATTAGTTTGTCTTTTTATCTTACAGCATTAACATATGGTACCCATTGTTTTAGGTTTGTAACTCTTTATGCCCATTTTGTAGATCAGAAAGCAAAATCATTACTTATGGCGTGTCGAGGATTTTCTACATGGGGTGGCAAGGGATATGTGATTTACAATTCTGTGCAAAATGAATGGCCAGATAATGACATATTATTGTACTGGCCTCCTACTAGTGTCAGAGGTTGTGAGCTTCCCCACACAAACCCATCTACCTTTTAAAAAAAAATTTGCAGGTAACCCACCACTCTCCAAAAAGCAAACCAACACATACAGTGGGGAAAATAAGTATTTCACCCCCTGCTGATTTTGTGAGTTTGCCCCCTTACAAAGAAAGGAACGGAACGGTTGGTCTATAAATGTCATGGTAGGTTCATCTTAACAGTGAGAGACAGAATATTTTAAAAAATCCCAGAAAATCACATTATATGAATTTTAAACATTTATTTGTGTTTTATTGAGGAAAATAAGTATTTCACCCCCTAGCAAAACAGCAAGAATTCTGGCTCCCACAGACCGGTTATGTGACCAGGAGGCACACAGATTAGTCCTCTTACTTAATTAGTACTCCTAATTAAGTACTCGTTACCTGTATAAAAGACAACTGTCCACAGAATCAATGAATCAGATTCCAACCTCTCCACAATGGGCAAGACCAAAGAATTGTCTAAGGACATCAGGGACAAAATTGTAGACCTGCACAAGACTGGAATGGGCTACAAGACCATTGGCAAGCAGCTTGGTGAGAAGGAGTCAACTGTTGGTGCGATAATTAGAAAATGGAAGAAACACCAATTGATCATCAATCTCCCTCGGTCTGGGGCTCCACGCAAGATCTCACCTCGTGGAGTGAACCTGATCATGAGAAAGGTGAGGGAACAACCCAGAACTACATGGCTGGAGCTTGTTGATGATCTCAAGGCAGCTGGGACCACAGTCACCAAGATGACCATTGGTAACACACTACGCCGTAATGGATTGAAATCCTGTAGTGCCCGCAAGGTCCCCCTGCTCAAGAAGGCACATGTACAGGCCCGTCTGAAGTTTGCCAATGAGCACCTGGATGATTCAGAGGAGGCTTGGGAGAAAGTGCTGTTGTCAGATGAGACTAAAATCGAGCTCTTTGGCATCAACTCGACTCGCCGTGTTTGGAGGAAGAAAAAGCTGCCTTGGACCCCAAGAACACCATCCCCACCGTCAAGCATGGCGGTGGAAACATTATGCTTTGGGGCTGTTTCTCTGCTAAGGGCACAGGACGACTTCAACGGATCGAGGGGAGGATGAATGGGGCCATGTACCGGGAAATCTTGGGTGAGAACCTCCTTCCCTCAGCCAGGACACTGAAAATGGATTTCTAAGGATTTGGAGAGGATCTGCAAAGAGGAGTGGGCCAAAATCCTCCTGGGATCTGCGCAAACTTGATGACCAACTACAAGAAACGCCTGACCGCTGTGCTTGCCAACAAGGGTTTCTCCACCAAGTCAGTCATGTTTTGCTAGGGGGTGAAATACTTATTTTCCTCAATAAAACACAAATAAATGTTTAAAATTCATATAATGTAATTTTCTGGGATTTTTTAATTTATATTCTGTCTCTCACTGTTAAGATGAACCTACCATGAAAATTATAGACCATTCCTTTCTTTGTAAGGGGGCAAACTCACAAAATCAGCAGGGGGTGAAATACTTATTTTCCCCACTGTAAGTAAAAGGGTAAAATACAATGTCTTTAATTAGCAATTCATTATTAAAAGCACACTGCACAAAATAACTAATTCAGGGGTTTTCCTCCTTCTACCACTGAACAACCTCCCAGGACCCGTCAGGTAGTACAGAAGCCCCCCCAGGTAAGTGTACACATCACACCACACCCTACACAACACACTGACAATCACACGCCTGAAGAGACTGGATTTCACACACAAGGAGGCACTCTGCACACATTTCCACACCACACACCCAATTAATAGCCTCCCGGGGTGGTCTACTGCCTGGCCCACCTCGTTACTCAAAGGGGGAAAGCTGAATCCTTATTGAGCACATTTACACCCTACACAACACGCATTCCAACACCACAGACACACAAAACGGAACAAAAACAAAAACCAAAAAAATACGGTGGAGCCCCCAGCCACGCCGCAATGCTGGTGGGGGACTGCCACAACAAAAAAAGTTACCACTCACCTAATTAGTTATGCTGCCCTAGATGCCCGGAGCTCACCTGCACCAGAGTCAACCCCCCACCCCTGCCATGAGTTAGCCGGATGCCGCTGGCCCGGACCCTAGCTGCTGGTTCCATCCCCCGCCCTGCCCTGGTATCTGGAGGGATGAGGTCCACCCCACCGCTATACTTAGAATGCCCTTCCGGTGGTCTGTTAAGCCTCATGAGCCTCAAGGACTATTTGTTTTGTTTTTCTCTGTAACCCACAATTTTCCAGGAGTTCATCTCGACCGCCTTTTAAGGGGTCAGGGAATAATTTTCCAGTCTCCCACATTGGTTCCAATGGTTTTCAGGTTTTTTGATTCCCTCTGGAAAATGCCAATTGTGAAGCGCTGTGTGACAACCTGTTTGTAAATGGCGCTATACAAAAATAAAGATTGATTGATTGATTAATAATAAAATAAAATAAAAACAATGTGCACACACAGGGAGAGCCGTCCGAGGTCAAACCAAAAAACACTATCTTCACACTCATTAAATAAACATTGGGGAATCTTCCCCCCACCCCTCCCACCTGTGTATGGCATAATGAATACATTTGCCTCTGGGCTGCGATCATCTCAGTTCAATCATCAATGTGGTACACTCAGGCCAGATATAAGCCCCAGGGTTCCCACTCAAATCCCATTTTCCATGACATTTCAATGACAAATTTAAGGTTTTAAATGACTTTAAATGATTTTGTTTTGTGACCGATGCAAACATTTAATTTAATGGAATCAGAAATTTCCATGACATAGAGCTTTTTCATCAATTTCCATGACAGAATAATTTAAGGTTTTTCCATTAAGCGTGGAACCCTGTACACCGCCCTTAAGGGTTAAAGGAAACCTGGGACAGGCCATGCCCGAGATGATGACTGACCCCCAGGGTGAAAGTGACCCGGAGCATCCAGTCACTCGAGGCCTGAGGCCTAATCAGACTGCAGAAGAGACAGAGTGTGATATATTAGGTGCGTGCTTTAATATGTGTGTGTGTGTGTGTGTGTTTGATTTGTTTGGAATGTGCAGGAATCATAAAAGTGTACAGATCAGTGGAAACAAACAGAACAGAACAAAGACCAAAATCAAAATTTAGTGCCCCATAATATATACATTTGTGACCTTCAGTTTCAATTCAGCACCACCTCCACTCGAGTTGTCCCTGGCTCTCAGTCCCTTCACTGCTCCACAACAGTTCTCATCACGTTCGCCCCGGTCAGCCCAGTGAAATACTGTTTGGATTTTGGGGGTAATCGCCCAAATGAGTTCCAACACACCCCTCGGTTCCTCGCTTCGGCTTGTCCTGCAGTCTCCACCACCACTCCAACGCAGAAACTAAAGCAACCTTGCCTTTGTTTTCCTTTTCATTCCCAGGTCCTCCCAGACTCCACCGTGAACCTGCCATCTGCAGGCACGTACCCCGCTGTCACACAAACCACACAGACAAACAAAACAAAACTGACAAACACCAAAGAAATTCCCCAAACAAAGAGAAACAAAGGGACCACACCCTTACCCACACGGTTTGCTTTCCCTGTTTCCCTCCCTTTTCCCCACAGGTGAGCTGCTTACATACAGCCCAGCCCAAATTACCTAACCCATGGAATGTGCCCCACATTATCACCCAATAATTCAATGAGACAAGCCTGCACAGTGCTGCAGGGAACCTGTGAAAACTGCTCACACTAGTTCTATAGTCTGTAATACTTGAAGATTTGGTCACAGGACCATACAAACACAAATTACTCTGGAATAATAATGAATGAAGATGAAGAGCTTGATATGATTCAGTTAGCCTTTATAAAATAGCATAGGTGTGTTACAGGCCTCTCAGTTGATTTAAAATCTGCATGACCCATATAGAACTGATACAAGTTAGAAACTTTATTTTAAATATATCATACATTTGTACATAAACAATGCATCAAACATAAATCATCCTTTTACAAATAAAAAATGTGTTACAGTTCAGAAGAGCTGAATACGGCGGTTGCCATGCTGACTAGCAAAATGTCTTACAAATTCATCCGTGTCTATTGCTTTTGCATGCCGAGATTCAGTACTAAGTATACCCAAATTATTTTATTCTTATTCTAATATTCCTTCCTCGCTTGGACCACTGCCGGTGTCTTTTTCCCGCCTAACGACATGCCTAACGTCATGTCATCTTTTCTTTACATCGGTTTGTTTTACATTTTAAGCATTTAGCAGACGCTCTTATCCAGAGCGACTTACAAGATGTGCATAAATACATGGCAGGAACAATCATAGTTAACGCATAGTTATAGGTGTCTCCTACCACAACATTGTGAATGAGGGCGTTTCTTTGTTTGCGTAATCAGAACCTCTCTTAGTAAATTGGTCATGCATGTATCGGTATCTGTGACTGCAAAAGAGACGCATTACAGCAGTTATTTTTGCACTGCAACTATTTTCTTCATAAATCTAGCGCTTGGTCTTATCCGATATGGTGGAGCGCAAGTGATTTTTCATAAGATTAAGTGTTGAGAAGCTGCGCTGTGGCATTGCTGACCAGCAATATTAATACTATAGTAATATCAAGTCAAATGAATTTGTTGTCAGTACATGGGGCCAACCACCCAGCAACATTTTGTCATTGTCAGAGACCTAAAAAAATTTAAAATAAAAACCTTCCAAAAAACTACTTTCAATTGGCTTCTACAGCTCACCACCATTTTCCCCCATGGTGTGCATGATCATGACGTTTCACCAAAGTGACTGCATCTATAGGCAACTATGAACAGATGGTGTTATTGGAAGTAGATCAGACGTTATTGGTTGAAGTAGATATTGACCAATGGGGAAAATTAATTGGAGGCCTGGGGCCTGTCTCACAAAGCAGGATTAGTGGGTTAACGAGCAAACTTTGGGTTTAACCCTGGGTGGCAACGTCATGGTAACTTATGTCGCGAACCGAACCAGCTCTGGAGTAGGTTAAGTTTAGGCTAACGGATTCAATCCTCAAAAAAAAAAAAAGGCCACCCCCTCACCAATCAGCTCTCTGGAAAATGGCATTACCAATCCTAGAGAATTGCGTAATCTGATTTTTTTATATCAGATAGATTGCATCCACATTCCCCATCACCACAGGCCTGGGGGAGCCACAGTCGTGAGACCGAAAACCCAGGGTTAAGCGCAAAGTTAACTCGCTAACCCACCAATCCTGCTTTGTGAAACAGAGCTCTGGATCTGTTCATGTCACATACAATTAGCTGTGTTACAAATACCGCCCCTTTTTTGTGCCTGCACTCAAAGCTTGATCAGAAAAACCAGGGTTAACGTCCTTTGTGAGACCGGCCTCTGGTGTACTTCTGATGTAATCTGCAGGAAAATTAAGGAGAAGCAGAGGATAAGGAAGCACCACAAAATAACATCCAAAATAACTATTGGATGGCTGTGTAAATTTTCTGAATTCTGTTTACATTAGCAAGCAAGCTTAAGTTATTTAAGAACAGAGTCATGGCCATTGTAGTTATTTCGGAGGGAGACCCTGAAAAGTGCCAAACTCTGCTGTATAGGCATGATGGCATACCTGCCACCCCAACACAGAACTCCATCCCTACCCAGATTCTTTTAACCCATCTGTGTGCCTTTGTTGAAAAAATTGTAAGGTGTAAATGCGGTCAGTTCCAAATATGATCTCACCATTAGTACGGGTTGTGTCACGTTCAAGTGTTCTGCATTTGAAAAGTAACCCTTTTCTCACGAGTCAATGCCATGGCAATTTGTGCTGGCATCCTTTTTTTTGGTTGGCTCTTTAAGAGCATTACTCAATTTGACACTTCTTGGATAGAGAAAAGAAATAAAAGTAAACCTTGCAAGACATGTTAGTCCGGATTCTACAGTTAGAATCAGTTCTCTGTGGTGGCTAGTTTTGCAGTCACAGGAGTTGACACCAGGGGATTTGCAGAATTTGAGTCTGAAATGCCACTCAAACTTCATGGTGTTGGCGAATGAGAGCGAATGACAAAACACTGTCTTTGTATAAACATTTTTATTTACTCTAAACACTTACATGAACAAAACACCATATAAACACGAAGAGTCTGATGCAGTATTAAGCTAATCTGCCTTTGATATTTGATTCACTGTGGCTATGTTTTCTTCCTTTTTTTGCAGAACATACTCAAACGGCCAAGGCAGAAAAATGCTATCATATATTACAACATGCTGAATATAAGGCCTGCATCAGAGATGGAAAGTTTTCTAGAGACACTAGAGTAATCATAGAAAGTATAAAAGTTTATAATTTTACAGCAGTTGAAATACTGACATATTAAAGTAATAGCAAGTTTTACATTATTAAAACCATGGAAAATACAAAGACTGACAGAACAGACCCCGTTTTAAAGAAAATTGAAACAAATTGCCAATTTTCCAAAAGAAAGAGAGCCAACCAAATCTGTGTATTTGTATTAAAAATGCTCTTTTTTTTAATGGAATATAAATCAGCCGGTATAATGAGGACAATGTGTAGCCTCGTATTGTGCCATGTCACTCGCAACTACACAAAAAGGATAAAAGCAAGCACCCCCCCCCACCCCATACAAATTACATTTCAGACTTGTTTTGATGTTTTCAGCTCTTGTACCAATACCACAGGTCAGCTCAAACCAGGACAAACGCTGTGGTGACATTTCCCTCCCAGCCAATGTCAAAACTAAAGCGTTGGCTATACCTGTAGGACCAGTGGCTAAGGACAGGAAATGGCACAATACATTTTGCCTTAAATACGTTCTGTAGAAAGTAAGTGTGAAGTGTGAAAGTAAGTGTGTAAGATATATCATTTCTGGGAAAACAAAATAAAATAAAATAATGAAAAACAAAAAACAAAACACCTTGCCCATTCCTTCCATTGTTTTGATAGGTCTTCACGCTTTACGGGGAGAATTTTTTGGCTTGTGCTCGGACCCTTTTTTCATATTCTACTCTGTTTTGGCTGAAACAGAACAGATGGATTAGTTTAAAGGGAAACGTTAAACACGAACATGCAAATTAATTTATGATTTTCTAAGTCATTTACTTCCACCTACAGTGCAGTTAACCAAGGGCAAAATCAATAGCCAAATCAAATTATCCAAGGTACCGTAACAGGGCACATGTAATAGGGCAAAATGGTTCGAGAATAAACATCCCACCTGCAATCCATACAAAACTAAACATCTTGCTAACACTCGGACATTACCACCTATGGACACTCACCAGTAAATAGTGTACGCCTCTGCTTGGGCAGGGTCCTGGATATTTGGCTCATTCAGGAGTTCTTGGATTCCTAACAAGATCTATGAGGCAAAAAACAGGGTATGTCAACATATTCAGGATTGCTGCTCATCCAAGCAAGCTTGACCATCATCATGATAAACCTCAGCAAATGTAGCACAGGGCAAAGAGTAATGCATCGGTGCTGCCCCCCCTACAATGTTGCCACTTGTTGTGCAAATTACATTTACATGTTGGCAAAAAAGAAAGAAAAACAATTATGCACATTTTTCCAATGAGCGTTGGAATCAGAATTCCTTGTTACATGCTACGTGTTTTTGTCTCTCGCTCGGTCTTCGTTTCCCCCCCCCACTACATGCTGCTGAGAGGAGCTACGCCATTTGCCATTCCCCCCTGTCCATCATCATTACCGCAATATCAGAAGGTCCCACCTCCAGCAATCAACACGCTCCCCTCCGTCATATAAATCCCAGCTGCTCCCTGTTTGGGAGACCGGCTTATGAAACGGTTGTCTGAAGTGCATATTTGTGTTCCATGTTGTTTTGCAAATCCTCTGTTTTGTTTACCCCTTGTTCCCTGAGACGTAAGGGAAAGGTAAGAGAGAGGCCTCTGTACATTTGCACTTAGGAAGAATTGTTGTTAGACACATTAGACAAGCCAGTGGTTGCCACCTTTGTACTTTGGTTTGGTTAGTTAGAGCAGGTAGAAAGGCTTTTGTTTTCTGTTTACTTTATGTTTAAGTAAGATAGCCATCTTCTCCTTTAGTTAGCCTTATTTGGTTTTGTTCTTTTATGTTCGGTTTAGCAACACTCTTTCCCCTGGTCTTGTGTCCTGTTATGTGTTTAAGTGTAGTTGTATATATTGTTAATATGTAAATAGACACTAAATACATTTGATTGCACCGTACCCTCTGCCTCCGTTCCATTTCTCCACCCTACATCTCATCATTAAATTCCAATTTTCCCGTATTATTATTAAAAACATTGCTACACCCCTCCCCAAATACCCCTAGACCAACTGGGGTCGTAACAAAATGGGGGCTCGTCTGGGAGCAATGTAGACTAATTGGGTGTGTTTTGTATGAGCTGTGTGTGTGGCATTGTTGGGTGTGTTTTTTTAAAAAGTTTTGCTTGGCTTTTTTGATTAGTAGACATGGCTACTGGCTTTGAGTTGGAGTTGTTCCTGAGGGAACCGTCCATCTGTGCTTTTGAGGAGTGCAAAAAGCGGGAGTTGGTAGAAATCGCAGAACACTTGTGTTACAATTCCAAATTCCCTATTTTAAAAAAAAGAGATTAAATCCCAGGTGTGGGATATACTAGTGGAAGCAGGAGTGTTTAGGTTGCCTGTGGTCATGCCCCCTGTCAGCCTGCTGGAAGTAGCTCGAGTAGCCAGTCTGTCTCCTGGAGAGACAGAACAGGGCGCCGAGGCTTCCTCCGGAAGGGAGGTGAAGGAGAAGAAGCCTCCGTCTACCCTGCCGCGGTTCGAGGCATTCTCGCCAGGTTCCTCCAGGTCGTTGGCTGAGGCAAGGCTTAAGGTGCATATGGCCCACCTGCATTTGGAGGCCCAGGAGAGAGCACAGGCGCTGGAGGCCAAGGAGAGAGCTCAGGCACTGGAGGCCAAGGAGAGAGCTCAGGCGCTGGAGGCCCAGGCTCGAAAGCTCGAGCTTGAGCACAGCCTGGCGATGGGCAGGTTGGAGATAGAGGCCGACACCCAGGTAAGACTGCGCCAGTTGGAGCTGCAGAGTGCAGCAACGCAGTTAGCTCCTGCAGCCGCCTCAGGTTTAGATGATGTAAGGAGACAAGTAGCAATTCCCCCTTATCGGGAGACCGAGATGGACGCTTATTTTAGCACATTTGAACGTCTCGCTACTGCATTGCACTGGCCATGAGAAATTTGGTCATCTTTGTTACAGGGCAAACTGACTGGAAAAGCCCAAAAGGCAACCTTGCAACCTTGTCTCTGGAAGAAAGCCTGGATTATGAGGTTGTAAAGACTGCTGTTCTCCACGCGTTTGAGCTTGTGCCCGAGGCTTAGAGACAAAAGTTTCGGAATTATAAGAAAACTTCATCTCAGATGTTTGTTGAGTTTGCCAAGGAGAAGGCGTACCTCTTTGACAAGTGGTGTAGCGCTAGCAAGGCGACGGATCACGATTCGCTACGGGAATTAATATTGTTAGATTTCAAAAAGTGTGCTCCTGAGCGGGTGGTAGTACATTTAAATGAGAAGGTTAATTCCTTAAACGAAGCTGCTATTTTCGCTGACGAGTTTATGCTCACGCCGCCATTTCCACGCTCCAAAACGGAACGTGAGTGCTTTTACTGTCACAAAGTTGGGCATGTCATTGCTGAGTGTACTACGCTAAAGAGGAAGACAAATGGGGCACTGAAACCCACAGGGTTTGTTAAGACCATCTCACCGACAGTTTTGTCCTTGGATGACCCCAATATTAAAGGTAATGTTGGGTATGAACTGTCGATATTTGATGGTTTTGTGTCTGTCTGTGGAGCCGAACAATCAAAAATGAGTCCGAGTTTTAAGAGACACAGGAGCTAGCCAGTCTTTCATATTAGCTGACGTGTTGCCATTTTCAGATGAAACCTCATGTAATAGTGCAAGGCATTGAAATGGGGTTCGTAACCGTGCCGTTACATGAGATTTATGTACAGACTGATTTAGTCTCTGGCCGTTTTAAAGTGGCTGTACGCCCCGCTTTGCCAGTCCCGGGAATAGCTTTTATCATGGGGAACGATATTGCCGGCGGTAAAGTGAGACCCGTACTAGAGGTTTTAAAGTAGCCTGAAGAGCGCCCCGTGTCTGATATGTTGCCATTGAATGCTAGTGTTTTCCCTGCCTGTGCGCTTACTAGAGCCCAATCATGTAAATGGGGCGATCAGGTGGATTTGTCGGAGTCCATATTGGAGCCCACGTTCAGTAGCGACACTAAAGCTCCCCCGTGTCCTAAAGAAGAAATAGAGGACATTTATTTTCCTTTGATTGAGCTGCCTGTTACCCACGAACAGCTCATTGTTGCGCAACAGAAAGACCAGTCATTGAGTCCGTGTTTTAACGTGAGCATCACCCCAGAAGCGGCTAAGTTAAAGTCCATGGCTTATTTTCTAGAGGGTAACGTGCTAATGAGGAAATGGTGTTCCCCTGTTTCAGCTGGGATGGAATGGGGTATAGTTTACCAGGTAGTTGTGCCTACAGAAACTCCGCCTAAGCCGGTCCCAAGCCCGTGTTGAAAAAGGAGGGGGTTGGGGCGTGGGACCAGCAAATGCACCCCCGTGAAAAACCTAATCGCTACAGAAACTACGAGAAGAAGCCATTCCGGTACACTACGGCGAAGAAGAGAAGGCACATCCTCGGATGTATTTGTGAAGGGGCCGGGTGAAAGCCAACAGGAAGCCCGACCCCAGATGATCCCGATCTTCAACACCAAAACCAACACCAGAGTAGGCACCTGGAACGTCCGAACACTGTTCCAGTGTGGTCGTACGGACCAGGTGCTGAAGACCATGAGAGACTATCGCCTTGACATACTAGGTGTTAGTGAGATGAGATGGACTGGGCAGGGGTATCTCGTGATCAATGGAGCAACTGTTCTCTACTCCGGGAAGCAAGACCACCATACCCATGGAGTTGGTCTCATCCTCTCCAGCTGCGCGGCACAAGCGTTGGTTGGTTGGAGGCCGGTGAACGAACCCATCATCACGGCGAGGCTCTACACTAGGCATGCTAAGGTGACCGTTGTGCAAGTCTATGCCCCAACTGAAGTCGCCTCAGAGGAAGAAAGGACATCTTTTACACCCAGCTCCAAGGTGTGCTCAAAGAAATTCCCAGCTATGACATAAAGCTGTTTATTGGAGACTTCAATGCAAAGCTGGACAGTGACAGAAGGGGCCTTCACACCACAGTGGGACCACACGGGTCTGCAAGCTCTACAAATGACAATGGTGACAGACTGTTGATGTTAACCAGCACCAACAGTCTCAGCATTGGTAACACCTTCTTCAAGCACAAACAGATCCACAAGATGACATGGGTATCACCTGATGGTAACACCCGGAACAAACTGGACTACATCTGTACCAGCACAAGGTGGCGCTCATCACTGGTAGACGTTCGCTCCCATAGAGGAGCAGATGTTGGATCAGACCACTATCTTGTGGTGGGCAAGATCAGGTTGAAGCTAAAGAAGGTGCAAACGGTGCGGCCCAAAAGACCTTATGCGGTGGACAAGCTGAAGAATGACATTATATCAAAAAGCTACTGTGAGGAGTTAAGCAAGAAGCTCGATGTACTGCAACATCCATCATCCATCGAGGAGCAGTGGGGCTGGTTCTCCCTCGCCATCTCTGAGACTGCCGTGGCAGTGTTAGGGAGAAGAAGAGGTTCCAACAAGGAAAGATGGATATCAGATAGGATGTGGAACTTGATTGATGAAAGGAAGATGGTTAAGATAAGAAGAGAACAGAAGAGGGGGCTCCGGAGATGGAGGATGGAAGATGAGGAGTACAGACGCCTGGACAAGGAAGTTAAAAAGAGCTGCAGGAATTATAGGAGAAGGTGGCTAGAGGAGAAAGCAAGGGAGGCACAGGAGGCAGCAGAGAAGAACGAGATGAAGACGCTGTACAGGATCGTGCGGGAGCTAACAAGCTCTAGAAGCAGCCAATCAGGAGCAAGGATGGCAGGGCTCTTCTGAGCGACAAAGAGCAAGAGGCAAGGTGGGTGGAGCACTTCCGCGAAGTGCTAAACCAGCAAACACCTCCCACACTTTTCAACCTTGACCAGGAACCACCAGCTCCAACTCTGAACATTACTTCAGATGAGATATCAGGTATTGAAGTTACCAGAGCAATCAAGAGCCTCAAAAACAACAAGGCGCCGGGACTCGACGAAGTATCCGCCGAGTTGTTGAAGCACGGTCGAGAGGTCGTTGTGGTGAGCCTCACCCACTTGTTTAACCTGATCTGGCACTCCGAAGAAGTTCCTGCTGACTGGAGAAGTGGGGTCATTGTGACGCTGCCCAAGAAGGGAAACCTCAGTGATTAACAACTGGTGGGGCATCGCACTGCGGTCTATCCCTGGCAAAGTGTTCTGCAGTGTACTGCTCCAACGCCTAAAGACAGAGGTGGATAACATCTTAAGAGAAGAACAAGCTGGCTTCCGGAAGGGAAGGTCCTGCTCCGAACAGATCCGATGACTTTGACATTGTGACCGGTGTAAGACAGGGTTGCATCCTGTCACCCTTACTCTTCCTTATCGTCATTGACTTTGTGATGAGGTAGACCCTTGCCGGGACGAATTTCGGCATCAAGTGGGGACAGGACAGACTGACCGACTTGGATTTTGCAGACGATCTGGCTCTGTTTAGACATACCCACCATGCATTACAAGAGATGACCAGCAATCTCCATGAGCATGGAGGGAAGGTTGGTCTACGGATCAGCCACGAGAAGACCAAGGCCATGATCATCGGGCAGCATCACCCACCACTCTCTAGGCGAGCATGATATCGAGTACATCAACAACTTCACTTACCTCAGCAGCAACATCTCGAGCACAAGAAACGTGGAGAAGGACGTGCGAACAAGAATTGGCAAAGCTGCAGGAGTGTTCCAACGGCTCCGCAACATATGGTCGTCCAATGCCATCACTACGGCCATCAAGCTACACCTCTACATGTCAGTGGTCATTCCAACAGCGACCTACGCCTGCGAGACGTGGATGAAGACAGCCAGCATCACCAACATGTTGGATGTCTTCCACGGACGATGCCTCAGAACCATCTTGAAGATCTCATGGGGAGACCACATCACCAATGCAGAAGTGATGAGAAGGACAGGGGTGGCACTACTGTCTGACATGGTCTCAGACAGGAGAAGAAGACTGGCTGTACACGTACTCCGACTGCCAAGAGAACGACCAGCAAGTGTGGCAATGGACTGGGTGCCAGAGGGTGGCAAGAGGAAGAGAGGCCAAAGAAGACGTGGAGACCCACATTTAAGGAAGACCTAAATGAGATGGGTGTCAGCTGGCATGGTGCACGGAGGGTCGCCAGTGACCAGTGCAGATGGAGGGGACTCGTCGCCCAATGTTCCAACAGGAACGGAAGGAACTAAGTCTAAGTAAGTAAGTGTGCCTACAGAATACCACCAGCAGGTGCTGTCCTTTGCTCATAAGAACCCCTGGTCTGGCCACCTGGGGGTAACGAAAACCTACAACAGTGTTGCAGCATTTCTTTTGGCCCAAGTTGAAGTCCGCTGTTGCCCATTTCTGTTGCCCAACGTGTCACATCTGTCAGATTACCGGTAAGCCTAATTAAGGTCATTACGGTTTTGGGTGAACCGTTCCACCATGTGATTGCGGATTGTGTGGGACCGTTACCGTGAACCAAATCAGGAAAACAATTTCTGCTGACTATTATGTGTGTGGCTACCCGATTCCCAGAGGCTATTCCTCTTTATACTATCACGGCTCAATCTGTGTTAAAAGCGCTAACTAAATTATTTTCCACGTTCGGACTCCCAAAAATGTTACAGACCGATCAAGGTACGAATTTTATGTCTAGGAGATTTAAGCAAATGATGCGGTTCTGGTCCATTACCCACAAAGTATCTAGTGCGTACCACCCTGAGACACAGGGGGCGTTAGAACGTTGGCATCAGACATTTAAGTCTGTTTTACGTAAGTACTGCCTAGATTCAGGGAAATGCTGGGATGAAGGTGTGCCCTTTGCTTTATTTGCATTGCGAGAATCCGTGCAGGAGTCACTGGGTTTTAGCCCAGCAGAGCTAGTCTTTGGTCATACTGTGCGAGGTCCCCTTGAGGTTCTAAAATACAACTCATTTATATAGCACTTTTCATTGCAGAGCGGTCTCAAAGTGCTTAACAGAAAAGCAAAAGAAAAGAAAAACTGAAAACAAAGCCAAAAAAAAAAATCAAATTAATATAATTTTAAAAGAGAAATTCATGTCTGCTGACTCGACACCCAAATCTAATGTGCTGGACTACGTCAGTCAGTTTCGTGAGCGTTTGCATCGTGGCTGTTCCTTTGCTAAGGAAGCGTTGTCCTCATCTCAAAGCGCTATGAAGAGTCGCTATGACAAGAAGGCTGTTGCTCGCTCCTTTAAACCAGGAGATCAGGTCCTTGTTTTGCTGCCCATTCCTGGTTCCGCGCTGTCCGCTTGTTTCTCTGGCCCTTATGTTGTGGAGGAGAAATTAAGTGAAAGTAATTGTTATTAAAACTCCTGACTGCAGACGTCAGTCACGAATATGTCATGTAAACATGTTAAAGATGTATCATGTAAGAGAAACCACTCCAGTGTCGGAGGTGATAAGAGTTTACCCGTTACAGCTGTGGGGTCTGTCACCAAGTATTTCAATCCTGATAAGGTGGGAGAAACGCACCGCAGCAGTGTGCTAGGCTGTCTAATTCAGAAGTCGTGGCAGACCTGTCTTCCCACCTCGTCCACTTGCCGGGAGAACAGCGCCGCAATATCATACAGTTAATCTCTGCTTATCCGAGTCTTTTTGGGGATACTCCTACACAGACATCGCTCTTAAGTCATGATATTGAATTAACTAGTTCCGCCCCGATTCGTCAACACCCATATCGTGTAAATGCTGCCAAACGTGAAATTATGAAACAAGAAGTACAGTATCTTCTTGAGAATGATTTGGTGAAGCCCAGTTCCAGTCCCTGGAGCTCACCGTGTCTACTAGTTCCTAAACCAGATGGAACTTCTAGGTTTTGTACTGATTTTAGAAGAGTTAATGCAGTTACTGTGCCAGACTCCTACCCCTTGCCAAGGATGGAGGATTGTATTGATAATGTCGGGTCCGCTACGTATGTCAGTAAGCTTGACCTGTTGAAAGGCTACTGGCAGGTACCTTTAACTCCGCGAGCGTCCGAAATCTCTGCGTTTGTAACACCTGATGATTTTTTGCAGTATAGTGTGCTAGCGTTCTGGATGCGAAACGCCCCTGTCACCTTTCAGAGGTTAATGAATGTTGTTTTATCAGGTGTCCCTAACTGCAATGCATATCTTGATGATCTGGTTATATATACCAGCACCTGGTCAGAACATGTTCTCACTCTTCGTTCTATGTTCGAGCGATTGAAACACGCTTCGTTGACCATGAATTTGGCAAGGCAACGGTCACCTACTTAGGAAAGCAAGTTGGTCACAGGCACGTATGTCCAGTGGAGACTAAAGTGATAGCAATCACCAAGTTTCCTGCCCCTACCACTAAACGGGAGCTGCGTAGATTTTTAGGAATGGCTGGGTACTACCGTAGTTTCTGTCGAAACTTTTCTGCGGTATGTGCTCCCTTGACCGATTTACTCAGCTTGACCAAGCAGTTTAGTTGGTCGTTAGACTGTCAACAGGCCTTCGAGAGTGTTAAAGCATTACTATGTAGTGCCCCGGTACTGGCCGCCCCAGACTTTGCTCGGCCGTTTAAGTTAGAGGTAGATGCAAGTGCTTTGGGTGCGGGAGCGGTACTCTTGCAGGAAAGCGCAGACGGAATTGATCATCCCATTTGTTTCTTTTCCCGTAAGTTTACTAAGCCCCAGTTGAATTACTCGACCATCGAGAAGGAGGCCTTAGCGTTGTTGTTAGCCCTGCAGCATTTTGAAGTTTATGTTGGATCCAGTTCTAGCCCTATTGAAGTATTCACTGACCATAACCCATCGGTTTTCCTGGCCCGCATGTATAACCACAACCAGCGGTTAATGCGCTGGTCGCTTATTATACAAAATTATAACTTAACGATAACACATAAAAAGGGTACCGATAATGTCCTAGCCGACGCATTATCTCGCGTATAAAGTGTATTTATACTAGAATTATTTAGTAGCTCTCTAGTACTTTGTAATGTTGTTTATTGATTATGAACCAACTTCTTTGTACCTTTGTTCAGGAAGTTCGTTCTTGTTTGTGGGAGTGTTACGTGCTACGTGTTTTTGTCTCTCTCTCGGTCTTTGTTTCCCCCCCCCCCAATGACTTCCTGTTTGAGAGACCGGCTTATGAAACTGTTGTCTGAAGTGCATATTTGTGCGAATCCTCTGTTTTGTTTACCCCGTGTTCCCTGAGACGTAAGGGAAAGGTAAGAGAAAGGCCTCTGTACATTTGCACGTAGGAATAATTGTTGTTAGACACATTAGACAAGCGAGTGGTTGCCAACTTTGTACTTTGGTTTGGTTAGTTAGAGCAGGTAGAAAGGCTTTTGTTTTCTGTTTACTTTATGTTTAAGTAAGATAGCCATCTTCTCCTTTAGTTAGCCTTATTTGGTTTTGTTCTTTTATGTTCGGTTTGGCAACACTCTTTTCCCTGGTCTTGTGTCCTGTTATGTGTTTAAGTGTAGTTCTATATATTGTTAATATGTAAATAGACACTAAATACATTTGATTGCACCATACCCTCTGCCTCCGTTCCATTTCTCCACCCTACATCTCATTAACCCCCTGAGGTCGACGGGATCGCCGACGATCCCAGCAGCAATAAAAGTATATTACTATTTCTAACGTCGCAAGATTTTATCATACACACGCGGCAAAAACATTGACAGAAACCTTAGAATCGTGACTTTCAGATTTGAGCACTGGCAAATAATGAGATTTTTTAAATTAGGTTAATTGGACCAAAAGTAAACCTTGCCTTTTCCTCTCTTTTTTACCTGGAAATGCCGTCCCCCTTCTATTGACATGGTAACTAGGTGCTAGTCTCGCAGAGGGGCGTGGGGCCATGTGTGAAATCGCAGCGTAAACAATGTCCCGACATTATATTGCATCTGGTCTGTGTTTACGGTTGCGATCTGCCAGCAACAGACGGTGTATGCTGATATTTATTTTATTTCCAAATATATGAATTCCGCGTCTTGTGACGGTATGCGGAAACAATCAGAATCATTGCGAACTACTGTGAATAATTAACAGGAGGATATTTAACCAGCTGGCATTCTCGGTTTCGGCGCTTGGACATTATCTAGCTTAGCTTGATAGTACCTATTGTGATTAATGTTTCTTGCCTCTCAAGAACTTGTTTGTTCGTGTGCTTGTTGTTGTTTAGATTCCCAGCGTTTAGTTTATACCGAGTTTTTGGATACGTTTTGGATTTACCTGTTTACTTTGCTTTGTTTGTTCCTGATCGTTGGTTGTTTTGTTTTGTCTTTCCGTGTCTTCGCAAACACGGATTTTGCTTTCGTTTTCCTACAAACGTTTAACGATAAATATCTTAAACCCAGAAAACGGGCTACTTTTGATCATGTGGCAAATTGGCTTCTGTTGGTTGCAAGAAATGCGTACTCTGCAAGATGTTGGGGAAACAGCGGTTTGTGACGTTCCCTTGTGTCTACAGTTGACCAGAAACTGTTTTGAGAAGTGGCACCAAAGACCGTGAAAGAACAGATTACCTCACCATGTTTTAATTTGGAATTTTTTGTATATAGTTTGATGTTTTCAATGAATCTTCCCAAATTAAAAAAATTTTTTTTCTGTCTTCTGCATAGCTCACTATTGCTTACTCTGATGGCTTTTCTCTTTGTCTGACGGCCTTTGAGAGAGAGATGGCCCATCTGACAGATCTTACAGGTGTGGACAAGCCTCAGGTGTGGATCATGAATATTCATGAAATTAGCATATAGCCCTCCCACAGCCTGAAATAAATGTGACCAGTTCTGATAAAAACTGGTTTTTAGCTATTTAGATCTCAGATGTGCTAAACTATTTTCACACCCTTACATAACCAAGACCTTGATGAACAAACGCATATTGGCAAAACAATTCGTCACTATAGTTTAGTGTGTGCTTTCACAACTTTTGTGACGGCAGAAAAATGTACTCTTTATAACTTGTGTGTTTACAAGCTGCATATGATACTGACCAAACTATTGATGGCATATACATGTAGCTGTGATTGTCCTTCAAATAAAAATATCAAACACTTTGGAGTGTGTGTGTGTTAAGTTGATGAAATTGAGATAAATATCAGACCACGCCAAAATCACAAACCTTCTCTAAGCTTAGCACGGACCTCAGAGGGTTAAATTCCAGTTTTCCCGTATTATTATTAAAAACATTGTTACACCCCTCCCCAAATACCCTTGTTAAACAGATAAAACCTCCAACTCCCTTGAATATACCTGCTTGATAGTGATGGCTGGCCTCCAGTCTTTGTCTTCCTCTAAAATCGATAGGCAGACTGTGCCAGAGGGATATACATTGGGGTGGAATAACGGAGGCTCAAATTTACCTGGCAAAGGGCAAAGTGAGTGTTATTCATCAAGAAGCATTCATGGAGTGTAAAGCAAAGGAACCCAAGTGCCCAAGTTCAAGATATAGGACACGACCTTACACTTTGGAGGTGATGAAGGATAGTCATCCTTGAACAACATCCGGAGTTTAAACAAGCCTCCCTCCCAAGGGGTCTGAGGAGAAAGAGTCCAGGAAGAAACAGAAGGCGTTCCCTATTAAAATATGCAAATAAATCATACATCACCCATCCAATGAGTTCCTCAAATAATCAAGCACACCACATAAAGGCTGGAAGTACAGTTATGCATGATATTAATATTAAATCATGGATGTTAATTTTGATTTAAAGTAGTTTGTCATGGGCCTTTACCATACACTACAGCCCCATCAGCCAGTTAAATGTATGGAAAATGTACACTTTGTCTCGATACTTGCATCTTAATCCTACAGTACCCATGTCAATTCACACAAGAGTTGCTTACCCCTTTCTTTCCTGGAATGGCACACTCCCAATTCATCAGATTCATTGTTCCATCTGGATTTTTGGTTGGCACTGCCACAAAGCCCTAAAGTGAACATTGCAGTTTAATGTCACAAGTTCATTAAAATGTGTTCCAATTTTAACCTACAAGAACTATCCAGATATTCTCTTGGAACATTTAGTGGACTAGCACCTGGTAAACACACACCAACTGACATCATCATGATAGATACAGCGATATGTCAGATATGTCAAACCAAGCACTTTGACAAAGACTCCTTCGACAAAATGGCTAATCCTCAGTCACTCAATCCTTACTCACAAAAGGGTGGTCTTTTCGCCAGGCCTTTCGTTCCTGTGCAAGTCGGCTTAAGGCTATACCAGACATGACTTGTGGCTCCCTGGAAGAAAAAAAGTGTTGATGGACAGTAAACAATTCTGAAATGCATTACATTTAAGAATATGCATATAAAAATTAAAAAAACAGCTTACAGTTCATGGAAATAAAGCCATTATTTCAGTCCAATAGCACCATCTAATTGCCTTCCCCATATTACAGGTATGGTACACAGCTGCCTGCAATGATGTCCATCGTTGTATTACTGCACTGATCTCTCACGCGAACTATGATTGTTCCTACCATGTATTTATGCACATCCTGTAAGTCGCTCTGGATAACAGCGTCTGCTAAATGTAAATGTAAAATGAGAGGAGCTCATGTTCTTCAAGTCACCTGACTAACAGTGTGTTGTTTTTAAGGCCTGTACGTCATATTCACAACAGTCACATCTGTCAGTTTAATCAGTCAGTTATACATATTTAAAAAAGGGGGAGAAAAGGGACTCATTTTCATAACAAATATTGGCTACAAGTAGATTTACCACAATTGTCATTTCAACATGAGAATCAAGGGGTTCAAAGAATTGCACCATAAAGTAATATCTAATAACACACATTTCATAATGAATTGGCCATGTCCCGAATAGGACTTACTCAAAATGAATACATATAAACAAATGAAATTCTGCAAGCAAAGGGGAAGGAGTACTGAATTTAGAAATTAAGAACAAGGCTTAATGGCTCATTAAGGATAGTAATCTTTCGTACAATGTAGAGTATCATTCTAGTACAAACTCAAGCCTGGAATGACTTCAACTGACTATGACTTCAACACTACGGCTATCCATTTCCTCAAAAAAAAAAAGACTTCCCAACTAATTGCAAAAATGACAGTTTCTGAGAGGGAGACATCATTGAAATGCTTGGCATTTTATTTAAAGGTTTTTCCACCACCTACTGGCACAATATTACAGAAATGTAGGAGCACAGTGTGTCATGTGACAAGTAGCAACTGGTTTACAAAATTCACTGTTTGCAAAGCACCAAGGAGGATGCCACAAACCCCAGAGAAAGCATTGTCTGGAAGTACTTCACAAAAACGAACAAAGGTACAATGGTACAATGCAAATGTCTAGTATGCTCACACATCTGAAAATGAAGCACTCGGTCATCGTGGGAAAGTTAGTGGATCAGGGCAAGGCAGGGGCAGGCTGTGACAAGCCAATTTGCACAAGTTTTCAAAGAGGCTAATTCATGAAAGAAAAAAGATAGGGCTGCTGGGTGGCTCATCCTGTTAAGGCGCTGTTCTAATTTGTGGATGCTGTTCTAGTTTGCGGGTACCAGACCATGCCAGTGCCGACTTTGACCAGCAGCCCTGCAGGGCAATACATAATTGATTATAGCATCACCCAGGGAAGGAGGGATTCAGTGTGGCTGGGTGTCTGTGTTTTGCATCCACCTTCCTGGTGGTCTGTCAGTATAAAGCTGCACATGAAGTAAGTGTGGCTTAGAATACTATTGGGAATGCCAAATTGGGAGAAGGGGGAAAAAGCATTATTACATTGTATTGCGAAAGTTGTTTTTATTAAATAAAGAGGACATTTATTTTAGCATTACGGACATCAGTTATAAACTAGCTAACTTGAGGGCAGCTTTGTTTATAAGCAGCATTTTTGTGCTGTTGCGTACTAGCCTGGGGTGGGATTGAAAAGTACAGCATAGGAACTAGGGCTGTACATTTTTGTATTAAGAAATGGTTGTTGTAAATTGTAAATTGGTCAACTGCATATGTAGTACCTTTTAAACAGTGAATAATCAATTTCAATGTTCCCAATTCAAATGCAATGTAAATTGTGGAATCTGCCCTATAAATATAAACAAACTCTAAATCCCATTTTTCTCGATTACTGGCTACAGAACATGAAGGCATAAACAACATTCAAAAGGATATTCAACCACGGGCGGCGGATGGCGTATCGGTCTAACGCGCCACACTTTGGTGTGCGCTGCCTGTCAGGGACGCGGTTCGAAACCCGCGTCTCTACCAGACCGGCCCTGGTCGTCAGCCCCGATCGGAGGCGGCATTTGGCTGTCTGCCTCCGGGGAAGGGGGGAGGGTGAGCCAGCACGAGTCCGTTGAGGAAAAGGTAAAAGGCGTCCGTGGAAGAATTTCCGTCTCGGAAGACGCGGGAACAATCGGAATGAGTGTCTCGCCCCAGAGGACGGGCGGTGGATTCGTGGGGGTGGGGAATTGAAATAAAGAGGGTATAATTGGCAACCAAATTGGGAGAAAAAAAGGGAAAAAATTAGAAATAAATATTTTTAAAAAAGGATATTCAACGCTTTTCTCTCTGGACTGAAACACCATCCAGGAAGAGTGATCAGCTCTCCTCAACTAGAGCCTCAATGGAATAGGATGTCTCCATTTTTCAACTTTTGCTGAAAATATTGGTTAGATTTAATCAGAATAAAGCCTCCCCGTCTGGGAACGCGTGTGATCTCTTCTCAGGTCTTTCAGCTTGCCGAGTCCTGGCCCTGCAGACACTTCCTGCCTCCTCTGCTCAATTAAACACATTGCTACAGGACTGTGTAGCAATACAAAATGCACATGATTTTAGTGCATTTTATTAGAATGTACTGAAATGTGCAGCATTAGGTTCCATCAATATATCAGCTAGGCTACACTTTCATTTGTCAAGGTTTCTTCATCTACTTGTCAAATGTGCCAAAAGGGTCAACTCAACTGAACCACAAGGATAGATGCAGAAACTTTTTTTTCGATCCAAGCCATGTGTGGGAGGGGAGGTTTATGTCAGATGATAGAATACGGTGTACATCCGACAGCCCAGTAGTGTAATCATGACATCTGACTAAGGCTGTTTATAATTTAAAAAAATAATTTAGTAACCTTTGGGTTTATTAAGGACGTTTTTAAAAATATATATAATATAATATAATATAATATACTATACACCATTTAGCAGACACTTTTATCCAAAGCAACTTACAGTAGTGAATGCATACATTTTCAGTACATGTGGCCCCAGTGGGGATTGAACCCACAACCTAAGCGTTGCCAACACTGTGCTCTACCAACTGAGCCACAGAGAACCACCCCTTCACAAGAACAAATTTCTATTTCTTTCAAGTGGGTCTTTCAGCTCACTCCCTCATAGGCTATTCAGTTCCGCATGTTGATATGCTCCAGACTCCACCTCCCATTTCAGAATTTTCTGCGGTCTCCCTTTCCAATGCATCCCAATTGGATAGAGAACAGCCCCTTTAATGATAAAGCTACTGGAGTCTGCACAGTATGATATGGGTAGCTTACACAATATGCATTAGAATTAGACCAAAGAAAACATTATGTAGGTAGGAGGGGCTTAACCCCCTGAGGTCGGCTGGATCGGCGCCGATCCAAGCAGCAATACAAGTATATTACTATTTCTAACTTCGCGATATTTTATCATACACACGCGGCAAAAACATTGACAGAAACCTTAGAATCGCGACTTTCCGATTTGAGCACTGGCAAATCAAATGGGATTTTTTAAATTAGGTTAATTAGACCAAAAGTAAACCTTGCCTTTTACTCTCTTTTTTACCTGGTAGTAACGTCCCCCTTCTATTGACATGGTAACTAGGGGCGAGTTTAGGCGAGGTGTGTGGGGAGGGGCGTGGGGCCATGTGTGAAAACGCCGGCGTAAACACATAAACTGTCCCGACAATTTGAAGCAAGATTTTATACAGACATACAATTTTATTCAAGATGGAAAGATTTTCTGCGCTGCAGTGTTTGAGAGTATTGATGAAAAGCGGCGAAGACAATAACTGACGAGGAGTAAGTAACTATATTTGATTTGCCATGTTATCAAATACTCGTATATATATTCAATATATGAATTCCGCGTGACTACATATTCCGCGTGTTGCAACGTAACAAATTGCAATATGCACACAAGATCTATGGAAGAATACTTTTCAAACAGCCTAAAATGTTATTTATTTAGCTTGTTTTCAAATACTCGTGAAAATATATGAATTCCGCGTCTTAGTGACGCCAAACATATTCCGCGTGTTAGTAACTTAATCTAAATCCTAACGTTAGTAGATTAGTTGGTTAGTTCTATACACATCTACCTAATATATACAAAGTGCAATCTAGAAAGTAAGAAGGAAGAAAACGAGATAATAAGCGAAGGCGGAAAACCCCGAAAAGTATAAACTCCCGAAGTGCATGACAAGACAAGGTGTGGATCTCGAAATAAACGGAACAAGGACAGACAGGGAGCAGAACGTGACAGAACAGGGAAAATGCAATACTGGATAAAGAATAATGAATAAGGACTGAATGAAAAATAAACAAAGGCCAAAAAACAACAGAACAGGAACTCAGAATATAACACTGATGGCCCAGTGAGATGGCCCATCTGACAGTTCTTAGAGGTGTGGACAATGAATAATGAATATTCAGGTATTTAGCATTTAGCCCTCCACAGCCTGAAATAAATGTGACCAGTTCTGATAAAAACAGGTTTTTAGCTATTTAGATCTCAGATGTGCTAAACTGTTTTCACACCCTTACATAACCAAGACCTTGATGAACAAACGCACATTGGCAAAACAATTCGTCACTATAGTTTAGTGTGTGCTTTCACAACTTTTGTGACAGCAGAAAAATTTACTATTTTTAACTTGTGTGTTTGTAGATCTATTTACAAGCTGCATATGATACTGACCAAACTATTGATGGCATACAAATGTAGCTGTGATTGTCCTTCAAATAACAATATCAAACACGTTGGAGTAAGTGTGTGTTAAATTGATGAAATTGAGATAAATATCAGACCATGCCAAAATCAAAAAACGTCTAAAAGCTTAGCACGGACCTCAGAGGGTTAACATGTCTGAACCAACCTACAGGTAAAGCCTGACCCCCAATTGCTCTGCAACAAGGTTCAGGTCAACACACTTTGTAGCTTATTCAAAAAAGTCCAGATTTGTTAGGCATGACCTCCCCTTGAGAAAACCATGTTGGCTCTCCCTTAAAATACTATTATATTTCAAGAATGATTCCAACTTGTTCCTAATAATACATTCCAGTATTTTACATGATGCAAGCTAAACTAACAGGCCTATAGTTCCCTGGGTCAGTACGGTCACCTTTCTTATATCGAATTAGACTACCCTGCTTTCAGTCATCATTTGTCCCTAGTGGTTCTACTACCTCTCTGCTGCACATTTTGTGAGGATTATTACACAAAACCAGATCCAGTATTGAATTCCCTCTCATAGGCTGAGTAACAAAACAAACTTTGACTATCAAAAAGCAGTCATTAACCACATCTAAAAACGTATCTTCACATTTAACCTGACCCGACACTACTTCCCAATTAAGTAATAGAAGTTGCCCATTATTAACATTTCTCCTTTGGCCCAGGCTTGTTTTATGTTACCATAGAGCATAGTATTTATTTTGCGGTTTGAAGCTGGAGGTCTATAGCATACTCCTATATTAAGGCCCTTCTCATGATCTCCCAGTCATTTAATCCAGATGTCCTCACAATCCATACTCTGTCCTGGTATCTTCCATCTTGTACAGCGCCATCTTTACAAATTCAAAGATGGCGGTGTTGCAGCCTTTTGTCAGCAGAAATAAAAAAGTTGAACAAAAAGCGAGAATATTTGGGGGTTGTCCAATTCTTTCTCTAACCCCTTAGGTTTGCTAGTGACATTGACTACGTTTACATGCACACCATATTCCTGTATTAATCGGAATAATGACAATATTCCGATTACGTATGAGTCATGTAAACGCCTTAACCCGATTGCCATAACCCGATTAAGGTCATATTCGGATTACTAAAAATCCGAATAAGACCCCTGGCATATGCCTGTATTAACCAGATTATTGGGTCATGTAAACATGTTAGTCGGAATATGCCCCTTAACGGAATATTAATTTACGTCTGCGCATGTTCATTTTGCAAGGAATCTGGGTAATTTAGCTTGGTTGCTATAGCAATAGCTTTAGCTAGCAATTTGGCAACATGGCGAAAAGCACTCAGAAAAGTAATCACTTCTGGAGCGAGGATGAGACAAATGTATGTATTCAAATCATGAAATATCTAAATATCATGGAATACATCGATGGGCTTAAAGCACCGCAATAGCGATATTTTTAAAAGGGTGTGCGACAAACTCAAAGAAGCAGGTTTTGTGCGCACTGCTGACCAGGTCAAACATCGGTGGAAAACCCTCACGTTCTCGTCTGCCATGGTTGAGGATGTGAATGAGAACGAGTGTTCTTGTTACATTATGATGTAGAAGTGCTAAGAAGACAACACAATATAACGCAAAAAGCAAGCAAGCTGAGTACCCAGAAAGCCCTTGCGCGGCACTACATCGCTGGTTTATTCGGAATATGCCGATTAACATGTAAACGGAATATTCCCGTAGCTCAACATTCTGCGGCGCATGTAAACACCTTATTCGGAATATTGCCTTAACCTGAATATGGACCTTAATCGGAATATGGTGTGCATGTAAACGTAGTCAATGTAAACAAAGCTAGTAACTATACTTGTCAAAGGACAAGTATCCTAGAAAAGATACTTGTCATTCCTAAAAGTTACTTGTCCTACTTATTTATTTTCTACATGGATATTTATGTTTGAATTATGCAGCGTGTGCTCATGGGACTGTGTAGCATTGAAGCTCTGACAGATGCCCACAGGTGGCATTAGCGACTAGTGTTCTGACTGTACATTATATCATAACGTACACTCTAGTCGGGACTCAAATTAGAGGTTTTTCCATTCCCAACTAGAGTATGGTATGACGGCTAATGTAATAGCTAGCTAATAATTCCAAGACTTAACTGAGCAGGGATGTGGGAATAATTTGTGCTTGGACTGTAGTATGGAGATGAGAAATCACAATACACAATGTCTGTGAATGCTAACGTTAGCTTGCTAGCTGGTTCTCGCTGTTGTGTCTGTGCCGCGATCCGCAAACTTTCTTGACTGCTGCAGAGTCTGGCATAGCAACAACAACAAACGCGGTGAGCACAGACTGTATTCGAGTGACAATGTGCCGCTTTTCCCATTTGCTACTTCGGAAATATTTTTTAATATCCGTGCATGACGTGTTTGTTACGATGTGAGTGTAAAACAGAAATAGTTCCAGTTGGCTAATTAAAAAAATAATACAATCCTAAATTCAGTCAGCAGGACGATCACTTGGAAATCGAAGGTAGTCCTTATTAATTTTTAGGCGTCTGAGACGATAGGACAACTGCTAATCTAAGAACACTTTTATTGGTAGCTTCCCTAAACACTAACAGCTTTAGAAATAACCAGCCTTCATAACCATTCTTGATTATGGTTTAAAAACGTTGAATTAAAACAGTAATGTTAAACCAAATAGTGAAGGACTTTTTCCCAATTGCAATTATGACAAATCACAATAGGCTATACATGTACATATGATCCTCTTAACTAACGTTAATGCTTAGTTAGTGATCTCACCAACTTTCATCTTCATTAGACAGTTAACATTAATGAAGTCAAGGTATCATGCACCTATCGGTTAGGGGCAAGCAGGGCTTTAGTGTGACCGCAGACTGACTAGCGTGTGCGTTTAAAATATAATTGCATGTTCGGTTACAGCACGTATACACTTGCTAGCTAGCCAACATTACCGTATTACTGTGCTACACACAGTAAACATATTTATACTAAGTGGGACAATCAATAATAATATAATAAATAATATACGTCATTTAGCAGACACTTTTATCCAAAGCGACTTACAGTAGTGAATGCATACATTTTTCAGTATATGTTAATTCATTGAACCTCTCCTTACAAGTTCAAAGTAGAAATATTTAACTGATTTTAATACTGCATTTCAAATAGTCGTTTATTGAACGATTTGCTTCAGAGGTGATATACGGTACAGAACATCCACAAAAGTCTTGTCTGAGAGGACATTTATCACATATCTGCCCTGTCTGCTCATATATGGTCATTAAGAATGTCAAACAAACACCATTTTAACATCCTTGTATCAGATTTTTTGGGGCTTTTACATTTTTTTCAAGCTCTCACAGGGACGTCACTGTGTGGAACATTGGAGTGGGTGGGACAATCATTAAAACAGGGGGTCTAGTCTATTCTACACCTCCATAACTCCGCTGTGACAAGTCACCAGTGCCTTACCATATTGCATTGTCTCGATCAGGGTTACTCAAATCACGGTCCTCGTGGGCAGAGCACTGTCATTTTTCCACACTCCCTTTGTCTTCATACCTGACTCCCAGATATTCTGGCCAATGATTTGCACCAATTGTTCAATTAACTTCCCAAAAGGAAAACCAGGACCAAATTTGGATTTGTGGGCCAGATTTGAGTAACCCGGCAACTAGATGCATCACTTGCTTTCACACTGGTTAAATGTTTTCTGCCATTGAAATATGTAACCATTTCCTTACTAAACTAAAATTCTCAAAAAACAATCATAAGTCAGCTAGACGGTTAGAATTTGAACACCTGAGATTCACTCTGCTTTCACATTTGCGCTGGGAATTGTATTTGGAACATAAACTGAAGTCAATTGCTGGTGGCACAGGGCAATCTGCTTCTTTCCTGGTGCATGTGCCTTGGGCAGGGAATTGCAAGTGTTGACATTTACCATCAGTAAAGGAATCTTGTTGCTTGAATGCAGGACACTCCACACGGTAATCTGACAAAGCATACAGAATAGGTGTGCTGGAAACCTTCAAGGCCAATTTATGCTTTACGCGACAAGTGTCGCACGACACATGGCGGGACAAAAGTGGAGCGGAGGAGAGGAGCGTCACGGAGCATGTCGCGTACATCCAGAAAAATTAAAGGTCACAGATGCGGTCTTAAAACGTTACGTAATCTGATTGGTTGAAATAACGAGGTACACTCTTGCCATGGAGATACAGCATACTACTTCCATCTGACTTTTTGTTTTGATGTTATTGCAATGGATGGCTTTGGGGAATTATTAGCGGAGCAGCTGAGGAGGTATGGTCCTCAAGAAGCGATTATAAAGACGCCATAAAAATGACAAACTCATTGGGGGAGATTGAAAGGAACACAGATGAGCTGCAATGCAGACATAAATGGAAACAGTTGAGAAACAGGCAAGATATGCATGTTAACATTAGCTAAGCAAAAACCATATCGATATCTAGCTAGCTAGCAACCCGGTATCACAGCAAAACAAAGCTAGCTAACAGTAGTGGTTAGGTAGCCATAACGTAGTTAACATTACTAGCTAGCTATGCATTATTATATATTAGCTAGCTAGTCAGTAAGTATTCCCCCTGCTCCTTCCTAGATTTGTTAGTTTGCTCAGTCTGGTTACCATAGAGACGACGTGGCACTATCACTGAGTCGCAGAAAGTATGAATGCTCAAAACGTTTGTGCAACGTGTCGTGGGACACTTGTCATGCAAAGCTTAAATTGGACTTTACACATCAAGCCAACTCCATCATTCCAGTAGCACATGTGTTCACATACATGTGCTCATCTTTGCAAAAGTGTCTGCTGTATAGTTTCCACTGGATCAATGTACTGAATATCTTGCTGCTGTTGTGGATAGACGTTCTATGGAAGAGATTATTTAAGGAACTAATTTCATATCATAATTTCCTTGCAAACAATTGCACCGTCATCAGACAACATATACGAAAGGCTTAAGCTGTCCCAGAAGATCAACTTTTGTCTCCATGATAGCAACCCTCTTTTCTGTTAAATTTTCAGCAGTGTGCCACTCTTAGTAAGGTAAGGATTTATTTTCACTGCAAGTGAAAAGATCGTTGCACCCATCCATTATCTAATCCATCCATTATCTAAGCCGCTTATTCCTGGTCAGGGTCGCGGGGGGGCTGGAGCCTATCCCAGCATGCGTTCCGGGCGAGAGGCAGGAATACACCCAGGACAGGTCGCCAATCCATCGCAGGGCACACACACCATTCACTCACACACTCATACCTATGGGCAATTTAGACTCTCCAATTAGCCTAACGTGCATGTCTTTGGACTGTGGGAAGAAACCGGAGTACCCGGGGAAACCCACGCGGACACGGGGAGAACATGCAAACTCCGCACAGAAAGGCCCCCGGCCTGGATTCGAACCTGAGACCTTCTTGCTGTGAGGCGACAGCGCTATCCACTGCACCACCGTGCCGCCCCTGCAACAGAATTCTACTGCACAGGTATTGCACCAACCAAAAATGTGTTCTTCATAATGCAGCTTGTCAAATTAAGAACATCTTTCAAGTACATATTTTCATACAAGCATTGTTGTGAACCTCATCCAGGTTGGTCCAATCAATTAAATTGGTAGCTTAATTCATAATTTTATTGACCTAAATATTACTTTGAGACAGATGTTTTTCCAGGATCTTACACATGGAGTGGCAGAGAGCAGGCAAGGCCACGTTAAGGGGTGGCCTGAAGGAAGCCGATGCGAGTTCGCTGCATATGGGATTGGCCCTGTGCACGCATACCAGAGTTACGGTGATGGCTTGACGGGTTCCGTCAACAACTAGTGTAGCACTAACCCTATCCTAACCCAAACCTAATATTTAAGCCTGATGATTAGACCTTACTCTTACCATGGTTCCTAACCTGATTGCACCATTAGTGTAGGCTGCTTAATTACTGTTAAGAAACTGTTCTTAGGTTGGAAGTAAAATGACCCACTATAGCAGATAGTCCATAGCTAGATTATCTAGATTTGAATCCACTATAGCAGGTAGTTTTACATCAATATTTTTCATAGTGCTGATTGTACAGACATGTTGCTGTGTTGGAATTAGTAAAAACAGGGAATTGAGGTCCAACTGGACTTGTGACAGGTGTCTCCTTGCCAGAAATGCCCTCCGCCTCACTATCCTCCTCCTCCTCCTCCTCTTCTTCTTCTTGTTCTTTCCAGCTCCATCTCATTCCCTTGCCCTCCTTCCAGCTCTTCAATCTCTAGCATCTTTTTCTTACTCCGACTCTCCACATCCCTGCCCATTGTTTAGCCTTTTTTGCTGAGTATATCACCCTGCTTCTGCTTCATGTTCTCTCTACTCTCTTAAGGCCTCTACATGCTTCTGCGTAACTTGTGCAACATTTTTGCAGTTCGCACAATGCAACATGTCGCAAGCACTCGGCAATTTATACTTCTGCGCAACCTATTCGACATGGTGTCCTTACACTTCTGTACACTAGTAGGCGTCAATGTATTGAACAGGGTCGGTAAAGTTCTCATGACAGCAGGGAAACTCCTGTACCTTCGAACTTCTTCAGACAATCTTTCCTGAAGCCAATTCATTTTATACCGTGTCAAACAAATTATTCTAGCTATCTATATCGTTAGCTACTGTTAGCAAGCTTTATTTGGCTGTGATACCATAAATGGACACAGGTATGGTATGCAGCTGCCAACAACAATGTCTATCGCTGTATTACTGCACTGATCTCTTGTGCGAACTATGATTGTTCTTACCATGTATTAATGTACATATTTTAAGTCGCTCTGGATAAGAGCATCTGCTATATGCTTAAAAAAAATTATATGCACCCTGCTTTCTTTGTTTTGTTAGTTGAATATTCTGCACATTAAGGTGTTGTAGTGACATGTTACATTTATATGTAATCTAAAGCACAACACAAAATATCTGGATATTTACTAACTTAAATATATCATTTAGAATGACATGAAGACCACAGTCGATCCTTCGTTGTTTGCAGAATCTGAGTTTCAGTGTCAGTACAATAGACTTTAAAACCTTTGAGAAAAGGAAGTACGCCTGTCATGAAAGCAGCTTGTGTGCAAGCAACTCACCTTTATAGCATTAAAATAGAGTAAATTCACGTGGAGCAAAGTGGGACGACTCTTGATAACAATGTTAATGTATTAAGGGAAATTAAGGATGGTCTTTTTCTGTCTTTTCACAGAATTTTAAAAATCGCTGCTTTTATCCTTCTCCCCTAATCTGGATGGCGCTCTGGATGTCGCTCTGGATAAAAGAGTCTGCGAAATGCTTAAAATTGTCCATTTTTAAAAATGATGCATTGGCTCAATGAACTATGACAGCTCCACCTCCATTCGCTAACCAACCAATCAATGCTGTGCAACATCTACAGGACACATTACGCTGTGGTCGCGAGTTCAATTTTTGTGCTAGGTACGCACCATCCTCTGCAACACCCTCTGCGACATCAACGCAACCTATATGACGTGTCGCAGAGGATGTTGTGTTGCAGTCGCTCGAGCATGTAGAGGCCTTTACACCTACACAAGATGTAAAAGGAAATCAGTATCTCTTGTCTTAAGTCAAACACATAGGGTCCATGATCAATGTAACATCATTTATAAAATAAATGGCAACAAAATAGCTCAAATTATCAACTGGAATGAGATCTGGAATTTTGCTTTTAAAGAGACAAATGCTTTAAGACTAATAGCTAGCTATTTTCTGACAGTTTCATGGAATAGATCAATTAGGCATTGAAATTCATTGTAGACTTTTTTTTACAAAGACACCGATACATTCATGTTCATGAGTGTTTAATAACCTTACTGCATAATCGAATGCAAATTGATTAGCCTGAACATTAGTCTGTAGCCTTACAAAGCCGTCCAATCGGTCTCAGTAAGAAAAGCAACATAATGTCGTTAACGTTATATTATGGGCAACAAAAGAGATTCCGAAAGGAGGTGAACTGATACGAGCTCCAACTTTCTCAAGCCAAAACAATCCCACTGTGCAACGTTGTTAGCTTAGTATCCATACCTCCCAACGTAGTAACTAGCTAGGCTAACACTATTTTCCCTGCCGCAATTTGACTGAAGAAACGCATGCTAAACCAGAAAGTCTGCCTTAACAGTTTGAAGAATAACCTACCTACATTAGTAGCTTGCTAGTCTCTGGCCACACATACGTTTGTAGTAACGTTAGCTTACTAACTAGCCAACATTACTTTTGCAAGAAGCGGTCATGAACTCAAAGCTAGCTATCAATAACTGAGATATGATCGTTAAAGTTAGCTAGTACGTCTTTGCCCTGTAACGATACTAACGTTATCGAAGGTTAACGCGATCAAATTAACTATACTGTATAATAATAATAATAACTTTGATGGTTGTGGTGAAAATTGGCACAATGCTTAACCCATCCTCACCTCTCAGTTCAGGTTCAAGGTCTAGACTAGGGCTTGTTCAGGAGAACCTAGCGCCAGTCAAACGCCAGGTCTCAGAATGGGTGTATTCATGCATAGGTTTCTTAATGGGTGTATTAGTGTGGTCTCACGAACCTGGCAGCAAACGCTATTCAATGTTGAGGTAAAATACATAATACAATTTTACAAAATTCTATCAAAAATATGTTTAGAGACATTGTGCGGAACGATTTACAGTATATAACGTTATATATATTTATATACATTCTTATTTCTTTATTGCTCTACAAATGGGAGTGGCAGTCACAGTGGCAAGACTTCCTGTGGGGGTGGCAGCCCGTGTGACACTAGTAGCCCCGCCCCTGCTTCCAGGTAGCCCTTGTGGTCATGGATTTAGTCTCATATAGGGGTACACTGATGGATCAGCTTATCCTAAACAGAAATGATTTCCAATTTTTGCTCAAAAAAAGAGCACAACCATTTTATTGTCAACTACAATTTCAGTGTTCTGCGTAATACAAGTGTGCTTGATTGCCATTGAGCATGCATTGCAACTATGCAACTAAAAGATGTTGATTAGGACATTGGATATACAGTGGTTGGATATGCAGAATTATACTATTATAGTCAGAGGTTACAAGTATAAACTAGATAAATAAATAAAAATCTGTCAGGAATGTCCACATCATGCTCTAAACAGGATTCATTTAATTAGATTTGATCACAGATGTTTATCATGTATAAAATATTAAGAGAAGACTGGATCAATTTGCTTTTAGCTGAGGGATTATAGTGTAGGCCTGTGACTGCACACTACATCTGAAACAAATCCCCTTTAAATATTGGATTCAGTATTGGCAGGAGGAAAAAATATCGGAATTGGAATTGAGCTAGAATTTCTCCATCAAACTGATAACATGCGTTGTCTCAATCATGTCAGATGTATTAGAGATCATCAGAATCATATCCAGCAGACACGAGGAAAATGTTCTTAAATGGGAACGCTCTCAGATTTCTATAATTTCATAGGTTCGTTCTTACCTCAAAAATGTATGGTTTGATTTTTTGCCCGTACTCATATCTGCTCCAGTAGGCAGAACTGTGATGTAACTGGGAAATTCAAGAAACACGGTGCTCGTATTTCACGTGTCACTTCATTGAAATTTAGGGAGAGGAGATATCTCCCCAGGTACAGTGAGTAGAAACTGAGTGAGTCACTATGCACAAACTTTTTTGTGACGCCTTAAGTGGAAGCCCTGCGTTTCTGGGATTTCCCTTGAGTACATGCATGCACACTGTAGAGTTCCTAAAATGATAGAAATCTGGGTGCACTTCACTCTAACTTCCAGCTATGCCAAGATGCCCAACAAACAAAAGCCAAACCACCACAGTTCACAAAATCATTGGCCTTCCAATGAAAATTAATCACTAGTGTAAGTGCTCTTAAAATATTTCCAGCTTATCACATTGCATAAAAATTGTATGCAGACATCAGACAAGCAAGAACGATGTGCACGGTGGTATAATGAGGCAAATGGCAGACAACATGAAAGCTAAACTTACCTCCCTGGTAAAATATGGATTTTAGTTTGATATACAGGCATGAATATCAAAAGGATAGCAAAGTTACATGCATTCCACTCTACAGCCTTTCTCTACAAAATTAAATCAGTGCCAATCAACTAGCTGGAAAGCAGAAGCTTTAGCATTGTCATGCAATTGGGAAGTCAGTATTGGTTGTTGACGTGTTTTGTTCATCATTCTTATTGCAGTAGTTTTGTTACAAAATTGTGTTAAAGTATCCATTATCCAAAACAGAACTACAGCTTCTGGGCACATCATGGTCTCTGAACCTGAAACAGTTCAGTATCACAGCGGAATATGCACAGTACTTGTGTGAATGGTGTGACAAGCAACTTCCACCATGCTTTGTAACCTTATAGTAAATCCACAAGACTCAGTTTTGCTACGTAATCCCATTACAAGCATATCACTATTGGCATTTTCCCCTTTTTCTCCCAATTAGGAATGCCCAATCGTATACCAAGCCCCGCTCTCTTCCGAAACACTTGATGTCTGCCGTTTCTTTTTCACACCACAGCCTACTGCAAGTTGAGTTTGAAAATGAGTCGGAGGAACACTTCATGCAGTTTTATACCAGCAGACTGAGCACCTAACTGACCAGCAGTTGTCGCTAGGGTGCAACAAGACACGGACAATCCAGCCAACCGCATCCCTACCTCCCTGGACAAAGCTACCGCCAATTATGTCACCCCACAGGGCTGCCGGCCACAGTCGGCATTGGCGCGGTCTGGATTTGATACAAGACTGTGGGGCTCATCCAGACCGTGGCTTAACAGCCACCCTGCAGCCAGCATTAGTATTTGATCATGATTTAGTACAGGCTGGTTTCTTATTTTGCAGACTTGAAAGAAGTCATTTAGTGGAGACCTGAGTGAAACTGGTGAAAACAAGGCATATTATTCCTATTGTGGTGAGGCTTGGCAATTCATTATTACCATTTTCTGGGCCGTGCAGCAATACAGAGCTGTGAAAAGCCAGTTTACAACCAGGGTGAAATAGTTTTTGTGAACAGAACTGTGTTGTGCCCCCAACAGCAAGGCTGGAAAAAACATGTTTTAAAAGAATCGTGTTTATGCAGGAGGGTGTGCATTTTTTAGTTATTGACCAATTTTTTGAAAAGTTCATGCGTGACTGACTTTTATTTTTTATTTTTTAACAGCTTTTGTTTAAACCACATGAAATAGAGCTATTCTACTACAATCGTGTATTCTGCACATCAACCCTCTACACAGACGTGTTACAAAACTAACGTAGGCCTCCTACTGTAGAGGAGGCCCAATGTGAAGATAATTTTTTTTATGAGTGTACCACTTAAGCTACAAGGAAGCACAAATGTGCATTTCACCAAGGACCAGCAATGGGGACAAAGCAGCCAATGTGGTTTCCATCATTGGTTAAACTCTTGCCATTGGTGAGTATTCATTTTCTTGCCTGTTAAAGCCCACAAATTAGTCTACTTAAGTTTGACTATGCACACAATGTTGACTGCTGGCTTAAACAGCAATTAAGAAGTTCTAAACAGTCTACCTGGCATGTACTGCACTGCATCAAATGGTGTGGACAGTTGTAGATCATAGTAGCAAACTACACACATCCATGAATTACTTAAAATATGCAAGAGTAGGCAAATCTCTAGCCACTGCTAAAACTAGCAGGGATCGCTTTTTAAAGTTCAAATGAAGGCCGGCAATGGGCTGCAGGAAGCAGTAATAAGTAGGAATACTAGGTAGAGAGAAAAATACATTTTAGGATCCCTTTTGCACTCAAACCATAATAGAAGACCACCATGTTAGTGTGATGTAAAATTGTATTAAATTAAACAGCCATTTAGTGTAAGAAACTACCACAAAAATACCAAGCATAAAAAAGTACAGGTGACCATTTCCATGGACAACTTAGTCTTAAAACATTGCCTTAAAAAAATACAAGTCCTCTCCCCTTGTCTGACATTCGTTTTATAAACAATATGCTAATTATTCAGGAAATGTGTCATAATCAATATATTCGGATTGGTGCAACACGGATTATGAGGATTCCACCTGCCAGGCTACTGTTTTACAACAGCACTAAATAGTGTCAGACTGACTTGGACCTAGCGAATTATTTTCTGGTGAACAACCGCAACATGTTGTAGGGTAAACCTTATCAAGAACCAGCAGACAACTACGCTAGTATACTGAACAAGTTATCAAAAAAGTAACCTTCGCTGAATTAACAGGACAAATAAGTTTAGGTGAAATCATTTTAGGGGACTTCTTCAGGCGAGCGTTAGTGCCCAACGTAGGCATACCCCGGTATTGACGAGTAGTGCCAATTTAGCAATGTTGGTGGACTACAACATAAATGCCAGAAGTCTGTATGCGCGAAAACTAATCTTCGTGAAATCTCACGTTAGTAACTTATGATCTTATGTTAATAGACGTCGGCGGTTTAGCGATTTGAACAGCAAAGCGCCCTACCGGATGTGTGGGAAATGGCATTTACCATCAAACAAGCATCAAGATAGAAAAAATAGCTTGCCTAAAAACAAAGCCGGTGGTGATGTTAAGACGACATAGCATCAGTCTCGCTAAAAAGATTGTGCGAGGACTGGCTACGATTAAACAGTCAACGATGGCTACGTTGCTACTTGTTAGCCAGCGTTGTTTGTAGTTTAAGCGTGTGTGTATACCTAGTTCGCGAAGACCCCATTACGTTAAACATTTTCTATATTCTCTCAAATTTAAGATAAACATTAACCAGCCGCCAAATCCCACCTCCCAATCTAAACAGCCGTAACCTGGTTCAGCTATACAGCGCTAACGCTATATGGCCGCGAAACCAGTTAGCCATCTAAGTGTGTAACGTTTCCATGTGGAATTAGCTAGGTACGCAACTCCTCGCCGTATGCCTCCCTTGCTTTACACATCATTTTATTCTGCAAATATAAAAGAAACCACAGACTGGCTATACAATTCGCCCAAAAACTGCGCCGGACAAAGAACAACACTCAAACCAGGCGTAGATGCGCTCATTCAGTCATAAGATAGCTTGCTACCTAGCTAGCGCGAGCTAACGAGCCAGAAAGAAAACCTAACAAAACAGCGCAAACTCGAACAAGCTAAACGCTTCTGCGATCGATTTAAACTACAAATTGTTGTGTTGCTAACAAGTACTTACCTTCTGTATGATACTAATCTATACTATTTTATAAAGCTTTTCCTTTTATATTTTTTTAAGTGGTATCGTATCTGACTCGGGACAAAACCTTGCGAAGTTTCCCTCGTGAAAAAAACACTGAATTTCTCCCAGGCTAAATAGGACCTCTTGGCAACTATCTGACTACCGCCTGAAAACAATTTGCTACGATTAATGGAATTGTATTTTTTTCTAATTTATTAGGAGCTCACTTTCTGCTGGTGTACATGACTGTCACTTCACAGATATAGACCATAAAAAAAACGACAAGAACCTAAGTGCAGTGGATTTTATGGCCAGCCTACATTTTTTAAATAATGCCTTATCGTATAGATACTCAGCACGGTAACAGATTAGATCGGAATGTGTTACTCACACTTTTAAAAATAGAAGCGCTTTCGTGCATTTTTGACCAAACGTTCATATTTCATTTATCCATACAGGCAATGTTTTTGACAACTATAGATTTAAAGGGGCCGCGTTCCGTCTTCAAGGGAGTATCCATAAAGTATCTGCATTTGGAACAGATGATTACAATATGTTCTTACGTATTTCCTGTGTGCGTGTGCAGGCTCTACACACGCCATATTTGAATACACCAGGCACATCCAGCATGCTAAAATGCAAGAATAGAGGATATTTTTTTGCAGCAGTACAGATCCACTAAAAATAACTAAATAGTGTGAGAAAAGAGGAAGGTGTAAAAAGTTGAGTAAGACATTTCTGGGGTCTGTCAAGGCCATTGCTCACTTAAAAATAGTGGAACATTGTAATTTAGATAAATGTTAAGCTGTTAGTATTTAGGTCATATTCACATTGTTCATGTTGAATATTGCCATTTTCAACCATGGAGCTGGCATCTGTAAGTGTACTGCCCTTCTGATAGAAGTGTGTGAAGCAGATGATGGACACCCTAGCAATACATACAAGCATGCTTGTTTTCAGAAATTAAACTGTTTGCCAAGCAGTTAAATGCTTAAACAGCTTGCCTCTTCAATATAAATCAGATTTTTCAAATGAGTTAAGAAATTATGTTGAGTCATCTCAAGAGGAAGAGACTGGAGGAGCCCTGTGACTTACCTCCTGTGTGCAGTCTGGTGCAAACACAAACAAGAGACAGAGTGAGTGTGTATGAATTTCTTATTTATAGTTCCAGGCTGCTATGACTAGCTTTTATAATTATTATTGTTTGAATACTCTAGTGTGCTTTATTGTGGTTGTTATTAGAAAGCAGTTTGCCCAAGTTGCCACTGAGGGAAAAAGATAGCTTGATAAAAAAATAAGGTAAGGCTCTTGCTAGATAGTTTGCTGTAGATAAGTTAGATGGCTCTTTGTGCAAACCAACATTTCTCTATTAAGCAATATGTTGACTAAGAAAAATGCTCATCATATTCATTTTTAACCATCAGATTTGTTTGAATGTTTTTCCAGTAAATTGACCAACTGCTTGTTCCTCCTCCCTCTGTGTTCAATTAACAATGCACCAGTCAAGCAAGGAACAAGAAGCCTATCCCTCGATACAGCACCACTACTGTGCATTTTGTTGCTGGAGTCAGGGTTATCTTGCACAATTCAAGCCAGTTGTTGTCGAATGAACACATCTAGGTAGCTACATTTCTTATTTTAAGTCTAGCCAAACTAAGCAAAAAATAAGATTGTAATAATTCACTAGCTTGGGAGCTATTTATGCACATCTACACTGTAAGTGTTCAACTCCTCTCCAGCTTGCAGGATGGAGAATTGGAGCTGGTCTGAGTGGGGAAATAAATGATAATGAATTCTATTGAATACCTGTAACCTGGGTCAAATGGTGTTCAAGGCGTAGCAAATACCTCTCAAGTGATATGACACATTGGTATTGCATTCTTCCAAATGCATGAACCAATTGGGAGGAAAATTGTGAATCGATTGAAAAAGAATATCCGACTCCATTAGGACCTCTTTAGCTGCTATTAAGACATAAATATGTAGACCTTAATACAATGTGCAATGTTGTGGTCAATGTTTATTTAAAGCAAATTATAACACCTTACGGTGCCTTTTATTTTATTCTGGTTAAACACAGACCTCGGTAACTAGGAATACATTTGAGGAGTGGCAATTTAAATGGCAACTCCATGATTATTTATTGTGTTAGCCAATGCTACAGTGGTGAACGATTAATTGAGGGTCAATGTGGCGGAGTGGCATGACCTTCACGGAGCTTTTTAACAGTTTAACAAACTTTTACAATTACGGTTCACGGACTGAATGATCACGCCCACGCAGAATATTTCGCACTGGTGCGTTTATTGTAAACAGTGTACGTTAATGATACTTGCGTCGACGACAAACTCCACTCGGCAAATCGATAAAACAAGAGTAAACACCTTACGTTTAAGTCACTATTAGGTGGACTACAAAATAGTGTATGTATCACAAGGGGTGGGTTATGTAAGGGGTGCAAGGCAATGGTATGTCATTACGTTTGCATTTTAATAGTAGTAACTTTGTGAATAGCTGTTTTAACGAGACGAAAGTGTTTACTTACTTCCATAGCATGGGTTTCCGGGTAGCGTCATCAGGGTGCGGCTAAAGGATGCGAGGCGGCTTCCTGGGCAGTTTTGTAGTTTTTAGTTTGCCGCCGGTTTAAAATGGAATGTTTAATTTCGGGGTATTTGTCAATATATGTTTAATAGGTTATGGTATGTAATACATACAGTGCTTTTGACAGCAAAAAAATGATAATTGAAATGTTTATGTTGTAATTATTGATTGTTCAGTTTTTAGGTACTATTTTTAGATTGGAAATCAAAAGTGGTATGGTCCTAGTATAGGTTGGGTTGGAGTGGGTGGTTGGGTTTGGGTGGGTTAGTCTGTTAAAGCAGACTACTCATTATCTTGCCTTCATTGAAAGGTTTCATTTGAACTTGCTTAGGTTCAGTTCTGTTTTGGTTATCATTCAAAGTCTTTTGTTGTTTTACTTTGTATTATTGGTGTTGGTGGGCCAGTAGGGGCAGTCTTTGCTCTGGATAAAAATGGAAATAGCCAATGCCCCAGTGCAGTGACAGGGACACTGTGATGTAGGAGATACCTTATTTCAGATGAGATGTTATACCAAGGTCCACTTACTGTGGTCATTAAAGATCCCACGGCACTTATCGCCAAGAGTAGGGGGTTCCCCAGTGTCCTGCCAAATTTCCCAGCCTGGCTCTTTCAACCGGCCACTTAATCATGCCCCAGTTACATTTAATTTAAACTCAATGATTCCCTCCCTCTCCACCTCAGGTAATGTGTGGTGAGCATTCTGGCACAAAATCGTTGCATCACCTAGGTTCACAGGTGTGTCAAGTACTTAAAATCTGTACTTAAGTAAAAGAAAGGTACTTAATGGAATTTGAACTCATGTAGGTGTGAAAGTAGCCATCCTACAAATCTAATCCAGTAACTTCTCAAGTACAAGTTTCAAATTGTATGTATTTTCTTTTAGTAATGAATCCAAAACATACAGCTGGTTAACTACCATGGAAGAACACACAGCTGATTAACCAAATAACATGACAGAAATAGAATTGCAAAAATTGCTACAGGTCTATTTTGAGACTGCCTACTAATGGACGTTCAACTCGACTAATCAGATTATAAGATTTTGTGCTATTCTAGCAAGAAGGTTAACTAGGTATGTACCTTTTCTTGGCAAATAGCGCTAGCTATGCCTTTGTAAAAAACATTGTTAATTCAATATTTACAACTCCAAAATTTGTCACACCCTTGATTTATTGCCCTATTATTTTTCTTTAATGCCAATGGTTCATTTCACTGTCATCATTAGTTTAGGACTTATTTTTTGACAGTTTTATAGTTTATTGAATGCACCCTTTCATTTTTCACATAATGTTATAGCATATTCTAGAATAAACATCACAGTGCGGTAGTACTCCTCAAAGGGATAAGATTAATTTATATGATTTTTTTTTAACCATAACTGCTTAATTTATAGCAGTTATGAGTTTACCCTTTTACATTTTTAAATTGTGTGCAGATTTACTAGCAATGGGGTATTCCCCTCACTTTCATTTTTGGCAAGCTCCATTGAAAAACAATGCCTTCCCCACCTTAAAACCTATTCACAAAGCTGCAAAGACAAACTCACTAAAATTCCTAGAATCTTCAAGCCAAGAGTGAGGCGGGGTTGACCCTACGTTGTTTCTCATGATACCCTCACAGCAGAGGCAATAACAATGACTGGGTTTAAGTAGCTGCATGAAATTCCACCCATTTTATTTTTTTTGCATGGCATTAATAACAAATTACACAGGAATATGCAAAGATATGGCAAAGTTACTTGGCTACCTTCTTCAAATTATATTAGCTGCACAAAAGTAGCTAATAGAAATATAACAAGTTTACAGAGCTATCAAATAATTAGACACACACTCACTAATAATATTAGTGTTGAATTTTATTTTCTTAAATATTTTAAGAATATTTCCTCTCAAGATGGAAGATACGTCTCTGACGTTAACCAGCATGTTGTTTTTCACTGGAAAAAAATTGTAATACAGTCAACTTGGTCTTGGTCGGTAACTTACGTTTTTTGGAATGAAAAGCATCATAACTAGATAGCTAGCCAGCTGCAGCAGTGAGACGCCAAACGCCAACCAATGGCCTCAAGTCTGTAAAACCTTTGTGCTGTTGCAATTATTTTGCTTAGTGGTCAAAATAAAATCCTTTTTCTCTCCAGGGAAAATGTATATACTATAATTGATCAGATTTCATTGAAGAATATTTGATATATGACTCCTTGACTATATGATATATGACTGATGCTTGGCGCTCCGCAGTCTCCCTCTGCTGCCTCTCATTATGCTAACAAGTGCGAGCTCTCGTCATGGTATCCTTTCTGCTTCTAGTTCATAGTTCTAGTTAGAGCAGGGAAAACTGTAAAAGTATAGTCCACAGAAAGAGCTTTGAAAAGTACAAATGCCTTAAAAAACTACTCAAGTACATGCAATGCGTTAGTTGTAGCGTGTTATGACCCACCTCTGCCTAGGTGGGTACTACACATTGGTGGTGTATGATGTGAGTTTCCCTGTAAAGCTCTTTGAGTATCATGAAAAGCAAATGCAATCCATTATTATTATTAATATGCAAGTGTGCAAGTACTTCTAACAGCACTTCACAGATCAATAACATGTATGCTTTAGTTATGGTTGCATGTTTATTAGTACCCCCAAAAGCTGTATTTTGTGCAATTTACTTTGATGACACTTTGACAAGAAGCTTTTATATTTCTTGTTTCTAGCTGGTGGACTACTTTATTGGGTTTTAAATATACAGATAACTGCCAAAATAAACTAAACAAGGGATACAAGGTATATTGAAAGCAGGTGCTTCCACATAGGTATGGTTCCTGAGTTAATTACGCAATTAACATCGCATTATGCTTAGGGCCATACTGTATATGAAAATGCTGGGCAGGTCCAGTTGTTTTGGCCAGTCCATTATTTTGGCTACCATGGCTAGAAAAATAGATCTCAGTGACTTTGAAAAGAAGGTTGGGGCACATTTGATAGGAACTTCTGTGACAAAGGCAGTGGTCTACTAAGCAGTAGAAAAATGTCTTAAAGTCAGATTAGTCATCCTTCACCCTGTTTTCAACAAGCGGAGAAAGAGAAACCTATGCCAAAAGAAATCTAGAGGCTTGTTTCCCATGGCGGAGGCTTATGGCAGCTCTGTCATGGTATGGGGTACATTTTCCTGGTATTGTTTAGGTCCACTCAACCTCTCAGAGGTAAAGGTAAACAGCAATAAATTAAAAGCCATTCTGAGTGATGACCTTCACCCTATGGTGAAGCATTTATATCCTGATGGGAGTAGTTCCAGGATGACAATGCCCCCATCCACAGGGCACGAGTGGTCACGGAATGGTTTATGAGCATGAAAACTGTGTAGCCATATGCCATGACTTTCTCAGTCACAAGATCTCAACCTAACTGAACACTCACAGGAGATTATGGAGTAGCGCCTGCGAATTCCACTATTTGATGGTGGATGGTTTCCACCACCACCACCATCAACATAACACCAAATTATGGAATTTCTTGTGGAAGAATGGTTTTGCATCACTCCAATAGAGTTCCAGACACTTGTAGAATCTATGCCAAGGCACATTTTTTATTTTATTTCTTTATTTATCAGGTGCATAGCAGAACCATTGTTTCAATGTTAAAAAACAAGCATTAGATGCATTTCTTCTGTCGGTTTTCCCCTTGTATGAGTTTTATTGTAGTGTGCTGTAAGGGTCTGTGTTCTCCTGCCCACACCCCCCCTTGTATTTACAAAATAAAAAAGTTTATCAAAACTATTGTTGTATTAAAATCCAGTTAAAAAGCAATTGGGGTCTTTAGTATTACTGAGTTTCAGAAAGAACATATGTTATAAATGACGATATCTAATTTTCCTTTAGCATTTTACATTTTAACTTGTGGTGAAATGACAAAAAATACTGCATCTTAAAATTTTGATTTGAGTCAAGATAATACCAAGATATATGAATTCAAATACAATGCTAGTTTTTCTCCCTATATATACAGTAGATGTCAGGGTAAATGCATTTATTTTGTTTAATGGAGAAGTACATTCCCACAGTTTTGTCCACATTTATATGAAGACATGAAAGATCAAGATATTTTGAAATATATGTAGATAATTTAGAGGCTGCTTGTTCTGCAGTTTTAGCGTGTACATATGCAACTGTTTGGATGACATTTGGATGTCCATGGCAAACGTATGGGAGATAATTTATATATAGGCTAAGCAGTAGTGGGCCCATAACATTCCTTGGGTATCACATTATACATTTGTCAGATGATGAGAGATTGTTATTGATTCTGACACACTGCTTGAAATTCTCAGACCCTCCCTGGCTTTAATGACAACCCTGAATGCTCCAATCCATTGCATACTCCTGTGTATAAAGGCTTCACTTACATTTGACATTTTAAGCATTTAGCAGATGCTCTTATCTAGAGCGACTTACAAGATGTGCATTAATACATGGTAAGAACAATCATAGTTCGCGCAAGAGATCAGTGCAGTAATACAGTGATATACATAATTGTTAGCAGCTGCATACCATACCTGTAACACTGGGTAGGAAAATTAAAGGTTAGTAAAAACATTTTTTGAGGAGTAAACAAGTATACATATACAAAAAGTATTAAACAAGTAGGCAGTGATGACAATTGGCTAGATGTACAGAATTCAGTGGTAGTGGAGTCTGAAAAGGTGGGGTGTTCACTTCCAGACAATGAAAACTTGATGCAGAAATTCGGTGACAAGATGTAATTGAAAGTTCAATAAAAATGGATTATGCAGTTGGGTAGTTTTGGTATGATTAAGTTTGGTAAATTTATGACAATGGCCTTTATGGCAGAGTTGCAAGAAGGAAGTTCTTTTGAAGACAATTCACCAAAAAGGCGTCTTGAATTCGTCAAACTAAATTTGAGCTACAATTGGAACTGTGTTTTGTGGTCAGATTAAAAAATAAATACAAATCAAGCTTTTTGGACATGCACATCAGCGTTTATGTTTGGCATCCAAAGAATGCAAGTAATGTTGAAAAGCACCCCATGCCTACAGTGAAACATGGTGGTGGATCTTTAATGCTTTGGGGTTGTTCTGCGTCCACAAGCCCTGGGGCCCTTATTAAAATAGATGGAACCATGAACTCCAGCATGTACCATTACATTACATTACATTACAGGCATTTGGCAGACGCTCTTATCCAGAGCGACGTACGACAAAGTGTTAACCGTAGTCAAGAACAGTTTAGCTGAAAGCCACCCTAGTGGGAAGTACAATTCCTGGGTGCTAGGAGCAACCACATAGTTAAACTAGGACCCTGTAGGTAAATCTGTAGCCACAATTCAGAGGTAGCAGTAAAGCAATCAATGCAGGAAATAATGCCTAAGCCTAATACAATACATAAACAAGTAGACGTGTAAACTAAGCAACTATGTCCCTAAGTTAACAAAAACCGGACTACGGGGAGAGGTGCACCCTGAAGAGGTGAGTCTTCAGTCGTCGCTTGAAGGTGGCCAGGGTCTCAGCTGTTCTGACTTCCACAGGAAGGTCATTCCACCATCGTGGAGCCAGAACCGACAGGAGACATGACCGGGAAGCGCAGGTGCGGAGGTGGGGAGGTGCTAGGCATCCTGAGGTAGCAGAACGGAGAGGTCTGGCAGGTGGTTTGAAGATCTTGAGGAGGTATGTTGGGGCTGATCCCTTGACTGCCTGGTATGCTAGGACCAATGTCTTGAATTTGATGCGAGCTATAACAGGCAGCCAGTGGAGGATAGTGAGCAGGGGGGTGACATGGGAGTGTCTAGGAAGGTTACCAAGACATTTAGTGAAAAAAACCTGTTCCCCCTACCAGGAATCTACACCTTAGCCGCAGATGGACCTTCCAACAAAACAATGATCCCAAACATAGATCCAAAGCAACCAGGAAATGGTTGACAGGAGCACAAGATCAATGTCCTGATGTGACCACCTCAGTCTCCAGACCTGAATCCAATTGAACATTTGTGATTTGAACAAAAAAAAGTTCAATAACCTCGTACAACACTACAGAAGGCGACTACTTGCTGTTATAATGGCCAAGGGAAAACCCCAAAAGTACTGATAACAGGGGTATGAATATTTGTGATTCTTGATTTTTCTGGGGAAAAAATTTTTTGTGAACCGTTACAATTGTGGTTTGTGTGCGCATAAAATCATTAGACCAGAATGCTTCAAAATCAGTATCACGCCCAACAACCAGGTCAAGCTCTTAAAAACCAAACCTAATATATCGGTGGGCTATTGGTATCGGCCGATTTTTGCCTTGTTGACTGCTATCGGCTTATCGGCCGATAAAATTAAATGTAACAATGGCAGTGGCCGATGATTATCCATCAGTTTGTGTTGCGTCAATCTGGTCTAAATGTTAAAACTTTAAGGTAACGGCAGCATCTTTTATTTACAGGCTCCACTGTCTGAAGCCACACCTAATTTACTCCTCTGACCATGCTGCAATTGACTAGCTATCACGAGCACTCTGACAGTCCATGCAGTCTTGCACAAGATGCATGCTAGAGCTGGGCGACATGGGCAAAAATAATTTTTGCACGGTATGTTGACGAAATACTTTGATAATCATGGCCGCCGCTACAGCACTACAATAGCATCGGGCAGGCATGATGTGGCTTTTCTGTCCCACTGCTTCTGATGTCTATCAGCCTATGAAGTCTCCTCGTCCTCACCTGCTAGAAGCCCGAAGTGGGGGAGGGTGGAGGTCAATAGCACCTCTCAAACTCACACTGTACAGTACAAGTCAATCAATGAAATCACAAAATAACATTGCAAGCAAATGCGCCCCTGCTCTCGTAACATGGTTTAAAATATAATGATAAATGAAAACGTCTGTACATCACCAAGGTGAAATCGTTTAGTCTCTTGACCCTGCATTGATGGGCAATCGTTTAGTCACACAAACAATTGTGTCACACACACATTGAGGTACATTGCCAAAATGAAAAGATCAAAGCCTTCAGGAGTTCAGTTTAGAAAAAAGAAGAAGAGGAGAAATGTGTTATGTTATGTCATCTCATCATGAACATTATGTTATGTTTTGAAGTAGTCAAGTAAATTATCGTGCTAGCTAGGTATTGCATCAATTGCTATACTAAAGTTAATGCTAACTAGTAGCTCAAGCATTTAGCTAACATTACACTGGCTATAATGACGCTGAACTTTCTCTAAAAAATGCTTTTCTTGACTATCATCATTAACATTTTCTGTGAATTTTTGGGGGTAATAATAGTGCTATACTGCATCACTATGAGCTTCCTACTAGGTAGTTAACATGCATATAGTCCAGCTAAACTAGCAGCAAAACAGCAGAAGCTATCTTAAGTCTGGTTTGTGCATAATTAACTTTCAGTCACATTGAGCCAGTATTGAAAAGGTGCAACTCCGCTGTGTTCAATTTAGTTTTATTTGTGTGCACCTTCAATTTTTAAATTGGTGTGCAATATGTTTCAGTGTTCTTATTTATTGTCTTGGACAGCACCTCCTTATTTTTGTTCCTTTTAAAAGAAGCATGCTATTTTTATTTATCTATTTATTGTTTAATTTAAATTTGTTATGTGTATATATCTTGGATTTTTACAATTTAATATTTGTGTGCAATATTTTTTCAGTATTTCAGTCTATTAGTATATTTTATTCACATAAAAGGGGTGACTATTGCGCCTTGTTACGACATAGGTACTTGTTTTGTATGGCCTCCCTGGGGCGGGTATGACTGATCTCGCCTAGGGCACCCAAGTGAGCCAGGACCGCCACTGTTTATTATGAATGGTACTTACTTAAATTAAGTACATTTCCAACTTTTCTGTGACTTGTGAGAGGTGAAATAACCAGCTTCCATTAATAATTAGGATATGCAATAAGATCCAGGTCGTAAAAGACTATTCTACACCCATAAAAATGTGTTGCAAAATGCATGTCCGCGATGTCCACAGTGGACGACAATTCCCAGATTACAACTCACATGTGACATGTATGCTAGATAATGTATCACACGTAGGCTAGTACTAGCAGCGCATTGTGGCTAGGGATATAGCGGGACGTTCAAAATAGTCAACATCAAATGTTTTACATTGACAGCCTAATCTAAAATATTAGCATGGCTAAATAATGCGTCAGGCAAAATAAATTGAATTCATCAGGATAATCCACCACTGACTAGCTCAGACGCAAACTGTCGAGAGAAGGACAGAGTTATCACAACCGATGGAGTCCTGTCAGACCGTCCCCGTGCGGTTGTTTTTATGTCGCAACAACCACAGAGATCTTGATGAATATCGCGATAACCGCAGAGACCGTGATGGATATCGCAACAGCCGCAGAGACCGCGATGGATATCGCAACAACCACAGAGACCGTGATAGATATCGTGACAACCGCAGAGACCACTGTGGATATTGCAACAACCGCAGAGACAGCCTTGGATATCGCGTCAACCACAGAGACTGCGATGGATATGTATCGCGACAACCGCAGAGACCGCAATGGATATCGCAACAACTGCAGAGACAGCGATGGATATCACAACAGCCGCAGAGACAGTGATGGATATCGCGATGACCATAGAGACCGTGATGGATATTGCAACAGCCGCAGAGTCTGTGAAACCCCAGCTGTACGTGATGGAGCCAAGCGGGATACAGCATAGAGTAAGTGCTGTACTGTGCACAATGCGCTCAGCCTGGTAAAAGCCAGTCCAATACTGTTCCCAACAATTCAGCACTTTTCACTGCATGGTGAAGAGAACATTAAAAAAATATTGATTAAAAAGTTGTTTAGAAAAATAAGAATGTCTGTATCTGTGGGAATTTTGAAGTTTTTTCCCCAATATGAAAGCAGTGCTTATTCAGATGTCTTGTACAATATGTGATTACAGTGTGTTGTGGAGAGCACTGAGATTCCACTGGACAATGCTGAGGGGGACAACAGTCAGCCGGGGGATCTGCCACAGAGTGAGTCACAGATAATGCGCTCTGAATGGACAGTGTTGAAAATGCTCTTTTACTTTTACATTCAGTGGGTAAAGATTCATACTCAATTAGTATCTCCCAACACAGAGATATTCAGAAAGCCTGTGCTAAATGGGGTCTCTCCATCATCTCCATCAAAAGCAGAAGACAAGAATCCAACGTTTCTTCAGCCGCGTGTGGAAGATCCTGAAATACAGCACCCACTGCTGCTGCTGCTCCGTCTCCATGGAGACGGATTAAGAGGCTTCAGATCCAGCATCCATGCAAACATCACTCAAAAGCCAAGACATTCACATATACAAAACATCCACATCTTTAAAACATCCTTAAAGTTATTTAATTACTACCAAAATTAAGGGAACCTTCACCAATGCATTTCCCAGAAACATTACCAGCACTGCTCCAATGCAATGCATATTTATCTATATTCATTCAACATTCATTCATTAAACAGCAGCTGACATGGCTTCCAGGCTAGAAGAAGGCTTTCCTGGGAGGACCACAGCCCCAGCAATAACTAACTAACTAACCAACCAACCAACCAACCAACCAACCAACTAACTAGCACGCACACACGCACCTACTCCAACAACACATATTTGAGCAGATTATTTGTTACTATTTCGGTCGTTAAGATTATTGGGATTGTATTTTGTATTGTTAATTATATTTGGCGTTTATCATCAAAAAGGGTAAGCGGATTTGCTCTTAAGGTTAACTTTTGTTGCCGCTAGGGGACAGAGAGGGAATTTTCCATTTTTTCCCCTTCTAGCTTCGAGAACCTTGTTAAAAAGGTAACCAATTACCAAATCCGGCATTACACCTAGCTAACGTGAGGTTTTTTGTGTTTTTTCGCCCTCTCAGGAGCAAATCAAAGAGCAGGGGAATATTCGATAGCTAACTAGTTTTTGTTTGTTTAATTTTAAGCGTTGGGTACAGCTGCATTGGGTCAGCATATGCTTAGGGTAGTGGAGGAATATTTAAACTAGGGACTGGGGGGGCAGGGAGAGAAATTAGTAGTAGTATTAAGGGAGGTACAGACTGCCCAGATGGAAGATACCAGAGTATAATAATAAATATGAGGATATAATTAATAAAGATTTTTTAGACCATAATGTGAATAGAGGTGGTTCGGCAGAGTTATGTGTGGAGGGGAAGGACAACATAAGTATGAGTAAGGCTCTGAAGTTCCTGTGTTTAAATGCTAAAAGCGTAAAAAAGAAATGTTGAATAAAAATAAATGTTGGCTGTCATGTTGAATGGGGGTTATGACACTGTTGGGATTACTGAAACATGGCTTGGGGATGGGGATGAATATGATGTGGAGGGGTACAAATTGTTTAGGAAGGATAGAACTAATAAAAGAGTAGGGGGAGTGGCCCTTTATGTGAAAGACGATCTTAATGTGCTCTTATTAAATACTATGCTCTATGGTAACATAAAACAAGCCTGTGCAGAAGGAGAGACATTAATAATGGGCGATTTCAATTACCCCACTTCAATTGGGAAGTGGTGTCAGGTTAGGGTAAATGTGAGTTTTTAGATGTGGTTAATGACTGCTTTTTGGTACACTGTTACTCAGCCTACGAGAGGGAAATCAATACTGGATCTGGTTTTGTGTAATAATTGTGATCACAGTTAAGATGGCCACTAACTCTAAGAATGTTTTACTTTAGACAAGCTTTAATAAAATGAGAGAACATTTAAGTAATATAGATTGGAAAATTGACTACATTTAAAAGGGTTATTGTAGATGTACAGTGTAAATTCATCCCAAAAGTACGAAAAAATAAGATTAAAAAATAGTCTCCGCAGTGGATGAATACATCTTTATGGGAGATTTTGAGGCAAGGTAGATTATTGTAATATGCGGACTAAGGCTAAAAGGGAATATTGTAGTAGAAAAAGGAAAGCTAACGAGGTTAAGTGCATTAAGAATAAGGAAGGAACTTATTTGGTTTATAATAATAAGTATACTGCTAACACACTAAACAGTTACTTTATTGAGAGCTTTACTAAAGAAGAGGTTATAAATATGCCCAAATGTATGTACAGAATGTTTTGGAGGACTTTGAGATAAGAGACGTAGAAATACTACAAAAACTACAAAAACTTAAGACAAATAAGGCAGCAGGCCCTGATGGCATACAGTATATGTACCGGTGGCTAGAAAATGTAGGGCAATACAGTTTGCTGCACATTGATTGCATGGCTTCGATGAGTGGCATTTCTGACATGCGGCTCTAGAAGCTTGCAAAGATACAATATTCCCTCTGTGGAGAATCTGTATCTCTAATATATAAAAAAACAGATTATGCAATTCTCTAGGAATGGTGAGGCCATTTTCCAGAGAGCTGATTGGTGAAGGGGCAGCCTTTTTATAGGACTGGATCTGTTAGCCTGAATTCAACCTACAGGTTATGTTCGCGGCATAAGTTACCATGGCGATGCCGAGGAGCCACAGGGTTAAGACCAAAGTTAGCTCGCTAACCCACTAATCCTGCTTCATGAGACAGGCCCCAGGTCCCTGGGATCTTGTTTACTTCCTGCAAATGTATCTTGTCATGACCATACACTAGATGGATGATGCAGTCTCATGCTGCTCATATTGCCGCAATGGCCTCCCTGCTGGTTGAGTGTGGTGCCATAGATGCCCTACTTACCAGACCAGAGCCCCATTAAACATGAGAGATGATGTGTATCACCTATTGCTCAGGCCAGTCCACACATGCTTTTCCTGGCTCTACAAGAGGATTAAGGCATAATTCCACATGGTCGCATCTGTAGGGGCCAGGTGTGGTTTTATCACACCAGGTTATATTTAATCAGTCTCATAAAATTAAATAATTTTAATCAGCCTCACTTGATTATTCACTTATGGATTATGAATATATGGATGCTTCAATTTTTATATCAAAGCTACAACTATTGACAATATATGCATGAAGGATTTTTGGAATAGACTATTTTGGCTATATTCCCATGTTTCTATAACATCAAAACAGACAATGTTTAACAAAACATATTTATTAAACATAACAAAATCAACAGAAACCAAGAAATGAAAAGGGAAGCTAACGTTGAATTTATGAAAATGAACACGGAAAAGCGATGTATGAATGAGACACAAAGTTTTGAAACTGACCATATGGACTAGCCAGCATTTGCGTGCTTTGTCTCTTAACAAAGGGACATACAAGTTGCACGGAAAGACACAATCTATTGTAATAATACTCTGAAAAGGGTAAACGGTACTATGTGTGTGTCAGTGGCGATTTCTTTAAGAGGGAAGCTTGGCTTCCCTATCATTTATATATATATATATATATATATATATAGTATTTATATTATATTATATTTAAATATTATTTAAATACAACATTAATTAGCATTTTTAGATGATAGAGTGATATTTCAATTTCATGGTATGTAACAGACTGAAATGTTTTGTTTAAACCAGCACTATCGCCTCACGCGCTTGAAGCTGTCAGTGGAAGCTTGGCCGGTCGCAGTTGTCTCTGGGTTCCTATGGACTTACTTTATTTAATGGAATAACATGATGGGTTTTGGGGAATTTAATTGGACAATATTGACCCGCCTGGAACTTGACATTCCGAGCCGTATGTCCAATAAAATTTTGGCATGCCTCCGTCAATCATGATCTGTCTGTGGCTCCATCCCTGTCCAATAGAAGATAACTACAATATTTGCAGCTTGGGCACAGGAGTCTGTTACAGGTTGGCAATAGTTTGAATTATTTGGTCTTTATTCCTCTATTATTGTAATTTGGTATTTTAATTGAACTGTTAATGATTTATATTCTAAATTGATCTCTTGGAGTTTGAAAGTTAGCCATCTAAATTGATCTCTTGGAGTTTGAAAGTTAGAAAGTGGGCTAGCTTTGCTAATGTTAGCAGTTCAGATCAAACATGAGATTTTAGCTATCTAGCTAGTTAGCATGACGTTTTAGAAGAAAGTCTTTGTATATTCAACATATCAAATAATAAGCTGCAGTTTTGTTCTAGCTAAAGTTAGCTACTAGTTAACTTTATCTAGCAAAAATGTATCTCACCTCGCTTGTTTCAACTGAACTGGGCTAACATTAGCTAGCTAGCTAACTGCTTGACATTGAGGATTGTGAAGTTGGAGAAAACCCTGTGTCATGTGAGATTGATACTATAGGGCACTTTGTCAGGAAATAGAGATTAGAATTTGCGTACAAGGTAAGGAGACACCCCATATTTATTTTGATATGTTGCAGTAGTGAGGTGGGCAGGCAGGCAGCATCAGGCGCACAGAGCACATCATCATCATCACCATCATAATCATAATATCATCAGGGCAGCAGGGGCAGTCAGCATTATCACTGGTGTGTCAGAAAAGGTCAAGGTCAGATCAGCACTCCGATGGTGGTTCCAGTGGTTATACATGCAGTGCGTGGGTCCATTTTTTTCCAGCGTGGGGTCAAGTTCTTCCTTCTTTACCTTGTCTTTCGTGGGTGTGCAGGCCATCTGTGGTACTCGCTGTGGCTTTGTGGTTGTGGTGACTGTGTGCAGTTGTATTCTTGTCTTCCGGTCTGTTCTGGTGAAGCTTGACTGTTCATTGTCGAACAGAGAAAAGGCCTTTCTCTTCGAGTTGGTACTTGAGCTTAATTAGCTATCAGAAGTGCCAGGATGAGATACTAGTACTCAGTCTTATTGAAACAGATTTGTCTACGCAGGAATGACTTCCTACATAGGAATTAAAGCTCTTTTAAGTATTTCTGCCGAAAATACTAACTACTTGCCATGAGGTAGACTAGTCCAGCTTTTAGCTGTGTGATCTTACAGGAAGTAAGAAGGCAGGACAACGAGTGAGAAAAGAGAGAGTTCTGTGTTGCACCAATTATTTTATTGCCTGAGGGGTAATAAAAGAAGGGATCTGGCGCTGAGAGATGATGTCATTAGAGTGCATTCCAAATACTTTTAATGGGCAGAACTGTTTATTTGATGTGATTGGCCACTGGCAGTGTGCCTACAGATCTTTACCCTGCTCCAAAGCATGCTTCATAGATGTACAGAATCAGGTGGTAGGCAAAAATGCACGTTTGATCGCGATGTCAATGTCAATCAGCTTAATGTTTTCTATTGAAAAAAATGAATGAATCCAGGTGTTATAATAATTAAGAGTTTGTAAACTACAAAGGCAGACCAACCTCTGATTTGCAATTTTTTTAAATTGAAGGGCAGGTGGTGTAGTGCTAAGAACATCCGACGTACTAAATATATGATGTGTTGGCTAATTTTCAGCATAGTTGAAGACCATAGGAAGTATCAACTAGTGTAATAGGTCCCACTTGCTGATTTAGACTAAGGTTAAGTACAAATGTATAACATTTATCAGTCTCATCAGATCTGGGGTGCCTATGAACAGCCAGAAGACCAATGTCTTTCTGGAATGTTCCGACTGCTAATATTTTATGAACTTAAAAAATAAATTGCAGTTATTTGTGCCTGGTACACAAATTTGGAGGGCATTCTTAAGCACGGTTACAATGGAGAACTGACTGAAAATGCTTTGAGGAGAGGCTGCAAGGTTTAACTTGTCTAGCTCTTGAAAAGGGAAATACAAATGAAAAAACAATCATATCCAGTGTACTCAGTCATTAGTTTATATCTTGTACTGTACACAAATAAAATAAACAAATACAAAACATTTCAGGGGATATTACAATCAGAATAGTGACAAACTGGTGAAAAAAACAAAACATGTTTGTTCTTAAAAAAATACATTTTGCAGATTCAATAATGTCAATAAGTCAAGTCTGGAACAACATGCTTAAGTATCTGAAATGTTACCCCACAAACCTCTGTGGGTTTCATTTTTTGCTACATCACAGGCTGATTTCAAATAAAAAGGTAATCCAGGTAAACGTGTGTTGAAATGACAGTGGAGTTAAGTGGCATCTCACTGCGCTGGAGGTAGACTAGCACCAACATTCCTGTGGCTGAACAGTCTCCAGTTTGACCAAATGGGACACAAAAAACAAAGGGCATTTTTTTTTTTTTACTTAGAACACCAATTCAATAACATGCACACAAAATCACACAAAAAAACTGCCACTAGCCAGCATATCTTCAAAATGTTGCTACATGCTTGGAATGGCATTTCAAATGTGTCCCAGGATGGTGGTCCCATCCTTGTCACCAGCTCCGCACAGCTTGGCCTATAGGAGGTGGCCTTACTACAGGACACTGGTTCAGTGTCCAATACATGTTGGGACATGGGCCACAATTGCAAACCAAGCTCAGTGCTCAGGCGCAGTGTGGTATGAAAAACAAATCAGCAAAACAGTCTGAGGTTAACAGCAAGAGACTGGGAAATTGAGAAGATATGTGAACATACAGGTCTCCTACCCAAATTTATTATAAGTGTATGATAATTTCAAGGTAAGGAGGAGTGTGCAATATTACTGGAAGGTTTCAAAAGACTAGTAAATGTAAACAATTAGTCTTTTCTCCCCTGCAATGACTATGTCATACTCCACAATTAATAGCCCTTGTGTATGAAAAAATGCATGCACCTAATATACAGCCAAATGCTGATATTTCTTCCATCTAATAATAATAATGGACTGAATTCATATAGCACCTTTCAAGGACCCAAAGCACTTAACAGTGCAGGGGGGAACTCACCTCAACCACCACCAATGTGTAGCACCCACCTGGGGTGGCCATTTTGCACCAGAACACTCACCACACATTAGCTGAGGTGGAGGGGGAAGGAATTATTGACCCAATTAAACTGGGGGATGATTGCGATAAGTGCCATGGGATCTTTAATAGCCAGTGAGTCCAAAAGACTCAGTTTAATGTCTTGTCCAAAAGACAGCGTCTCCTACAGCAGTTTCCCCATCACAGCACTTGGGTATTGATGTCTTATTTGGTCAAGAGGGAAGAGCACCCCTTACTGGCCCCAAACACCGCTTCCAACAGCATCTTAGTTTTTCTAAGTCTCCCATCCAAGTATTAACCAAGCCCACACCTGCTTAGCTTCAGCCAATTGACAGGAGCAGGATACATGATGGTATGGCTGCTGGCTATCTACTTGTATCAAAGACCACAGAGATATGCAAATAGACTGCCAAAGTGTTTAGCTTATCCCCAACTATTGTTTTGTTAAAAGTTGCAATGTACATATTGATTTGGGCATTCAACCAAGACGACACTGTTAAACTTCTACATCAGCGATTCCCAACCTGTGAGGCCCACTGGTGGTCCACGAGGGTACTGCAAGTGGGGCACCAAATCCCCAGAAGCAAAACATTACGATTTTAATTAAAATACAATATTGGTTTCTATTGAATTAATGCACTTTGGGTTGTATTGAAACAATATATTTTGAAACATGAAATTCACTATACGAGGGTTCCACTGTTCTCATATTTTGATTATGGTTGGGTTGTGAGACTTTTTATGTCAAACTGCTATGTGAGACAATGCAATTGGTACTGTTATTGAAATGATTGTAGGCTGCCCCTCACTGTCCGTGAATTGTTTCCCCCAAAAAAAAATATAATTGGAAAATACATATTTCTCCAATGAGGTTGTCAATATTAAATCACATGTCAACCCCAAAGTAGTACAAGGCCTGTCATGACTTGTAAATATCTCTATAAAGACTTATGTACACACTAGCTACACTAGCATAGGAGGTGGCGGATTCTCAAATACACACGTTTCAGTAACAGAACAATAACCTGTTATGTTTTTTTTGTTTCTGATTTTATCCCATTTTCTCCCAATTTAGTAGCCAATTAGACCCGCTATTTTTTACATCAATCCCCCCCTAGTAATGTGAGTTCGCTGCCGTAGTCCTGCGACCGGTAGTGACGAAGGCGAAGTGACGCCTCTTCCGAGACGTCACTCGCCAAGCCGTCGACCGAACCCCGGTACTTACAGGGCCACTATACGCAGCGAACGTCACGTCGGCTTCCCTCCCCCCTCCCTGGGGCGGACAGCCAATCGCCGCCCCCTGGTGGCACTCCCGGCCAAAGCCGACACTTGGCGAGACGGGGAATTGAACCCCGGTCTCCGTGGCCAGCGTCGGACGTTGTAACCACTGGACCACGCGGGAGGCCCATAACCTGTTATGTTTAACCTTCCAGTTTCATCATAAAACAACTGCAGTGACTTTGTTCTTGGCCATTTATTGTACATCAAACACAGAGATAAAGATTAAAATTCAACTCTTGACATTGCCTGTGTCACATTTCCTAAACTCTATACCGCTATATAAAAACATAAAAATAAAAATAAAAACTCCTCTTCCAAGAAAAGGTTAACTTTGGAAAAATAGGTCAGTATTAGCTTTTAATCTGAGGGGAATGATGATATTCAGGTGTAAAGGAATTAAAATCCAGAAATACATTCTCCTCAGAGCCCAGTGTATTCTGGCCCCCAGTCTTCAACTGTATAAATCTACACTACTCTCTTTTCTTCAGTTTCAGCACTTAAATCATTGTTATTTGCCTTCAAATAACATCTGGTCTGAACGGCTTTGACTGCCACAGCCATTTGCAGTTCAGAAGTCTATGCCTACACAGTACCAGTCAGAAGTACACCTGCTGGAAACAATGTTTTACACCGTATAAGTTTCTGTATATACTTAAATTACAAAAAACACATGCAACAAACAAAAGGAACATCAAGGCAATGTTCAAGAAAACTGAATTGAAAATGGAATCTTGGATTCCTCAAAATAGCCACCCTTTGCCTTGATAACAGCCTCACAAAGACGGGCCATTCGGTTAATACGTTTCAGCAGGAAATCACCCGACATGTCTTCCCAGCTCTCCTGCAGCAACACAGACACCTGTCAGTTGCTGTGCTTTGACTCTTCTGTCCAGTTTGTCCCATACAAGTTCTATGGGATTGAGGTCTGGACACTGGGCAGGCCAGGTCATTAGTTTGAGTTGTCCTTCACGTTCCTCAGAACGTTCTTGCACAACATCAAGGTGTGTTATCTTGCTGAAGAATGAAGGAGTGACCAATTAGCCACAATCCAGATGAAAGGTGTACTCAAACTTTTGACTGGAACTGTATACATATATATAAAATGAAAATATAAAATATATATTCCAAATGCCTTTCAGTAATAGCAAGGTTCATCAACATTCAAAGAATGGGAGACCCTGAGTAAATCACTGCCCAAGTCTGACTGAATCACCATCTTTTGCTTAGCTCGCTAAAAATGATGCGTGTTATATTCTACCTTTGAGGAAAATAAAATTCACCAATTCTTTCTCCCACCTACACTATACGATTCCAGTCCAATTTTAATTTACAGGCACAAGAGCAGTTGCTAGAATGGCTTGCTATGCAAAGTAAAGGAAAGGAGGGGTGGGGGAGGAAATATAATCTCAGAGTGGTTTTTCTCCAGCTGTTCCTGATGCTCTCAGTCAGAAGGTGACATGGCTTCTGTCTGTATTCCTGCGGCTATGGGTTCTGAGGGTTTAAATACTGACTCTTCACATTCTGGATCCTCTTTCTTGAAGAATCTGGAAAACAGGCAATCAGGGAAGATTCAGCAATTACAAACAAAACGTGTAAAATATCCACACTAGAGCGAGAGTAGGAGGAAAACATTTATGAACCTGCAAAATGATGGGACCAATAAGCTACAGGTATACAGTAGGCTGGCTGGCTGATCGTGTATTCCCAGGATCGGCTGGCTAGTCGTACGCATTTCACAACCTGGATGAGCTGCTAGGCCCCCTGCCTGCCTTGTTTGAGTGGTGGGCATTTCTAATAGCTGGCGCAGCCCACACATGGTGGAGATGGATAGAGGGCAGGATAGAGGGCTTTCTTTCTCCCCTCCCACGACGACTTTGAGTCTACATGCCATTAGTGATTAAAAGCTGAAACTCTCAAAAGGTCAACCTGGAGCCCAGAATACTGGGTTGTATTGCTTCATGGCTAGATCCATGAACCTCTGCACTGCTGCTTCAGACAGGAAGCTGTGCTTGCTCTGGTCCTGAGGAAAAATCCTATTCCGCTCCTTGTTTTTTATTTTTTATTGTAAATGCTGCAAAGTGAACACAACAACAACAAAATTGGCATGATAAGTTTGTTTCTGGTTCAAGCCTCAGTGTTATTTCTGTATAGGAAATGTAAAAATGTTTCCATTTTAGGGAATGTAACCCTTTCTTTCAAAGGGGGGTGCCTGTAAATCATGTAAAATAATCACAGAAGGTAGGACTGGAACAGGGCCATGAAAATAATTATTTTCTCCCATACTTGTACAATATTGTATACATACTGTATATAAAATCAAATTAGTTTCAGGAGTGCAGGAGCACATTTTCATTCAAGTATTTTTCATGTCCCCTTTTAAGTGGTCAAGCAACGCCCCAGTACAATCCACAATAAAAATCCCAACGCACTAGGACCAAGGGTCACACACGACTACAACACAAGCTCCAACTGCTACGGACTGTGTGGATGGGTGGGGTAGGGAGAAACCGAAGGGATAGTCAGTGTCTGGGAGGGTAGAAAAGCTGACTAATGGTTCAAACCTAATCAGTCATTTTGTAATCCCACTCTCCATCTTCAGCCTGAATAGCATGCAGCATGCAGAGACAAAGAGAGCGACACGACAAAGATGATGGCAATTAAAAAAAAAAATGATTAGTGATTATTAGAATACCAGAAAGACAGAGGGATATTATCTGACTGAGTAGTCTTGAGTGAAAACATCTTCCAGTAAGCAGCAATAAAAAAGGTTTCTATTCACTCCAAATAAATTAATTATTGAATGAAAGGACACCTCAGTTTTTTTGTGTTTTGGAGGGGTGCGGATGAAAGATTAGGCTAATGTTTCTCATGCTTAAGTCACCACTTATGATGCTCAAATTTTAATTCTGATACTTCTGTCTAAATACCATAAAACCACAAGGTTTAGTCTTCTGCACTAGGTTATCACTGATCCGGAGTATTTCCTTTCACGCAATCAGTTTAAAGTGAATAGTATACCTTATAGCAGGGCTATTGCATTACTTCATTATGGGGCCATATTTTATAAACCAAAAGTGCAGGTGGGCCAAGCAATTTCCATTTATTTTCCGATTTATAAAACAATGTAGGAACGAGCACTATTGATGCAAGTGTATAAAGTCACACAGACTTCGATATTTAAATATTTTTTATAATAATATAATAATTATCAATTTGTGTGTGTGTGATGTGTGATAGATCATCAATGTAAATCATACAAGAGCTTACATATGACATACTACAGAAAAAAGGTTTTCTATCTACCCACTGTCAGGAATTAGCCAAACCGCTGTCAGAAATAGAAAAAAATAAAAAAGTTGCACATTACTTGGGAAAAAGTAGACCTACTCATGCCATAGTCCTATACCTCAGGACAGTTTCAGAGGCTATTTCGATAATTTGTTCAATTTTCCTTGCATTGGCATTGTGTTGTTTTCCATTGTTTTATTATTATTATTCCAGTATTGCTTTTACAAGAGTGCTGTTCAAATTGTCTCTCAATTTTCAATAGGACGTCCTCCATTTAACTTAATGGGAGAAGTGGCACTTCTACTTTGACTGTCCAAGATTTTGAAAGTTTGTCTCATAAGAAGTCAGGGAGCAATTTGTGCTGGGTTTGTTTGAAAAGCTGGACTCACAGGTGTATGTTGAGCCAAACATGTATGCCAACTTCCACATATTTGGAAACTGATGCACATTTACATGCTCAATTCAAAACTTTGTAGCCCCAGCAGATTCTGCCTGTGACGATTGCATGTGAACAAGCACCATTAACAATGGACTCTTTTTGAGTGATGTAATCCCCTGCTTTGCCTTTGCGGATAATTTGTCAGGTTTTATTTGGGACAGAATTAAGCAGAGGACAAAGGAGAAGAAAATCTGGCAAAACGTTCTAGTTAAGCAGACGTGAGTCTAATGGAAAGCACTACAAGCCTGTGTATAACCTGTGGGGGTTTTTGGGGGGAGAGGGAATTTTGGTTAAGCACATCAACCAGGAACTTTGTGAAAGCTAATTATTATGTTGCTGTGTTTTTGTATCAAATGTAGAAGGGGGCTTGAGATTTTTACGTGGTTAACGCAGTACCGTGCGCTGGTCACTATCGTCAGCTAGTGCACTATTCCAATTTAAAACAATGGCAGAAATGCGTTTTTAACACACCAAAATATCAGTGTGAACACCCGCCAAGCCTCACCTTGGCCTTCTCAGTGGGCTTGCTGTTTGTGCCGTATGACTGGTTGTGCAGCTCCTTCTAGACAACGCACAAAAACTCATTCATTTCCATAGTTGTAAGAGGAGCCAATACTGATCAACTGGGGGGAGAGAGAGGAGAGAAGGAACAGTGTATATTACATTTATTTTGGAGGGGTTTGAATTTCTAGGCAAGAACAAGAAAGAACGAGAGGCTGCAGACAACCTCAGTGGCTTCCAAGAAAAAAAACAATAAAAACTTGCCAAACCACTAGAGAAAGAAAATCTACCTTAACCATTAAAACCAGGACATCACACTTAACATAACATGTGTTTACCAATTTTGGAATGTATGCGCTCAGGGGAAACAGCTGTCCCTCAGACAAGTGCGTATTCGGGGCCCCTGGGTGGTGTAACGGTAAAGGCTCTGGCCAGGATCCCCAGCTGTGCCAGCCCGGCTCTGGCCAGGAGCCCCATTCAGCAGTGGCGATTGGCTGTCCACCCCAGAGGGATGGGGGAGGGGAGCCGGCAGGAGCTCGCTGCATGCAAAATAGCTCTGTGTGTATTGGAGTTACGATCAACAGGCTTGGCGAATTCAGTCTTGGAGGAGGCAGTTTGGCACCTTTTTCACTGCCAGTCCCAGGGTTGCAGCTGCAAGCTCGTAGCATGAGGGAAGGGATAGGGGAGTTGAATTTGAACCAAATTAGGAGAAAAAAGGGAAAGAAATCTGCTAATTATATAGCATCTTATCAAGCTCCTTTGTGAATTTTGGAGGCACCTCAAATAAAGTGAAATATATACTGACCATGACAACCCTTCAGCTTTGGAAAGCAAAACCCTCTCATATAATGATACATTCCTTAACGATTAACTACATTTCCTTCAAATTTTGTATTAAATAACTTGATTAAAGTTTAAGTCACTAACTTTTTTTTTCATCCATTCAAATCACAATCCCAAAATATGTCACTGTGAGGAATACCCTGCATTTCCTGTATTTTTTAATGCATTTCACAGGTCTTAAGAAGACAGACTTATGAATAGACTTATCCTGTCCTATAAAATCATCTGGCATGAGAAATGTTTAATTCCTTCCCAAAAGCTGAAATACCAGTAAATTGTACCTTTAATGTGGAGCCATAAATTGGGTCACCAATAAAAATAAGAAAGGTGAAATTGGACAGCCCTGTCAAATTCCTCTATCAATACAGAATCTTTGTGAAACTCCATGTGCTAATTTTGCAGAGCTTGCACAACCGTTTGGACTGCCTTCAAACAGTAGTATCCAAATCCAAAATACTATTGTTTTAAACTATGTGTTAATAAGTGTGTTCAACTGTATAAAGACCTTTGTCAAAATTAACAACATTAAACTGTCTTCATATGTGAGGTCCAATGTGATTGATAACCTCACGTTGTTGCCAACATGTCAACCATGCATAAAACCAGATTGTAATTCATTTATAAATTGTAATCCTTTTCTTTATATTCTTGCAAATACCAAAGCAAACAGTTTAGCATCATTATTTAAAATACTTATCGGCCTCCAGTTCTCTAAATACAAGTAATCTTTGTTTGGTTTGGGAATAAAGGTAATATCACCTTGTTTCAGTGATGCAGGTAGTTATTTTCTCCACATTCCAAATATCTATTTCAGTGGAGACAATGAAGGCAACTAATTGATTGCTGAATGATTGTAAAACTCAAGTTAATCCTTCCCCAGGAAATTATCATTGATCTTTCAGGCTTTTAATTGATTATTTTATCTATCCACTGCATAATTTGTCATTGTGTATAATTTTGAAGTCATCATCTATTTTCCCACGCGGACACGGGAGAACATGCAAACTAAAGGCCCCTGGCCTGGATTAACCCGAGACCTTTTTGCTGTGACATTTTCACCACCGTGAAAATAACTGCCATTGTGTATTGAAGTCAAATTTTCCTTACATTACTTGACATTTTCACAAAAATAATCAAGTAGATGAATATAAGTTCTGGTATAACTGTGTGACATGAGACATTTATTTAGCATTTTATTGAATGTATTGACAGTTCATAGTTCCTTTTAAAATATTTTGTATTTTCACAATTTTCCAACCATTTCCATCAATTGGAATTAATTAATGCTTCTTTTCCTCATATTACCCAATTCTATTTCTTATGATATGTCTTGCAGTCCCTGATCATTAAGATAAACTCTCTTTGTCTATGTCTATGATTCTTTTCATTATATATTCATTTTCCCTTTTTGCTTGATTTTGCAATATCTTTTCCCACTTTAATGGGTAAAGTTCTTATTTCAAATTGAATACATTTCCAGTACTTCCCAAATTCATTCATTGAATTTGCCTGTCTCTAATTCCTATCAATATGTTCCACTACATCCATCTTAAATATTTAGTTCTCTAGTAACCTAGTAATTCAGTTAGTTGTAGGTGAATTGTACATGCTGATTTTTATTAAAAAATCCCGTTGTGATGAATTATCACATACTGCTCTATCAGGACCGTGCCAACCTTATCTGTGATCAAGCAAGATTCTATGTGAAATTGTTTTGAGAGATCCTTAGTCCCCAAGTGTACATTCTTTTATCTGAATTTTTATATCCCCATACCTCCAAGAAAACTGACCTTAGCCATACGTTTCTTAATTTACAAACAGATTTGTCATTTTTAGGAGGCTAGCGGTCAATTGTCTCATTAAGTAGGGTTAAAATCACCACATAATTTTGGTGAAAGGAAAGTCAGCTGGGTTCATTTTAATTTCAATATTCTGGAACAATAGGTTATTGCTTTGTTTGCCATTGGTGCCATAAGTATTTATAAGTATGACTTGAGTATGGCAAATATCCACCAGTAAAACAATCCATCTCCCTGTATTATCTACCTCATGTCTTAATATGTGGCCTTCAAAATTGCCTTTGAGAATGGCGACACCTGCTGAACAGTTGAAAAGAAGAACAGAAGAAAACCAAATATTCCCCATGCATGAGTCTCCTGAATGAAATAAAGGTCCTACCCTTTTCCCCTTGCAGTAGAAGAATGAAAATGTCCTTTTTAATAATTCCTTTTTAGCAATTAGTGTCTGTAGTATTACTGATAGTGTCAGAAAGAATATATGTTGTGATTGATGAGGACAGATCTGGACCCATATGTACAATCATTCTAAGAGTAGGAGTGCTAATCTAGGATCAGTTTAGCCTTTTGCAGTAGCTTTATTACAGTTTCTCCAGCTTGAGACCAACTTGTTATGCAGTATGCCAAGTGATAAAAAAAAATCATAGCTGCCTCAGTTGAAGGCAGCTATGAAAGGCATTGTCTTAAAAATAGGAAGTTTGATCAGTTAAACTTGATTTTATTGACCATTTTCTTTATATATTTTTGTAAAAGTTATTTGATTTGAGTCCAAGATAATACCAAGCTATTTGAATTCAGATATAATGCTGTTTTTCTCTCCCTTAATATAGATGTCAGGGTAAAAAAATTTGTTTAATGGAGAAGTACATTCCCACAGTTTTGTCCATATTTATACTAAGACATGAAAGCTCAAAATATTATGAATTTTTGTCATAGTTGTAGTTAATTTTGATGCTGCTCATTCTGCGGTTTAGCATGCACAACTGTTTCATCTGCAAACATTTGGGTGTGAACTCAAATTATTTACATATAGGCTACAAACAGTAGTGGGTTCATAACAGATCCTTGGGGTACCCCCATTATACATTTGCCAGATGAGATTGTTATGGATTCTGACACACTGTACCCTATCAGCTAAATACATACTCTGTAAAATACAATTCTTAAATTTGGTCTGTGTACCAAATTCATCATATTTATAGGAAAATGTGGGAAGCATTGCTTAAGAACAGCGTTTGTTTTGTTTCTGAGAAATATATTGCTGAAACTTTAGTTGTAACTTGCCATCATTTTGATGTCAATTATTTGGTATGCAGACTGCATTTAGGAATGGAGGTTTTCCTTTTTTGAATATCCAATAGCTGGAATTATTTTAAGCTCTCTGCAAGTAGGATTACTGTATGATTGCAAATTAAAGAAATAAAACCGGAATGGATAGCATTCACAAATTGTTAAGGCCACAGTTCGCTGTTGTAACAATGGTAGCGTTCCAAAACTACAGGGCACCGACATATTTGAAAGCATTGGGATTATGTCAAATTGTCTGTACAATAATTAGGAAGCGGCTAATCTATATAGACCATGGGTAGGGAACCCTGGTCCTGGAGGGCCACAGGGTGTGTGCTGGTTTTCGTATTCACCCTAAATCAGCAACTAATTAAGACCCAAGAAAACAGGTGAGGCAAGTTAACTGTGTAATCAGTTGCCTCAATTGATCAATTAAGTTCTGAGTAACAACGAAAGCCAGCACACTCTGCGGCCTTCCAGGACCAGGGTTCCCTACCCCTGATGTAGATGATAGGAGAACTTAGCAAGATGAACACTAGCGAGAGATGTTTTTAGGGAGATTTTACAATGATTCATTGTATGGTTTGTGTCATAACTCCACCAGTAGAGGTCATATGCCAGTTACTTTTCATATATTCCTCACCGGGCGTGCGTTCACGGTGGATGAAAGCAGTAGGGAGAAAGCAGTTTCCAAAGTACTGCCATCATTACTTACAATGACCATTTCTCGCCTGATTGCTTTGACAATCAAAACAGCACTGTTTACTTGTAAGATAGCTGTGTGTTTGCTTAGTGGTAGACACATTTTTGGTGGATCAATGGCTCAGTGAAATGAGCATCTTTCTGCAGATCTAAGATCACTAGAGACGTTTACCCAGTACTAAAGTAAGTACACATTCTATGTAATATGCTAATCCCATTAATGCATCTAACAATGCATCTAAAAATGATTAACTTGTAATAGTAATAGTATAGCCTACATGAAAGCGATTTGTTTGCCAAACATACTGATTTCGTATTAATAATAGTTTTAATGGCAAACTATGCGGCTGAAGTCTTTCAAGATGTCCACCATCTAACTACCCATTCGGAATGTCCTCTGTCTGGAAGACCTAAACTCGCCCTGTCATGTAAATTGAACTCGGTTGAGACAGAATGTTGAAACTGGCATTTTCAGTTCATCACACACTGATACTGTTGTCAATTAGAAAACAGAACTGCCAGCTAAATTTACCAGTGTCAATTTCAGTGGACACCTCGGCAAAAAAGACAGCAAATATAGCATATGTGTTTGTTAGTCACCTTTCATGAAAGTGAAGGTAGACACACTCTCGCTGTAGGGGGAGTCACGGTAATAACGTGTCACAAATGCACCATGAGGCATTGGAGCACAGGGATCTCATCAATCAAATGTGATTCAAAATCAAGGAGAGAATTTGACATATGTAAACGTTATAATTCAATGAACTAATACAATTACCAATAAAAGCAGGACACAAATCATAATAAATGGATGTAAACAATACTTGAAAGCCAATTTTGTTTTTGTCATGAACGGTGGCTTTAAGTACTATTTTTTTTTATCAAGCTAGATGGAAATTCATGCTCAAAGCACCTCATTTGTTGTGCAGGGATTTCCTATGTTTCTAACTCAACTGTGCAGCTGAACAGACAAAGGATACTATTATGTCCGTAGCTAGCTGGCTATATCATTATAATAGCCTATAATTCTATATTATAATTCATATATTATATTCGTAGCAAGGCAGCTAACTTAACGGTGCAGCTGAACAGACAAAGGATACTATTATGTCCGTAGCTAGCTGGCTATATCATTATAATAGCCTATAATTCTATATTATAATTCATATATTATGTTCGTAGCAAGGCAGCTAACTTAACTGTGCAGCTGAACAGACAATGCATATTGTTATGTCCGTAGCTAGCTGGCTATATAATTATAATATAATAATATATTATATTTCATATATTATGTTCGTAGCAAGGCAGCTAACTTAGCTGTACATCTTATTCGTAGCTAAATTACATCACCCGGACACCCCGGACACATTCTTTTGCGTTTTCTCACTCAGGAATGCGAGCACGTCATGTTGGCTTAGCAACTGCAGTCCAAAATTCCGATGACATCACCCCGGACTGATATTTACCCGGATTACATCACCCCGGGCTAATATTGGCACCCGGACAACAATTGGTGTGACAGCTGCACTGGGCTGAGAAAGAGGCGGAGATCCCCTTCAACTCTCAGACGCGATCTATATTTATTTTTAATTAAAGTCAATGCTGAAAACCCGGATTCACACAGGTAAGTTGACGCGAAGGGGACAAGCTTTCTCAATGCAGCATTAGACAACTCGGGGTATTCACTGCGAGTGATATCCAGAAGTTTGCGAGGGGTTTGGGTTTGCTGCTGTTGCAGTTTTAAGCACGGTTTTCTGTCCTCTGAAAGAAATCTAGCGGCTTTGCTTGTAATGCGCTGTGTTCAGTTTGCAAGTGGCGTTGCATTTTACATGGCTTAAAGCTCTCGTTAGCTAGAACTTCCCCTCACACGACGCATTGTTGTCTTGGGTCCTCCTCATGTCCTGTCCATGTAAAGCCATAGGTGAGGAATTTCGGGTCATCATTTATTTTATTCCCTTTTGTTTTATTTGTATTTTTGTAATTTTCTTCTGGTCTTTTGCTCGAATTTGACTCACCTGCAGCACCACTCCTGACAACAAACTTGTACATTTTCGTGACTGCTGTATTGGCGCGCTACACATGCAATGTGGTAGTGCAGTAACGTTAAACGCATGCATTGGATTAAACTCATGCATGTTGGTAGATAAAAAATAATCGGTCATAAAAGACAGATTTTACGAAAAAACAGGCAATTTGTTTTTCATTAAAAAAAATGTAAAGAAATGTTTATGGTTAAAAAAAAATGCATATTTTAATTTTACTTTTTTTGGTGACCCCACCATGACCCTTTGGCGACCCCAAGTGGGGTCGCGTCCCATAGTTTGAGAACCGAAAAACAGAGTCCTCAAAACAATCAAAGTCAAAAACAAACAGCAATCCAAAAACACTTCTTATTCTCTCTCACCTCACTCCAATACTACTCCCTCCCTCCAATGTAACAGAAAACAGTCCCTGGCTCCCACATGGACTTCAGATGTCAGCAGTCCTCATTGCATGAAGGGCTTCAGCTGGTAGTCAGGTGTGGGACTGCATGCTGCTGGGAACTGTAGTCCTTTTTCCTCCAGTGGCTCCCAAGAATTAAAGGGCCAGGCAGCCTTTTTCCTGTGCGGCCCCTTGGGATGCCACACAGTATGCAGATGATGCTCTCCTGTACCCAAGAGACCCAGCGTCTAGCCTGCCTAGATTGATGACTTTCCTAAAATGGTATGGTTCTTATTTAGGCTTTAAACTAAATATACAAAAGACTCAAGTTATATAATTACACCCCAAATCAGGATATGTAGAGTAGGTACATCCTCAACTGGAGTTCTTCATTTATTAGGTATCTGGGAGTGAAACTACCAAAAGACATATCAAGGTTGTATGATATAAATTATGACCTGTTAACAAAAGAATCTAAGCTGATACTGCTCAGCTCCCCTTGGACATGAGAAATCAAATTTATACAATTAAGATGAATGTCTTACCAAAAATGCTCTCATCTCTTCCAATCTCTACCAGTTGTGGTCCCTTAAAAACAATTTTACGAGTGAAATAAACGCATTGCAAGATTTATTTGGAATGCCAAAAAACCAAGGATAGAGTTTAACAACTATCTAAAGGAATGGGGGGGTGTCCTTGCCATGCTTATGTGACCACTGCAAGAGTGAGGTCTTGTAATACAGGACTATGCCACTTCAGGACTGTTACCCAAATAAATAACCTTAGCTTTATCACCTTAAAAGAAAAGAGGGTTTTCCCCAACACATAGGTAAGTATGCAATTTAAAGACAGAGATTAAAGAATTCAGCTCAAATGGTAATTTTATTTAAAACTTAGAGCATCAAGCTAAGATGGAGGGAAAGTTAACAGCAATTTTATTAACAATAGTCACAGACCGTAGGCATTATCCAGGTTAAGAATTATGACTACTCTTAAATACCACTGACTGACTGACAATAACCATAAAACCAACTTCACTGAGGAACCGACCGTTTCACCGTCACGCATGCTCGTGCTCCAGGTGTCTCACACACACACATACACATGCTACACGCACTGCAAAAGAGTGAAAAAGGTGTCAGTGTACTTGATTAGCACTACAACCAATGACAACATGCAGTGTGAGAGACGGGGACCACTGTCCTGGAGAACGGCCCGCCCACGATTACGGCCAAAACCGCTCCAAACAAGACAAGAAACCAAAGGAGATAGGAAACGATGGGGCAGTCAGCAAACTGTACACAAATTGCCCATCCAAAGCCTATTGTACCAGGTGTATAGGTTACAAGACTTAACACTAAAGCCGGAGTAGCCCAATGTTTACAGCAGCTGAGGCTACTCTTGTTCGGACAGCAAACACTATAAATCAGCGGCTAAAACAAAATGAATGTTAATCCAATAAAATCGTAGGAGAAGGCAAAACAGATGTTATTAAATTAAAATCTTAGAAAAAGGAAAAACAGCAGTGGAAATGTCCTTAAAAAACAAAGGAACACCAATTATTAGACAAGTTATAAAAATACATTAATTAATTAATTAATTCACAGTAGATATTTTTATAACAAAGTTTACACTGGTTAAAAAGACGACAATCAGTTCGACAATTGGCTTTACCTTAATCGCAGCAATACGTTGTCAGTAGCGACAATGCATTCACTGGATCGCACTGGATATCCCAACGTACCCATTTCCAAAACAGAATGATGTGTGGTTCAGAATACCTTTGGTAATGCAGCCCTGTGAACAGATTGCCCACTAAAATATAAAAGGAGGAAGGTTTTCCTCAAAGGTATAAAACATGTACACCAATATTTCTGATATGATACCTTCCGTAGTGGAAACAGAGAAGCGTTTAGCCCAGAAGCAGGGGGAAATGCCAGTGAAGGCCCATAACGCACCTATTCCGACAGCCAATGTTTTAGAAATACAAACAGAGTACACATGAGGTGAGTACACAAAGGATAAAGAATATTGCAGCAAACATACACTATATGGCCAAAAGTCAGTGGACACCTGACCATCACACCTATATGAGCTTGTTGGACATCCCATTCTAAAACCATGGGCATTAATATGGAGTTGGACCCCCCTTTGCAGCTATGACAGCTGCCACTCTTCTGGGAAGGCTTTGTGCCCATTCAGCCAAAAGAGTATCTGTGAGGTCAGGCACTGATGTTGGACGAGAAGGTCTGGCTCGCAATCAGCGTTCTAATTCCTCCCAAAGGTGTTCAATGGGGTTGAGGTCAGGGCTCTGTGCAGGCCAATCGAGTTCCTCCACACCAAACTCGTCTAACCATGTCTTTATGGACCTCGCTTTGTGCACAGGGGCACAGTCATGCTGGAACAGCAAAGGGCCTTCCCCAAACTGTTGCCACAAAGTTGGAAGCGCCCAATTGGCTAAGATGTCTTCGTATCCTGTAGCATTAAGAATACCCTTCACTGGAACTAAGGGGCCTATCCCAAACCCTGAGAAACAACCCCAGACCATTATCCCTCCTCCACCAAACTTTACAGTAGGCACTATGCATTCCGGAAGGTAGCGTTCTCCTGGCATCCGCCAAACCCAGATTCGTCCATCAGACTGCCAGATAGTGAAGTGTGATTCATCACTCCAAAGAAGACGTTTCCACTGCTCCAGAGTCCAGTTGCAGCGTGCTTTATATATAGGTATATATACTCTACCGTAAACAAGGCTGTCCTGTTACTTCCGCATCCACACCCGAAACAATGCAGGGGATATAGGACTACGGTGGCTGCATAATTCAAAGCGTATAAGTGGGAGATGCATTTGTACCGGTTACACGTACAATACTATTACCATGCGTCCCAACTGAAACCTTTGGTCAACTGGTGCAATTCAACCCACGTAACTCTATGCTACATTTTCCTCTCTCCTCACCCCTCCTCCTCCCCCACCCCCCTCCTCTATAACCGCCGATGACTTCTCATCCTTCTTTTCACGAGAAGGTTGAGGTCATTCGCAACTCCTTCCCCCAACCTCTCCCTCTCCCATCCCGCTACCTAACCTCCCACTCCTCTGTCCTCCTTCTCACCCCTCCCTGACTCTGACATCCTTCAACTTGTTCTCTCCCACCGTCCCACCACCTGCCCTCTTGATCCCATTCCTTCCCCCCTCTTCCAGTCCATTGCTATGGACATCCTCCCCTTTGTCTCTAATGTCATTAACTCCTCTCTGTCCTCTGGCTCTGTCCCCTCCTCCCTCAAATGCGCTCAGGTTGTCCCCCTCCTCAAAAAACCCTCTCTGAATCCTGCTGTCATCTCTAACTACCGACCTGTCTCTCTCCTCCCATTCCTCTCCAAAACGTTAGAGCGGGCTGTCTATAATCAACTGTCTGCTCATCTCTCACAGAACGACCTGCTTGATCCTAACCAATCTGGGTTCAGAGCAGGCCACTCCACAGAGACTGCTCTCCTGGCGGTCACAGAGGCTCTTCACATCGCTAAGTCCCGATCCCTAGCTCCGTCCTCCTTCTCCTCGACCTGTCGGCGGCATTCGACACCGTGGACCACCGGATCCTGCTCTCATCTCTCGTCGAGATGGGAATCTCTGGATCTGTGTTGACATGGTTTGAGTCCTACCTGGCTGACCGGTCCTACCAGGTGGCCTGGAGAGGATCCCTCTCCTCTCCCGCACCCTCTCTACCGGTGTCCCGCAGGGCTCGGTGCTAGGCCCTGTCCTATTTTTCTCTGTACACCAAGTCACTTGGTTCTGTTATTTCTGCTCATGGTTTTTCCTATCACTGTTATGCTGATGACACTCAACTGTTTCTCTCCTTCCCTCCATCTGATACCCGGGTCCCGGCACGGATCTCTGCATGCCTGGCTGACATCTCCGCATGGATGTCCACCCACCACCTGAAGCTGAACCTGGGGAAGACAGAGCTGCTCTTCCTCCCAGCGAAGGGCTCCCGATGATTGATGCGTCAATCACCGTGGAAAGGCTCCATAGTGTCTCCGTCCCAGTCTGCCAGGAGTCTTGGGGTAACCCTGGACAACCAGCTGTGCTTCTCGAGCCATATTGCAGCGATCACTCGGACCTGCCGTTTCTCCCTCCACAACATCCGGAGGATCCGACCGTTCCTCACCCAAGAGGCCACTCAACTCCTGGTCCAGGCCCTGGTGATCTCACGTCTGGACTACTGCAACTCCTTGCTGGCAGGCCTTCCGGCCTGTGCCATCAAGCCACTGCAACTAGTCCAGAACGCTGCTGCTCGCCTGGTGTTCAACCAGCCGGGTTCACCCACGTCACCCCTCTACTCTCCTCTCTGCACTGGCTCCCCATCGCAGCACGCATCAGATTCAAGTCACTGGTGCTTGCTTTTCAAGCGCCAGAGGTACTGCTCCCCCATACCTCCAGTCACTCATCACGCCCTACACCCCGTCCAGACCTCTCCGCTCCGCCTCCGCTGGCAGACTGACTGCCCCATCCCTCCGGGCGCCTGGCAGCCGCTCCTCGCGGTCTCGCCTCTTCTCTGTCCTGGTCCCTCGTTGGTGGAACGACCTCCCGCAATTGGTCAGGACTGCGGAATCACTTCCAATCTTCCGCAAGAGACTCAAAACCCACCTCTTCAGACTCCACTACCCTGATCTCTGTCCATCTAGCTAAATTGTCTTCACCACTGTCTACTTGTTCAACACTATACTCTTATTAAAAAAAAAAAAAAAAAAAAAAAAATGTACATTTTGTAAACATTGTAAAATACCTTTTCCTTCCCGGTGTTACAGGTATGGTACGCAGATGCCTGCAATGATGTCTATTGCTGTATTCCTGCACTGATCTCGTGCGCTAACTGTGATTGCTCCTACCATGTATTGATGCACATCTTGTAAGTCGCTCTGGATAAGAGCGTCTGCTAAATGCTTAAAATGTAAAAATGTAAATGTAAAATACACGTCAAAGTGGAAAACTCACAAATTAATACAGCCAATACAGTCAATTTTGGGAAATAAGAGATTGGATGAGGTCTGGAATGATGGCTTGGATCAGTGGTCAGCTTTCTCACTAAGGATTTGGTTTAAGGTGGTGAAAACATTTAAATTAGAACGACAAGCCAGAGTATTGGACTGGCTGGCATATGACCCCAGTTTTAGACCAGCAAACCTGGACAGCAGATTCAAACAGTGGACCTGGAGGGGAATTACATGGAGAACTGGAGACATGGTTCAGGACAAAGATGTGCAAGGAATGCAGAAGGGGCAAACGCACCTCCACCACATGCCATCTGCTCCAGAGCGAGAACATAATTAATCTTTCCCGTAAATAACTTTCTGGGGCACAACGGTCAGCATTACAGAAAGGACTTTCCCTTGTTCCTACTGCGAACTGCCAGGATTTTAACATAGACATTGATTTCCAGAAGTTCTTCCACAATCTTAAATTGAGAAAATCCTTTGCTTCTCCCGCCACAACATCGGGAGGGTCGACCAATCCAGAAGTGGCTTCCCCCAGCACTGAGATCACAGCCCGACCAGCTGATCTTGCCTCCTCCCAGGAGATGACAGTTTCGAGAACTAAGACCCAAATTAGAGGGTAAATCTCTATTTGTCCCAGCCAGGGGCAGAAATGCCTCACTGGATACTCACTGCAGGCTTGTGGAATGGGACATTAACTTAATTATGCAAAATAATCAAAATGATAAAGTGTGGAATAACATGTCTGTTGATGAGATGCAAGGTATTGTCGATTTACACAGGACTGGTGTCCTCACCCAGAGTAAATGTTTCACAACCCCCTGGAGCAAGGCCTACTCTGAGCTGCTCTCACTCCACTGCATAGGCAGGGCAATCAAACAACACATGGACCACAGACTCCGACAAGACACAGAGCACACCCCACTGTTGTGTATTCCCATCCGTATCGTTCAGGTCAGTGTGTCCCAGTCTAAGATGTGTTACCATGACCTCATTCCTCCTGCAACTGTCTGCTTGTCTGCCCCACCCCACCATGCTCTCTATTCCATCCAGATGTCTTCAGTTCCTCTACTCATCCCACATGGCCTGCCATTAGCTTACCATTGCCTATCTAATAATTGCCTTCACCTCTACCTTCCCCAGATTAATGTGCAGAGTTGGTACAAATAACCCCAGGGCACGTTTTGCGAGTGTGTCCATGTCCTTATTTCCTTACTTCTACATAAGCAGGCACCCCCAAGAAGTGGACATCAATCCCCAACCTGTCAATCCTATACAGGGACACTCCAACACTTCAACAACTAAGTTTACATGAGGCACAATTTAAACGAGTGGACAGTGCCGCCAAAGAATTAGAGCATATAAGCACCCAGTGCAGCCTTACCTCCTCTACCGACACCAAAGCCAACATCACTGCCAATATTTTTTAAGAGTAGACCGACAAATGATCAGTCAGTCTGCAAAACAGGTCCATGCCAAACTCACACACACTAACCCCCATACTTCGGGTTCCTGGATGTTTACAGCCTGCGTACATCAGCAGAAATGAGTAGTGTGTGGCACTAATGTACCTGGTCACATGAGCCCCAATCCCATCCATCTTTAGGCAATACAGATTGCATCCTCCAACGGCTCTAAATCCATGAAAGGCATTGGGAACACCCTGGGGACAGTGCCACTGTTGGGCCAATTTCCCTCACCACCAGGTCCAGCTCCCCCACCCACACCTATACCCTTACCACCTGGTTTATTTTCCAGAGTAATACTAGCTATCTAGCTTGCATAATTAGGTTTAATATAACACCCGGTAACTACATAAGTTTGCCGAGGCATTGTTTTCCCTTGCAATGGCTATCTACAAGTCAGGCTACAACTGACCACGATTGTTTTATTGTTAATGGACAGCAAACTGCTAAAATAATTGGTTCAAAAAAGTTTCTTAGCTCATTTTGACCAATCACAGTATGTAAAGGTGAATTCTGTAGCAAATGACTTCATCATATGTAATGTTAGCTAGTTTCTAAATGTATTAATATCAAAGTCATTTGACACGTACACCCAGCCTAAATAACTTAAGTATCACATTTCAGTCAAAGTCATATTGAATCTTTATCTAAAATACACTTATTATTTTTTAAATAAGTTAACTATATTTTCTATTGGTGTCAATGTGCACTTCCGGGTTATGCCCTCCACAAGATGGTGACAGTATTTCACAGAATACCCAGTTTGAATATAAGGATGTTGCATCTCGTGTTCTGTATATACATTAGAGCAAAGTCCTATGGCAATCAGGTAGTGAGGAAGGGGGCAGGATTGTGATATCTGGAAGGCCCTATCCACAAACTGACATTAGGCAGTAGGTGTCAGATTCAGTCATCCTGCTCCTAGATCGAGGCAAAAGCAGAACTTCGGCAGCTGCACCCACGACTGAGCAGCCCTGTTTAGGACCCACTCTGTTCACCCCAATAGGAGAAGGGGCTGGAAAAGGTGTCCTAAAATAACCTGCCTCAAAACTCCCAACTGGATCACCATATACAGTACCAGTCAAAAGTTTGAGTACACCTTCCATCTGGATTATGGCTAATAGAGCACCCCTTCATTCTTCAGCAAGATAACGACCCAAAAAACACCTTGAAATTGTGAAAGAACTATCTGGTGAAGGAGGAATGTGAAGGACAACTCAAACTAATGACGTGGCCTGCCCAGTGTCCAGACCTCAATTGGACAAACTGGACAGAAGAGGCAAAGCAAAGCAACCTGCAAGTGTCTCTGGGAATTGCTGCAGGAGAGCTGGGAAGACATCTCGGGTGATTTCCTGCTGAAACCTATTAACCGAATGGCCCGTGTTTGTGAGGCTGTTATCACGGCAAAGGGTGGCTATTTTGAAGAATCCAAGATTCAATTTTCAAAAACATTTCTTGAACATTGCTTTGATGTTCCTTTTGTTTATTGTTACATGTATTGTTACAAGGAAAAGCTTCTGATGAGCCCAGAATCCACAGAATTCGATTTGCTATCAAGAACCAGCTCATCAGTCACCTTTCTGAACTTCCTGTGGGATTCAACAAGCGCCTCATGACCATCCGTCTTATGCTCACTAACAACCAGATGGCAATAGTCATGAGTGCCTATGCCCCAACCCTTGATTCAGAGGAGGAAGTAAAAGATACCAAACTTGATACAATATTGTCAAGTATCCTCAAGGAGAACAAGATAATTCTTCTTGCGGACTTCAATGTCAGAGTCGGCGGAAACCACCTTTAGAAAGGCACTATAGATAGGAAAGGTATTAGGAATGGATGGCGTGACGTTTATGTCAATAAGGTCAGGATTGGTGCAGATGACTGCTGGACTGACCACCACCTTATCCATTCCACAATGTCCATCAGACTCAGGGGCGGACTTTACCATTAGGCAAGGTAGCCTTTACCACACGCAATAGACTTAGTAGTTAGCAGAGAAGAATTTAGCAGTGAGCTTTATAAAATCTCTCAATAGAATACAAGTCAGGTATACTCACACGTTACTACTCCTACACTTACTGATACTGGGTTTACACGCTTGAAAGTTAACATTAGTGAACTCAGAGGTATAAGCACACGTGTTTCATGAAGATCTTCATCTGTTTACCACAAACCTAGACAGTTCTCCTCCCCTACAGTCCAACCTGTATCAGTCTGGGGAATGGTGATGAACGAACGAACAAACAAACAAACAAACAAACAACAAACAAAAACAAAAAACAACTAGTCCGCCCACAGGGGCCACCCCAAACTCTTCTTGCCTCAACACTGGCTTATGTGCCGGGTAGACTAGAACAAAATATCAACTAATAAATCAAACAAAACTTAAGGGACTAACAAACAGTAATAGCAGCAGAGGGAATCTGCAAAGCTCCCTGAAAAAATACAAACATTCATATGTCACATTTAATGCACCAGTAGCAATATAAAACATTTCATTTTAATATCCCACAATTAAAATGGCCAAAGCTTTATTTCAATTCACTGTTAAAAGTTTGTACCGAATACGCTGGACTCAACACTCCCCTGCGTACCCGGCCAACGTCTCACACCAAAGGTCTCACTAAAATAGAGAACAAGGCTTAATGGTTTTCCATTATAAAACATGTTATGTTTTAAGAATTAAAAACACCTACAAGTTTGCTCAATGATTGCAGGACACAACCACAATACAGCACGACCATGCTGGATAAATCCCTCCAACACTGAGCAAAACAAGTAACAAACAATTGCTGAAACAAAAGCAATTTACCATTATTTATATTACACCATTGTTTGTCAGTAGAACATTTAAAATACAACAATGAATGTTTGCTTACCGATTGTTCACCAAACAATTCACCCATACAGCAAAGCGTGGATGAGAGGGTGTGCACTTGCCCTTTCTTCCTGTCCAGAACAAAAAGCGTTCTCTGACAGTTTCCACCTCACTAATTTATAACGCCCCATAGGAAAATACTGTTAGAAACCACCAGGTGGCACCGACTACACATACACGGCTCCCAAAACAGTGTACTCCCAGCTGAAGGAAGGTCTGCATGCCCCTGGTGGCTAAAATAAATGCTTTAAAGACAACATCCAGAACAACCTCAAGAAATTCAACATCAACAATTGGGAGGTCATGGCCACAAACTGGAACCACTGGAGAAGCATCATTCAGCAGGGTGATTTACATCATGAAAATGATCTCTGCCGTGCCACCGAACAAAAGCAACTCCTGCACAAGGAAAGACAGAACACCAGGAAGGCCCACCCACCACAAACCAACAAATGCCCTCACTGCAGCAGAATATGTGGATCCTGGATCTGCCTCTACAGCCATTTGAAAACCCTCAAATAGACTACCCAATGGAGGACAATCATACTTGACCTGAGCGATTAACAATGATGATATATACATCTATGTGCTAGCTCGCCAGCTAGTTAATACAGTCAATTTTGTACTTTCAAACACGGCCTCCAATGTAATGTGAAAGATATTTAGACAACATTAGCTTAATAGAGTTAGCTAATTGTCCATTTAACTTGTTAACTAGTTGGCTAGTGAGCCAGTTGGATAACTTTCCCATTACACAAAGGATAACTTTTCAGGATTGTGTAGTTTTACTTCAGCAATATCTGCTAAATATTCTCTTGCAGACATGTCAATGAACATTATGGGCCCCTATTTTCGTGCCGGTGTTATGCCCTAGCGTTGGTGAATTGCAAGTTTCGTCTGTCGCAAACTGAATATTTGCCGTCTCCGCCCGCCGAATTTGGTCATTTTGTGGTGCGCAATGAAGGCATTTGTGTAACTATGGGTTGGGCAGCGCAATAGGGGGTGACAGTGAAAACAGTGGCGCTATGCAAGTTTGGTGTCAAATAATGAGTTTGCGTTAACGTCTGTAAACGCTGGCGCTCTGTGCAATTTGGTGACTTTATTGATGCGCACATATGAACATGAGGTTATCTGAAATCACATGAGAATGTTTTGTGAATATTGTTAATTTCCCCCCACGTTGAGGCAAATTGTCCAATCCATGGGTAACTTGCAAGTGTAATCAATTAAGATAAAAAACTATTTCACCACAGCTTGTGGTTATTCAATGAACAGACATGAAAGACTGAAGCCAGCAGGCCATCCATCGCTACCGTTCAGTAAGATACACCTGTTAATATATGTTTGTATGCACATTGTTTTTCTGATGTGAAAGGGTTTTATTCTTTCCATTTAACAATTAGGCCTACATGAAGTTAGAAGAAAATAAACGTTGTTTTTTAAGTTGGAAAGCCTACAAATAAGGAAAAAACGAGATGGTAAAATAAAATACTTTCTTTTAACAATGTAGGTCTCAAAATATAAACTCAAATCATGAATTAATGTGCGCCTTGTTTTCCCCCTCTGATTTCCGCACCTCCTCGCTCTCCTCTTTTGAGAAGCGCTCCTGGTGCAGCTGCGCAAAACTGTCATCCATGTCAGGAAATTGCCAATTTGCTATAGCGTTAGCGCACTGGCATTTAAAGGGATAGAAAATAGGTGTTCTGATTGGCCATTATAAAACCAAACCCCCACCACACCCACATGTATTTTTTAAAAGTTAATCCAACCTCTTTTACAACTGCACCGGAGGTGCGCTATCATCCCAAATCACAAAATAACCGAAATTGCGTTAGACACGCCCTAAAGCGCCACCGTCTTCGCTTTGCGTCTGCGTTACCGACACCATCCTAATTCACCAAAATAGGGCCCTATAAGTGTTAACATTATCTAGTGTTGACACACAAAACCCATAAAACAAACTTGAACCGAATATCAGACATTTTGAAAGGGGGTTGATGTGGAAATGCCTGTTTTCCCCCTTAGGTGCATGGTGATTGAGTTGTGACGGTACATTCTCTGCATGTATCTATGTCAAATACTGATATTGTTCTATTAATAGCCTAATATCCCTGTTTCAAAGCACTTTTATGATGCAAGATTATAACAATTCACATTGCTTACCAGTACAGCGTGTGACAGGACACCTAAATACAGAAATATGACATAACTAGACCAAAATAAATTGTGGTATGTAGCCTACAGTACTCTTAAGAATGAATGTCATATTTTGGTTGTAAAATAGTTGAAGAAACAGGTATGAGGTTGAGTTCATATCTCATATGAACACTTTTGTCCAAGTTAGTAACCCGATTTAATGTTAACAATGGGGAGTGTTGCCAATAAACACAGTAACTCTCTCTACACATGTTGGGGGTTGCACAAAAAGACAGGACACTGGGTGATATTGTTCACCTAATACCCTACATGCTTTTATTATAGGACTACCAAGCATTATATGGGAAATGCATCCATCAACATCTATAGCTAGCGCACAAACAATTTTAAAGAGAATGAGCAGATTCATTAAATTATGGGAAATATGATTAAATCACTGACCAAATAGAAAATGTATATACTAAAGTAAGAAAAAAGTTGCAAAATATCATAGTTTACAATAATTATTCAAATTCAAAGGCTTTACATCTCAATACATACACAACATGGCCCCTGAACATGACTTCAACCCAAACATGATTCATATATTAGAATTTAAATAACACAAAATGAACTATAGGCTAAACAATAGCCAGCAAATAACCTTATACAAGAATAAAAATACAAAAAGTGTGTATCCTAATGTCATTGCATTACTTGCTTCAGTTTTCAATAATACATTATATGTACATCACAGTTCTGGTCGGTTACGAACCAGGTAGAGTATTAAATACATAATGTAACCAACTGTCGCCAACCTGATTTAAAGAAAAAATGTAAAAAAATGATAGAAGAGAAAAATAAACACTTCCTGTACTTGCTAAATTTGAAATACAGTAATTTCATCTGGTATTTGAATTGAATCGTCTTTTGCTGACATCCAAACACCCATTACGTCAAAGTGTGCGAATGCTTCCATACAGTCCACACAGCCAGTACTGTGACTGACTAAACTAACAACATGGCAACCAGTCAGAGGACCTCTCTCAAGTCACTGCTCCTCCCAAAAACAAAAGGTTTCTTTTAACTCCTAGGCCAGGTTTGATGCTGGGAACCCTAAGAAGCTTGTAGAAACTTGCTACTTCCTGCTTCACAAACCGGGTGTGAACGGTGTGACCACAGCAATCGTGTCAAGTCGCACTTCCATCAAAGAGTTCTGCTGTTTACAGTAATTAAATGTAGTAGTTATAATAACGAGAGTTCTCTGCTGATCTATACCAGAGCTGTTCTGCACATGATGGACAGCATCAGATTTTACTGTCAACACGACACTCAAAATGAACATACTGTCCTCCCTCCTACTGATTATAAACTGCACTAAAGAAAATGCCACTTACTGACATACTGCAGCTAAATATATAAATAAATATATATATTTAGTGAACTACTCTCAGCAATGGATTGGTGATGCCCACAGTACCCTTTGAGAAGAGCCAGTGTGACAGAACTACACTTTTGCCATTTACAACTGGTCATGCAGGGAGCATAAGCCTACAGCAAAGGATTGAAAGTGTTTATTTCCCCTTCCACTTGCTGCTCTTGGTATCTTAGGGTATTACTGACAGTTATCAGGTGGTCTAGCCAGAAACCACACTTCAGCGCAGACACTGATGCTAAATTTAAGTACCGCTGTAAACCCGCAATAAGAAAGAAGTTGCCACTGACAGGGTGCCGATTCTGATCAAAGAGTCGGTAAACCCAGAAAAATCTAATTTTGTTGGTTAACTCATAAAAGTCCCCCCCCCCTCGTGTTTAGGTTCCCTTATGGTTCTCTTTAAAAATATAAATAAACCCATAGCAATATTGCCCTTATCTGTCCTCCTCCTCCTGACTACGGGGCGCTATACACTACTTGGATGCATGTGTGTGAGGAATTCTTCATTAGCCATAGTGAAGCACGTTTTCCTACAAAATATTGTTTCCTTTAGCTGGAGATGAATGCAAGCTGGATATCCATCTGTACGTGACAATATGCATTAGAAGCCTCATTGAAAGCACAGAGAACAAGCAAAGCAGAGCAACCCTGAAATCCATTACTCTTTTTTTTCCCATTTTCTTTTTTTTAGACAAATTTTATTTTATAAGTCAGCCTTTATAAAAAGAGGGGTAAAAATGTGTGATCAAGGGCTCATGGGAGGAGGACAAGCCCCAGACGTGGAAGAGAGGTCTTGCCACAGCGAGCCTTTCAGGGTCATGGAACTACATGCCAGTGTTTTGGTGCTTATGGTAAATCTTCCGCCACACTTCTTGAATCTTCTTACACCATTTGTCTGCATTTCCGCTAGGGTCCATAAGGTAATATGTCCTGTTTGGCTGCAAGGAAGAAATTAACTGTTAAACAGGGGTAAGCCCCATTTCCCACATACCATACGTCAAAAGACATACAACGTGAACGCTGAACACATCTTTACTCTAAATATGACAAATATCAGGATATCATCTGAATTGTGCTGGTGAATTATGCAGGTGGGAGATAAAGTGCACATTGTCAATGGCAGTTGCAAAAGAAAAACAATTTTATCACTTAATTTGTAGTATATAGTCTAAGACTAGACATTTGAATTGAGTCAACTTTTTCTGACATCCTCCAGAAATCATCCGTAAGAGCATAGTATCTACTCTGACAGGAGCTCAAGGGCTGCCCGGCCAAACACAGAAAATCCGTCATACAAATGTAACGATATGCCAGGGCAGAGTGTAAGACACATTGATGGGCTGTAGAAATCTTGACCCACAGCAGTGATACATTACCGTGTGAACAAAGAAGGTCTTGAAGTTCTTGGCCTCCGGACGTAGCTCTGGGGACCAGGGGATCTCCCCCTTCAGGACTTTGCTAACTGGGTCAACGTAGTAAAGGTGTGGTCCCTCTGTGAGCAGCAGCTGGCGCCGCCGCGCAAACAGCCCCTAGTGGAGACAGAAGCATCTTCAATGATTGGCAATGGAGAACCTCATTGGAGGCCACCAAAACTCACCTCTGTTGAGTAAATTGGTAGCCTTGCTACCTGGCTGTGTGCCAGGCCTGCATCATTCAACCAGTTGCAGGGGTTTCATCAAAGAATGATGACTACGTGCCGCACAACTGCCCATGACACAAACGTACTTGGACTTTTGTATTTGTGTCGCACATGTTCAAGGCGGAAAATTTAAAAACAAAAGCAGGTGTTTGCTGCTGCACTGAAGGCCCACTGCTTACTGATTACAGACATAACTGCACACTTGAGCATTCATTTTACACAACGGATTAAAAACAAAATATTTTACAATTAATAGTTTTAGGCGATTCATTTGTTTTAAGAAGGCATTTTAATTTGAAGACAAATTTACCAAGGCTTTTCTTTTCACCTACCTTCCTTTTGTCCACTGGCCCCATCTTCAGTATTAAATTATTCTCTACAAATTGGTGCCTTAAAAAAATAACAAAACGAGGTTAACGTTCAAATAAAGCAGGCAAGCAAAACAACAATTTGCTCTTTCATATACACCAGTATGTAGTGCATATATCCACGTTTTATCATTTGGACAAAGTAACATTGTTAGGGACAACATTTAGGGCTGGGATGAAAATATTGAACAAACAAATGTGTAAATAAACATTTATAAACAACTATGTGGACTCTATAGTTGTCAATTTGAACAATTACCCATGTCAATATTATGATTATTACAGAGAGATCAAGATGAATCAACTCCTCCTGACACACTGTCCACAAAAACATGTTTTTCTTTCTTTCCTTCCGGTCCTCATCCCTTCATACAAAGGCAGGCAGAGAGGGGGGAGCAGGTATGAGATGTGAAGAGGGGGCTTTACCAGGGGTTCCCCCTGGTCTGTTTCTCCAGCAGCAGTTGTTTCTCCTTGCTAGAGAACTGCAGGTCCAGCTCAAAGGAGTTGTTGTCAAGGTCGTGGATGTACTGTTCGATGTTGCTGCTGGACCTCTGCGGGTGGGCTGACTCGGAGACAGACAGCGAGTGGGAGGAGCTGGACTGGGCCACCTGCATGTTGTTTAACTGGCTGAGGAGGTCATCGTACTGCAGAAACATAGCAATCAATGCAAATTTAAAAGTAAGAAACATCAAAATTAATTACTAATTAATAATATGTAAAGCTGGATGAGTGAGTTGGGTGTTAGTAATTGTAACCATCACCATTATCATACATTTAGCATTTTATTATCTTGACAAATAATCATAGTTGTGGCCATTCCCATCTCTTGAGAAAACAAAGCTATTAAATAGCCATGTAATATACTATTGACCCGAAAAACCTATAATTAATTTGCCTGCAGTTTGAAAAAGATATAAAGTCAAAATATTGAAGATACAGTTGAAGCCCTGCCCGCTCACATTGCCATAGCAGTCCTCGTCATCCTCAGACATGGCAGGCAGGTAGGCGGTGAGTTTGGGGGGCATCTGCAGGTGCAGATTCTCCCATAAGATGCTTTCAAAGAACGGGTGACCCCTCAGGAGGTTGTACCCGCCCATTTCATCGCAGCCAATCCGCTTGGAGGGGTCCAAGGACTGCAGGAGACAAACGCAAATCGCCTGAGGCTCTTAACAGGTAAAGGTCACTCCAGGGCAGGAAAATACAATTCTCAACATGGATGTTAGCACTTCCAGAGTTTGCTCAGAGGCTCATTTTCATCCATATTCCCTGGGCAGGTTTGAACAATACTACAGGGGAGGAAAAACAAAATCAAGATCCACCATAACAATGAAAAAAGAAGAGTACTTACTAAAAGCTGTTTGACAAGATCCTTTGCTTTTGGGAAGAATTTCTCAGGAAATTCATACTCCAGCTTTATTATCTTCTGGAATATTAAGTACTCATTTCTGGTGACACAAAGACAGTGAAAACAAATCAAGCTCTAACCCAAATTCAGATTCACCTTTCTTTTTTTTTTTTGCAAACCAGCAGAGTGGTGGAGGTCAAGAGTATCGTGCAGTGTTACTGCATCTCAATGTTTTTCACTTGCAATGTGCTAATTTGTTAGTTACAGTCTAACCCTGCAGTGGAATGGCCATGTGACCAGAGGCACATTCTACACAAACTAATCATAAATACATCAGCTATTACTTCCTGTTATTTTGCACAGTGCTTTTGTTTACACTTATTATTAAACAGTTCATCTTGTCTGCAGTTTCATTAAACAACAACCGGGCCAACATACACAGTTGTGACTTTCACTGATGAAAACCAGACGGGAAGGAGGAAAATAAAAAAGGCCAGTTTCCCCCATCACCCCATTCCCTGACCTACTGGCTTTTCTATGTATATCTATTAGGTATATTTTACTGATAACACATTATGAAATTCAAACATGTGAAAAGTATGTAAAGCATTTAATATAACTTACCCCGCTCTGAATGGCAGTAATCCTGCCACTAACTGGTAGATTATACAACCCAAGGCCCAGAGGTCAGAGCTAAAACACAAGATGGAAATTGACACTTTTCACTCCAGAAACACACACATATCCAGTAAACACAGCACAGAGAGAGAACAGTCAAAAAAATGAATGGTGAGCCTTTTTCTGATCACCTTTTGCAAGCGGACTTCTCTGTCAGCAGTTCTGGAGAGACATATTGTGCGGTTCCTACAAAAGAATTTGCTCTTGCTGCAAAAAAACAGAATGATCACAAGTTGTGAAATGACATCAGGCATGAGAATGTGACTGCAGCCTTTCTGGTAAAAAAAAAAGTACATGATTTGAAAGTGATATGATTTGAAGAGACGTTCACCTAAATACAGAAAGGGATATTCTGAGTGTCTAAGGATGTTGGACCATTACAAGTCCTATGGGGCTGCACGCACACAACTATACATGAGTCTATATATAAGCCCAACAACATCCCGCTCAAGAGCAATGGAGTTAAGATTAGCTTAGTGAAAACAGTATTAAATGTAAACAGATTAAAATAGCCGTCAAAATAATGAAACAGAAAAAAAAGAAAACAGAACAGATGGAACTCATAAATATAGCCATACCTTGTTTACTGTCTGGAGATAATTGCTTTGCGGTTCCGAAATCTGTTATTTGAATGTGCATCTCTTCATTCAGCAAAATATTCTCTGGTTTAAGGTCCCTAAGTGGAAAACAAAATTCAAAACTATTGGATGTATGTGTAGATTTTGGAAGGAAAAAAACCCACACCACCTTAGCATTTCAAAACTTTTGAAACTAACTGGCTTTTGTTCCAACCAATTACTCTGGTTTTCATTTCTAAACAGCTGTGTACTCCAATACTGGATCACTGCCATGTTAGAGCCACAGTACAATGTTTTCACCAAGGATATGTGTGCAGTCTGCAGCTCCTGAATTTATAAAAAATGTCAAATTAAATAAATGATTGGGGCTAATTAAATAATTAAGAGCAGAAGTTGGCATGAAATCCCAAAATGAATCGGCCCTCGTTGTGCACCCGTTGTAGAGCCTGAATTCCTCACCTGTGAATAATCCCCTTTGCATGTAAATATTCTAGCGCGCAAACAATTTCTGCAGAGTAGAATCTTGTACACGTCTCATCAAAAGAACCTATTTTGCGAATATATTTAAGCAGCTCCCCATTTTTGGCATAGCTAAGGCCGAAATCTGAGAGAACAGAGTTAAGGACAACCAAACAAAAGACGGAAAATACACAATTACAATGGCAATTACTTCACAATAGTTTGTGCCTAATGCTTCTTTACTTTTAGTTGCCATGCGAAAGGATACACAACTTTTCATCATCTTGAAAAGTGAAGTAGAGTTTGACAAAAAAAGGATGATCGAGGTTTGACATGACATCTCTCTCTCCCCTCACATATTGTGTCTTGTGCTCCTTTATGATATGCCTCTTTTCCAGAATTTTGACTGAAAGAAAACAGACGCAAACAGTATAAGGAGGGAACGGAATGAGAGGATACATTTGGGCTGCTGTACCTGCAACCATATCCCATGCAAAATATTAACTAAACAATACAGGAAAATCTGCGCCCATTTGACACGTGTTGCCACTCCATCACCAGAATACTATTGGCACAGCTTGTGAAATTCTGACAAGCATAGGGATTTCTGCAGTTCAAAAGGGAACATGGCATGGCATTCCAATTCCATTCTTAATTTTCAGGCCATTCATTTAACAATATATACATCCACCTTATCACTCATAATTCATATCAGTATCACACATCGTCTTCAGATCAGAAATATTGTTATCAAGCTAGTCTTTACTAGTGTTTGAGTAAAAAGACCTTACTTGCATACTCCTTTAACGTTGACTGTTCTCTTGCCAGTACAACCTATGAGAAACAAAAATGGCAAAAACAAGACACCTTTTAAAGGATTCCTGCCTGTGCCATCACTGAACAAAACACACTATAAAACAATAATGCATGTATTTAGCAGAGAAAACAGAAACACAGAACAAGAGAAAATGAGCAGTCTGGTCTAACTTAGCTGATTGGTAACATTTACCTTCCAACTGAAAGGTACAGCTTGTTCAGTATAAACTGATGATTAAAAAATTACCTTGCAACATACGTGATTTCACAACTGCCATTTTCATCAGAATACATCCTACAACAAACTAAATCTGTATTACTCAGGGGGAAAACCTTGCATGAAGTAAAGACCCTGGACTATGCCTACTCACTGTTGAGAAGGAGCCTTCTCCAAGGATCTTCCCAAATTTGAAGTCCTCGGGCCTCTTCTTCCGCGGCTGTGGGGCCTGTATGGATTGCAGTCGCATTTCGGCACTCTTGTCAGCGGGCTTGGCAGGGGCCCGGGGCTCACAGGCGGGGCTCTCCATGCCTGGGCAGGGACAGTTCGCACCCTGAACAGTGAGCGGCAAACTGGAGTCCAGGTGAGTCCTTACCATTGATGGAGATGGGCAGGAGCAGATGACTGCGCTGGGCTGGATGGGAACGGCATCGTACTAAGAACGCAAACACAGGCAGAGGAAACAAACACAGTCACACACTCAGCACAGCACCATGCAGCCAGCAACCCCCTCCCCCCTCATAAACAACGCTAAAATGTGCTAAAGCGCTAAAAGGACTTCCAATCAAGATCTGAAGCAGTTTTTTTGTTGTTCACTTATTGACTTAGATTGATATGTTTTAGCCAATGTTGGCTAAACATAGGCTACTCATTTTGATCAGAGCGATTGCGGTTATGTTGTTTGAGTTCCTTTTTTTGAAGCAACCCACTTGTGAAAGAGGGTTGTTCACTCTTTAGTATAGTGTAGAAACAGTTGTTCTTTACAACGACAAAAAGAGAAAAAATAAAAATAAAAATAAATAATAATTAAAAAAATAAAACACCACATAAAATTAACCTGAGTAGTTCCAAAACCAGATGAGTGAGAAAGTAAAAGGCAGGTACTTTCCACACACCTGCAGCAGACGAAGTGGCTCTGACAAGGACACAATCCATCCCCATCCTGACCTTTTGCAAACAAAAACCACTTCCACAAAACAATGCCGCCTCCGTGTTGACATGCGCTTACTACCAGGCAGCTGAAAAGCATAGATGAAGTCACTCTTTGGTTGTATGGACTTTGTGTTGTGTGGATGAGAACATGCAGAGTTTGTTTATGACATCTGAATTTCTAATTTCCTTAAAAGGGGAACTTGTCCTGCACATAAGGACTCTTATAAGGCAAAATCTTACAAATACATGCCATGTAACAAGGGCTTAACCACATATTACAAATTGGGAGGGACATAAAGAAAGGGAGTGTTTTATATCTTCAAATTATTTGGGGGGACAGATATGACTGTTTTGAATATTGGGGGACACATGTCGTTACACCTATGCCATATAACATTACCAACATTAAAACACATAACATCACACTTCTCCTCGTATTCCAATATCAATTAACAGCAGCTATATACATCCCAGCACCTCCATGACAGTGATTAAACAGAATGGTGGGTGTGGCAGGCCAGTGAGGGTTAATTCCAGAATTCTGTGCATTCCTGTTCCCTCCCCAGGCTGTGAGGCCGAGCCTCAAGTTCAGCCCCCTTCACCAGACCAAGTGTGACGTGCATGTGGACCTGGAGTTTTACTACCAGCCCTTTTCACTTTGAGGACTGGAGCAGGAAACAACAGTGCAGCTGGGCACTAAAACAGTTGCATATGGTCAACCAGGTGGGGTGTGGAGGTGGAAGTGGGGTAAACATTTCAAGATCGCTTGAAGGAGAAAATCATAAGCCCAGAGAGCAAAGGATGGCCTGTGTGTGCTAGTTAGCTAACTTAGATGCTTCATGAGTACAATGTTCAATAAGGTAATGCTAGCCAATAGTCAGTAGCTAGCTAAACACCATTGTTTATGTTGGTCCAGCTAACATGAAAAGAAAAGTGGACATAAGAATCTTCAGGCCAGGTACAGACAAAGAAATTTAGCATACGTTTAACCCATATATATTTAGCCCTACCTAACCTCAAATTGTATTTTCCTTGGTAAGCAGCAATATGGCTTCAATTCTGGAATATGATAGGAACTTGGTGCTTTACAGTGTGTGTGCATGTTCACATTAAAGTTCTGTGATATTTATAAATGAATGCATGCAATTTTCATGAATGTAGGAAGATGTGGTACCATCACAGCTTGCAGACTCAGGGACAGGACAGGAGACAGTTTCTTAGGTGAGACTTTCGAATCGAAATAGTGGTGTGTACAGTATGTAACATTTTGCAGGATTTTACACAGATTGTCTAAACCTGGTTATGGCGGTGTTCATTAAAAGCATGCTTAGTGTGTAACAAAGACAGAATCAAGTTCTTTCCAGATCTGCTTTAGATCAAATGACATGTTACTGGTTCTGGTAGATTTTGCAACATGATAAGATCTTTACAGTGTGTAATCATGTTGACATTCAACAGAAGTTTGAGAAGTTTTACGGTAATGTAGAATGACTCAATGATAACCCCATTCTGTGATATTGATAAATAGCTTCATGCAATTTTCATAAATGTACTAAGATGAGGTACCAGCACAGCTCAGTGCAGACCCAGGGACAGGACAGGAGGCAGATGCTGGCAGACCAGACAGACCACTGGCTCCTTCTTGTTTGTCTTAAGCTGCTCCACAGGGTAATAACAATTCAGATATGAGTGAGTCGCCAACCCTTATTGAACCCCTAAAACCACCAGACCTACCCCCCCCCCCAGCCCAATATTAAATACAAAGTGACACCCCTGGTTTTAGCTATTTTTAAGCTTGTTTCACTTTTGAAACCAGATACTTTACGAATGAAAGTAGGACTTCAGGTGGCAGCTCAATATGTTATATCACAGACAAAGCAGCTAACGTAGCTAGTGAACCAGCTTTCATTGATGTTCTGAAAATGTACATGTTACTATAAAAATGAACTTCAATTGACAATTGTCACATTGTAAGATTATTCTTAGTTATTTTATGTCTTATTGGATATAGCAAAGCTAACGGTCCATTAGCTGGCCGCACACTAGCTGTGTTGGACGCGAGCCAAAACTGCCCCCGCCAGCAGCCGTCTCAATTATTTTCAATGGAAAACAAACATACCAGCCCGGCTTCAACTCCTGTCTCTGCTATAGTTCTTGCTATACAAGTCAGTTAAAATGCAGTTTTGAGTGTAGAGAACAATGAAAACGATGCCATATCATATAGGCTATATTCATATATATATATATATATATATATGTGTGTGTGAGAGAAGAGAGAGATAAAAGAGAGTGTGTGTGTGTGATTTGTTTCACACTATCCCCAGATGCGGGAGAGAGAAACAGCGGTAGAGCAGGTTAAAATAAAACAAACACAAACACAAAGTATTGTGTAGAAACAGTTAACCTCCCGACCTCCTACAGCAGGGGTGTCAAACTAATTCCATCGAGGGCCGAGCGTGTGCAGGTTTCTGTTGTAACCAATGCATTACACCAGGTGATTTCAATTAGGTTCCCTCCTTAGTTGAAGAACTGAGCGAATTAGTGAAATCACCTGGTGTAGTGCATTGGTTGCAACAAAAACCTGCATATACTCGGCCCTCGATGGAATGAGTTTGACACCTGTGCCCTACAGTAACCATAACAACATATTAAGATCAATGTCACGGTGCTGGTTGGCCGGGGAGATCCACGGGCGACGGACCCAAATCTAGAGCTCTCCTGGAGGACAACAGCTTCAAACAGTTTAACACTGGCTGAATGAAATTTGAATTATCCTTAAATTGTGAGGCTCTCTCCTGACAGGTGGGGGGGAAGGGACGTGAAAGGTCTGGTGATGCAGTATAGCGCTATTATTACCCAAAACAATTAATAGAAAATGTTAATGATGATAGTCAAGAAAGGCGTTTTTTAGAGAAAGTTCAGCATCATTACAGCCAGTGTAATATTAGCTAAATGCTTGAGCTACTAGCTACCTAGCTAGCACAATTACTTCAAAATGTAACAATGTTCATGATGAGATGACATAACACATGCCTTTATCTTTGGCCTGTTTCTACTATTCTTCTTTTCTCTTTTTTTTCTAAACTGAAATCCCAAAGGCTTTGACCTTTTCATTTCTGCAACATAACTCAATGTGTGTGAGCACGATTGTTTGTGTGACTAAACGATTGCCCATCAATGCAGGGTCAAGAGACTAAACCATTTCACGTTGGTGGTGTACAGATTTGTTTTCATTCATCATTATATTTTAAACCAGGCAAAATTGCAGCTGTATATCAGTAGCTATTGATATATTATTTGCTTGTGTGTGTTACAAGAGCAGGGGCGCATTTGGTTGTAATGTTATTTTGTGATTTCATTGACTTGTACTGTATAGTGTGAGTTTGAGAGGCGCTATTGACCTCCACTCCTCCCCCACTTTGGGCTTCTAGCAGGTGAGGACGAGGAGACTGCATAGGCTGACAGACAGCAGAAGCAGTGGGACGAAAAAGTCACATCATGTCTGCCCGATGCTAGCGTAGCACTGTAGAGCAGCACTGAGTGCAGATGAGCAAGACTGAAATGAACGCGTGTCTGTGTCTGTATATGGAGAGCTGTGTGCGCGCGCCCCGTGCCGGCGTGCTGCCCTAGGCGACTACCTATGTTTCCTATGCCAGGATCCGCCACTGGCAGGCAGCTCCATTTCTTTGTGACGAGACTGACCAAAATTGTATGTACATGAAAGATGTACTCATTAAATAATGAACCAGGCGACAGCTGGGAGTCCCTCCAAGTGTGCTGTGTGTGGTGGCTTCAGGTAGCTAGCTAGCTAGTGAAACATAGAGCTACACCTGAAAGTTAATTTTACACATTTGGGGCTATGAAAGGGAATCCAATTTTCCACATTATATCTATATTTACTACGAATCACAACACCAAGTGAGATAAATATAAATTAGCCCACAGTATTCAAGCCAACTAGCAATCGTGACGATGATCATATAAGGGGGCAATACCACAGGCTCTGTGATAGAGACAGACAGACCACCAACTGCAGCCATAAAAATGATTAAATAGCCAGTTTAGTGGCAACTGGCTAGCTGTCGGTGTCTGGATGAAATAAGCTTTAGAAATATAGCTCCGAGCTAACAATAGCTAATGTCTTCATCAAGACTGAATGGCAATCTAACATTACCCATCTGTTAACTAGATAGCTAGTTGATGTACTAGCTACCTGCACTAAAATGGATAGAACTCATGGATATAGCATGACTCCCTCTGAACTGTAAGCTATTTCAAGCAAACAGACAACGTTTAATCTAGTGTAATACAACTTTTATTGTAAACAATTAGCTAGCTACAACAGCAAATTTCCTCCCATGGTATAGGTCATCACCATAAGGATGTATCTAGCTAGCTAGACGATCTGATGGCTACAGACATTACATGTGCAATTCTTACTGCAAATGTTGTGACAAGCTAGCCTAACCGAATCAAGAGATAACTTTAAAAGACATGATAAACTGAAATTGCACTTCATATTGTTCAAAATTTATTTGTTTATAAGAATAATTATCACACAGGTGAGCTTTTTGAGTGCATCCAGTGTTAGTGTTGAAAAATTGTTTCAAAGCATTAACTGCAAATAAACACTATTCAAAAATAGCATGAACGATTTAGTGTTTCAATGTTATATTCAATCGTATTTTAATAACTCCTTTGCACAACTCATGAGTTTGATATTATTATGGTATATTTGAAAAGAGCTACAATCCAGTGTGCAAAAGCCAGATTCAAACCCTTTGGAATACTGGCAGTGGTTTTTACGTTGTTTGCCATGGGGCAGGTTCTTCTGCAATGGAATCTACTGCTTAAGAATAAAGATGATTAGATGGCCAAGCATTAACTACAAATACATTACATTCAACAACAAAATTGTGTACTGATATACCTATCGGTGGACTTTCGGTATTGGCCGATATTTGCCTTGTTGACTGCAAATTTTCAAGCATAATTTCAAGTATAAAATTTGCACTTTGCATTAACAAAATACAAATTATATATATATATATATATGGCTGCCTTTTCACGTCTGCATAGGATTTTTTGCTTGCCTTTTATTGCCTATTTTTTCTCCATTCATTCTTCTTATTCCTTTTCATGATAACTTCTCAAATGATGGAGCAGATTAGACGTATTCCTTTCGGCCGCCGGGCCATAGATATAAATATGTTGATGCCTCATTCACCCTGTTCAGATGTGTCTGCATAGCCGCCATACTGGGGCGGGCAAGATCCGTGTCTAAACAAGCACGTGAGAGATGCAGACTTCTCATGATAAAATCTACTGTAACTCACTTACTTCTAAACCAATTTTCCTGAAATTTGGCTTGTTATAAACATGATTTTTTTTCCCTCCATGTTTCTTTTTTGATACAGATTATTTCTTCTAATAATTTCACTTCAATTAAGTTATATTTCTCTGGTTCAAAACAAGCCAAGTCTGGCTGTGATTGGTGTGTTGTGTGTTGTGTGTTGGTTTGAAAAGGCCATTCAGGAACTATTATTGTCCACGCAACAATTTTATAGCCAAAGTGCAATCATCAATGTTTATAAATTTGCTGCGGTTGATAGTTGATCATTTAAATTGCGATAACGTTGTAAAATTTTGTTATCGCCGTGTGGTGGTTTTTGTTGACACTGTCAAGCAAAGAAAGTGTCGGCTGTGTGGGCGCATTAAAAGGTGTCAGAGAAAGTCAACAGATTTGCTATTTCTAACAAATGCTCCAGTGAGATTTCAAGAGGCGGTAACTCAAGCAAGAATTTCAATACATCAAATCTGATCAGCCATTTACAAGTAAGACATGTGAAATAATGTTACAATAAAAGCTGTTCCATAGATTTGTATGATTGAATTTGTGCTCAATAAAAAGTATAATGAATGGCAGATTTTTATTTTTTTGCCATGGCACAAATAGGACAATAAATAACAAATTATCGGTATCAGCCGATAGTGTTTTTTTAATTATCGGTATCGGTCCAGAATTTTCATATCGGTGCATCCCTACAAAATAAGCTTATTAAAATCAGGATGTCTACAAAATATACAACTAACTGCTTTGTCAAAAATAATTTAATTCTGAATTGTTAAGTTTCAATCTTCATATTATTGGTTATTTCATGCAAATATACAAAGTCTTTGGTTTCATTGAAGCAATATTGCTTATGCCATCCATACTGCCACTGACATAAATTTGAATTTTACAAATATGACTGATGGTGGTTTATATGCAGGTTTTGTGCAAATCAGCCTAGCTCCTGATAGCCATGTTTTTTGATGCAGAACCTTTTCAGTTTGAGACAGTTCTATGCATAAAAAAACTGTAGGCTATGCTCATTGAAACTACAGCTAATGATAAGATTTTTCAGTATTGAATGTCCTCAGCTAAAAGGTTCAAGGTTCAATTATCTGCATCAACACCATTCAAATTGTGTCTTGTCTGGAACAATGTGCCCTACAAATCAGGAGATGTTTCAAGTCAAAATGCAAGTCTGGAATGATTTAGTGATGTATTGATATTTAATGTTTTTTCCCCACATATTAGTTTTTTTATGATGCACCATATGGAGGTATGGAGCTCTTTGGACTCCAGATTTATGTTTTTTTTGTTGTAATATTTGGCCACTGCTTCTGTAATATAATGTGTACTTGACAAGAAATTGCTGTTCTTTTCAAACAACTTCAATTAGATTACACTTTTTTTTAATTGCCAAATTCACTTCCTCACGTGCATCATATCTGTATGTGTATAGTATCGCGACCTGGGATGTGTAACATATTGCGATTTATTTGTCTATGCCCTGCACTACTAAATGACCCCCAAATGCAGTTAATGTAAAGACCTAAAGATTATTTTTTTTATAAGCAATCTTTTAAAATATTCTTTTATATTTATACTTTTTTTATATTTATAATTGTTTTATATTATTTTTCCTTTGTAGCTATCCGACATAAATGTGATTGAAATATACTGTATTTCTGACTCTGTAATGCATCTTAGCATAATTCATTTTAATGTTTGGTACATATTTGGTAAAAATCAATTAATTCATATTCAATGGTCTTTTTAAATTTTGTTTCAGAATTTTCCCAATTTTCTCCCAATTTAGTAGCCAATTATACCCTCTTTTCATGTCAATATCCCCCCTCATATTGTGAGCTCGCTGCCATAGTCCTGAGACCCGCAGTGACAAAGGCAATGTACAGCCTCCTCTGAGCTGTAACTCGCCAATCCATCAACTGCAACTCCGGTACACATAGAGCTACTCTTATATGCAGCGAGCTCATATCGGCTTCCTTCCCCCCTCCCTGGGGCGGACAGCCAATTGCCACCCCCTAGTGGCACTTCATAGTTGCATTTACATTTTCTGTTCATCAAGGTTCAGCTTTGTGTACAGTAAAAGTTTTTTTTTATCTGAAAATTTTAGAAGCAGGCCCATGATATCTTCATGTTTTTCCTTTCCTTTTTAAATTCCTTTTTTTGTATGTAGTGCATTGTACACCCTTGATACAGCGTTAATTTAAATTACTCAAGCCTCACAGTTAGATGAGAAATATGTGGATTCCTTGACATACAGACAAGGTTCTAACAATTGAATATTGTTGCCGATTGCGAAGACATTTGGGCAGGATTACAACAACGCACAAAACTGTACTCTGGGTCACTCTGAGAGATCCCTCATTGTGAAAATCCACACCGAAAAAGCAAAACATTCTTGCTCATTCTTATGAGCAATAAAAGCGCTGGGCTGGGGCTGGGACCGGGACACCCCCCCCCTCTCAACACAGACTGACACACCCACTCATACATATTAATGTATGCAGCAGATGAAAGTGGGATTCACAGAATAATTCAGTTTTATGATAATATTGCATTTTATTTAGACTTCCTAAAGGAGAACATATTAAACATTCTAATTTTAAATGGGTGATTGTAATGTTATGGTCTTTTTTTCAGATCTTTACCCCCTTTCCCCCAAAATGTAGTAGTCAATTGTACCCTTTCTACATCAACCGTCAATCATCCCACCTCCCCCTGTACTACGAACTCACTGCCACAGCTGGAACGGGCAGTGACAACGGTGATGAACCGCCTCCTCCAAGGCGGAACCAAACAGTGTAATGCAGTATGCAACCAAGCGCCTTTACCGTTGCACCTGTCTTAACACCTTTTAACAACACAGTACTTCTATGGGAATACAACCCAAGGAAAACCTATGGTTGGACATTCAAAGCATTTAGGAATCAAGACTTTTAAGTATCACAGACTTTGTGTGCATGAGAATGTCCAAGATTCTCTGAGGTTCAGGTTCAAATGCTCTGACTCATGTCAAGCTCCAGTTATATGTCAAATGTTAATTTTAAACTCCTGATAAAAACAGAACTTCCCTAGGTGCCCTTTTAACAATCCACCCAACTCTCCTTCAAAAAAATCTAAAACATCTGTGGAAAAACATGTGTAAACTACTGGCACCTTACAGTGAGATGTACAACTTTATATTAGGATTCCACTGAGCAACCCTAGGTTCTGGAAAAACACTTAAGCTCTTAAAACCACAATTATTTGGGCCTCAGGTGGTGTAACAGTAAAAGCACTCTCACGGAATGCAGGTTGCCCACTGCAGCCGGGGTTCGATCCCAGGCTGCGCCAGCCCGGCACTGGCCAGGAGCCCCGTTTGGGGGAGACGATTGGTTGTCTGCCCCAAGGGGGAGAGGGGGGAGGAAGATCACATGATCATCACAGCTGTGAAAACAGGTGTCCTGGGAAGGCTTGTGTGTGAGGTCAGGCCAGTAACACAGTGGCGCATATTGCGAGCATGCTGAAACAAAAATATTTTATGAATGGGTTAGATCACCGTGGGTTCCCGTTCCGACTTGCCTCACTGAGAGAGCAAGCGTCCCCCACAGTTTGCATCTGGCAGGCTCAGCCCTAAGCTCTAGTATGCTCTTAAACAGAAGTGGGTGTGTGCATGCTTGGTGGTAGTGGGGGGAGGCTTAGCAGAAGTTGATATTAATTCTAGATTACAATCACCTTGGGGGCGTGTGGGGTAACATGTATATTAGAGGACAGAGAACTGATCGTCAATCTTTATCCTCAGTCTTTATGCAGTGTTTATCCCCAGCCTCAGAGCAGAACATCAGCACAACCAGGACATCAGCACAAATTAATCACAAAAAAATATTAACCAGAGGCTGCAGGCAACCTCGGAGGCTTCCAAGCCCTGTACAACAATAAGAACTCGCCGAAACACTGTAGAAAGCAGGGAATGCTTACTTAACAAATCAAAATGACATAACACTTAAAATGTGTTTTCCAACTTTGGAGTGTAGGCTATATAATCAGCATTCAGGGAGAAACAGCTGTCTGCCACACTAATACGTATTTGCTGCACGCAACGTGGGCGCCAAGCCATGTGACATGACAAGTTTAACGTGATGTGATGTGATTTGATTTCCCTAAGAGGTAACATTTTGAACCTCTGCCAAGTTTAAAGGTTATGGGGCCCTTGCGTAGTGCAACTGGTAAAGGCATTTGTTCTAAGTGTTCGAGCCCCAACTGCGCCAACCCGGCTTGTCCTGACCGTGAGTCCTGTTCAGGGGCGGCGATTGGCTCTCCGACCAGGGGGGAGGCAAGCCAGCACGAGCTCGTCGCACGCACGGAAAAGCATCCCTGTATGTATCTGAATCACAGTCGATGGCCTGGCAAGTTCCGTCTAGAAGGAGGCGGTTCGGTGTCACTGCCGGTCCTGGCAGTGGCTGGTCCCGTAGTTGCAGGCAACGGGCTCCTGGGGGGGAATAGTTGAATCAAGAGTGTACAATTGGCCACCAAATTGGGAGAAAAATAGGGAAAATCTTAAATGTAATTTAAAAATTAATTAAAAAAAGTTTGAAGCTTATGCAAGTGTCAGATGAGCACAAATGGTTTTAACCCCTATGTACCGAGGCCTAGAAATGGCCATTTCCACTACTACTACACCAAGCCTAATATCTCCAAAAGTACACCTTGTGCAGACATGGTTCATGGCTTGATGTGAAGTAGACAGTTGTACCATGAGGAATAAAGTACCAGCATCTACAAATGTGTCACCTATGAGACTCATGATGCACATTATTAGTAAAATGCAAAATAAAGATCTCTAAAGCCATAGTAGATCCCAGATAAATAATTGTTGTATGTGCCACCCCAAGGGGTTGTACACTTCCCCCCAAAATATCTAACATCTAATATCTAAAGCAATCAAATTCTAGTGTTGTTTCTAAAAACAGGACCCAGGCGCACTTTGGTGTCCCAAAATCTACCCAAAGTTGTTACAAGCCATACCGTATGGCTTTTTTCACTATAAAATGACACCTATTGCACATCTATGACAGGAAGTGTATCCAAGCATCCAGAAACCTATCCAAAATGTATTATAAATCAGGTCTGTTGTACAAATCTATTCAACCAGAGCCGTTAACCAGAATGCTTCCAGATGGATCCAAACAGATCATCATGATAACAATAAAATTGGTAGTATTGTTACATGCGTCATCCAAGTCGACACTCAGGGCAGATTCATCTTATTTTTGTTCAAATTGCCCAGAACCTATAAGTGGCATGTGCCCCCAGTTTCCCTGGTTTTCAGCTGAACTGGACTGGTCAGATACGCAGACCTATCTCAACCCAACAGTGACTGCGGGAAGCCAGTGAGCGGTCGTTTGAAAACGTAGAACAATCTAACCAGCCTGAACAATCTAACCATGACCATAGCTTCAATGTACAACCAATCAACAGCTATTCAGATGATAAACTCCAGAACCCATGTTCGGTGCCTGGATACAGGTGCATGGTTGGTGCTTCGGTTTGTCAGTTGAAATCTCATGAAAACATAGACTACATGGGGAAGAAAATGTTTTTCTATGAGTAAAACAACCTTGGCCCTGATTCGCTAAGGGAAATAAGTTGATACACACATCTCTGCCCTGAGGAGACTGCCTCAAACAACCAGCAAGAAAGTGAGTTGAATGCAAACATGGTGAGAAGGTATGGCAAAATCAATTTATATAAATCATTGTATGCATTGAGACATTTGAATGTGATTTTCTTTCAGCTGAAATGGAGCATCATTTTTTAAAGCAAAGACCTACAACTTTTGGTGACAGGACAGTTTGTACGGGAGTAAAGTTTAGCGTGTGCATTTGGGTGTAATACGTAAGGGGGGGGTTAAATGCCCTGTTGTTTTATAATCATATACATTATGGATTGGCATAACAACAACTTTCCCAGAATCACTAAACATTTTTTATGGCAATGGCATTGAGAAAAATAATAATAATAATAATTACAATGAACAACATTTATGAATTGTGAATCATGCTAATTCTCATTAGGGGGGTTCGGCCACCAAAGCATACCTGCAATTTAGATACTGCCCATGCTTGCTACACTTGCTAAGGACCAACGATGACCTAATGATAACGTTCTGTCAAGTTTGTCCCGAGAGGATTATTTTGCCAAAAAAGTGCAAACAATGGATGGTTTGTGGGCATGGCTTTTGGGCAAATGGTTCCAAAACATTCTATACGCAAATTCAGACCAATCGTTTCTTTCAAATCGAGCAAAGTGACGATATAGAAGTCCATCCCGAAAATGTTTTATGATATAATAAATCAGCATTTCCCAGAGCCACGCAGTGATGTGGTACTGACAGTGGCAATGATTGGATAATTGGATAATTTATACACAGGCTGTGGTATGTGGCTTACCAGGTGAAACTAACCAGTGGTGTTTTGACAACAGGTTTACTTTTTCATTCGGAAACTGAATGAGGACTACATGCTGATGCTAAGACATTATCTGGGAGAAGCTTTCTTGAAAACTAGAAGCAATTTCTGTAACGTATCTTGGCCAAGGTTAGTGGTTACTAGCTCATTCTTCTAACCACTATGTCACACCATTGCTCACAGTGAGAATGACAATGAAACTTATTTTAAAAAATGTGTGCTGCAATACAGCTGTTCAAATTAAGCCAATCAGCCCCCTTTAGTTTTCTTACTGATTTGGGCCTGTTCAGTTTCAGCAGCAAGTCCCCCTGGAATACACTCAAACAGAGATTGTTTGTTTCATCAAGGAAGAAATAAAAGGTTATAGCCTATAGAAGCGTTTGAGGGCATTTTACAACATGTGTGCATGAGTCATACCCCACAGCCCAAACAACAACTCTAGCCAGATGAAGAGTTTTTATGTTTAGGGCCATTCAGAACTTTCTTCCTTAACTCTTGATGAGGCATAAATGCCAAGCTGGCCTTTAAAGCCTCTAGTTTTTCATGGTCGTGTTTACGCAACACACAAATAACCAACCCAAGGTTGCCTCAGAGTGGAGACAAACAGTGACCGGGCAACTGAAGGTATAAGAGGAAGATGCGATATGAAGGACCTGTTGAATATGTTCTGGATGATGATGACACCACTTTAATATGCATAATGCAGGACCAAAAACAGCCTTCTACTCTTAATGTATAGCTTCATAATGACAGCAACAGGTGAATCTTAAAGATGGCCAAATTACCCCTTTAGGCCAATTTAGGCTCCTCCTACCCCCAAAATCTGCATTTCCTGATAAGATATAAATTGTTTCCACACAACATGAACTATGTAGATTAATCAAATAAAACTAAAATATCATTGCTAAACTATATGGGGCAAAAACAGTAAAGAATGAGCAAATTATTAGATAATAGTATGTTTCCACAAATACCAGTACGAAGCAAGCCAAGAGAAAACGCAAGTTCCGTAATTCGAATTGTAGAACTTTCATTAAAATCAAATGAGGACACAAGACTCATGTGGCACTATGAGACATTTGATTACAACACATTGACCTTCCGTCACAATACAGGTTAAGTCGCCACTCGTCTGATACGGTAGCTAGAAGTGTCGGCTTAGTAACACTTAATAAACACTGTACTAAAACTGACATTTATGCCAAACAAAATAACCGGGAGAGAGCGTAGACGAAAAATGGCAAAACAGGAAGAGGAAGAACAGGGAAGGGAAATAAGTTATAACAAGTTTGTGTCATTAATTAATTATAATTAAGGTTAATCATTAAGGGAATATAAGCAAGAAAAATATGGACCTTATGCTTAGCCAGTTCGCTAGCCACCCATCTATACACGTGATCAATAAACACACGTTTTCAGTAAACTTTTAAACTGTATGTATTTCGACTAGCTACAAAGCTAACAAATTGTGCATAACCATACAATCCTCTCATATTGTAACTCGTGACAGCAGTATCAAAAGCTTTTAGCATGATAGATAATGTAAGTGTTACTTTCCCCATTCAATGCATACACATTTTCAGTTAGATGGCGAACTAGCTATTTATAACATCGAATAATTCGCTGGGCTGAAAACTAAGCGTTAGCTAGCTAACGTTAACCACAAACGGGCTTATCTTGCAACCTAGAAAACTACTTGAATAGTGAGCCTTTTTCTGGGTAGCTAAATATGTTTTAATTGGCGAAATTGGTTTATTCCTGTTGTAAACTAGCTAGCTAGCATGCAATCAAACAACATTATACGAAGTCAAATTGCAAGTTTGTATTCAAGACACCCATTAAGACATGGAACTGTGGCCACAGAGAACGGGACAACTGGTGCGGACACATACAGAGGAATACTAGTTAGCTAACATTAGCTAGCTAAACTAAAAAACTATTTCCTCAACTTCTAGCAAGCTAGCTGACGTTCGCGAACAAACTAGCAAGATCCCTTAATACCACGCTCTCAATCAGTTTGTACCAAGTTAATTCCAAAAACATAAATAAAATAGAACTATTGCGACGTAGCCAGATATAATCAATTACCTCTATATTAACTTGTCTTGTATTTCTAGCTGCATATCTTGTATCGCGTAGCAATATAATTCGGGTCTTCGGTCAGTAGCTAGCTAGCCAGACCATCTAGTTATCCTGGGTAGCAAGCCAGCGAACTAGTGACTCTCAGGCACCGCTTGAAATTGGGCCTTTCGAACATTTGTTCTAACAGCTGCTGTAATATGTGTTTGCGTGAGTGATGGCTTCAAACTGCAGCCGAGGTAACGTTAACAATCGCAATACTCACAATTTGACTAGTGGTTCTTGCCATGGAAGTTTTCCGTTAATATTTATGTTGATTTGATAATTACAGAACCTCAAATAATGGCTGCCTCTGCGCCTTCATCTTCTGGCTGTGACGTCACTCCACAACAACGTTACTGCCACCGAATGGAATGGAGTACTTCCCTGTATCCGCCCGGCACATCGCCGCTTCCACTGGACTTCGCTACCATAGATATAAATACGTAGATGGCTCATTCACCCTGTTCAGGTGCGTCTGCACGGCCGCCACATTGGCGCGGGCAAGATCCGCGTCTAAACAAACGCATGTGTATCGAGTGGTGCAAACTTGATTAAATCTACAGTCACTCGCTTAATTCTGAACCAATGTTTGTGAAAATTAGCTTGTTATAAACGTTAGAAATGTCTTCATAACATGCAGGTTACTTGATTTCCAAATTTCAGAATTTACATTTACATTTTTATATTTTAAGCATTTAGCAGACGCTCTTATCCAGAGCGACTTACGTGCATTAACCCATTAATGCCCAAATTTTTCCCAGAGATTTCTAATTTGAACAACCTTCCATATAAACATGTTGTGCAGTTTTTTTTCACAATTTTTTTTTTTTTCCCCAAGCAATGATGATTCGAATGTACGGCCACTTTAGTGGCCGGTGGGCAAATACCTTGTAAGAACCCCTATGCAATGTTCTAGTGTATGTTGTTGAAAAATGAGAGCCGTAGGCACATTGTGTCATCTTTTATCAATTAAAACTTTATCAAATACATGATATGAAGTCATTTAAGAGCCCAACTGTTCTCGAGAAAACATTGCAAATAACATGGATAAACTGAATACCAGTCATAAAACGTCTAATTTTATGGAACACAACCCATATCAGGGGTAATCCTGTTCAAAATGAAAGAACAATTCTTAAACATTAGAAAACCATAAAAATAAAAATAAACACCTATGAATTAATCCTCTTTCAGGTAAAAAATAATTCAAATATATTAAACAATTTTGTCCTGAAAACAGACAGAACATTACCATTTTAATTAAACGGATCTGTACTTTACATGTACTGTGTACTGTGATAAAAGAAACTCAGAAATTCATAAACTGTTAGAAGTCAACAACTGGGTCATTAGATCATCCATTTGAACATGTATTGTGCAGTTTTTAGACTTTCCCAGTTTCAGATTGGAGTGTGGAAATCCTTGAAACATTCAACGTGTAATGGAACATCACATTGCTCGCATGCAATAGAAGTGCGCCCACCACACTTTCGGCACCTCTGGTACTTTCTCCCTGTTTTTGTTGGCCAGTGCCTGATGTTGTCGAATCTCCCAGCATCAATTATCTGCAGTGCAAAACTTGACCTCCTTTTCCCCGTGGCGTTGCAGAAGACTCTGGGCAACTCGTCTCTGAAAGCACAGCAGGTCTTCTTCTCCCTTCAAGACTGACCGATAATAGTACCAACTGTTGACCATTGCACTGTTCAGTGCCCAGCTGTAGATTGGCCACCACCACTTTTTGGATCGGATACTGATCCTGTAACGTGCCACACATTGGTCATGTAAATCAACACCTCCCATATGCATGTTATACTGGCTAGTGCATGTTGGCTGGGGTAGGATTGCCATGGCATGTTTCTTTTTGTTACATCTTTGAACATTGACCATTGAGTTTGACACTGTTTCCATGTTTGTCGCGACAGTAACCACACTGTTGTCATTCTATCTCACAAGAAATGTTCCTTTTTCAACAAGGAATTCAGATTCCCCTCTCTCCCTTCTCTTGAATCTCAGAGTTGGTGTCAGCGGAACACCAAAGAGACAGTTTTCACGGAGTGTGCCACAGCTTCCATAGCCCCTCTTGCACATCTCATCTATCACTGACAAACTTGTAAAGAGATTATCATGATAAAACTTGCATCCAGGTGGGACATTAGCTCTCTCAGCCAAGCCAAGAACAACACTCGGTCCTTGACTCAGGCCAGTTTCAGCCAGTCGTGTGTAGGTCCCTGCATATGGCTCCATCTGATAGACAAAGCCGGATGATGATGCAAGGCTCCATATCTTGTAGCCAAAGTGTATTGGCTTTCCCTTGATAACCTGCTTGCATCCATGTCTGCCGAAGTACTCGATCATCATCTCATCCACAGACAGATGTTCAACAATTGGCACTGCTTTGTTGATTTTGTTGAACTCCTCAAAAATTGGACGTACCTTGAAGAAAGGGTCATCTGTACTTTTGGTGTTGTCCACCACATGTATAGAAGCCATGATGTCATCGAACCTGTTTCTGCACATGGCTGCTTTTATTCTGGCATTGGAGAGATCTTCAGAGTTATAACCAGAGGTCAAAAGTATGCCATAGAATGTGAGCAGCTCATTTTCCCCCAGATTGAGTGAGGTTTTACCTTTCTGTGCGGCATACATATTTGACATTTCAAGGGTAATATCGCGCAGAGATTTGGGGTAAAATGTGAGAAAAATCTCAGCAGGATCATTTAAGGTTACAATGGGGTTCGTTGTTTTAGGTTTAAACTCACTGGCCATAGCAGCTTTATCCTTTAATTCATCTGAATCAACCAAAATGTGTTCAGGGAGGCCTGATACAGAATTTTCAACTGACAAGGATTTTATTTGTTTCCAAAATTGTAACAGATTTTAAATAAAACTCTGATTTAGATTTTCTTATCAACAAAGGGCATTTGTTCCTTAGGGCTCTAAAAGTAGTCCAGTCTGCAGAGGAGTCTATGGATCTAGCTTGGGCCAAGGATTAATTTCTCTGTTGAATTAGCTTGGACAGACTGTCTGAGAACCAGGGATTCTCCCTGCCACTGATCCTACATTTCTTGATGGGGACATGCTTGTTAGAAATAGACAAGAATGTTGATTGAAAGTAACACCATGCCAGTTCAACATCTGGGATCATTGTGACTCTGTTAAGATCACTGGAGTATAGGTCATGCAAGAAAGCCTGCTCTTCAAAGCCTTTAAAATGTCTTTTAAATATAAAACAGGGTTCTTCCTTGACCATTTGTGTATTCCTAACACAAGCAATTGCACAATGATCACTGACATCATTACAAAATATACCAGTTGAGGTGTATTTGTATGGTGTGTTTGTTAAAATTAAATCTAGCAGGGTATATATATTCTGTGCTTTGGGATGAGGTCTAGTTGGAGCATTAATGAGTTGAACAATATTCAAGGAGTCACACAATGCTTTAAAATAATCTGAAGCCTGTGTGAGCCAGTCCCAATTAAGATGTATTTATTTATATAGCACTTTTCCAGCAATACAGCATAAAGTGCTTCACAACAAAGGGATTAAAATAAAAGACAAAAAAAATGTTTGATCACCCATAAGAATGAATTATGAATCATTCAACTTATGTAAAACATCTCAGAGAGAAGTGAGGGCAACCATTGAGGCAGGTATAACAGCCAACCACAGTAATATGGGAATCCTTAGACACGCTCACTTTAATGGCAAGTAGCTCAAATTGTTTAGGTTTGGTAATAGACAGAGTTGCAGAGCTACTTAATTTGGAGCTAACATAAACAGCTACTCCATCCTAGGAATTCAACCACTCCACCGCCCAAATGATTCGCAGACAAGGACCCGATGCAGGGCTGCCGAGTCCTGATGAGTGCTGCAGACACAGCCTCAGGTAATCCAAGGAGAGTAGGCCACAATCAGTCCTAGCTCAAGAGTTTAGGTTATCTTTGAAATAGGTACCAGATAGCAATATTTTTTTACTTTAAAAACTGCCTTCTCAAAGTGAAATGTTTGTTCAGGCAGAATCAAACATCAAACTAAAAACATTAAAAAACTCAGACCTTAGGGACTGACACACAAACAGTAGACTGACTGGCTACCATGTTGGATTTCACCAGGTCACCTTACCACTTCTCGATGAGCTGTGCCAGCTCTCCCTGGTGCAGACAGCCAATTGCCGCCCCCTAGTGGCACTCCTGGTCAGGGCTGGGCTGACACAGCCAGGCTTCGGTCCGCGGCTGCAGTGGGCAATTTGCGTCCCATTCTGGCGCTCTTACCATTACACCATGCAGGAGGCCACAATAATGCTATCATTACTATAATAAAAAAACTGATTTTCCTTCCAAGGAAATAATCTCGCTGGCTCACTTAAATGATAAGTGTCAGTGTACATTACCGGTCAAAGGTTTTAGAACACCCCCATTTTACAGTTTTTCCTGAAATTTAAGCAGTTAAATTCCAGTGAATAACCTGAAATGGTACAAAGGTAAGCGGTAAACTGCCAGAGGTTAAAAAATAAGAAGTTTGTAGCCATCTTCCATAAGAGACTGAAAACCCACTCTTCAAACTACAATTCAACTGAATATAAATATATATGTTTTTTTAAAATTGACTAACCTTTCTGTTTTGTAGGTGTGGTGGCATGCATCAAGGGTACTGGTCTCTAGCTCTCACTGTAATATTCTTGCCATTTTAAATGCACTTATTGTAGTTATTCTGGATTCTGCTAAATGTCTACAATGTAAATGGATTGTATGGATTACTAAAGCAAATGAATAATGCAAATTTATTGTGACAATTGTTCAAGTTATACAAAATAAGAAATGATGGATTGCGACAAGAAGAATGTGAACCATAATTACAGGATAGATTGCTTTATTTTTTAAAAAGAAAAAAAGAAGAAAAAAAGTAATCTATGATGATTATTTATGATAGACTTTTCAAGGAACACAAGTGAACAATAAACAATAGGAAAACTGATTTCAATATTTCACAACAGAAAGAGGAAAGACTAACTGATATAAAAATTTAAAAAACGGAATATAAAACATCGAACAAAAAGTTCGGAAATTTGTGTTTGCTAGATTATTTCTCTGTTGTAACAATGCTTCTTGGCAATACATTTTATACCGTTGGAAAGCCTGTTTATTTCCCTTTTAAATGGTGCCCCATTTGTAAGGAACATGCATTTGTGGGATGAGCAGCACAGCTGAGTATGTGGGTTGTGCCCATGAAAAATGTGCCAAATCTTCTCTGCCAATGCCAAACAGTGGTCACACACTGCTGTGGGATGGCATTCCACTCTTCAACCAGGATTTGTCGCAAGTCAGCCAACGTGGTTGTGTTGGTTACTCTAGCACGAACAGCACGCCCAAGCTGATCCCACAAGTGATCAGTTGGGTTGAGGTCAGGACTGTTGGCAGGCCATTCCATTCTCTCTACTCCCAAATTCTGGAGGTAGTCTCTGATAAACCCCGCTCTGTGGGGGCGAGCGTTGTCATCTTGGAGGATAGAGTTTGGTCCCAGCCTATGGAGATATGGGATTACCACTGGTTGCAGAATCTCATCTCGATATCTCTCTGCATTGAGATTGCCTCCAATGATAACAAGCCTAGTTTTTCCAGTGATGGAGATGCCGCCCCACACCATCACACTGCCTCCACCAAAAGGTGTTACTCTATCGGTGCAGCAATCAGCATAGCGTTCTCCCCGTCTTCTCCACACTTTGACCCTACGATCCAACTTCCGTAGGCAGAATCTGGATTTATCGCTGAACATAACGTTCCTCCACATGTTCAGGTTCCAGTGCAGGTGTTTCTGACACCAGCGCAAACGGGCCTGATGGTGAAGGGCACTCATGGCAGGCTTCCTGGCAGCCCTATGAGCCCAGAGATTGGCTGCGTGCAGTCTGTTCCGGATTGTCTGGGCCGAGAGCCGTGTGCCATATCGTCCTGCAAACCTTGACTGCAAATCTGTAGAAGACAGCCTACGGTTCCTAAGTGCTGAAAGGGTGAGGAACCGGTCTTCTTGGGGTGTCATCTTCTTGGGACGCCCACTTCGCAATCTGTCTCTGACATCCCCCGTTTCATGGAACTTGGCCTTCAGTTTGGAGATGGTACTAGGGCTCACTCCAAATAATGCCGCAACTTGCTTTTGCGGAACACCAGCTTGAAGTTGCCCTATCGCACGGACCTTATCGAGATCAGACAAACGTGGCATGCCGATTCTTGGAGCAGACACCAATTGACCACTGTAGCAGGGCCCATGCTCACAGGTGCTGCCAATCAGGTGCCAATCAGGTACCTGATTGTCAGCCCCTGGGGGTACCGGAAGCTCAAAACAAGAGTCAATAGCAACAGCAGAATAAGCTGTTTGGCATTGGCAGAGAAGATTTGGCACATTTTTCATGGGCGCAATACTCAGCTGTGCTGCTCATCCCACAAAAGCATGTTCCTTACAAATGGGGCACCATTTTAAAGGGAAATAAACAGGCTTCCCATTGGTATACAATTTATTGCCAAGAAGCATTGTTACAACAGATAAATAATCTACCAAACACAAATTTCCGAACTTTTTGTTCGATGTTTAGAAAGTTTGCACATTGTTACATTACATTACATTACATTACAGGCATTTAGCAGACGCTCTTATCCAGAGCGACTTACAGTTTACATTTCCTTACAATCCATTTATACAGCTGGATATTAACTGAAGCAATTCAGGTTAAGTACCTTGCTCAAGGGTAAAACGGCAGTGTCCCACCTGGGGATTGAACCTGCAACCTTAACGTTACAAGCCCAGTTCCCTAACCATTATACCACACTGTCGCCATTGTACACTATGAATACATACAGGTAGTGGCCCAAAACACAGAAACACAGGTAAATGAGGGAAATAAAGTATATTGAAAGCAGGTTCTTCCACACAGGTGTTTGTTACTGTGTTCATTAAGGAATTAACAGCACAAAAATGCTGGGCAGGCCTGGTTACTTATAACATGGCTAGCATGGGTAGAAGACAAGACCACAATGACTTCAAAAGATGGGTGATTGTTGGGGCATGTTTGGTTTCAGTGAAGGCAGCTCAACTTGCTGATGTTTCACAAGGAACAGTGCTTAAGGTCATGTCGATATGTAACTCTGAGGGAAAGACAACATCAACAATGTACAACTGTGGTCAGAAGCGCATATTTGATGATATCCGTGTATTAGTTTAAGGTGCAATTGACTGAAAATTTAAATCTAGGGTGTGAGCAGGCAGTTGAGACCTCTACAGAGCAGGATACCATAATGGTATCATATTGGTTTTCTTCTTTTTGGCCATGATCTGTATATTCTTTTAGACAAGTGGATGACCACATTGTGTAAAACTCCCACCTTCAGGTGTACAATTAATAGACTGCATGGAAATGCATTTGGTTGTCCTGAAGGAATTGTGTGCCTAAACCTACAAGACTGTCGTTTTTCATAACAAACAGCCATTGACTGATCCAGACGGGAGCTTCAATTTGATTTGAAATACAAGCTCATTGAAAAAAGGCTTTGCTGTTCCCAAGAGGCAAAATAAATGACTATGGAGCTGCAAGGTAATCAAAGGAAGGCTGTGCTTTTATTCATGGTAGTGAAACCTACATTTATTTTCATGAAACCATTCGACAAGAGATTCTGCTGCAGTGTTTTTCCAGGACTGACCATGGTGTTTGCATACTTCTGTTTTTTAAAAACAACTTTTTAACCCAATTTCTTTTCTTTATTTTATTTTAAATTGGAATGTCCAATTGTATTTTTAGGCCAGTCTCAGTGCTGTAAACTCCCCGGTCAAATTTGCGTAAATTGTCAAGTGTCAATATGTAATTACTCTCCGTAGCATGTGCTGCCACTTCCTTTCATTCTACAGTTCACCAGCTGGGCAGTCCTTGGAGGAGTATGCTTCATGTACAGCAGACTGCAGCTGCCTAGACGAGTTTGTAGATGCGTGATAAGACACAGACAAACCTACAGGCCGGAACCCACTCTCCCTGAGTGATGCTACAACCAATAACGAGGGGGCTGCCAGTCACTGACACATTTCCGTGGAAGCCTCTCCTGTGTAAACATCATCAGTTCTCAACACCACCAACATCCGCATGGGAGCCAAGTCCATTGCGGGAGCTATCTGAGCAGGGGCCTTTGTTTTCCTTGTCGCAGGCTGGTCTGAATACAGCCCTGGGAATGAGTCCATTGTGTGAGTCTGAAAGGGTACAGTAGTCTTCGCTGAAGCATGCGTTCTCTGGCTCTATGTTTAGCATGCCTTTAGGCCAGCAGCTGTCCAGACTGGGCGTCAGGTCCTCGCATCCTGAGTCACCCTCGCCGGCGATTGCCAGGTCCAAAGACTGGGAGCCAAACATCTCTGCAAAGCTGACTTTCTGGAGAGGCAGAGACAGGGGCGTGTTGGGCCAGCCCTCTGGGGTGGGGCCAGGGTTATCCCCACGATTACCCATGCACCAGTCCAAATGGCCAGGGCCGACGTAGGGAGTCTGACAAGGTATCGGATGAAATGCGGGTATCAAAGAATAGCTCTCTTCCTCCTTTAGAGGCTTGGCCTCAATCAAAGTGTCAATTTCCAAGAGTCCTTCTATCTTGACCAGGTCTCCCAGATTGCCTTGCGACATGACCCAGCTCTAGGGACAAAATAAAGGCATGATTTTTAGTAAGCAGGTTTTCCTGGGAGTGCTTCAAATAGTTTTGGGGAAGATTATTAAGTGTAAATTTTACCTGGAAATTTCCTTTGTAGGTGTTGAAAAGGGGCTGAAAGAATGGGGCAGGCGTTGGTATAACAGACCAGGTTTTTATCCTTAACCTGAAACACATTGAACAGTGAACAATTGAACAGTGAATGAATTGCAGTTACACACCCACATCACAGTAAATTCATTCACTGAGGTTAAAACAGCACTGCTTTCACAGAATTACCTGACTGTGGGACTGAAGAAGAAACACAATAGGATACCAACTACTGCACATACAGGCAAGGTGATATTCCAAAGATTTCTGAGTGCATCCAAATCTATAAAACAACCAAAGTAACAACCAAGTTATTTCAAATTAAACTTTATACAACACATTTAGAATCTCCATTTTGTAACAAAAATGCAAAATATGACAATTAAGCATACAAAGTGTGCTACATGTGTGCTATTGAACAAATTAACATATCATATTCAGACAGATATCCAGTTCAAGAAGATACAGTAAAGATTTCACCTTTTTTCGCCTTTGTCCTCCAGTGCACTGGACGACTCCACTCACTCCATTCTCCTCGTTGAGAAGTTTGTGAAGCGGAGCACACCATTGCAGTGTACTGTGTGTCTGGTTCAAGTTTGCTGTCATCAATGTAGAGTGTTTTCTCCACTATGTCCACTTCAGCTGCCTGCACACAAAAAGCAATACTGTGAATTGAAGGTATTGCCTGGTTCCAAAACTAACTAAACTAAACAAAAATAAAATTGCTCATGGATTATTATCAGTTTACGTTTTTAATCCCAGTCATGAGTGTGGAGAGTGTTTACAAGTTTTGTCATGACTGAGAAGTAATTATTCTCTTTCTGTAATGATTGCGAAAACGGCATGACCACAAGATGGTGGTACCACTGACAAGACCTGCTCCATTCCGATCCCTGGTGTTCTTAGGGCACTGGTGAGGAGGACGCTATTCGCCACCATCATGGCTAGCATACAAGCATACAAGACAAGCAAGTCTCCTTTGGGAGAAATTTGAGTACAATGCATTGTCTGACAAATCCAAATGCCTGGTTGTTGTGGGTAGTGGGGTATATGCCAATTAAGGGGGAAAATCCCACAAAATTAAAAGTGTATAGGCAAAGTTTGCCCAAAGATGGCCAAAAAGCCTTCTTAATCAGAGACGAGCAGAGACACAGCAGACGCTAGCAATATGCATGAAGAGGTCAGAAACCTGGCCAACAAACACACATGAATATCAAAAGCGAGAGGATGCCCTGGAGCACATGTTCATTTACACAGGAATATTGACAAGGCTAGGGGTCATTTGCATATAGGAAATTCAATGCTACTTTAGATCTGAAATTTAAAATGTCGGGTGCTGCTAGAGTGAACGGGTTGATCAGTGCTAAGATGGACACGCAAGAGGAGCAAGAGGCGTTTAACCGCTTCCTTCATCTGCATTTTGGCCTATTTTTATCATCCCATCAATGGCCAGGCCCACCATTCTCTTTTAAATTTACATTGACTAGAGAACCACATACTGGGGAAGCTATTGCCTTGTACTTAAAGGTACAATATCTACCCCTATAGGAAAAAAAGCCATTACTACAGTCCACAGACCTGCCTGAGTGTTCAAAGCAGATCCGTCCTTAAAACCATTATGCTCTATTAATTTTTAGTTTTATTTTAACCATTGTAATGGAAACTGTTACATATTCATGACTTGAAAAAATAAATGTCCTTAAGTTTTCAAGTTTGGAAGGGCTCCTTGTTTTCTACTCTCTCTCAATCAGTCAGATGAAAGTAAAGATTTTTTTTATCAAAACTACCTATGGCCATTTTAAGGCAATTCACCAAGTTGCATACCACACAAATAGCTATTTTTCCCCACATTGACCTTAAATGAAATGACTGAAACAAAAACTAAAATATGTTGAAAAACTAAAACTGAACTAAAACGAACTAAAATACTCTGAAAACTAACTAAAACAAAACTGAATTAGAATGTGGAAATTAAACTAAAATAGAAATAAAAATGTAATGAAAAACACAAAACTTATTAACAATGGAAGTGAATAGAGGGTATATTAAATCTGGCTTGAAAAAAGTGAAAAAAGACAGAGCAATATGCCCTACTTGATCTGGGAGTCCAGCTTTGTGGTATAACAGCTTGTATTTCAACGTGATGTAGCGATGGCTCTCGTAATTGCTAATCCAAGTAAACTGGTAGCCACTGGAATTTGTGAGGATGGTCAGATTGCTGGGAGTGTTTGGTTTTACTGAGGACAGAAAGTAATTGTCAAAACTGGTGATCTGTTGCAATTTGCTGAGACAGACATCATCTTGACACCCTAGCACAATTTATACTTTGTTGTACAATATATGCTGTACATGTTAACAATTATAACCATGGCAAAAAAAATCTCTGCTACAGAATGTTTGGGGGCTGTATTTGAGTTACCTTCACTACAGTTATTATAAAATGCATGCTTTTGATCATTGTGTTATATAAAAAAAATCCATTTTATACACCTTAAAAAACATACAACTTACTGTTATTCACTGGCACGAATTTTTCATTCATTGTCATACAGGTTTCATTTCTATTCTGTTTGCGATGCAGAATTACAGTAAAGCAATCAATGTCTATAAATACGTCTTGCTTTGGTATTTTAGCATCAAATGAGCATTTATAGTAGTCTCCTACATTCACAAAATCACATTTAAAACATAACCTGTGGAAAGAGAAAACACTATGAGAAATCAGGGAGAAGAAATTATGTTCAGAAACAACCAGTATGTTTTCAATGTGTCATATCACATTATTAATTTTACATTGTTTTTTAAATTATTATAATTATATCACAAAATTCTCCCAGTGGGCGCTTGTGATCCTTTTTCAATTCAGCTAAAATATATATTTGAAAACACTTTTCCAAACAAAAAAACCTTGGGCCCTTTACTGGTGCATGCATGTCTGATTAGTTCAGAACAAGAATGAATCTAACTCACGTGGCATAGTCTTCCATAAATTCCAACCAATAGGATGCGTTTTCCTTGCTGAAGGGATCTCCTGTGAGGTTCAGCACACAGCCTATTCTGAGCCAGGAATCACTGACACAGGTAAGCCCATTCTTCAGAGCTGAAATAGTACGCAGTTAAAGGCGTCATTCCCTCATAAACCCAAATTACTCACAACCCTTATTTAAAACAATACTTCATCACAGCACTACATATTCATAATGCATACGGTATACAAAAAAATAACTGCAGGCATCAGAAAGCATGAGTAAACCAAACAGGCTAAATAGACAGTATATATTCAGTTACTAATAAAAATAATGTTTTGGGAAAGGAAAATGAATGCAAGTGCATTTAGAAAAATTAAATACTGGAATGGTTACCTTCTTCTTCGCAGGCCTGTGGGTTGGCATAATTGCAGGCCCATGGGAAGATGACATTATCACAACTTGCCCACAAAAAGGCAAAAAGCAGCTTCATATTTACGTGGCCCTGTGGGGAAAACCATGAATGAATCTCACGTGACTGCATGCCATGTGTTTGCCCAAAGTTATCACCAATGTTGGTTTCCACAATTTGCCTCAATATTTCAGTATGAACAAAATAAGGCCTCCCGCGTGGTCCAGTGGTTACAATGTTCGACACTGGCCACGGTGACCGGGGTTCGATTCCCCGTCGTGCCAGAGTCGGCTCTGGCCAGGAGTGCCACCGGGGGCGGCAATTGGCTGTCCGCCCCAGTAGTAGGGGGAATTATGTGAAATTTCGTTACGCGGCGGATAGAAGCATGGAAATTGATACACATGTTCCTTGGGTAATCCTAAGACATCCTAGAAGGGGTGCCCAAAAAAATCTTAAACAGGAAGTGAGTTATTGACGAAATTCAAAATGGCCACCTAAACTGTTGGCAGTTGACTCAAAAGACACCTAAAGAATCTCATAAAAGCATAACATTTGGCACAAATGTCCCTTGGGTGATCCTAAGACATCCTACAAGGGGTGCCCAAAAAAATCTTAAACAGGAAATGAGTTATTGATGAAATTCTAAATGGCCGCCTAAACTGTTGGCAGTTGACACAAAAGACACCTAAAGAATCTCATAAAAGCATAACATTTGGCACAAATGTCCCTTGGGTGATCCTAAGACATCCTAGAAGGGGTGCCCAAAAAATCTCAAACAGGAAGTGAGTTATTGACGAAATTCTAAATGGCCGCCTAAACTGTTGGCAGTTGACTCAAAAGACACCTAAAGAATCTCATAAAAGCATAACATTTGGCACAAATGTCCCTTGGGTGATCCTAAGACACCCTAGAAGGGGTGCCCAAAAAAATCTTAAACAGGAAGTGAGTTATTGACGAAATTCAAAATGGCCATCTAAACTGTTTGCAGTTGACTCAAAAGACACCTAAAGAATCTTATAAAAGCATAACATTTGGCACAAATGTCCCTTGGGTGATCCTAAGACATCCTAGAAGGGGTACCCAAAAAAATCTTAAAACAGGAAGTGAGCTGTAGAAGAAATTCTAAATGGCCGCCTAAACAGTTAGCGATTGACATAAAGCACAAAAAGGACGTCATAAAAGCATATAATTTGGTACGTACATTGAGTGATCCTTATATATCCTAGAAGGGGTGCCCCCAAAACTATTAAACAGGAAGTGAGCTGTTGAAGAAATTCCAAATGGTTGTCTAAACAATTGCACTCTGCATCTTCTTGCTTATTTTGCACTCTGCGTCTTCTTATTTATTTTGCACTCTGCATCTTCTTGTTTACATGTACACTCTGCATCATCTTACTTATTTTGCACTCTGCATCATCTTGCTTAGTTTGCACTCTGCATCTTCTTATTTACTTTTGCACTCTGACTCTATCTTCTTGTTTACATTTGCACTCTGCATCTTCTTGTTTACATTTACACTCTGCATCTTCTTATTTATTTTGCACTCTGATCTTGTTTACATTTGCACTCTGCATCTTCTTATTTATGTTGCACTCTGCATCTTCTTGTTTACATGTACACTCTGCATCATCTTATTTATCTTATCACGAATCAGCTACTTTGGTCCATCCATATTTTTCAGGAGACGGTACAGACTGGATAGCTTTCAGACTTTTGGACCAAATGCTAGCTTGGTAAACTGCTCGATTTGAATGTTGTAGCAGTGCAGCCTGTGTGGGAGGAATGTTTTCCATTGAGAGACATTTTTGAGCAAACAGGTCCTCCCTTAGATCATTGACATTTTCAATGTCAGTTGTCTTGTCATACAGAACACAGGTGTATCTTTCCAGCAATGCAAAACTGTTTGATTCCTGGCTAAGCGGTTGAAAAGGATTAGCCGTCATTGCAATGAAGCCATTTGCCACTTCTGGAAATGATTTCCATGCAGCCCAGGCTGTCTTTTTGCCCTTGCCCTGGAACTGTGAAGTTGTATCACAGCCTGTGAATGAGTGGAATCCCGGTAGAGCCAAACTCATTTTCTTCCCCAGCTTTTTGAAAATAGTATTGATGCATATTTCCTGCCAACAGAGCTGTGTCCTGCATTTCAGTGGCCATTTTCCGCAGACTGTTATCAAGATCCATTGTTGAACATTGACAGAGTTTACCTGTCTTCAAAGAGCAGAACAGGCACTCACTAGGACATGTATTTGAAATGGACTGGCGCTTGGATCGCCGCAAGTCTTCATCAACGGAGTCTTGTTTTCTTTTGTTCAGACTCTGACGCATTCGTAATTTCTCTAACTTTGAGAATGAAAATTTCAGATGGCATGACTTGTGCCATTTGGCTTTATTTTCTTCAAAAGCTTCAACTGTACCACAACCTTTGAAATCTATCTCCACAGGCATCCCATCCAATTCCTTAAATTCTTTAACTAACTTAAGGAAAGTGCTGTACACCTCTGCACCGTTTCTTTGCAGAGAATCTGCTGGACACCTCATATCCCCTCCTCCCTCTGAGCAAATCACGCACACACTCCAGTCCATGTTTCCTTACCCTAACCTTAACACTGACCAAAAAAATAAAATAAAATAAAATTATTGGAAGTCGCTTTAGATAAAAGCGTCTGATAAATGACCGTAATGTAATGTTTGAAAGCCTTTAAAAAGGCTGTTGGTTGAATAAAGCTACTTCAATATTACTGCTACGCAAAATTAGTTAGGTCTCTACTCTAGATCAATCTAATGACAACTGAACAGAAAATGAGAAGCAGAGCAAATATTAGTAAGAAGACACACCCCCTTCCACTCACTGTCCCACAATTCGCTGATAGCACACTACAGGCGTCTAACTTTTACGCTAGTGACTAGATTTGACGCTAGTCAGTGACTAGATTTGACGCTAGTCAGTGACTAGATTTGACGCTAGTCAGTGACTAGTTTGACGCTAGTCAGGATAATGTGATATACTGCCAGCGTCTAACTTTTACGCTAGTAAGGACAATGTGATATAGCCTACTGTACTTCCAGAGTCTAACGTTTACGTTAGTAACTACAGGCATCTGTAAACTGTAAAAGTTACGGTAGCTCAAATTCATTCGGTGCCAATGGGAAACTAACCTAAGCTAGTTACATGCTAAATGTGAACTTCATAATCCAGGGGGAGTGTTTTTTTCCAGCACAAAATACATAATTGAACCGAGCACTGTTCTGATATACTGCCTTTATTGATTAGTTAAGCCCCGCCCCCTCACACCCCCCTACCTCCCTTCCCCAAGGGTCAGTCCAGGTTCAGTCCAGTGTCTTGTTTGCAATGATACAACATTTCTATACATTCGCAATAGTACATCCAACTGTGTGCTTCTATCCACAACATAAGAAATTAGCCAATTTTGGGGCATTAAAATGCTAATGAGTTGTGCCCCAATAGAGGGCTTGATCTCTGGTCATATGAAGATTTTAACAATATATTATCTATAGATAATCATTCATTGGGTCTTTTAAAGGTTTTTAAAAACAATTATGTATATATGCCATTGACAATATATCACTCAGAAAAGGATTCATTTGGAAGGTCATCTCATTCCGAGTGTTTTTTAAGCCTATGTTTGGTGTTTAAAGCTGTTTAAAATGTATTTAAGACATTTTTCATGGGTTATTTTGGGCAAATCCTTTAATATTAGTCTATTTACTATAAATGTAAAAGCTATAATTAGCACAATCAGCCAAAATGTCAGCATTATATCACTTTTCTGGTGGCCATTTTGGATTTCCCCTTTTAAAAAGCCTTTAATGGGTCCACATTTTTGGGCACCCCTTCTGAGATGGTGAGATACATCCTAAAGAGTGTGTGTACCAAATTTGGTGCTTCTATCCGCCGCGTAAAGAGTTGGCCATTTTTTTAGCTTAATCCCCCCTACTACAGGGAGTTAATTAAGCCTCCTGTCTATGACTAACTGAAATAGCTCCACTTTTTATTGGTGAGAGAAGCAGAATCACACATTTTGAGAATTGGTAGAGATCTTGATTGAAATATCTAACTTAAAACATTATCTCACTGCCTTTTTTCAGGGACTTGCTCATGCATTTCTGAGGGCACACATCACATGCTAATATCAGAGTGTAACTTCTGGAAGCAAATTGATATTTCTCAATTGTGAAACCAGTTCCTTACATTTCAATATGCATAGCTACTAACCTGCAAAAAATACACATATTCAAATTTGCCATTTTCACTAAAGTTCCTATATAATGTTCTCCTATGGTGAATGTTCCAGGGCCATGCTCAATATGATCTCAAACACTCTTGTGCCTGATCTGCCTATCAAAAAGGTTTCTCAATATTTATGTTTAATTACAACCCTGTGACAGTTTTGTGCTTTTTGCTACTTAACAGTGAATTAAGTTTAGTTTGTAATGTAATAAATTGCTGCAGATGCATTTCCATGAAACTGAGTGAAAGGAACTGTCCAGAGTACAGTTCTCAGATATAAGAAACAGTGAACACATTTTTAAAGTTTTCTGCAGAATTAATCTGACAAACAGTAACCTCAAGTTGTCTGGCCCATATCAGTTCTGTGCATTAGTGAAGACATAATAAACATATTTCTGTTTCTTATTATGTGGCTTCTTGCTTGGCAGATTAAATAGGCTCCTCTGAGTAAATACTGCCAAAGGGTATTTGCACATTACTTCAGTAGAGACCCTTGTTTTGGGCACTTTTATATAATTTACCCTACGTGGTCTCTTTAATCTAACTAGAATATCAAAAAGTTACAGAAATCAATGGCAAATACATGGGGAATTATGATTAAGTAATTCAGATTAGCTGTTCCAAAAGTGGCACTACCTTTATTTCTTTTAAATACTGTATCAGTGTAACTTTCCACTTTTCAGTAATGTTTGATGTCTTTCAATCCTGAAGGGAACACATGTGCCAGCCTATGCACCTGATGGTGGGTATGTATTTATTTCTGATAAAATAATCTGATAAGATTACTGATATGATAAGAATCTCTGGTTCAGAACTACTTGGCAATGAACAATCTGACAGGACCAGATTACTTTATCAACTGATGATTTAAGTTACTAACTCTCAGACTGAAAGTTGAACTTTTCAAAGTGAAAAGCTTGCTGTGTACGGTGGTCTGGGCATTAGCCAGGCTAGTAACTTTCTACAGTAGCAACACAAACATAGAGGAAGGAAAGCCAAGGCTTCTGCAATGATTCCTTTTATTGTATTCTTGATATGATAAAAATAAAGATCATTATTACAATTTATATAATAGATTTTTATAATTGATTGATTTTTTTATATAATTGATTTTGTTCATCATTCTGCTTTCTGATTTTACTGACAAAAATACTACAACCAGGCAAAAAGAAAAAAAGGAAAGCGATTTTACCAAGGCCCCTACCTTCCCACTCGTTTCCCACTACTTTATAAAGTTATCTTGAGGTGAGGAACTTCCCCTTAGGTATGTTGTATTCTCAATTGGAAAACGGAAACAACGTATCAAATGTATTTTTAAACTTGTGTAATGAAGAAAGTTAATCAAGAAAACGATAATTAGAGGGTGTATTGGGCATCTATATTATTTAATCTATATGTGAATTCAATCCATTCGTATGCCACTTTAATCACATTAAAGGTAATTTGCCATTTCATGCAAATTTCAGTTTAAGGACATATCCTCCCCAATATTCAAAACATTCAAATATATCCCCCCAATAAATTGTAGATATAAAACATTCCCTTTCATTATGCCGCCCCCAATATGTAATATGTGGTTACGCCCTTTCATGTAAGCATGTACCGTATAACTTGCTTTCTGTTGTCGTAATCAAAATGTGAATATCAGATATATATTACCGTTCGCAATTAAGCATTTCCTCAAAGTAAGCGTTGCTAAATACTTTTAAGGCTACTAGAACGATGTACATAGCAAAACACTCGTGTTAAATAAAGAAATGTACTTAACATTAAAATGTACTTACCTCACTTTACCATGTGAGGTATATCGGCGGCACAGCCCACGAGGAGTATGAATGAGAACGTCTGATATGGCAGGCTGCGTGATGCTATTAACCTATTTGACGGAAAATACCTGCTGTCATGTTCGTTTCCCTTGCTTTACTGCGATTTGGTTGACGCTATGAATATAAAGTAGGGGGGCGTCATTCATCTGCAATTTGACAATTACAGTATTTTACAATTCCATCATGCTGTCCATGGCTCAGAGTCTAACTAAGCCGTTTTAATAGACAAACCTTTTTGTTATTTTCGTTTGTAAAAATATAGGCTATATCGCTGTGCTGCACGTTAACAGTGGCTTTCAAAATTAACCACACCCTTGACGGTTATATGAAATAAGCAATACAAGTAATGAGCTACAGAACTGAAAAAATTAAGTAAACATAAAGTGTTTTAATAGGGCTGCTGCCAGAACAGCTCCAATGCTCCTTGGCATAGATTCTACAAATGTCTGCAACTCTATTGAGAGGAAAGGGACAAATACACCTCTAATTCAAAACCATTATTTTACAAGAAATTACATAATTTGGTGTTTGATAGATGGTGGTGGAAAATGCTGCCTCAGACACCACTTCTGAATCTCCTATGAGTGTTTAATTGGGTTGAGATTCGTTGACTGAGATGGCCATAGCATATGGTTTACATTGTTTTCATGCGCATCAGACCATTCAGCGACTACTCATGCCCTGTGGATGGGGACATTGTCATCCTGGAAGAGGCCACTGCCACCAGGATAGAAATACTTCACCATAGGATAAAACTGATCACTCAGAATGGCTTGTATTTACTAACTTTACCTTGTCCTCTAAGGGGTTGAGTGGAGCTAAACAATGGCAGGAAAATGCACCCCTTACCATAACAGAGCCAGAACCCTTCATTTACTCAAGTGTTTCCTTCATTTTTGCAGTTACCTCTAACTTTTTTTGGGAAAAATATTACTTGTTAAACAAAATACTTTTCTCTGAGCAATTTTATTAGTATGACACTCGGAGGGGTGAAGGGAGGAGTAGAGAGGACTGCTCCTCCTCTTTGGCTACTGTCAGGTACTGTTCCCTCCCAAAGCTGGGAGTCTACAGGACCTTGGAGAGCAGTGGCCTAACACATAGGCATGATCACCTATTGACTTCATTAGGGGGGAATAAAACAACTGTGGGGACACAGGAATACTTCTCTTTGTGTACTATCCACTCACCACCTGGCATGGTGGCCACCCCTGCCACAATTAGTATAAAAGAGCATATAACAAAGCTCATTACCTGTATTTATTTTAAATTGCCTTTTTTGCTACTGTACATGTAATTAAATGTAGAAATATAAAATTGTTGTTTCATACAAATATTCGGAAGGGACAATTCCAGACAACCCCTCACGTTAATACACCTGCACACTTTCACTACTGATTCAGGGAATCTACCTTCACCCTCTCTTCAGTTCACTTCAGTTCGGTCATCCATTCCTTGTCGTTATCGTTCTCTCATTCACGGGGGGTGGGTATGCATTAAAATGAATGCATTTGAATGCACGTCCTTTTCCTTATGGAAAATCTTACTGGCATTTAACCTATACTCATTTCATTACTTTTTTATCAGAATGTTATACTCTTTAGACATATTTTGAAATAATTTATTTGTAATTAAAGCAAATTGTTTCATTTGACAACACAATATGGCAGAAGGTTGCAGTATGTTGTGAATGGGATTTATTTATAAAGTTTCAAAAGGGATATGGGATAATAAACATGTATAATCTAAACTTATGAATACATGCAAGTGAAACCTTTTTTGGCACACAGTTTGATGAGTTAATTGTGATTGCCAAATGTATCTGTGTTAGTTAAGGAAAAAAGGAACACCTGCATTTAATCATCAAAGTTAAGGACAAATGTTAAATCAGTCATTATTTTTGTATTGCACTGTTGACAAACATGTTGCCATGCAGTGATTATCAATCACAGTTTTCCAGAGAAAGACCCCCAGAAAAAAAAATATTATAGCCTGGAGCCCAAGGCGATCAAGATGAGCTCCTGGAATATGGAATAGAGAAAAATAGCTAAATAACCACAAACATAGTGAAAAAAGACACTCTTAATGGTAACAGGGCAACTCAGGTCCTGTGAAGGCCAACACTACGTCCTTTACAAGAATGATTCTTATGAAGATTATGAATAAGCAGTCTATTCAAGTATTTGATGAGATTCCTGAATACAGTACAAAGTCCTTGAGGCTATTGAGCATGGGGGAAACAAAAAACTGCAGAATCAGAATAGATAAGTGGATGCGATCTTCACTAATTCACAAAACCAAATATAACTAATTTTTAAGAATGCTTTGTTGAGTTACTATTACACCTACACTATGCCTATTAAGACTGTCAACTGGCTTAACAGAAGTCACCGTTTTGGGCCGCCTGTCTCATATCGCCAGCTGTCAGGCAAAACCTTATACGATTCAATTTTAAGAACATGTTGTTAAATTAGTAACGTACCTGTACTATAGTACAATTGTTAATACTGCCAGATGGCTTAACAGGTAAAATATTATTGAATCTAAGGCCATGTCTTTTAAAAAATGTGGCCACTGAACATGCAGAACAACTCAATTGATGCCTAAGCATAGAGATGGGCACTGCTAGTACATTTTCTGGTATTGAAAACATTCTCAATGGTCTAACTATGTAGTTAATTATTACATAATAAATGAGTAATGAAGTAAGACAAAAATAAATGTTGAAATATAAAACAATAAACATCAATCTCTTTTCCATGATTACACTCACCACCAGGCTGTTGCAACATGCACAGCCTACTTTTTTTTTTTTTTCTGATTTTTCTGATTTTTCCCCCGTTTTCTCCCAATTTAGTAGCCAATTATACCCTCTATTTTATTTTCAATTCCCCACCCTCACGAGTCCGCCGCCCGTCCTCCGGGAACGAGATTCGTATTCCTGGACCTATTTCCCCGCCTTCTTTCGAGACGGAGATCTTCCACGGACTCCATTAACCTTCTCCTCGGCGGACTCGTGCCGGCTCTCCCTCCCCCTTCCCCCGGAGGCGGACACCCAAATGCCGCCTCCGATCGGGCTGACGACCAGGGCCGGTCTGGTAGAAATGCGGGTTTCGATCCGCGTCTCTGACGGGCAGCGCACACCGCTCCAAAGCGCGGTGCACTAGACCGCTGGGCCATCCGCCAGCCCCCATGCACAGCCTACTTAAATTGTATTTTCAGTGTGACACCATATTCAATTTTACATTTCAAACTACACAGCAGCCTTATGTTCATCAAAGCTAGAATGTGGGATCAAAAAAGCTACTGAGTAACATGTACCAATTTGCTCCAAAATGAAGCTTTGAGAGCAGCATCAGCTCACTGATTGCTGTTGCAAATTAAAATGGCTCTCTCTAGTAAAGTTGGAGGAACCAGATCTTGAACAATTATGTGGTTTGTCCTGTGAATGAACTGCGGGATGTCATACAGAATGCATTTGTGTATCTCAATTATAACAAATAATGTGAGTCCTTCCATAAGAACACATGGTAAGGTGTATTTGGCCTAGAATAAAAATAAGTCAGTGTTGCAGAACAGCTGTTGAAAACATTTTCATATACACTACCGGTCAAAAGTTTTAGAACACCTCTATTTTGTTAGGAGGTGGACTGAGTGAACCCAAGTGCAGAGAATAAGACGGAGGCAAAGATGGTTTGGTAACAATGATAGATCTTTACTAGTGATGAGAACAATAAAACAATAAAACAACAAAACACTGAAGAACAAATGGAACACATAGAAAAAAACTGGGAGACGAGGCTCCAAAAAACTAACTAATAAAACGAACTACACAAGTACAAACTCAAAAACATGTAGCACAAAGAAACGAAACAAAACAAAACAAGGAACAATGAGACTAGAGAAATACTTGAGCATAACAATTCAGGAAAACTAGGTGAGAACAATCTCAAGACTGAGCACAAGGAAACACACAACTTAAGTAGGGGGGAACTAACCAGACACAGGTGACATTACTGAAACTAATAACCAAAAACAATCAGGGACAACGAGGCACAGATGGAAACACTAAAACAATGAATCAATAAACAATTAACAAATCACAGGACAATAAACTCCATGAAACAATTAACTCAATACATGAGATTAAAACAGAGCAAAGCAACTAAAAAGCTAACAAATAACGGCATCTAGTGGCGGACCCTCACACATTTTCCAGTTTTTACTGAAATTTAAGCAGTTCAAGTCCAATGAATAACCTGAAATGGTACAAAGGTAAGCCAGAGGTAAAAAAAAAAAAAAAAAAAAAAAAAAAAAAAGGTTTAGGTTACCAAAAACTGAAAAATAATGTACATTTCAGAGTTATAAAAAAAAGGCCCTACACCATCAAAAGGCACTTGGAAATTGGAGGAAACTCTGACAGGAAGAGGTCTGGAAGACCCAAAGCCAAACTTTTCACCGGTAGTGTATACAACTGTCGCAACCATTTCTTGTTTAGGTGTGTCTTATTTTTGTATGCACTTTTGTAAGTCGCTCTGGGTAAGATCATCAATAACTACATTTAAGTGTAAACTAAATGTCTCTGCCCTTGCACATTAAGCCCCTGCCATCTATCTGCAGACAAGTTGCATTACTCTTATCTCCCAAAAGCAAATCAATCAAATGTCAATATGTAATCTTGAAACCAGTTTATCTCTAAAATCAAGTACCATGAAATTCAAAAACATTTGATGGTGGCTCTTGTACTCAGATAACATGTTCATTTCTTGTAATAAGTGATAAGAACGACTGAATCAGTACACTGATGATGACAGGCAGAAAGAGGTATGCTATTGATAAGCTCAGCAAAGACAATGCAAAAGTGGGGTTACAGCAAGAATCTGGAGAAAGTACCAAACTTGAATCAAGCTGTTATAATTCGATTTTTTTAATTTTTTTATTGCATGGTCGGCTGACTCATTGCCAGCTTAACCCACCAATTGACTGATGTTGTGCTGTGCCTTGCACAACATCAATCAGTTATACCTAACATATAATGTAAATGCAAGACACATGACAGGTCATAAAACCTCATGGAACACAAAATATAGCTTTTTATAGCAATTTGGTTAGCTTTTGGTTAGATATATTTTGCCTTATTTACATATTTTACATATCTATGTATGGAATAAGGTACATATAAGAAATACATCTGAGGAAAAAGAGAGGATTCTTACTTTATTCGAATTAATTTCTTAAAGAGACTTAATTAATGACACCAATGTAAAAAGACAGTTCACAACACAATTGTTTTGAAATATAATGGTCAGGAAATCTCCTTGACCAGGAAGGAAACAAGGCAGAGCAAAAACAAAGAACAAAATGTCAAAATTATCCCAACCCTGACCTTTGGGTCCAAGTGACAATGCACTAGAAGTCCAGACCCAGGCCAACAGTCTGGCTGGGACATGCAGTGTGAGGATGTACTCAGCTGGTAGAACCCCCCTATGTCCCTGACTCAGAAGTGTACGCCACCCACTGTTTCACATAGTTGGTGTGGGAGTTTCCTGCCCCGCCCAGCGCAGCGGTGTCCATTGGCTCCTTCCCGCCACCAAAGTCCGAGCTAACCGGGCTGCTGCAGTCCGACTCCAGGAAGCCACTGTCAACGGTGTCGAGGTCCAGCCCCACGCGAGGGTACCCATCCTCGGAGTGCTCGGTGGAGCAGAACGAGTCCAGTGAGATCCGCTCCAGTACGTTGTCCCCGGGGAACATCTGCCACTCCATATTGTAGGACCCTGGTGATGCAGACAGGCCTGTTGAGGACTTCTTGGCCAAGTCCCCACCGGAGGCCCCCCCCACCTCTGCCAGGTCCTCTGCCACATGCCCAGAGCCCTCACCCAGACTGCACTTGGGGAAGGCCACTCTGTTTTGAGAGTCCCTGTACGGGTCCAGGGAGACCCCCGAGCTGATGCTGTCACCCCCGGACACGGTCACGGTGTCAATTGAGATGTGATCTGCAGAGTGGGTGGTGCCCTGCCTGCTCTCTCCCAGCACACTCTGCCTGGAGGCCGTGTGGGGGTACAGGCCGAGGCCAGAGCTGCCATCCATTCCCATGCTTCCCCTGCTGTCCCTACTGCTGCTGCCCTGGTTACCACCCTTGCATAGAGCCTCCAGCCCCCCCGCCTGTTTCTCATTCACTACTTGCACGGCCATGTTCTTCTCCAGGAAATCAAACTCATTGAAGGTGAACGTCGGAGCAACCCATTTCTGAGATAAGACAAAGAAGAGAGACAGAGTGAGAGAGAGACAAAGGAACAGCTTGGTTAAACAATAGTTAGTTCAACAATACTCAATGACAATCGCCTACTAAAAGTAAATACTAAAAGTAGATACAAATACTAATAGCATTTAATACTAAAACTGTATTAAGTAGATGTATTTTATGTAATGTTTAGGTGCATGTATTTTGTTTGTATTTTTGATACATAATTTTTTCCCCATAGTTTATTGGGAACAGCTGTTGGAACCTAAGCTGTTTAACATTTAATGCAATGCATTTAACCCTTAACACTTAATGCAATGCATCTGATGCTTGTTTTTAACATTGTAACAATGCTTTTGCAGTGTCCCTGACAAATGAACAAACAAATAAATGTTGTACTACATTGAGTGGACGAGAGGTTTAAAAAAAAAAAAAAAAAAGTATCCTCTCAGGAGCAAATCTAAGAGTAGGAAAATATTAGTTAGCTAGCTAGTTTGCCTTATACTGACCAAAAGTGAATATTAGTGTATAATATAACCTGATTCGGTTAGCTGTTGCAAGCTCTCCTGCTACAAACAATCGCAGTAGCTAGCTATGTTAGTTATACAAAGGTGTTTCATTTCATTCCTGGTTTTCTGCTCCTGTCTGTTCAGAACCATCTTGTTGTGGTTTGTAAAATTGACTTGGCAATAATTTAATGAGGTGCAGGGAGAGTTAAGTTTAATTAGGGGACAAATTAGGCAAATGCAGTCCGAGTTGAGCTGAATGATTGCATTTTGGAGAGAGGTTGCCTTTCATCTGTGACTGCTTTCGGCTTCATGAGGGCAAAATTCTTGATCTTGAAACCTAACTCGCTAGACTTTACTACCCTCTGGAATTTGTCGAGTTCCAGGAACTTATTGGTATGCCCTTTAGAGAATTAGCTTGCATGCCAAAGCTGGGGAGGGGGGAGTCGGTTGGGCGTAAGCACAGATAAGGGTGCGTACATGCAGGTGCAGCGTCTCCAGAGTTTGTGGTGTCCAACTGATTCCAGCCCTTGCAGGAAGAGAATCTGGCCCAGTGCTCTGAGAGTGGGAGGACTGATGAGCCCCAAGGCACCCTGGAGGCACCACCACCCAAGAAAAGGGAGTTAGTCATAGTGGGGGAATCAGTTATTAGAAGCACAAAACAGTATAGTCTGTTTGCATGAAAATAAGTCTCGGATGGCATGTTGACTGCCTGATGCCCAGGTTGGAGACCTCCTGGAACATGCGGACAAGCTCCTGGCCAGAGCGGGGGTGTATCCAGTGATCATGGTCCATGTTGGAGCCAATAACATAGATATGCGTAGGTTTGAGGACTGCAGTACAAATGTGTAGAATTAGCAATAAAGATCAGCAGCAGAACCTCTACGGTGGTCTTCTCAAGAATTCTGCCAGTACAATGTGGACAGTAAAGGGAAGCAACATTTTATATGGAGATTGAACATGTGGCTACAAGCCTGGTGTAGGAAAGAAGGGTACAGGTTTATGGGTTACTGGGACTCCTTTTTGGACAGGGGTGACCTGTACAAGTGGGACGGATACACCTGAACCAGAGGGGTACAGTTGCGTTGGGCCAGCTTATGCTTAGGGTAGTGGATGAGTATTTAAACTGTGGACTGGGGAGCCAGAGAGGGAAATTAGTATCAGTCAGTGGTGGGAGAAGGGGAGAATAAATATACTAGTAATACTTTAAATATTAAGTTCCTTTAAATGCTAGAAGAATACAAAATACATTTTGGAACTGGAGGCTTTCACGTTTAATGGGGGTTATGTTTAATGGTTGTGGGTCTGTTGTTCAGTCTATGAAAGGGAAATCAATTCTGGATCTGGTTTTATATAATAATCCTAATTTGCAGCTCAAGGTAATGGAACCACTTGGCAAAAGTGATCATAGTGCAGTCACTTTTTATATTGTTTGGCAAGTTAAGACAGCCTCCTCTAACTCTACCATTTTTAACTTCAGATGAACTGACTTTAATAAAATGGGAAATGTTAAGTAATATAGATTGGGTAAAACTTTTAGATTACGTCTGTGATATCAACTGTGAATGAAAAATTGAGTAAATTTAAAAGGGTTATTCTTGATGCAGTGTACATTCATTCCAAAATTAAGAAAAAATATAATTAAAAAGCAGTGAATGAATAAATCTTTACGAGAGATTTTGATATAAACGAGACTGTACAGAGTTTATAAAAAACAATTTGAAGAGATACAATATAGAGATAGTATAACCGCAAGTGGCAATTAACGGGGTCCAAGCAAAATGCACCAATCATTGCTTATTGGATGAATGGTGCAAACATTTAGCCTACAAGCTCAGGAAGGCATTAGCAAGAAAGTAAGTAATTGTATTGTTCATTGCTCATTGCAATGCAAATCCCATGGCATACTTTGAGTGAAATTTGATTGGATTAACTTTGTAGGAGAAGCAAAGAATGTGTCTTTGACTAAATACAATATGGCCAAAAGTGAATACATTATATATATATTTGCCTCGAGCCAAAGATTCGGGGGGGGGGTTGTTGTTGCGACCGTTTCCTTAGTAAATCTGGCCCTTAATCTCTTCAAATTTAGCAAAAGGAGACAAAAGGGCAAAAAAAAGGAGGGATGTGATTGAGGTTGAGTCCAATTAGCAGAACAAGAGGGCACAGGTGGAAATGAGCCAAAGGTCATGTAGTGGAGGCAGAAAAATACAAGAGTCTTAACTTAAATACAGGATATTCATGAGACCAAGATTACTGCACAACACTCATAGTGTTTGTATAGTTTGTATCTGTGCTCAACAGCCGAATGAGTAAGTTCCTTTCTGAGGAACACTGTATCTGATTGAGATGCATATCTTGTACAAGCTGTCAGCAGAAGCTAACCACAGATGTCAAAACAGCAAACATGGCCCTGCTGCAGTGCATAGCAATGTCACGCACATGCATATATAGTGGAAAATATAGTGAGATATAACAGAAGTAATAAGTCTTGTCTCCGGTGCAATATGTGTGTTTAACACTGAGCTGATTATCTGCCACCATTTCTGAAGTCTTGTGAAAGAATATGATGTTTTCTGGCTCTCCAAACATTCATATTAGTTTAGATGCAAGTCTATGATCCTGACTGGATGGACACAATAATTTGATGCTGCAGGGGGAAGGGTTGATGGGTTTGTGGCATGCTAAGCAGGCCACTCAATATTTTTCTTACTGCACTAAAACTGCATTGTGTACATAGCTCTTTCACCAAACACATTTAGGAGCTAGCCAGTCACATTATTGTTTATGTTTCTCGATCACTGTTGCACATGCTTCATACAGTAGGACATTCTCCTTTCTGAGCTTCTTGTTGACTATGTGAGATAAAATAGGAGTGGCATGACAAAATCAACCTGATATCACAGCTGAATGTAAAGACATTTGTTGTTCAATTTCATTTACGTATATAACAAATAAAACATAGAACTGTAAACAATATAATAATGTTATATATTTACATTATTATATAGTCTAATATTAGTATTACAGTACAATATCAATATATAACATACAGATATAACATACAGTGCAGAAGAAATGTCCTGCTGTGCCATGCCTCAGAGCATACCTGTCTTACTTCAGACTCGCAAGAACCTGTTTTCAGCATTTTGTCTGCACAGGATAAGCTTGACAAAATGACAACCCGTTATTATAATAACCAGTAATATATTTGTCATTTGAAAGCTACTTTAAATCCATTGAATCACCCTTGGGACACACCAAAAGCCGTAGGGATGGTCATGCCGCTCCCAACATCTATAGTCTGTCGCTGATAGTGACGTAGTGACTACTTTGGTGTTTAATGGTCCACTTCAGCAGTGGATTGTCGACCACCACTCACTATGCACATATTTAAAAAATGCAACACTGGAGTGGGTTGTGGTTGAACGTGACTACATCATGTGGAGGGTGGTGCAAACCTGGAACCACAGCAAAGTCTAGTAGCTAAGTCTTTCTTTTATGCAAGTTTGGTAGCTGCAATATGAAATAAAACAGATGCCAGCTAGTCTTTATGCTAGCTTTGCTGCACCAGTAGCCTCTTGTATGGGTTGTGGATCACCACCTGACCTAACTTTGCCAGTAGTTCTCTCAGTCTCCTGCATAGGCATATCAGTGACTTGCCTAGGAATCCAAGTGGGTAACTAGCCTAGGAGGGTCAGTGAAGCATATCATTCACCAATTCATTGGACTCCATCAGCACATCAGTCTCCTTCGGGGTATCATTTGCCATATCATGGCATGCATCCCAAAATAGGAATTATAGCGACCCAAATATACATGACGAACATCCATTGTTTTTGCTAACTTACAAACATATTAATATGAGCAATATTACAAAACCATTAATAAGCAAACAAGGACAACCAGAAATGTAAGTAATTACCATATGAGAGGTTTATTTGTTGAAATTTTAATTTAGATATAATTAGCTGACTAGCTAAATCACTAACATTATATAGTCAGCGGCTGCTTGTCAACCAACTGCTGTCAGCTACAAAAAGCTAAATAGCTAACGTTAAATTGGTTGTTTACAGTCACGTGACTGTGCTGACATGCACTCCCTCAGTTGGTGGTCAAGAAGTGGAATCATGGAAGGAGGCAACGAGCAGTACTTGGTTTATGTAAACAGTTCAGAAGCCAATGTTCAAAAGAGATATAAACTAAAGATTGAAAAATGTGATGGAAGAGATCTGTATTGTATGAACAGGAATGATTTCTCACAATAAATGAAAGATTTGCCCGCTGTCGAGTCTGTGGATATAGCTTATTGTGTTTATGTTACGTATTGATTACAGTTGTGGATGCAAACCCTAAAGTGGCCATACATTGGAGCCTGGGATTTGTGAAATTAAGGTAACATTGATTTAAGTTAAATACAAATTGTGAGTAGTTGTAATATGTAGACCATGTGCTACCACATATATATGTTCAGTTTATGAGTTCCCATTAATGTTCTAGCGACATAGAAAGCAATTCTAACATATGAAATGTGAGTATCACAGGCTAATCATATGAAATGGATAAAAAAACAAGTCTGAGCTGACCGAAAAGCAAATGAAACAACACAAATAATAAATCTATCAAGAGAGTAAATGAAAACGCATTTAGCCATAGGGATCGCAAAACACTTTGTGAGATTAGTAAAATCAACGTCTTTAAGCATATCAACAACTAGCTAACATAGCAACAACTAGCAACTAACGTTAGCAACAACTAACAACACAACATAACATGTCAACTCATCACCAGCGTTTTGTTCTGTTGTCCAGTTCCAGGGAAACAAACAACAAAAAACTGCTAAAGTTACAGAATAAAGGAAAGTTTAATACAAGTTTAATACTTTCCAGAGGAAAGGTGCAGGTTTGCCAGCCATATCACCCAGCGCTTTATTAAAACATTTTTCCCCTTTATGAAGAATAACTTTTGGTACTCGACAAAAATGTCTGTTTCTTTCTTGGTTAGATTGATTCGAACAACCATAAACGCAAGTATATTACATTTTTGTGTGTGACTATGCCTAGACTCCACTACTCTTGTGTTTACTTGACCACCATATGGAGTTTGCACCAGTGCAGCAAAGAGACATGACATAATCTGTAAAATACCTATTAAACTAATTATTATTTTGTAGCTAAGTGATACTATTGTTCAGGCAGCTAGCAAGTTAACTATGCTAGATCACAATTTGTTTGGAGTCCTCCCCTCCCACAACCACAGTCTGGCAGAGGCAAAAATTAGGTTCGCTAGAGAGCTTGTGCCCTTCCTCCATTGAGAATGAATGACTTCCATCGCTTTCACTTTTGGTGCGTCCCAATCTCTTAGTTCCGTCCTCCACCTCCTTGACTTGTCAGCTGCATTTGACACCTTGGACCACCGGATCCTGCTCTCATCTCTAGTTGAGATGGAAATCTCTGGATCTGCACTGACTTGGTTCAAGTCCTACCTGGCTGACTGGTCCTACCAGGTGGCTTGGAGAGGATCCCTCTCCTATCCCCACACCCTCTCCTGCAGGGCTCGGTGCTAGGCCCCATCCTATTCTCCCTGTACACCAAGTCACTTGGTTCTGTCATCTCTGCTCATGGCTTTTCTTATCACTGTTATGCCAATGACACTCAACTCTTTCTCTCCTTCTCTCCTTCTGAGACCCAGGTGGATCTCTGCATGCCTGGCTGACATCTCTGTATGGATGTCCACCCACCACCTGAAGCTGAGCCTGGGAAAGACTGAGCTGCTCTTCCTCCCAGCAAAGGGCTCCCCGATGATTGATGCTTCAATCACCGTGGAAGGTTCCATAGTGTCTCCGTCCCAGCCTACCAGGAGTCTTGGAGTGACCCTGGACGACCAGCTGTGCTTCTCAGGCTATATCGCAGCAATCACCCGGACCTGCCGATTCTCCCTCCACAACATCCGGAGGATCCGACCGTTCCTCACCCAAGAGGCCACACAAATCCTGATCCAGGCCCTGGTGATCTCACTACTGAAACTACTGAGTCTGGACTACTGAAATTCCTTGCTGGCAGGCTTTCCGACCTGTGCCATAAAGCCACTGCAACTAGTCCAAAATGCTGTGGCACGTCTGATGTTTAACCTAAGTTCACCCATGTCACCCCTCTACTCTCCTCTCTGCACTGGCTCCCCATCGCAGCACGCAGCAGATTCAAATCTCTGGTGCTTGCTTTTCAAACGGCTAGAGGAACTGCTCCCCCTTACCTCCAGACACTCATCACACCCTACACCCCTGCCAGACCCCTCCGTTCTACCTCCTCTGGCAAACTGACTGTCCCATCCCTCCGGGCCCCCGGCAGTCACTCCTCGCGATCTCGCCTCTTCTCTGTCCTGACCCCTCGGTGGTGGAATGACCTTCCGCAATCAGTCAGGACCGCGGAATCACTTGCGATCTTATGCAAGAGACTCAAAACCCATCTTTTCAGACTCCACTACCACTGAATTCTGTACATCTAGCCAATTTTCATCACCACTCCCTACTTGTTCAATACTTATTGTATATGTATCCCTGCTTACTCATTTATTTAAAAAAATAAAAGTAAAAAAATGTACTAACCTTTTCCTTCCCAGTGTTACAGGTGTGGTATGCAGCTGCCTACTAAATGCTTTAAATGGTGCGTCGCTAGGGTAACAGATCCAAAGCAATAAAGCAATGCAGTTTCTTCTTTAACAAGTGTACTGCAGTTTTGGCGAGGGTAGCTACATGAATTGACAATAAATAATGGGCCAAATTAATAGGTTGAATCACGCATCAGTTACTAGTAGTTTGTGCTGGTTTCTGCAATATTGAAGATAATTTGTTCTGCTATGTTTTTTGAGATATAAAAAATTAGGCCTACACAAACATTGCCCAAACGATGAGATAAGAACTGGAACTGGATTTTGGACACTGACTACGAGATAAAGATTGCGGACTTTGTGTTTGTATTCCCCCGAATATCCTGCCCTTTGTTTTGTGTAGTGTTTGTCTAAGATTATTTGTTTAATAAATTATCATTTTGTTTATATTACTGCCTCCTCTGTGTTCTTGCACTTGCCTACGCCCTCTGCAAGGTCCGTGAGTGTCGCCCCACCCCTGGGGACACCACATATGGTGGAGAACGCGGGCAGAGGGCATCACTTATAGGCAAGAGGAGGTAGTGCAAGTGTGTGGGATTTTTGATTTTTGATTTTTGAAAGAACTACTCCATGATGGAAGGGGACTGGACAGTGGATCCAGACATGGAGTCTTGGCTGGAGGCAGAGGGGCACAAGCACCTGTCAAAAGTGCACCGACATTCCCTCACGGTGTACTTTCAAGCAAGTCCAGCCCTCAAATGCTCCTTTTTGGCTGGAATGGCGCCTGACGTGGCTGAGGCTATCGGTGAAATGAAGAAGGTGTTGAGAACCCTGAAGGGACGACAGGGAATGAAAAAAGTCCTAAAGAAGGATGGCCACTCCTGCTCTGTGGTGCCCCCTAGGGAGAAGAGAGAAAATGTCCCGGGTAAGCCGCAAAAGCAGCATACAACTGTCACAGACAAGTGTGCTGGTTTAGAGGCGGAGTTAGGAGAGGCACAAATGGTGATAAAGGGCAAAGAGGACAAGATCCAGAAATTGGAGCAATGTTGTCGGGACCAGAGGGAGGACCTGGTGAAGAACCAGAGACGGGCGGCCATGGTGGAGGACCAATGGCGAGTCACCCTCCGGGAGGTCCAGCAGCTGAAAGGTGTCCAGACTGAGCTGTACCGGACGAAAGCTGAGTTGGGGACCTCGGAGGAGCGCCATCTGGTGGCCATTGGGAGATTGCTGCAGGAGCACACTGACGCGCTGAGAGTGCTGGGAATCATGGCTGGCGAGCTGGAGAAGGACAGGATCCCTTGTCGATGATGTGAGGCGGATGGAGGCCCACAACCTGGTGCTTGAAGAGAAGGTGCGAAACCTAACATGGATGTTGGAAGAAAAGCATCTACAGTGTCTGAACATCCAGAAATCCCAGGACAAGGCCAAAGAAGAGTGGGCCAGGGCATTGTTGGATGTGCAGACCAGGCTCGAGCAGAAGGAGGCGGAGCTAAGGAGAGCAGCGGAGACCCATGCGTCCGAGGCAGAGAAACTCCGGAGCCGAGCGGAGCAGGAGAGTGAGGTTAAGGCGGGAGCTGGAGGCTCAGTTCGAACGGGTGAGGACTCAACTAAAGGAACAAAATGAAAATATTCAGGCTTTGCAGGAACTACAGCAAATGACCTATGCAGCACTGCTAATAGAACAAAGAAAAAGTGAAGAGCTTCCGGTCCTGAGGGAAAAAGTGCATGTCTTGGGTGAGAGGCTGGACCAAAAAGAAGCCCAGCAGCAGGCTACAGAGAACTCTTTTCGGGACGTCCTCAAAATCCAAACCGAGAATCTGCTGGATCTACAAGACCGATTGGAAGGGGTGAGTGCAGAACTTAACTGCATAAAACGTGTCCCTGTTGTGAAAGACTCTAGCATGCAGGTGGAGAACTCACCGCCAGGGGAGCTGGCAACAGATGATGACCAGACATTGGAGTGGGGACAATGGTCCTCAGTCCCACTCAGCCTGCCGGACCTTCGAGGGAGCCTAGAGGAGCTATGGGGGGACCATAGTGTGGAGGAAGGCCTCTTGATTATGGCTGAGGAGGCCTGGTTGAACACTCAACCATCTCCTGTCACGGTGAGTACATCTCCGCCAATAAAGTCAAGAAGACAGAGAAGAGAATGGGAGTTTAGAAGCTCTCACCTGAAGAGAAACTGGAAACCCAACAGAATGATGATGAAATGGGATGACCCTAGGAAATGTCTATGGAAAGGTGATTTGAAGGAAAGAAGGACAAAGAAAGACAAAGACAAAATTAACAGTGCTGTGAAGAGTATGTTTTCCCCAGTTACCCCAGCTGACCCCCTGAAAGAAAAAAGGACGTGGAAGAAAAGGCCAAAGAATGGACTATGGAGTAAAAGGCTGCACAGGGTTCGCTGGAGCAGCCATGGAAGGCTGGTGAGGACCAGAGCAAGACTGGTACTTGTCCGGTCCATGAAGCCCAGAGCCAGTACCCACATATGGCCAGTTGGGGCCAGACACTGTGAGCAACTTTCGCCATTTCCTAACGGGTTGCAGACGTTTTTTCAGACGGTGAATGGAGAGGGAATCTGGACATTTGATCCTGGCGGAGCACTGCCTGAGTGGACCTGGAGAGGGGGGCCCTCCTGGTGGCCTCTGGACATAGGCCGCTCAGCCCTCCCGAAGTCAGAGCTGAGGAGGAGGGTGTGTGGCAGCCCAAGGGGCTGGGCACAAGGAAATGGCTGCCTGGCCTACAACACATGGAAGCCTGAAAACACTACATTTCCCACCAGGCCACAGGAACACCTGAACGAAGTCAAGCAATGGGGACTAACAACCAGCTGAAGGCTATTTCGAGGCCTATTTAAAGGACTGACTCACATTACCCATTTAAAAGGAGTAGGAACGTGTTGGGAAAGGAGTTGGTGAGTGTGTTAAGGAGAGTGAGAGACCGTGACGTCGTTTGACTAGCCGGGATTTAGAGAGAGAGTGGAAAAATGTTTTTGGATTATTTTTTGTGTATGAAATTGGATTGTTTTGAGGACCCCTATTGGATTAACTACGGACTGGATAACGGAATTGACCTGGATAACGGAACTGGATTTTGGACACTGACTACGAGATAAAGATTGCGGACTTTGTGTTTGTATTCCCCCGAATACCCTGCCCTTTGTTTTGTGTAGTGTTTGTCTAAGATTATTCGTTTAATAAATTATCATTTGGTTTATATTACTGCCTCCTCTGTGTTCTTGCACTTGCCTACGCCCTCTGCAAGGTCCGTGAGTGTTGCCCAACCCCTGGGGACACCACAGTATGTTACAATTCCCGTGCGCAGCGGCGGTATAGATGTGCCTGTGTCCCTGTGCGAGCAATTACGAGAGACTATGGCTGTACCCCAAAAATGCAGGCTTTTCAAGGGCTGTCGGGTTTTTTTCACCATATGTCTGCGATATAACGTAGTTGAAAACTCAGTCCTCTATCTTGTTTCCGAAATTTGATTAAACATTGCTCGGTTTGGTCATACGCTACACTTCAGAGTCAGACTCGTGTTTAGTGCTTTCAAAAAATCGCAAGTTCAGGACTAAATAAAAGGTATCCAGGACGTTAATTTAACATTTTATCTTGTTTCTGGTGAAATTTCATTGAAATCTGTCGATGCGAAATGCAATATTTTTGACCTGGAATGTGAGATATCTTTACCCAAATGCTCACTGCCTGCTGTGGTTTTTGCCGTGTCGCGGCGTGTGCGCAACATGTAATTATGTGATTAATTGATTATGTAATGTGATTTCAGATAATTCAAATTAAGACATATCACATCTTTTTTAGAATGCTTCAATCTGTAATTACTGAAAATGTCATGCAATTATCTTTATTTTTAAGAAAGTTATGGCCATTTATGTTATTGGATCACAGCTTTTGTTTCAAGCCCATTGAAAAGCAATGGGGGCCAATATGCAAATTTTCGAGTGTTAAAATGACCATAACTTCCTTAAAACCTAACATATGAGAGTGAATAAGGTATCAAATTAAATGTATTTTCATGCTCTATCTGGTGGCATAAGATTTATAACATTTCAAAATGTTGTAACATATCTAGTTGATGCTTGCCCTGTCCTAAGAATGTAATTGTTCAGAATGACCTTGTGTTACACTGTGCACGTGATAAATAAAGCACTTTGACTTTGAAATAAACCAAAAGAGCAACAGCACAGAAGCTCCACCTGCTCACATGGTTGACGTTCAGTATTCCATTTGGGACTTAACCAGCTATGGGGATTTCTAGTTAGCTTAGCTACAAATTAGAATTAACATGAAAAGAAACAGGCATTGTAAACAATCCCCGGTGGTTTCGCCACCACAACAACTGATCTTTATCGAAGCAATACCGTTAAGTCTCATTTCTGGAAAGCTTTTCAAACTACCTTTCGGTCTAAATCTGAAAATGTTTGTCGGAATCCGAACAACAGATTTATGTGTGAGTGAAGTTTGGCTAGCTACACTTATTATGACACTATCCCTGTCAGAAGGGTTGGAGTTGGCTATACAATTAGATTTCTAGAATGTACGTTTTTTATGTTATTCTACGGTTATTTAGTCTCGGTGGCAAAACTCCCTGAATGCATCATGTTCATACCCCGAAAAGGTAACTGAAGATCCGAAAAAGCCGGGAGGTGACTTTGTTATGTTTTGCAACGTTTGTTCTGTTTGTTTTTTGCATTTTGTTATTTTTCTCATCATTGTGGTTCATTCACATCTATTTCTCCGTCTGTCTGTGTTCCGTGTTTTTCGATATCCACTCCTCGTCTTTGTTATTGCACTATTCGGGTGATTACGACTTTACGGGTTTTCTGTTTTCGTATCTCGTTTACTTCCTTCTTTCTTTCTAAACACTCTGTATATATTAGTTAGATGTATATGGTACTAATCTACTAACATTAGAGATTTAGATTAAGTTACTAACATTACTAATGACTAATTATCTCACGCTCCTATCTACCGCTAGCATTCTCTCTCTCGTTGTCCTATCCCTGTAGGCTTTTTTTCGCTTTATCTGCACGCAGTTTCTTTCTATGCGTTTCTCCCCTTCGAACTGTGCACGTATCTGCCTGCTCTTCCAGGTCGTGTATTTTTTGTGTGTCTATGTGCTTCCCAGTCCGTGTCTTTCGTTTCCCCTCGTTATTGTATTAGTTCTCACCTGTGTTCTTGCCCTTTTCTCCTCCCAGTCACACCTGATTCCTATTGTGTTCCCCTTCCCCGCTTGTATTTAAGTTCCGTGTTTGCTTTCATTCATTGTCAGAACGTTGATCATTATTCACTGTGCCGATTGTTTGTAAGCCAGAGTTTATTGTTTTTTTCCGAGACACCCCTTCTGTTTGACTTTTGTCCGATTTTGTTTGTTTGCCATTCTGATTATTTGGTTTTGACTTTTGTATTGCCTTTTTGACTACTCTTTTGGATTTCGATTTTGTACTTTTCTGACTCTGACTATCGGCTTTTGAACCTCGCCTGATCATTAAATGTTCCTTATCCTGGTCTGCGTCTGGGTCCCTGTTCGGTACCTCACAGACTTCTACTGAGTTTATAACTCGTAAAATATGATACCTACCTGGATGGACGGGCTTGTGTAACATGAACTAATGTTTGCTGGTTTAATGCCCATCAAAATAGTAGTCTATTAGTTGCATGACGATGTTTTTATGAAAAATCTCAAGCATCCGCGTTTATTCATTCAATTTAAATATAACAGACTTAATTGCAATGTACTGTGCAGTGTGTTGTTGGCTACCCCTCAAACAGGCTGGCTATTGGTACATGCAGACGAGCTATATTTCAATGCCAAGACTGGTGCTTTGGTGGACGTTCGGGAATGTGTCACCATCATGTTATAGAGCATTGCCTTATGCTTTCCTTTCCGCCCATGGGCTGTCATATTTTCCCTCCTATGGCCTGTCTCTGATATGTGAATTGCTGTGAATAGTGGATTTATAGTGGATTTGCATTTATGAAATGCCTCAACCTGACATTCGTGTTACTAACCTTACTAAAATGGTTTGATGTCTGAGAATAATAAGTGTTTCACACAAAAAGTGCAATAATGCAGTTGTGACTTGCCCTTATTTGTTTTCCATGGAGAAAACAGTGCAGAAGCACACAAGCTTTACACATAGCTTATTTGGTGTGCCAAACTTTGAATTATTTGAACTTTCATGGTTGAGCTTGATGATATACGAACAACCAATTAATGCCAAATTTATAAGCATTAAATATACATAATGTAGCAATCCAGGTGGGTTGCTATATGTAAATATGTGTGCCGGGCATTGTGGGGGAACATTGTTGTGTGTTTGTTTGTTCCCCCTGTGGTAGTTAGTGTTATGTGTGGAAGATCATGTTGTGTGAGCTGAAGGGTAAAGCCACCGCGACTGACGTTTGTTTATTGTTTAGTGCCGTTGCCTGTGAATCCCTGTAATTGTCTTCATCATCTGAAGAGTACTTCCTGTGTGACGTACTAGTTAGTCGCCAATGTGCACCTTGCGTGATCCTTTAGGGACACATCTGTTCTAAAGTCAGACTGAAAGACGATATCTGGGGTCGTGCGGTGTATGGGGCATGGATATCATCATTACTTTATAATAAAGTGTCTATGGGGCCTAGCGGTGTACGAAGCATGTAGCCACATTGAAATTGCTGCCTGACTCCATTCGTCTTCTTGATGCACCCCACTGCCCATGCTCGCTACAATATCTTAAATATCTTAAGATGACAAACAGTCTACCCAGTAGAATATTCTGAAAATGAAGTGCATATTCTTTAAATAACATCCTCTTTTAGGTTTTAGGTATTGATCTTGGATTTATCCCAAGATAATCCAGGTCAACCATGTCCTCATAACTTGTAAAAATCGTAAAATAGTAGTTTGCTAGAAAGTTATCTGTGGACGTTGCTTTCTGTGTAACACTGAAGACCACCTCCACATGAGTGACAACATTCTCTGAGCTTGTCCTTGTTGTTGTAGAAGTTTGAACAGCTTTTTACAGGCTATGTGGGCTATGTGACGTCTGTCTGAAAGAGCAATGATACATCCCTAAATAACTGTTGGAATGTCCTTTCCATTTCCAGAGCATTACTGCCCTCTACTGACCATTCATACTACCAAAGTAGTGAAATATTACACCATACGATGCACATGGCACAGAACTAAATCCATGTATGCTAACATACAGTATGTATCATGTTATTATTGTATACTTATCATACTGAGGATGGGGGGGAAAATGAAGAAAAGGTGATGCATATGAAGAATTATGAAAGTATTTGGTAATTCCCCTAGTTTATCCATCAGACCTTTTGGAATATTTCCAAAAAATACCCCCAAAAGAGTAAATGGCAAAAATAGCAACAGTTCATACGTGCAAGATTAGAGATTAGTTCATGGTATTTTCCTTCTGCGCCGGAACTGCTTTCATGCCAGACGTCAACTACACTGTAACACTGTGTGTGTGTGTGTGTGTGGGGGGCGGGTGGCGGTTTGTGGGTATGTGAATATGCTTGCACAAACCCTACTTCCTGCTCTCTTGAACCCTGAATACTAAGTCACACTACAGAGCACAACAGCAGTCTGCTGGCTTACCTTGAAGTCCCCCTGGTACGTGTGGTAGAGGGGTTTAAAAAAGTCTGCAGGGTTGGGGGCATACCGCCATGGATGCAGATTCTTCAGCCATTGTCTGTGGAGGAGAGAATAGAGCAAAGACAGATGGTCACAATGGTGAGGATGTACTTTACTCTCAGACAAGGGGAGTGTGGAAGTAGCGGTGAGGTGCGCTGAGGGGAAAGGATTGCTACATAGATTCTGCCATTAGTGGGTTTTTGTCATTCTTTTTTTGAAAACAGGATCTCAAGTAAACAGAAAATGTGTGTGTGTGAGCCCCAACCTCTGGCTCAGAATCACAGAGAATGACCATGGGCAAACTTGCTGAACACTGTGGAAGCACAGCTACCCCTGGTGTCGCTTTTTACTTTCACATACTGTAAGGGGCTTTCAGAGTCAAATGGGACAGTCCTGAGAGAACCAAGAAACCATTGAGTAATAAAAAGAGGCACAATATTTCTGAGGCAGTGTGTTTTGGGTGCTTACTAGGGAAAGTGCTAATTTGCAACGAAAAGGGAAGCCCCCCCACAACACAAGGCAGACACTACGCTGTAAAAAAATGTGACTCATTTCAGAACATTTCAGTTATCATACACTTTGGAGTTGAGAGACATAACCATTGTGCCATTCTACCCTTGAAATCATCAAGGCCAAAGACACAAGCAGAGACCTTCACTCATGTGCTGCCATGTAGCTGAGCTCCCAGTGCATTGTGTGATACAATGGGTGTAGCAGACACTTGAAGTGTTAAAATGTGCAAGTTTCTTAAATAACAGCACTCTATGCAAGCACAGATCTTGTTTCCTGTATGCATCACCCTGCACACTGCACTGTGGCTCTGAACTGCAGGCTTTCAACTGTAGGTGTATGTGAGGGAAATTACTAATCAAAATTGGGTTTTTTTGTGCAAAGAAAAGAAGAAAAAAACCATTAGAGCAACAAACACTGAGCTCATTTACGGTGCGAGACGCTCAATGCCTTTGCCCGTAATGTCAAAAATAACCTGCCTGTCACTTTCTTTATTGATTCATACCAAACACAATAAAAGGTCACATACAGCATTTGGCAATGCATTGATCTGGTTGATTTCTTATAGTTTGCTGATGAACTTCATGTTGGGTTGGATGAGATCAAACTTTGAGGTGCTACAGGTACAGGGGCTGGACAAAATAATGGAAACATCAAACAATATTTGAATATTTATTAACTAATAAGGAATTTGGTCACTCTTTGCCTCCAGAACAGCTTATTCTGCTTGTGGAAATAAGAAAATTAGGTATTATAATGTTCCTTAAGAGCTGCCTGAACAAAACCAATTCCATATTTTTGAGATGGTATGTACTAAATGGAATTATTAGTACTTTAAAATGGAGTGCTGCAGAGATGTTTGTCCTTCTACCAGGTTCTCCCATCGCTGCAGAGGAACTCTGAAGCTCTCTTAGTGTGGCCATTGGGTTCTTGGTCACCTCCCTGACCATGGCCCTTCTTGCCCGGTTACTGAGTTTGGCCAGACGGCCAGCTCTAAGAAGAGTTGTGGTGGTTCCAAACTTAGTCCATTTCACAATGATGGAGCCCACTGTTCTCCTGGGTGCTTTCAATGCTTTAGCAATGTTTTTATACCCTTCCCCAGATCTATGCCTTAACACAATTCTATCTCGGAGGTCTATGGAGAGTTCCTAGGACTTCATGGCTTGGTTTTTACTCTGACATGCACTGTCAACTGTGGAACCTTATATAGACAGGTGTGTGCCTTTCCAAATCATGTCCAATCAATTGAATTTACCACAGGTGGACTAGAATCAAGTTGTAGAAACATCTCAAGCAGTATCAGTGGAAACAAAATGCACCTCAGCTCACTTTTGGGTGTCATATCAAAGGGTGTGCACACTTGTGTACATATGATATTTTACATTTTGATTTTTAATAAATTAGCACAAATGTCTAAAAACCTGTTTTTTAAAATGAACTTAATCTATTGTAGAATAAGTCTGTAACACAATGAAACGTGGAGAGGGTGAAAGGGGTGTGCAGACTTTCCGGCTTGACTGTAGCTGTAAACTCACATACTGTATTAAAGTGTTGTTTTAAAACATATTTTATATCAAGAACATATTGGTAATTAGTATTGACATTAATATCATACACTTTTGCGATTTAATTACTTCAAAATATGAGTTATTTTTAATGAGGTGTTTCCATTGTTTTGTGTACACCCTGTAAGTGTCGTTAACTCAAAGGACTAGAAATATACATATTCCAGTAACCCAGCACTTCTTGAGTAGATTATATTAGACTTATATATATTGATTATATTAGATTCTAGCTCTGTTGAGATAGTAGATTTGAACCTTTGCTGGGAGAACAAGCAATATCCAGCATGTTGGGAAAATAATATATAGTTTCATTCACAATATTTTGAATTATAAATATTACTCCCTTGCAAAAGGCTTAATCAAAAACTTTATGTTGTATACTGGTCTATCTCTGTATTTAAAATATTAAACTGTGTATTATCTTCCCAACACACTGGACTTTACTCTATTGTGTGCTCCCCACTGTGTATTTACACACTCAGCTGTGAGGAGATGCTTTGGGTTATTAGTACTGCACGTGCTGATTACACCTAGGCTTGCCTAAAAACGTACTACTTTTTTCATTTTATTGGTTTAAAAAGTGAGCACAATGTGTGTACGGGGGGTTGATAGGTATAGCCTATTGAACGAATTATGCTTACATTCTTCCACAGTAAATCAGGAGCGCACAGGGCAGACTAACCAGCAGCAGGAAAAGGTATGGCTCCTTAGCTTTAGAGTTGTCATCTGTAATGAGAAAAAGTGCTGCTAAATCTCTCTTGACAAAATTATGAATAAAGCCTGTGCTACAAAGGAACCCAGAAGCTTAAATGTTCCCACGTTTGCTGTAAATCATCTTACAATGCTGTGTATACACAGGAACTGTCAAACCTCAATCCTGGATCTTCATGGCGTCAATGTTTTCAAGTTTGCCTTCTAGCCAGGTACTACTGTAAGTTCCATATTCAACTAAACCAAAATCCTGAATGTGTTAATGGTTGGAGATGAGCTGGAAAAGCTGCCAAACCTCTAGCTCTGTTCCAACACATTTTCCTCCAAGGGTAATCTGAAACTGTTAGTTATGCTCATAACGCCTGATGCTTTTCATTATAACCTATTATAACCTAGGTATGTCCAAAGCAACGTTTTATGTTTAATCACATCAAAGATCCAATTAATTCAACAGTGAACATGTTATGCATATGGCCATACCAAAAATGTAATAAGTAATTAATATAATAAATAAATAAGCAATTTAATAAATAAATAAATCATTTGAGGAAACACTGTTTTTTGTCACATCTTTACAAATGTTTTGTTTTATTTATATAAAAAAAGGTTAACTATGACTAATGTGTCACTACTGTATAGCTGTTATTGATGTGCTTTAGGCATCACTATAGCTCCACACATTGTGCTGAACTGTATCGCCCACCCTAAGCTACAGCGCCAGTATTCATTCTGAGGAGGGACTTACTTTGGATTTTCCATTTTCTAGTGGGACTCCATTCACTCCAGTAGCCTTGGAACCTGGAGGGATTCACAGTGGCCTGGACATCTGCCTCATACCCCCTAACCTTCTGCAAGAAGCTTTGGGGAATCACAAAGTACCGTGTGTCCTCTTTTATAGAGAAACACACAGGTTCCTGGGAATCAAGGTTAACAACATAGTAAATGTCATGTTATGGTGTCACATTTGTACTCATTGTTTTAATTCATGTGTATGCTTGCCACACTGATGCTCCAGCTACATAAGTACCACACTAGATATCTCATGAGCTACACAAGGTCCAGTTAATCACATTTTGTTACAATTAGACATTTTACTGTTGGACTTAACCACTGGTTGGATGCATTATTATCCAAGATATATAGACATGGAGTATAGATTTATAGGTAACTGACAAAATAAAGGAAACACCAACATAAAAGGGGTTTGTGGAGGGCGTCGGTCTCGGCCACATGGGAGTGGCATGGTTGCCTGTCTTGTTCCATGTGGTAGAGGCCTTTGGAGCAGTGAGACTTTCCGGGGGCAGGTTTGGCACTCTCCCAGGGTGTGAGAGTGAACTGTCGCCCGGAAGGGAGCTCCAAAGGCCTTAATTGGTTTAATTATTATTTAATTGGTGTCAATCAATCAATTGATATAGAAGTCAATTGGCTGATTGGGTGTCTGGGTGAGAATGTGAGTTGTGATTGTGATTGGGTGATTGCCTCACGAGTCCCATCTGAGCCAGGCAGAAACTAAGCCTATTTAAGAGCAGGTGGGGCGAGTGGGGAATCAGTCAGTCTTGTCTTGATGTGTGTGTGAGTGCGTGTGCACGTTTGATGTGGAATGTTTGATGTTTGATGTTGAATGTTGGATGTTTAATGTTTGTGGAGTTTTGTGTGCGTTTGTCGAAAGTGACTGAGTAGAGTGCTTCCTGTGTGAGTGAGGAAGAGGGAGAGTGGGTGCGCTTTAGGTGTCCGCCTCTCTCCCTCGGTGTGATTATGGAGGAGCGGGAGGGTGCCCTGGAAGAGTAAAAAGAGCTCGCACTCGACAGTGGAGAGTGTCTGAGCAACAGCCCAAGAACTCACTGGAAAAGTGGAGGTGTCTTGGGGCTGATTGCCAGAACTCTCACATCCTGGGAGTGGCGAGTGTCTCTGGATGAATGCGTAAGAGAACTCAAACTGGAAAAGTTCGAGTGTCTCAGTATGAATGGGTGGGAAGCACTTGAAAGGTCACTGGGTATGTGTGTGCCTGAGGAGGTTCCAGGGGAACTCTGGAAGAGGCGCGGTGTCCCGTAAGTTTGGTTATTTTAACTTGTTATTTTCGTTTGTTGTTTTTACCTGAAAGCTTCGCGGCGAGTAGGGTGAAGATTTTGTGTCTGTGTTGTGTTGGTCTTTGTTATATGTTAACCTGCTACTCCCACTGTCTCTCTCCCATGTCTGGGGGGAGAGACAGAAAAACAAATAAATAAAATCCGGTCCGTAGACCGACAAACTCCACTCCGTGTCTCCTGGCTGTTCTGTTCCCATTCAGGGTTTGTCACGCGGCGTGTGACAGGGTTATTTATTAAACTCACTGGCAGGGTTAGCGTGACGATGGGGGCTGAGATCGTCATGGTAGAGTGTTTTCCAATTCATAAACATGGATTACCAGGTCGGTTTTACCGTTTTCTGTGTTCCCAGGTTTTTCTGTCTTTATCACCCCATTTATCATTTGCATATTGTAAAAGTGATTCATAAAAGGACACACACAGAAAATACCACCTGCTGCTCTGTTGTTTTAAGTAGACGGATATTTCAGAAATAAATTTAAATATTTTAAATGTTTCAAAACTTTGTCACACAATTTCGAAATCCTTTGTGGGATTTAATAGATCAATGGAAATACACACTCTATTTGCAGTTAGTAATTATTTGAGTTCCATGAGATGAGTTCCATTCCATTTTGACTATTTACTATGAAAATGGCAAATATTCTGATTCTGATCCCTGCAGTTCCCGTCTTGGTTAAGGTCACTAGCGCATTACATTTTTACGTAACAGCCTGCTTTCAGCATACGATTGGTCTGGGTTCAGGGATGAGTCTGTCCTCTATATCCAGATAACGTTTCACAATTTACAGCTGCCATGTGAAACCGGGCCCATCAGTACATCCATTTTCCCAGATCTCCCAAAAGTATAAAAAATTATAGAATGACACGTTTCCCTCAGGTACCAGGAGTTATCGACTGCACCCAAATCCATACCTGCCAACATTGATACTTGAATTTTTTTTTTGTTGTGCAAACAAATTGTTCAGCAGTAGATTACAATACCAGATTAAAAAAAAAATGAAACTGGCATATATTCCAAACCATTGCTAATAACACATTTGGCCATTTAGTCATGTACAAGCTCATTTTAACCCTAGGATGCACAGTAAACCTGACCCCCCATGAATGCATACGTGGTCAAAAATGACCCGGCAATGTAGAAGGTATACTATATTATTAATTTTGTGGAAGATAATTATGTTGAGTGGTGATTTGGACCTTTCAATGATTCTTTTATTGTTTTAAATATGCTTCTAGTCACTTTTCAGCTGTTTGATACACATATTATGTTACGGCTCCTGGTTCTGCCTTGAGTGGGAGACTGTTCACTCCAACAAGACCCCTTTTTACTCAGTCTATTTGACTGGTTTTCACACCCCTCAGAGGAGTCTTCCCTATCTGTAGACTCAACTAGAAGAGCTGGACTACCAGGAGCACCCACAACTCCAGCTTGACCCTCTGGCACATAGTCTGGGTCATCAGCATAAGATACCTCAGATTTTGAGTCAGAGGCAGCAATGGCCTCCTCGTCCATCTCTAAGACCATTTCAGTTGTATATCTGGCAACAGTCTTATGAGCCATTAATAACACTGAATAAAGAAACACAAAAAGCAAGCAAACATTTTTATATGCACTTCAATCAATTGATGAGTAAATAAACATATTGTGGGTTTCCCTATGACTCTGATTGTTTTAGCATTAGTGGTGGCTAGTTAAGCCTGCCCCCATCCTCCCACTCCTCCCCCACCCACTCCCCCCTTCTTCTGATTAGCTGGAATTAGCTAGTGACATTTTTGGAAAAACATTGTGACCGGCTAACCACCAGACACAATAACTAGCTGTGTGGTGATAAGCTAAGGTCAAGGTCAGGCTAGCTAGCCAATAGTATTGGACATGTTTTTCTCTCACTTTTGTAATGATGGATGTGCAAGTGTGTAATATTATCTATCAGAAGAAAATCTTTTCTGAGGTACATTTTTTGGTAAAATAAGATGTACATGTATAAGATAATGAGCAAAACAGTCTTCCAGTGTTGTGAAATTGTTGACTTCAGACTGTAAAAATTGATCAGGATTAAAGGTTCCTGTCAAATTACATGGGAAATTATATGGCATATGCAAACTTGGGGTACTAACACAAAAACTATTTTTACTCAAAAAGTTAAAAAGGAGAATTATAAACAGTGATTAGCGAACATTAACAACAAATGCACAGTGCACAAATAACAAACTAAATAGGGCATTGGGCCACAATGAGCTGCCAGAACAGCTTCAGTGTGCCTTGGCATAGATTCTATGTGTCTGGGAGACTATTGGAGGGATGAAACACCATTCTTCCATGAGAAATTCCATAATTTGGTGTTTTATTGATGGTGGTGGAAAATGCTGTTTTAGGCAATGCTCCAGAATCTCCTGGATTGAGATCTGGTGATTTCAGATGGCCATAGCATATGGTTTATATCGGTTTCATGCTCATCAAGCCATTCAGTGACCATTTGTGCCCTGTGGATGGGGCATTGTCATCCTGGAAGAGACCACTCCCATCAGGATACAAATGCTTCACCATAGGATGAAGCTGATCACTCAGAATGGCTTTGTATTTATTGGCGTTTACCTTGCTGTCAAAGGGGTTGAATGGACACAAACCATTCCAGGAAAGTTTACTCTACATAACAGAGCCACCAGAACCCTACATTTACTTGAGTGTTTTCTATATTTTGGCAGTTACCTGTAGAAAGATAATGAGTTTTTCTGGTAGAATCTGATGATTGATTTTAGTGATTTATCTCTCTCACAGCCACACACACACATACATACATTTGGCTTCTTCCAAAATAAGACTGATGCCATAAACAAAAATGATCTTTCATTTGCAAATGAGGATGAATATTCTTAAAGGGCTGTTCTCCAAAGTACATAAGCAGCTTACCTTGGGATCAGTTCAAATACAGGTTTAATCTCAAGCTTTGAATTACTTTGATATTTTCTGCTAAAAATGTAACTGAAAACAACTGCAGGACTTTTTACCTTCAGAGGTTCCTCTGTTGTTCTTATTCGCACCCTGTACATTAAGTTAGTGTGCAAGTAGAAGTTCTTATCCTCTGTGTAAACCATTTCCCATGAGATGTTGTAATTCCCATCATTCTCCACCAGCTGCACATGGGAGGGTGGCTGGGGCCGGACTGTGGGAGAGATAGAGCGACACAATGTTACACTGACGCACCTCAGAGTGTCAGGGCAACCGACAGGTATGGGGTTTGGCCATATACCATGTGTACTGATATTTTATTTTCCATTTTACTATTTTTGAAGTCCATTGAAACTACATTACCAGGTTGTAAATGGATGCATACATTTTATGGACACTTGGTCAGAAAAATGAACAACTCAACTTTGCGTTTGATGATTAGAAAAAGGAAGATTCTATAGAGAATTCTGTGTCAAATAGGATACAAACCTTGCAAACAAAACTGAAAATATATTCTCTTTGCATGTTTACTATATTCTTATGTCAACTTATATTTTGGGTGGTGGGGGGCAGGGGTATGGGACTAAAAATTATTAGCATGATTTTACTCACTGTGCTGGTACAGTTGTAGGTATGTTAAATCATTTGGCTCCGCAACTTGTTCACCATTTGTGTTTTTTGCTCTTGCTGTGCAGTTGGTGTCAGTGGAAATTATTTGTTCAAAATTGTCAGGTTCCATTTGGCACCATTGCAGTGGAGGTTTAATTGTACAGCTTCCATTCACGTGATCAAACTCATCCCTATCAAAAGAGTGAAAATCCAAATACACATACAGTATGATAAAAAGGTAATATCACAGGAGATGAATTGCCCTGTTTCCATTCTTATTAAATGCAACATTCATTGTAATCACCTTTATCAATTCCATGTCTGAATAGAGTGAGTAAAGATGATGGAAATGTGTAAAATATGACTACATCACTTATTTGAAGTACTTTGCAGTTTTGTCTAAAAGAAAGCCATGATCTCACATTATATTTGTACTTACCTCACAAGTTCTGCATGTTTATATGTGAGCTACAGTATATAATCAGCATATTCCATTCTTGGCACTAAAAGTCTTAGTCATGCTCACTAATTTGCATAAAATAACGCAATTCACAATTCATTGCCACACATAATAATTAACATGTTCTAAATCGAATCTAATATAATTTAAATATTTTCCTGTCCGTGCATATAACTGATTGTTGCAAGCGTGGCTGCTGAGGAATGACTATGAGAAAGTAACTATTTCCAAAGGCACTACATTTTTTAGCCATATCAGCATGACCCTTGTTATGCTTGCTCCAGACAGCTCCACAATGGACTGTTGGCATTCAGGGGTTGGAAGCCACCAGTAAAGTTGCACAGGGTTGCTGTAAAACTGCATGCCATCCTGGTCTGTTGAAAGGATGAGGTAAGAAAGGAAGTGTAGATGCATGTACCAGCACTCTGCCTCCATGCTGTAGGAGTATCCAGGCCCTGGTACTGAACAGGAGCAGTTTAATGAGGAGACAAAGTCTGTGGAGCAGGTCACTTTGCATACACCGGCAGCTGCAAGAGAAGGGCGGAGGGCATGCCATCAGTGCAGTGACACGCTCACGTTGTTATTGGAATTCATTTTTAAATCAATGAACTGACAGAAATGTTAGCATTTGTTCAATATGGAAATGAGTGGAAATGAAGTGAACTTTGCAAGACACACTGTGCCAGATTTTTATTTATTTTACTTCTCTTGAGATATCCTCTCCAAGCACTTGTGGATGAATATGCCAGGTGTGCAAAAATTCATTCAAAGGCATATGAGTGATTGAGCTATTCCTTTGGAATAAGTGTTGATTCTCAAAGTGTGGTTACACTCTGATCATACAAGAATGAGGTGAGCAACTTATATTTGGTGAAGCAAAGTTACTGTCTGTTCATTAGTATGCGGTGCTAAGCAGGACCTAGAATGCACAAGTAGTACTTCAAAAAGATGGGCAATGAAAAAACAATGACTGCAACCATGTGCACTCAACATGGTATATAGCAAAACATTTTCAATTGATGTGTTCTTGTTTAGGCAGCAATCAAGACTACATCAGTTGGAAGGCAATATTGCAAACCACGTTGCGTACAAGTAGGTATAGCTAAGGGAGTGCGTTTTTCACCACCTCTCTCAAGAAGCTGCAGTTCTTTCCTGATCATCAGGACGTCGCTGTAGGCACTCTATTTTCAATTTTTTATACAAGTTAAGTGCCAATCTGAGTGTTGGTGCAGGGGTCCAAGTCTACAAATGTACATTGTTTCAGAGAGGGTAATTTCCATAAAACTAAACATGGAGGCTACAGCCAGATCAAAGAGAAATCTGAGGAAAAATTTCTCAAGGCTATGTGGCTTTTCAACCCACAGCAAGTGAGCGTGGAGATCATTTGCTTAGGATCTATACTCAGTTTTGAGGATGACTGTAAATCAGAGATGATTTTCTTTACTTGAATTCTGAAACAGTCCTGAAATAAGCCAATCACTTCACAATCTGACACAAATGGCGGAGAGGAATGTTTGCTCTTATAGACAAGTTTTTATACCTCTAGAAGTCATGAAAGAGGAAACAACAAATTATCTGACAATGATTCAATTCAACACCAAAATATAAAATATTGTGCTCCCTTAACAGAATTAAAAAAATCAAGGCATCCCATCAATAACAAGTTTATTTTATTTTGCCTTTAGGCTGTCAAAAAACATTTTCCTTTTGCTTTCAATTGTTTTTATAAGTTTGTGCGGTTTAAAAATATCCGCCCACTCATTTCAACATGTCAGTTTCTTTGCTCCAGGATGGGAATCAACAGACATATTTTCAGAATTGAAAGCAGTAGCCTACTTACAAATCAATCAGTATGTATCAATCAGCGCTAACTGCTGGCTAGTCTACTACACTGCAATACGCACCTCATTTGTGGTAATTGAATGATTACTTGAGATCGTAATGTGTTGATTGCTTAACAAGTAGCTTCAGAAAGTCCTTCATCGCCCTCTTGGTTTTGGAGGACAGAACTGTAGGTTGCTGACAGAGGTGCTGAAAAACACATGCCCTTAGCTATGGCCAATGATTGTTTGCTGGTGCCTGTTTGCAGTGCTATTTTGGAGTCCATTCTAGCCTAGCACAACATAATAATGAAACACATGGAAACACGGGGCTCGCACACTGAAAGAACATGAACTTAGTTCATTTGGATTTTAAAAATTCGTATTTTATCATCAGGTGTACATTTAAGAGTGCAAAAAGTGGATTGTTATATTTTATTCACTTTTAACACTTTTAAATGTGTGCAAGCCCTGTGTTTCCACAAACTATTGATTATTACTTTGGGACCTACTCACCTGGCACATTCATTTGACATGAACTTGAACATAAACATTAAAATAAATAAAAATGTAAACTGGAAAATGATGAACACAATAAACAATAATAATAAACATACTGTCTTGAATCAGGCCACAAAACACAAGATAAATAAAGGCAGCCTGTTGGAAACGTGTGGCTGTGAGCACGCTGGAGAATGAACACATGTTGATTGTGTTCAGAAGTCAATATATCACCGATGACACCTTAAGAGCAGAAGAAATGAAAAAGAATAAGTGTAAGAATAGAATAGTATGGAAGAATATAATAACTATTATTAAGTATTTCCTTTTTGTTATGTATCATTTCTAACAGGCTGTTTGCTCAATTCATTCAAAACTGCCGTTATTTTATAGTGCTGTTTAGTTGTCTGTACCCAATCACATCAAGTTAATGATTATGATCTATTTTATATTAACAGAAAGAAAAATAATATTTTCTCTTCAGTCCATTGTCAATGCAGATACAATAGTTGATCCACAGCTGTCTCTAATGTTGTCATGGTTTAACTTAATAGCCTTCTGTTGTATCTTTCTCAATAAAGCTTTTAATACATCATCCATATTTAAATTATGACAAATAATGATTTAGGAATGGTTTGAAATAGAAATGGACTCAATAGTCGCTAGGTACTGAATGATTTACTGTAAATGTCATTTTCATTTGATGCCTGACATTTTAGAAAAAAAATATTGTTCTCATGTTACATTTAACACGACTCATTTCAGGCTTTTGTCATTTTTAGCAACATATCTTCAGTCATAAGAATACATGCATTAGCTTTACTTTTTAAAATCGTTTAAGCAGATAATTTCTTCAATCTATGTAGTCTTCAATCTATTGAGACAAGCAACACAACCATGTTCACAGACTATCTGCATTTAAACAGTAACAGTATAAATGATACTATTATGGTCAACAATCATTGTAAAACAAGACAAAAGGACTCCATATAAATAATAAGATGAGGACATACCATGTACGTATATTGATTAAAAAAATAACAACAATTATATAAATATCCATAATGGTGTATATATGGATAACATTGAATGTAACAGTACTCTGAAGTATCAAAGCTTGTTCAAACCAATAAGACAGTTTAAATCAATCAGAAAATTACAAACACAAATAACAAGCAGTTTACCTACCTTTATATGCTTTGGCAGAAATTATATAGAATTCCAGATATTATAATAATTCATTCCAAAATAATTCAAATGTAAAAGCAGTTTATCCTATGGTCTAGTCTGTACTGAAATGTCCAACCCTGTACAATTCTGCTGTGTGTGACATCGGAGCCTTTGGGTGCTGCGTCACAAGGATGTGACTTTGTGGTTTTCACAGAAGCAAAGAAAGCGCAGTCCCCCAAACCCAGTTCTGTTTTTGAACAATAATGCAGCATCCATGCCTGTGAAAAGGGTGGGTGACGTGCCACTTGAGAATGGTGGGTTTAAATCCATGGTCGCTTTATTCAGCTGTATATTTAATCATTATTTAATCATAAAATGCATATATTTAAGAATTTGAGGGGATGCAAAACCACCACCTGTCAAATGTGCACTTAACTGGGGCACCTGAATTTAGCATAACTTACATTAACTGTGATAAAAGCAGGGTCCGTTGAATTTTGTTGGTTCACCTTAATGCTTAATGTATTTTTGGGGGTTCTGATGTGAGACCGCATTAACTGTTGCCACTTCTTCTAAAATCAGTAGGCTAGGGTAATTGATTACTATGTTATTTGATGTTCTCATCACAGGTGTAAGATTACATTTAATATTGTATCAATATTGTTGCAGTTGTATTAACATTTCCAAGTAACTCTTACTACCCTATGAAATTATTAAATAAATTATTCTATGAATTATTTCACAACGTACACAGTAATATATGGCAGTCTTAGTATTTCCCCAAGTAATGCATGGTGTATGGTATGGTAAGTGAATTAGATGCATGTAAGATAGAAGATGGCTATGAAAGCACATGAGTGCTAGGAAACTCCTCTTTTTTACACCAGAATGTTAACCACTGTGACGCACATCAATGACAGTTGTCATAATGTTACTGTGTAGGATGCTATCAGATGTTTTGTTGTGAATTGGCTGACTGGCTACATTAAGGTAACAATCAATATAAAATGAATGGCTGATGTTTCAAGAGAAACATAGAGAAATGTAAGTGGCCACGAGTCCACCATCACCTATTGGTTCTTCTATAGATCCTCAATGGACTGGACTTTAGATTGTTGGCGCTGTAATGGCGACAAGTGAAGTGGTGTCTATCAGCGTGCATCCATTTGTATTTGTGTCACTGCAGTGGAATTTACAGTTATAATATTCTCGCACAAGATCTTTGCATAACACACTATCTGGATTATTTGATTACTGGACTGCATTAACCTTTAATAATGTTCAAATGGATTTCCCTACTGCTGTTGTGGTTGCTTTGGACAATCGAGTCACAACTGGCAATAACCGTGGGACCAAGCGGAATATTGCGGTATACTCGAGAGAATTTACTACTGCTAAAAAATCTGCTATTTAACTCAGAAATTGGAGGATTGTTGGGATATGATAACCAGACAACATGGTAAAGGCCATGATCAGCGGGAGAAAGTGCACAATAGGAAGTGGGGAAGAAGATGGGGAGTCAGACAGAGACTGAAGCCACTCACCGGTACACAGGCATATCCACCGCTCCCCTCTATCATGTTAGCCAACGTACGGTCCTTGCGCAACAATCTGGATGAATTACAGGCAAACATAACCTGCCAATGGACATATAAGGAGGCCAGTTTGATCTGCCTCACAGAGACTTGGCTTGACAACACGATCGCCGATTCACAACTTCAGAACGATTCAGAACTCAGATTGGACCAGGATATTGTGAGCAGCGGAAAGAGACACAGGGGTGGTTTATGTGTGTATATAAACAGGCCATGGAGTAAGACTGCTAATATAAAAGAAATGTGCTGCACACCTGATATAGAGCTACTAGCCGTGACATTTAGACGCAAGTATTTACCTTGAGAGTTTGGCGCTTTCTTCCGCCGCATAACGGTTAGACTAACATTTGGGGCTAACTGACCAGACTAATGATAGAGGATTTCCATATTGCAGGGATGAGGTGTTCTGATAGGGAGCGGTTGAAGAGCTTGCAGAGGACACCTGACAGTTGACTGGCAGACCTTCAACAGGCGGCCACAGATCCTGTCAGGCCCAGGTGCTTTGTTTGGGTTAATCCTCTTCAGAATGTGTTCCACATTTACAGGTTGTAGATTCAAGTTTGCAGTGGTAAGTGACATGGTAATCAGGTCAAAGGTTAGCTCCTCCCTCTCCAATGTGAGGTTGTGCTGGTCAAACATACAGTAAAAGCTGTTTGGGTTTTCTGCCATGCTGACACAGAGCTGGGTATGGTTGGATTGTTAGGAAGGCCAGCTAGTACACTTGTACACTCGCTTGGCCTGTTTTATTTGTTTATTCAGCTCATTTTGTATAAGTTTGGACTCGGTCCTATTTCCTGAATTAAAAGCCATTTTCTTTTTGTTGAGTGTGGCTTTCAGATCTTTTGTGATCCAGGGCTTGTTGTTGGAAAATACTTTAACAGCTTTTGTGGGGACTATCATCTCCTCGCAAAAGGTGATGTAGTGGATGATAACATCAGCAGCCTCCTCCAGGCTGGCCTCTTGACTTAGCACCTCCCAGTCTGTACAGTCAAAACAGCCCTTTAATGTTTCCCATGCGTCATTGTCCCATTTTTTCACCAGTTTCTTAACCACGCCCTCTCGCCGTAACCTGGTGCGGTAGGTGGGGATGAGATGAATAGCATTGTGGTCTGTGGTACTAAGGGGTATTTTTTGTGAGCTTTGTATGCGTTCTTGACATTCAAAATCACACAGGAAGCCAGATATTTAAGAAATTCAAAATGGCCACCAAATGCCTGCTTTTTTCCCCTGAAATGTCGGAGTTACAATAATAATCACAAGGAGAAGCATGATATTTGGCAGAAACATTGCTTGGGTGATATAAATGCATCCAAGCTCAAATTCAAACGGAAAAATAGATATTTAAGAATTCAAAATGGCCACCAAATGACTTGTCCCTGAATTGTTGGGAATTATGATCATAATTATGAGCAGAAGCATGCAATTTGGCACAAACATTCCTAAGGTGATATCTAAACAAACTAGAAGGGATACCCACTTCAAATTTGAACAGGAAGCCAGATATTTAAGAAATTCAAAATGGCCACCAAACGAACCATTGTTACATAGTAACCTTCCGTTATCTATTGTACCTGTCCACCCAGATACATATTCTAAGAAGAGCACAACCTCCCCACGGTAAACAAACTATATACAAATATACAACATACACAAAGCACCCCTGGGCAACAGCCAGACGCTGTGTTCCGTTGCACCAAATCCCAGGCGCAAGACACTACCAGAGGCTTCAGGCCTGACCCAGCCAGATGATGAGGTCAGTATAGCAAGGGTGCTAAAGTCACTCAAGTCAACCCGCCAGGCGCTAAGATGACCGAAAAGGTAAGGAGGACATCATCCCATCCATGGCCAGAGCTTCAGATAGACAACTGCTCAATATCAGATAGGGAACGGTAATAAAGTCATTATTGGTGAAGCACCCCAAGCACCATCGCACCAAAAGAGGTGCTGGCCGCAATGTTCAATCTGTAAAATCTGGAGAAAGTCAATATAGTCGACTGGGTGGGCACCGCACATCTTGGCAAAGCAAATTCCTGACTAAGAGTCTTTCCATCAAGGCTGGATAGTGAACGGATAGGCTACTTCTTTTCATTTAGTTCCCTGATTCACATGTCCCAGCACAGTTGCAAAGTGCAGTACATAATAAACCAGCATCCTGGCATCAACACTTCCGAGAACAAAGGGCCAATCACACCTCAGACACATTTCGCCCTTGCATTTTTCAGAAGAGGTAGATTATTCCTGTTAATGCTCTGATGAGTTGAAACTTTCCTGTCCACCATAACATCCTTAACATATTTCTGGTATTGAGCTGTGCCAACAGACTCAATGGCTCGGACAGAGTTAACAACATCATCACTTGCATAATTGTGTGTATCCAAATCAAGAAACTCTGGACAGTCGTCTTGAAATGGATTACCCATGTCTGAGATGGTATGGCACAAGCTAATCACTTGTTTTCTGAATGTTTCCTGGTATGCTGGAGTCTGCTCATGCTGGTCCTTTTTGCTTGAGGACTCTTTCTGGAAACACAGGGTTTCGAAAGTAGCCAAAAGTCTTGGTTGCTCAGGTCCTGCCACCATCCATTTCCTCAAGGCAGTGGGATTTTCAGTGAGACCTATGGCCCCTCCAGTGCCTTTAACTAGCATGTTATTTTGTTCATGGGCTTGATCGATCGGTATGCACGAGAACATGTTCTGTGTTTTTGGAATGACCAAAAAGTTTGAAATATCTTCTCTGATCATTGCTGGAAGAGCTTTCATGTCTCATATGTGGATGGGGATCCATCTTGCATAATTGGTTCTGTCCAACGCAAAAAAACAGGGTACCAGAGTATCTAATGCTTCCACATAAAGAGCAAAATTTCTGGTTCTGTGTGCTTTCACAAAAATCATCACAAGTCTCTCAAATTCTAGAACAATGTTCCAGAACTGAAAGGATGGACACTTCTTTATTCTTTCAGTTTTACACGCATCAAAGGAAGTACACGTGGCCTCCAATAGCCAAAAGGGTAGTATTTTTTATTTTTTTTATTTAATGAGAAGGCAGGGATACATATACAAGAAGTGTTGAGCAAGTAGGCAGTGGTGATGGCAATTGGGTAGATGTACAGAATGTACAGTTATCTGGAAGAAGAATTCCTTGCTTGATTTGCACAGGCTCAAGAGACATTTGATCCCTACCTATTCCTGATTTTGCAACAGTGGGAAACTGAAACACACTGATTCCTGTGCCGGGAAATGATCCCTGGGCAGTTGTTGCAGATGGGTTGTGGTCTATGTTATCCAAAGCACCAATAGTGAAAAGGCCTTTTCTCAAGATTGCAGGACAAACAAGACCCTCTGCCATGTATTTTTGCATACTGCCGATGCAGGCTGATTTTCAATCTCCAGAATCCGAGTGTAGCAAACACTTACACCTAATGTGTTGAAGAGATTGACCATATTCTTGCTTCTTGTCTGTGTGTGCACTTGCAGACCTACATAGAGTGGTAGTGGAGGCTCATATGACTTTACTTGCCTAGAAGAAGATACTGCTGTTGAGGGAGTACTCTTCACATTGAAAAAAATCAGTTGGGAAATTGTAAGACATGCTTGGGAAACAACACTGTCCTGGTCTTTCACATTTGGTCCATTCAATAACATTGACACACAAGCCTTCAAACTAGTTGGAACAGAATTCTCCTGACAGTTTGATGTGAATTCCCCATTGAAATCAGAACCAGCATAGTCAAAAATATCTCTCCTGATTTTCTTCACCAGCTTGGTCATCGCAAGTGCTTCTTTCTTGAAGTCACGTTCCTCAATTCTTACTTGTAATAGATTATCAATTCCCTCATCAAATACAATCAGTGTACTTCTGCCACAAGATTGCTCCGTGCATTCATCAACAAATTGCTCCAAAATCTGTGATTTCAATCTGCTTTTGTGAATCCTAACATCTCTTAGTCGACTTTCATACATTTGGTGTAACTCTGTAAGCTTAAAGATGTGGGTACCGCGGTCTACATTACTCTCAATGTGTGATACCAACTCTGCAAACACTAGAGACGACTTAAGTTTGTCATCTTGGCTTGCACTTGAAGCTTCTTTTGCTCTTTGTAAGCCTCTGTATTTATTGTATTGTATTTTGCCATACATTCCTTATGATATTTAGCTTCAATAGCAATCAGGTCACCTTCTGACATTTTTGCTAGCAAATCAGTGTCCTGAAGCTCAGAGGCCATTTTCCTTAAGCCCCTATCAAGACCCATTGTAGAGCATTGATGCAGCTTCCCATGTTCTTCAGAGCAGAACATGCATTGATCAGGACTACTGGTTGATTTACGCTTTGATCTGCAAAAAAACTCATAATTTCCATCCATTTTTAGTTTCTTTCATCTTTCCTGAGATTTCTCCAACTTTGAGGATGTAAATTTGAGATGGCATGCTTTATGCCACTTTGTTTTTCCTCAAACAACTCAACTGTGGCTTCCCCTTTGAAGTAAACATCTACAGGCAATTTATTAATCTCCTTAAACCCATCAACAATAATCAGGAAATTGCTATACAGATCAGACCCATTTCTGTCACGAATGGTACCAGAAAACCAGGCGCGGACCCAGAAATGCAATAATGTATTTTATTGCGTAAACAGGCGATGGTCACACAGGAGCAATCAGAGCAATACAGGGTGTCATGGTTTTACCTTGTTCAGCCGCTGGAGGGCGCTTGACCATGTGATGGTCGGTTCCCTTTGTTTTGTATGCGGAATCATTGTCATTGTCATTTCCCTTATATGGTCTTTTGTCGGGGATTTTCCCGGTCATGGCCAGCTGTGGATTATCAGTGTTTATTCCGCCTACTATTTAAAGGCTGCGTTTTCATATCACAAACGCTTCTGTGTAAACCCTTGTTACGCTCTAGCCGGTACTAGAACTAAGGTATTAGTTTTTCCACTTGGTGGTCTCTCAGTTAAAGAGAGAAGGTACTATTTAGGATCTTTTAAAAGGTTTAGCTTTGCCACTCTGTGGTTACCGTTCTAGGAGGATTATTTCCTTTCTAGCTTTGGTTATTGCTCGTCACTTCGGTGGCATTTCCTTTTCGAGATTTATTCTTTTGTTTTTGGGTCAAAAAACTCCCAGAGCTAAAGTCTCTAAAATTAATTTTAGTTTCTTACCTCTTCGTTGAAGAGTCCACAACCTTTGGGTTGTTATTTATTTTCCGTGGACTTTATGCCCGGAGTTTCTTTTCTTTGTCCATCCAGTTTTTCCCCTGCTCCCTTATCTGTTCGCAGACTTAGTGGTTGACTACTTGTAGTTAGCTTTTAGATATTCGTGACATCTGCGAGTGGCTCTTCCATCCTCGACCCACACTACAGTACGCAGAAGCCAACTATGACAGAGCCAGCAAAAACTACGAATATCGAGCTAACTGTGGCTACGCAACAAACATTGCTAGCTAGTCAAGCGGAGGCCATCCGGCAACTGCATTTCCTATTAACAGAGGACAGTGCGCAACAAAGGGAGATGTATGCGAGATTGCTCGCGATGGAAAGTTCCATGCGGGACTTAGTAAATAATTTTTCGCAACCCAGTAGCACACAAACCCCGGTACAGGTTTCCGGGGATCGGTTACTTCAGACTGTTGCACAAGCACTTCCTCCTTCTCGTGAACCTAAAATTCAACTTCCCCCACGTTATGACGGAGAGTCGGGCAAATGTCGAGGGTTTATCTCACAATGCCTGATTGTTTATAGGGCTCAACCCTCTTGTTATCAGTCTGATAATGCACGAGTTTCACTTATCTTATCTCTCCTGACCAGTGACGTGCCGTGAGGTTCATGGCTGGTGAGGCACTGACTTCATCACAATCAGATTTACAAACATATGAACCCTACAGAGTAGCTTATTCACCATTTGATTGGCAGCAGTTAACGGGTTATGTTTAAAATTTCATATCAGCTTTCTTTACACTTACAAACTGTAGCACACAAAAAAGCACATTTAATTAAAAAAACGTTATTATGGTCTTACCGTTACTTATAAATGAAGTCCATGCGCCGCTCCTTCAAAACAAAAGCATCGATAACTTGTTTGTAGAAGTTTTCCTTGTCTTCCTTCAGTTTTAAAATTATCTCTGTCTCAATGGAGATCACTGCCAGGGAAGAAAGTCGTCCTTGATCAGTCCTGTTCCGACTGTATGTTTTTAGTCTTTTCAGTGCTGAGAATGACCGCTCCACCGATGCTGTAGTAGCTGGAATAGTGAGCACTAGCTGGAGCAACTTTGTCGCCTCAGGAACAGTTTGAATGAGATCCTTCTGGGCCAAAAAGCTAAGAAGCTGTCCAGGAGACTTACATTCATCCCTCACCGTTTGTGAGCTATACAGTCCAACGAGATTCGCCTTTAGTTCCACAAAGTCAAAGAATTTGGCATACTTTGACAGGCTCTGCAGTTTCGTGTCATCAAAATGTTGTGACATTTCACGGAATTTGCGCAATCCACCAAACCAAGGAAAGCCAGCTCACCAAAATGATCAAACCTAGCCTTCATTTGATGGCTTATGTTATCCAGAATGTTACAGAACAGTCGTTTTTCGTTCATATCTAATCGACTGTCTGCCTCCACTCTCTGTCAGGCCAAGTGCGCTGCATTTCTTCTCAAATCGGTCATAGAAACTGTAGTCTGAAGCAAATCCTTTAGCTCCGGCGTTGGTCTTCCGTTAGTTATTTACCTCCTGCTTCGATTGAAAGTCCATTTTAGAAAATTGTTTGAGTTTATATATGTAATCCTCCATTGTGAAAGTAAGGCCAGACACGACGAAAAAATAAACTGATGGCGGCACTTTACTTGCTAACTGAAGATCGTAGCTTGCTGTCTTATTCTGCAGCTGAGGAGTCGCAAGAAGAATCACTGGGATCACGACGAGTCCCCCCTACCGTGAGGCAGGAGAACTGCGTGCCTCACTTAGTGCCTCTTCGCAGCCGTTTTATGATTGCTCAGCACAAGAAACACGTTACACACATACAGTTGTTGACAAAAAAAACACTGTACTTTATATACATCAGCTAAACTATGGAAATTTAATTCATATAGCAAAAGTGTTTGAACATTTTAATAGCGACATACAGAGAGACAGCAATACGGTCTCACTGCATAGTCATTGCGCAATCCATGGTGAGGCTCATCTAGCGGCTGCCTCACAGCACGTCTCTTAGTATTTGAACAGTAAATGTGAAAATTCGGCGATTTTGAATTAAAAAATTAAAAATAATAATCTAAAACTGGTGAAGTTAGATAAAAAATTACTTTATAGTGCAAATCACTGGATAAATATAGCCATTTAATTAATTTTTTCATTTTACATTTTTTTCTTTCCATGATGACAGGTGAGGCACGGCCTCCCTGCCTCCCGGCACGTCACTGCTCCTGACTGGTGCGGCACTCGAATGGGCCGTCCCGCTGATACGATCGCAGGCACCAATTTTAGACGACTCCAATACATTTATGAAGGAGATGGAGCTGGTGTTTGATCATGAGATCTCTGGTAAAGACGCAGCTATGACACTGGTTCGGATTCGTCAAGGGTCGCTTAGCGTAGCGGAGTTTTCTATCCGATTTAGATCACTGGCTGCTGAGACCGGCTGGTTGGAGGGCCCGCTCAGTACGTTATTTACGAATGCCCTATCTGAGTCAGTTAAAGACGCGTTGGCGTCTCTTGATTCCCCTGATTCTTTTGAGACCTTGGTTTCTACCGCCATACGAATTGACAATCGTATTAGAGAGCGTGAGAGAGAGAGACGGAATAAAACTACGCCTGGGCGCGTTTGGTTTCCCGGTCTCACGGGAGTCCCTGAAACGTCACGTCTAGGGAAGGAGGGGAGGAGCCCATGCAAGTGGGTAGTTCATCCATTAAAAATACTAAAAGGGTTGACTCTCGTCCAGAATACTGTCGCTACTGCAGGCAGAAGGGTCATAATACTATTAACTGTCCTAAACTTACGGAAAAAGGTCAGTCTCACTAGTGGATCGAAAGGCACTGGCGAGACATTTGACTACATCCTTTCGAACCTTTTTACCCATCGAATTAAGTTGGAACGAACAATCTGTTAAGATTGACGCCTTTTTAGATTCAGGGGCGGTAGACTGTTTTATGGATGCCAAGTGGGCTCTGGACGCACAGATACCTGTGCGCTCTTTCTCAGCCCCGCTTTATTACGGCACTCGATGGTCGACTGCTGGGTTCTGGCAGTATTCATGACAGGACTGAGAATATGTGTATGCGTGTGCTCTTTAAAAATCACACAGAACACATTAAATTCTTTTTTAGTTGACTCGCCGACCTACCCCTGGTATTAGGTCATTCTTGGCTTAGCAAACATAAGCCACACATTAACTGGGGTGATCAGAATAAGGTCATAATTCAGTGGGGTTCCCAGTGTGCGCATCATTGTCAACAGGTCTTTTCCCGTGTTATCAGACTATTGAGAGCGAGGTTAGTTCGGTCGCGGACGAATCTGACACATGCTCCGTGGATCAGGACACACACCTCCCAAATAGCTGACGATGAGACAGAGAGGGATTTGTTGGACGGAGACACGCCCTCCGTTATGTCAGAGGAGAGAGAGGGGAGTTTAGACTGGCCTTCGCTGACCGACTGGAGAGAACCGGTTGATGACTGCTCCAGTTTTAGTTCGCAATCAGACAGTTTGGAACTCCTTAGTGCGGAGGTATTTCCTTTACCTAGTGGCGTGCCTAATGTTTATGCTAATCTCAGTGAGGTTTTTAGTAAACAAAGGGCCACCACTTTACCTCCGCATAGAACATATGATTGCGCTATCGAACTACAGCCGGGTACTATTCCTCCCCGCGGTTCTCTATTCTCTCTCGGTTCCTGAGAGCACTGCCATGAGAGAGTACATCAAGGAATCTTTAAAAAATGGCTTTATTAGACCATCTACGTCACCTGCAGGTGCGGGTTTTTTCTTTGTAGGGAAGAAAGATGGGGGATTAAGGCCATGTATTGATTATCGAGGTCTTAATAATATCACGGTCAAGAACCGGTACCCGCTTCCCCTCATGAATTCCGCTTTTGAACGTCTCCAAGGAGCATCTGTGTTTTCCAAGCTTGACTTGCGCAATGCTTACAACTTGGTGCGGATTCGTGAGGGGGATGAGTGGAAGACCGCTTAACACTCACAGCGGCCACTATGAGTACCTGGTCATGCCTTTTGGACTCACTAGCGCCCCCTCAGTGTTTCAGGCTTTTGTGAACGACGTGCTCAGAGAAATGTTGGAGAGATTTGTTTTCGTCTATTTAGACGACATTCTTATTTTTTCTAAAAATATTTCTGAACACAAAGAACACGTTAGACGAGTGTTAGAGTGTCTCTTAGGCGCGGCTGTTCGTCAAAGCCGAGAAATGCGTTTTCACTCCAGTTCCGTTTCATTTCTGGGTTTTATTGTGGCGGAGGGGAGTATCCAAATGGATCCCAGGAAGGTGTCAGCAGTCAGGGATTGGTCCACCCCTGAATCGGTGAAGCAGGTCCAACGATTCTTGGGGTTCGCTAATTTTTACCGGCGTTTCATTCACAATTTTAGCTCCGTGGTGGCTCCTATTTCGGCTCTTACTAAAAAATCTGCTCCCTCTCGGTTTTTATGGACATCCAAAGCTGAGGCAGCATTTTTAGAGTTAAAAAGGAGGTTCACCTCCGAACCCATTCTCATCACCCCTAATCCATCTCTCCCCTTTGTGGTAGAGGTCGACGCCTCGGAGCTTGGAGTAGGGGCGATACTGTCTCAACGCTCTCCTCTGGATCAGAAGATCCACCCCTGTGCTTATTTCTCCCAGGGACTTTCCCCTGCGGAGAGAAATTATGACGTCGGGGACAGAGAGTTGTTAGCAGTAAAACTGGCGCTCGAGGAGTGGCGTCATTGGTTAGAGGGGGCTGAACATCCGTTCACGGTCTGGACCGATCATAAAAACCTTGAGTACATTCAGGACACCAAGCGTCGTAATTCACGGCAGGCCCGCTGGTCGCTTTCTTTCGCGCTTTAATTTTATTCTGACATACCGCCCTGGTTCTAAAAACATCAAACCAGATGCACTCTCTCGGTTATTTGACGGTTCAGAGGTGAATCACTCTCCTGAGCCCATTGTTCCTGCCGCTCAGATTCTGGCTCCAGTTTCTTGGAGTATTGAATCCGTGGTGCGTAAGGCACAAAGTCTGGAACCGGATCCGGGTGGTGGTCCTCCGGATCGCCTTTTTGTACCATCCAAAGTGCGTGCTCAGGTGTTGCAATGGGGTCATTTTTCCCGGTTGACGGGTCATCCGGGTATTCACAGGACTCATGAGTTCTTAGCCAGAAGGTTCTGGTGGCCTAAAATGGAGAGATGTGCGTGAATGCGTTTCGGCCTGTTCCATATGTGCTCGGAATAAAGGGTCTCGGCTTCCACCATCTGGTCTTCTTCGGCCACTGCCCATTCCTAGTCGTCCTTGGAGTCACATCGCCATGGATTTTGTGACCGGTCTGCCGGCATCTGAAGGTCACACGGTTATCCTGGTGGTAGTGGATAGGTTCTCCAAGGCGGCTCATTTTATCCCTCTGCCCAAGTTGCCGTCCGCTCTTGAAACCGCTCGGTTGGTGGTTGATCATGTGTTCCGTATCCATGGTCTTCCCCTGGACGTGGTGTCTGATCGCGGACCCCAGTTTGCGGCCCGATTTTGGCGAGCTTTCTGTTCCCTTTTGGGGGCGTCCGTAAGTCTGTCTTCGGGATTTCATCCTGAGTCCAATGGGCAGACCGAGCGGACTAACCAATCTATGGAAGGAACGCTTCGCTGTTTGGCTTCATCCAATCCTACCTCTTGGAGTCGACATCTCGCCTGGGCTGAATACGCGCATAACACCTTGCGTAATGCGTCCACTGGTCTCTCTCCTTTTGAGGCACAGTTCGGTTTCCAACCACCTCTGTTCCCTGAACTAGAGAAAGACGTGGGAGTGCCGTCTGCTGCGTCGTTTGTCCGACGGTGTCGGGTTACATGGAGAAAGGTGCGCGAAATCGCTCCCTGCGGGCTTCTGCCCGCCAGAAGGTTATCGCTGACAGGCGTCGTCGTCCGGCGCCGTCATACCGTGTAGGGCAACGGGTGTGGCTCTCCACTCGCGATTTACCGTTACGGGTTGAATCGCGTAAACTTGCTCCTCGTTTTGTGGGGCCCTTCAAGATTATCCATTAGATTATCCATTACAAAGGCATTTAGCAATCCTTATCCAGAGCGTTACAGTTTCAACTTCCCAATCCATCACCGAACTTCCCGATCCATGAGGGTTCACCCCACATTTCACGTCTCCCGCATTAAGCCGGTTGTTACTAGCCCGTTGGCTCCGGTTGATGTACCACCGCCTCCACCTCGACTTATTGATGGCCAGCCGGTTTACACGGTGCGTCGCATTATTTCTAGTAGGCGTGTGGGCAGGGGCGTTCAATACTTAGTAGACTGGGAGGGCTATGGCCCTGAGGAGCGCTGCTGGGTTCCGTCCAGGAATATTCTGGACCCCGATCTTATTCGCGATTTCCATCGGCATGGTTCTGGGGGATCGGCTGGGGCCGCTCCTTAAGGGGGGGGTCCTGTCATGGTTTTACCTTGTTCAGCCGCTGGAGGGCGCTTGACCATGTGATGGTCGGTTCCCTTTGTTTTGTATGCGGAATCATTGTCATTGTCATTTCCCTTATATGGTCTTTTGTCGGGGATTTTCCCGGTCATGGCCAGCTGTGGATTATCAGTGTTTATTCCGCCTACTATTTAAAGGCTGCGTTTTCATATCACAAACGCTTCTGTGTAAACCCTTGTTACGCTCTAGCCGGTACTAGAACTAAGGTATTAGTTTTTCCACTTGGTGGTCTCTCAGTTAAAGAGAGAAGGTACTATTTAGGATCTTTTAAAAGGTTTAGCTTTGCCACTCTGTGGTTACCGTTCTAGGAGGATTATTTCCTTTCTAGCTTTGGTTATTGCTCGTCACTTCGGTGGCATTTCCTTTTCGAGATTTATTCTTTTGTTTTTGGGTTAAAAAACTCCCAGAGCTAAAGTCTCTAAAATTAATTTTAGTTTCTTACCTCTTCGTTGAAGAGTCCACAACCTTTGGGTTGTTATTTATTTTCCGTGGACTTTATGCCCGGAGTTTCTTTTTCTTTGTCCATCCAGTTTTTCCCCTGCTCCCTTATCTGTTCGCAGACTTAGTGGTTGACTACTTGTAGTTAGCTTTTAGATATTCGTGACATCTGCGAGTGGCTCTTCCATCCTCGACCCACACTACACAGGGATCCAAAGAGTGGTCGGGGACAGGCAAAGTTTGTTCCAGGCTTCAGTTGTGTCAGGGGCAGGCAAGGCGTAGCCAGTGGGCAGGCGGAGGTCGATACCGGGAAATCAGTCACTGTATTTCTTAAAGTAATAAGCAAAACTGATTGAGTGGATATGTGCAATGTCCATGTGAACGCATCAAAATATTCATGTTAGTCAGGCCTAAATCATACTGTCTGTGTGCCACAATGCCAAGGGTGGGGCATGTGAAGTGGAACCATGATCGGGACAAAAATAATTTTAACACACAATTTGTGGTAAAAACAAATAATCCTAAATTAAAATGGCCAATTTAAGTCTGTCTCTTCAACGTCCTCCCAGGATGTCCGTTCTGAATTGAAAGGTTCCAATCCTGGTGGCATAGGTTTGGGGAGTGGGGCTTCCGATTACTTTTTTTTTTTTTATTTAACCAATCTTTAACCAGGCAAGTTATTGAGAACAAATTCTCTTTTACAATAACACAGGCATTAAAGATACAGTACAGAGACACAGTACTCATGCGTCAACTGTAGCAGGAGCAAGAGTCTGTGAAAAGGTCCATGATCAGAGACTTAGAAACATGAACTGATATGAAATTGTCCAATCTCAGGGTTTTTTGCATTTCATTCCAGTATGAGGCTGCGGCATGTGTCAGAGTTCGGATCGGGTCTCAGCCAGGGCCAGATGGACTGAGTGATCCGACGCCATATTTAATACTTCTTAAAACAACACATTTCGAGTCAGATGTAATCGGGTTTTATTGTATGCAATGCGAAATCACCTACAAGGAAACCAGGCTGTTCAACCTTTTAACCTGTCATAACTCCTCCTGCCTTGGAGCTTGACGTCATAACCACTCCCACTTAGCTCACTCCCTCCCCATGACCTCATGGCGTTCCATCCTGCCCAGACCACTTCAGATTATTCTTTTATTCACACCTTCCCCATTTAACTAAAAGATTAAGGAAACGAGATAAACAAACCCAACCAGACTTGAGCGGACGTACACAGACTTAAACAGACATAAACAGACACTTCAACTAACCCAACTGTGTACTATGTATTTACCTGGATTATGTCGCTTAGTAATAGTTTTATTTAATGCAGGGTTACATCATTGCCCCACAACTTATGCGGGTAGTCTAATGCCAGTGGCCTAAAAATGCTGCACTTACGGGAAAGTTAGAAGTCTAAGGTATAGTGGGATTCGTTTGCTTAATTGTTAGCTCTCCTCTCATCCTGTGCTGCGGAGCCCATAAATCTCAATGACAGGGGCCCCGGCTCCAGATCTTTAGCCGTCCCGTCTGGTGGGGTGAGGGTCCTGATTGGTTAGGGTGTGAGCGTGGGGCCTGGTCTGGCTTCAGGTCCTGGGGTTCAAATTCTTCCCCCCGCTGCTTTGTCAGACAGGAACAATTTACTGCTGCGCTAATGGACCCTTGGATCACCAAGTCAGATTTACGTTTGGTCCCATCTCTGTGTCCATTGTTTTAAGGTGTGTGATCTGCACGTCTTCAGCGTGCCACTCTCAGCCCCATCTGTAGGCCATTTTTATGTGTTGCCCGACACTCCAACAACATGCGGATCGTTATCTTTATGTGCAGCCTGGGCTGTGGATGGCCCCCGATTAGCAAACCGTGCAGGAATTTGGCCAGCTGCAGGCACCAGGCCACACAAATTGGCCCACTAGAATTACAGAGACAGAGTACGGGCTCAGCCTCAATACTAATAATAATCTTATACCCTTCAGCAGACGCTTCTATCTTACAGTAGCGAATACATGCATCCCCCAGCATATGTGGTCCCATTCGCATTACACAAGGGTACAATAGCAGTGCTCCACCTGGGAATTGGACTCTGAGTCACAAGTCCTGTTCCCCACCCCCTATTGCCCTGTACTTCTCCAAAAAAATCTCCCACACATGCTGATATGAGGAGCGGCCCAGAGTAGTGCTGACTTTGGGAATCACTAGTGGATGTAGCTGGCGGATCTGGTTTTGTAGGCAGGATCAGATTTTTTTAGCAGAGATGACAGGTACCAGGGAGTCAGTCCAAGAAGGGATTTGTAGATGAGGATAGTCCAGTGAAGTTTCTGTCTAGTATTTAGTGATGTCCAGTTTACAGATGAATAGAGGTTGCAGTGGTGTGTTCCGTAAGGGGCATTGGTAGTGAGCCTGATGGCTGAATGATAATGATAGAGAACATCCAGCCGATCAAGTGCAGCCTTGGGAGCAGATCTGTAGATCACATCTCCATAGTACAGTATTGGGAGGATGGTCATCTGAACCAGTGTCAGCTTGGCAGCAGGGGTGAAGGAGGACTTCTCAGTCTTGTCTTGATTTTTTTCTGAGGTTTTGAACATGTGTAATGAAAATGAAAGAGCGGAATCCAGCCAGACAGCAAGGCATTTGTATGATGAGACCAACTGAAGCTCAGACCCATCCAAAGTAGTGATCCGTCCGGAGCAGGGAGATGACTTCCTCCCAAAAAACATAGCTTTTTTTGTTGGAGTTTAAGAGGAGGTTAAGGGCAGAGAAAGCTTGCTGTATCAGGTTGAAGCTTTGCTGGAGCTTATCTAGAGCCCAGGGATGTCCAACAGAGTATAATACTGTATCATCTGCATAAAGATGGATGAGAGATTTGCCAGCTGATTGTGCTATATTATTGATGTGAACGGAGAACAGTGAGGGGGCTAAAATAGAATGGGCTGGGATGTTATGTTTTCTGCCCTCACAGATTGGATCCTGTCTGAAAGATAGTTCTTGAACCAAGTCAGTGACTGCTCATTGACGCCAACATTTTTCAATCTGGACAAGAGAATGGAAAATGTCGGAGTGTGTATGTAGCTTAAGGGTCACACTGGTATTTTGGAATGTGTCAAAAACACACTTCTGTCATTGTTTTCAATGAGAGTAGTGGGTTGGTGCACCACAGAGACCAACGCATGCTATTGCATTAGAACAATGCTCCATTGTCTGTTAAAACTATTAACAGTTGATGTAGTGTCCTCTGACGAAGTAATGCGTCAGCCAATAGTGGGCTGTTGGTCGCTGCCATTTTGGCTCTAAATAATGTTGCTTAATAATTGCTTTGTGTGTTATAATGGCTTCCAGCTTCCAGAATTATTATACATTTCCTGGATGAATTACCTCCCGTCTCATTTAACCACATAGATGTATCAGTACTTCTCGGGAAAATGCAGCAAATTAATGCTGATATTGAGTACCTAAAGAGAACCACCGACACCGCCTGTGAAACTTTGCGGGTGGTTTCTGCTACCCTCGACAACCGTCTGACTGCTGTGGAAGCCCCGAGGCCAGGCGCTACTTCCTCGGCTGCCTCTCTCTCTGCTGCGGAGATACAACCTGGCCCTGTGCCTGGTGAGACCGAAGACATTCAACCAGCTCAGCCGGATGACTCAGCCCAGGGACGAACGCAGTCCCCCGCGTGGAGCAAGGTGGTGAGGGAGGGTCGCCGACAGAAGCAGGTACCTGAGAACTCTGCTCAACAGCGCCATATACCTCGCACTGTAAAAACTCTAGCGAGGCACGAGAGAAAGAAGACCGGCATAATTGGAACTGGTGTGGTTAGCAATATACTGGCTGTCAAAACCAAGATGGTGAGTGTATTTGCTACAAAGTTTGATCTCAACGTGGATGCCGACACTCTCAGTGACTACTTAAAAGAGAAGCTGGGCCGGGAGGTGAAATGTCGAAAAATCGAGACGGCACAGAGCAGATTCAGCTCCTTCTGTGTCACCGCTGAATGCAACGACGTGGCGGAGATGTATGATCCGCAGCTCTGGCCCGCTGGGTCCTTTGTCCGACGCTTCTACGAGCCTCGTCGCCCCAGAGGAGCGGTCGGAGGCCCATCCGGACCAGAGGGAACCCCTCGCCCTCAGGAAAGTGGGCTGCTGCCCGGTGGTGATACCGGGGTGCCTGTCGTTTCCGCTGGAATGGCCGGGATGACAGCCAGCTGCCCCGCAGTGAGCGACCAGGACTAATAATGCGGGTCGTTTCCTACAACACTCGCGGTTTGCGAGTAGGACACACTGCCACTGATAGATCAAGACGTTTGGTGGTGGACACACTGCTTGATGAGTGTGACATTTTGTGCCTTCAAGAAACCTGGTTGGCCAAACAAGATTTGGACAAGCTGAACACTCTACACAAGAATTTCCATGGTGCTGGAGAGTCCACCACCGATCTCAGCACAAGATTGATTCAAGGTAGGATAGCTGGTGGTGTAGCTATACTGTGGAACATCAAACACGACCCACTGGTAAAGGTGGTGCGTCTAAATGTTGACTGGGCCATTGGGCTACAGTTTAATTATAATGAAAAGAAATTTACTATTTTAAATGTTTACACTCCCTATGAATCGTATGAGCATGAGGATGAATTTCTGAATAGGCTAGCTTTTATTCAGTCCTTCATTGAGGACAATAGCTCGTCTTGTGTCTATATCTTGGGTGATTTTAATGCTGACATGTCAGATAGGAAATCCTTATTTGCAAAACACCTACAGCAGTTTTGTATTGATACCAAATTAATTCTATCTAGTAAAGCTCTGTGCTGCCTGATACAAGTTTTACCTATGTTAGTGAAGTGTGGCACACTACGTCCTGGCTAGACCACATTGTGACCACAGCTGATGCTCATGCCTCTCTGGAAAGTGTCGAAATATGTTATGAACTTGCCACCACTGATCACATACCTATTGCCTTTCTATTGAATATTGAGAATGTCCCCCTGCTGGCCAACAATAGTAATGCTGCTCCCTCAAGTAAAATTGACTGGACAAAATTGAGCAAAGAGGATATGGATGGGTACTCTATGCTAACTGACAGCTCTCTAAATAATATTAAACTGCCTAAAGAGGCCTTTATCTGCTCAGATATGAATTGCAGGGATATGCATCATGCTGACAAACTCTGTGCCATGTATGATGATATTGTGAAATGTCTTAATGCTTCCAGTGAACCTTTTTGTAAAGGCAAAAGTAAGGTACCTAAGATCAGACCTGGGTGGAATGAGGTTGTGGCTGAGCAACATGCTGCTGCTAGAGAGGCCTTTAGACTCTGGTCAGAGGCAGGCAGGCCTAGACGGGGTGTTGCTGGATAACAAAAAACTCACAAATGCTAGATTTAAATATGCACTTCGTTTTATTAAGAAAAATGAAAACACAATGAGAGCAGACTCGCTTGCCAGAAAGCTACAGAATAACAATCTTACTGACTTCTGGAAAGAGGTCAAGGTCATGAATAACAATAAAACTCCCCTACCTTCTGACATTGAGGGTGTTAGTAGCCCAGAGAAAATAGCTGAGGTATGGCGCGAGCACTACTGTAATCTTTTTAATTGTGTTAAAAGTAACGATGTTAGAATTGATCATGAACATACTGGCCTCTCTGCAGACATGATAGTTAGAGCAGCAGATATTTATGATGCAATTAACATGTTGGATAATAACAAAGCCTGTGGTATGGATTGCATTACTGCAGAACATCTCAAATGTGCCAGCTATAGGCTCAGCTCTTTGCTAGCCATGTGCTTTACTGGGTTGTTGGTTCATGGTGCTCTACCTAACTCTTTTATGTCTGTACTGTTAGTGCCTGTGCTTAAAGACAAGGCTGGTAAACTAAATAGTATAGACAATTATCGACCCATTGCACTAGCAAGTATCTTGTCTAAAGTACTGGAGAGAATCCTGTTAACAAAGCTAGAAATGTATATTCTTACTTCTGACAATCAGTTTGGCTTCAAAAGGAAACATGGTACTGATCTTTGTATTTATGCTCTTAAAGAGATTGTGTCTAAATACACAAGTCTGAATTCATCTGTTTTTTTATGTTTTATTGATGCATCCAAGGCATTTGATAGAATCAGCCATGAAAAACTGTTTATAAAATTGCTAGATAGAGGTGTCCCTAAATTTTTAGTGAGAATTTTAGTGTTTTGGTATGCCCATCAAACGTTTCGGGTTAAATGGGACAATGTTGTATCAGCTCCATTCTATGTTAGTAATGGAGTTCGACAAGGAGGAATTTTATCTCCTTTCTTATTTAATGTTTATATGGATGACTTATCAATGCAGTTAAATGGGTCAAAAACAGGCTGTTTTGTGGGCAATTCTATGGTCAATCATCTTATGTATGCAGATGACTTGGTCCTGCTCAGTCCATATAGTGCTGGGATGCAACAGTTGCTGAAGGTGTGCTCTCAGTATGGCATAGATTATGACATAAAGTATAATGCTAAGAAAAGCCACATAATGATAGTTAGAAGCAGTGGGGACAGGAAACTAACTTTTCCAACCTTTTATTTGTCTGACAGTCCTCTTGATGTGTGTGAGGAAATAAAATACCTAGGTCATGTCATATCTGATGACTGGATGGATGACAAAGACATTCATCGCCAGCGTTGTAAAATCTATTCTCAGGCTAATATGTTGTTAAGGAAGTTTTCTATGTGCTCTGACTATGTAAAGTGTTCCCTGTTCAGAACCTATATCACACCGTTGTACACTGCTCAATTGTGGTCTAACTACAAGAAAATGAGTATGCAGAGGCTTAAAGTAGCCTACAATGATGCAATGAGGTTGCTGCTCCGTGTCCCTAGGTGGCATAGTGCCAGTCAATTGTTTGTGTCCACTAGTGTGCCAACCTGTGAGGCACTCTTAAGACAGCTGATGTTTAGCTTTATGTGTCGGCTGGACAAGTCTGAGAATCAGATAATAGAAGCTCTTGTCAGTCCTATGAAAAGCTGTTACAGATTCACTTCCAAGCTGAGACGGCATTGGTGCAATAGTTTGTATATTTTTTAATATGCACAGTTTTTGTATGTTTCCTTTTGTTTTCTCCATTTTTTATACTTGTATGTTGTTATTTTTTATATGGACCGGTGCCTGCAATAAAGTTTATATATACAGAAGCGTAACTTGCTAACACACTGGCTAACATTTCACCATTCATTTTGAATGGAGCCTCGTTTCCAAATATCTACATTTTAATAAAAACTGTGGCACATGCAACTCACTCACATGAAACTCACACATGCTTTTTCATCAATGCACTGGTCTATTTAAAAGTCTGCTGTGTCCTAATTTGGGAAATGGATAACGCTATAAAAAAATTGTAGTGCAAAAATATGTCTTAAGAAATGCTAATGATTTTAACTCCTCTTTAAAAAAACAACCTAATGAACAGAATTGTATGAAATTGTGAGGATTAGTTTCAATAATATTTGAAAAATCGACATTGGCGCTAGAACGGCGTAAGGAGGAGACTGGTGATTTTTGGATTTTGAATGTAAACGCAATGCAACCATTATCTAAATAGAGATTAAAGGTCCATGTTGACACCTCAGCTCTAAAGGCAGACTGTTATGAGCATGAAAATGATCTATGAGAGAATATTCGACACCGTGGACCACCGGATCCTGCTCTCATCTCTCGTCGAGATGGGAATCTCTGGATCTGCGTTGACATGGTTTGAGTCCTACCTGGCTGACCGGTCCTACCAGGTGGCCTGGAGAGGATCCCTCTCCTCTCCCCACACCCTCTCTACCGGAGTCCCGCAGGGCTCGGTGCTAGGCCCCGTCCTATTTTCTCTGTACACCAAGTCACTTGGCTCTGTTATTTCTGCTCATGGTTTTTCCTATCACTGCTATGCTGATGACACTCAACTCTTTCTCTCCTTCCCTCCATCTGATACCCAGGTCCCAGCATGGATCTCTGCATGCCTGGCTGACATCTCTGCATGGATGTCCACCCACCACCTGAAGCTGAACCTGGGGAAGACAGAGCTGCTCTTCCTCCCAGCGAAGGGCTCCCCGATGATTTATGCGTCAATCACCGTGGAAGGCTCCATAGTGTCTCTGTCCCAGTCTGCCAGGAGTCTTGGGGCCAGCTGTGCTTCTCGAGACATATTGCAGCGATCACTCGGACCTGCCGGTTCTCCCTCCACAACATCCGGAGGATCCGACCGTTCCTCACCCAAGAGGCCACTCAACTCCTGGTCCAGGCCCTGGTGATCTCACGTCTGGACTACTGCAATTCCTTGCTGGCAGGCCTTCCGGCCTGTGCTATCAAGCCACTGCAACTAGTCCAGAACGCTGCTGCTCGCCTGGTGTTCAACCAGCCGAAGTTCACCCACGTCACCCCTCTACTCTCCTCTTTGCACTGGCTCCCCATCGCAGCACGCATCAGATTCAAGTCACTGGTGCTTGCTTTTCAAGCGGCCAGATGTACTGCTCCCCCGTACCTCCAGTCACTCATCACTCCCTACACCCCGCCCAGACCCCTCCGCTCCGCCTCCGCTGGCAGACTGACTGCCCCATCCCTCCGGACGCCTGGCAGTCTCGCCTCTTCTCTGTCCTGGTCCCTCGTTGGTGGAACGACCTCCCGCAATTGGTCAGGACTGCGGAATCACTTCCAATCTTCCGCAAGAGACTCAAAACCCACCTCTTCAGACTCCACTACCACTGAACACTGTCCATCTAGTCAATCTGTTGTCACCACTGTTTACTTGTTCTACACTGTACTAAAAAAACAAAAAAACAAAAAACAACCCACTAACCTTTTCTTTTCCAGTGTTACAGGTATGATATGCAGACGCCTGCAATGATGTCTATTGCTGTTTACTGCACTGATCTTGTGCACCAACTATGATTGTTCTTACCTTGTATTAATGCACATCTTGTAAGTCGCTCTGGATAAGAGCGTCTGCTAAATGCTTAAAAAATGAAAATGTAAAAATGAATATGGCAGAAGTTCCTGATTTCAAATCTTGAATGCATTTCAGTGAACACACAACTAACAAAGCCTTTATCACGATGGCATTCAAGAAATGGTTTCAAGAAATTAGGCCTCATAAACCTCACTCAATAGGGAACTAATTTACAAGGGTAATAATGTGGATTTATGTTCCGTTCTGAATGAGCAAAAGTCAATATGAACTGTAATGGTAACAATGTTTCACAACGTTCTTCCGTCTCCACTGTGAAGTTCACCAAAGAGAGGACAGCATTTTCACTGGTCTGTTAGACAGTGGTATCACTATGAAGTCATATTAGTGCTAAAAGTATTGACCATAGAATATACAAAGTCATAATCATAAAAATAATAACTGTAAATAAAATTTGAACTGTGAACCAAAAATAATGATGATCATTGGGGCAGCAGTGTAGTATAATGATTAGGGAACTGGGCTGGTAACCGAAAGGTTGTAGGTTTAAGTGCCGTTGTACCCTTGAGCATGTTACTTAACCTGAACTGTTTCAGTAAATGTCCAGCTGTATAAATGGATTGTATGTAAAGAAATGTAAACCACGTAAGTCGCTCTGGATAAAGGCGTCTGCCAAATGACTGTAATGTAATGTAATGTAATGACTCATTCTACATTACCATACCGTAGAGTGTGCATGAATGAAATTCTGAGAGGGAGTGGAATTTCTATTAATTTTGTTGGTAATTAAACAAAACAAAAAACTCATAAAGGGTAGGCGGGCTAGGGCCGTGGTCACTGGTCAGGTTCAAGCAGAGACTTTGAAGGTCATATTTTTTGTCAAATAAAGAGATTTGAAAGGTGGATTTCCTGCTTCACCAACTTTAATCAACAACCAACCACGCCCTTACCCGTGACCCGCAATCAGGGGCTACTCGCAATTTCAGGGATTAGAACTAATTAGGACATTTTCTGTTTGTGCTGTTTGTTTGATTTAATACACTTTTTAATATGTTGTGGGCATCTTTATTAACATATTTGCTGTTAAAGACATCAACCAAATGCATAATACCAAAAATTAAATCCTGTCAACCTTCAAACAGCAGGAAATAATAGCTGGTTAGCTAGCTAATATTACATAATGTCGTAGAATATCCAGGTCAGCGTCATTATTGTTCCACCTGTACCATATGCAATCAATAAATTAATCTTGATCACTGACAGCAGGCCTGTTTCTAGCCTTTTTGGGGCCCCAAGCAAAATTCTGTTTGGGGACTGTGACACTGGGAGAGGTGGAGGGAGGAGTGGAGAGGGCTGCGCCTCCCTTTTGGTTGCTGCCAGGTACTGCTGTTACCTCCCACAGCCAGGAGAGTACTACAGGACCTTGAACAGCAGCAGTCTCACTTACAGGCAGGCTCACATGTAGCCTGTAGCTAATGAGCAATCAACTCAGCCATTGCCTGTTATGTTTTGCCACATTTGTTTTTGTATTTTATTATTTTCTCATCATTATGGTTCATTCATGTCTGTTTCCCCGTCTGTCTGTGTTCCGTGTTTTTGGATAATCCACTCCTCGTCTTTGTTATTGCACTATTCGGGAGATTTCGACTTTACGGGTTTTCTGCTTTATTTTCCTATCTCGTTTACTTCCTTCTTTCTAACACTGTATATATTAGTTAGATGTATATAGTACTAACCTACTAATCTACTAACATTAGGGATTTAGATTAAGTTACTAACATTACTAATGACTAATTATCTCACGCTTCTATTCTCTCTCCCGTTGTCCTATCCCTGTACGCTTCTTTCCTTTTGCTTTACCTGCATGCAGATTTTTTCCTTTGCTCTCCTCCCCTTCGAACTGTGCACGTGTCCACCTGCTATTCCAAGTCGTTTATTTTTTGTGTGTTTATGTGCTTCCCAGTCCGTCTTTTATCTCCCCTCGTTATTGTATTAGTGATCCCTATCATTCTCACCTGTGCTCTTGCCCTTTTCTCCTCCCAGTCACACCTGATTCCTATTGTGTTTCCCTTCCCCGCTTGTATTTAAGTTCCATGTTTGCTTTCATTCATTGTCAGAACGTTGATCTTCAGTCACTGTGCCGATTGTGTGTAAACCAGAGTTTGTTTGTTTTTTCCGAGACACCCCTTCTGTTTGACTTTGAGTTTTGCCTTCCGATTTTGTTTGTTTGCCTTTCTGATTATTTGGTTTTTGATTTTTGGACTGTCTATTTGACTACTCTTTTGGATTTCAATTTTGTACCTTATCTAACTCTGACTATTGGCTTTTGAACCTTGCTTGATTATTAAACGTTCCTTTACTGCCATATCCTGGTCTGTGTCTGGGTCCCTGTTCGGTTCCTCACATTGCCTTCATTAGGCCATTATAAAAGCACAGCCTGCCATGCCTGAGTGGAGAGTTTTTTTGTTTAGATTTTTCTTTTTTTTTTTTTTGGGGGCATGGAGGGAGAGGTGCTGGGTTTTTGGTTGCAGATTAACCCCCTCAGGTAGTTTTTGATTTAACTTTGTTTTTCGCGTTTTGTTTTGTATTCTTTTTGTAAAAGGATAATAAACTGGCCATTGGCCTATCGGAAATCTATTTGTCACATGCCATGTGACAATCCCTGGATGGGAACAGAGCAGTCTGGAGACGGAGTGGAGTTTGTCGGTCTACGGACCAGAATATTTTTTTGGTCTCTCCCCCCAGACATGGGAGAGAGACAGTGGGAGAGCAGGTTAACAGAAAACAAACACAAACACAAAATCTTCACCCTACTCACCGTGAAGCTTTCAGGTAAAAACAAACTAAAATAATCAAAACTTACGGGACACCGCGCCTCTTTGTCTGGAGTTCCCCTGGAACCTCCCCAGGCACACACATATCCAGTGACCTTTCAAGTGCTTCCCAAACTCATGCATACAGAGACACTCGAACTCTGCAGTCCGAGTTCTCCAATCACCCCGAGGGCGAGAGGCGGATCCTCTTTCAGGGCGCCCTCTCGCTCTCTTTCAGGATCACACCGAAGGAGAGAGGCGGACACTCTTAGTGCGCCCCCTCTCCCTCTTCCCCACACACACAGGAAGCACTCTACTCAGTCCCTTTCGACAAACGCACACAGAACTCAACATACTCCACACAGACTCCGCCTCCCAGAAGCTTGGATTACAGACACGCGCCACCATGCCCGACAGAGTCACATCCAACAAACCACAACCATCCACAACAATATCCAACATCAATCCAACATCCAACATCCAACATCAAACATCCAACATCCAACAATAATCCATAACGTATGCACGTGCACGCGCACGCGATATTGTTGTGGATGGTTATGGTTTGTTGGATGTGACTCTGTCGGCATGGTGGCGCGTGTCTGTAATCCACGCGCACGCGCACACAAAAACAAGACTAACTCAACACTCACACATAATGACAAGGCTAACTGATCCCCCACTCGCCCCACCTGCTCTTAAATAGGCTCACATTCTGCCTGGCTGAGGTGGGACTCGTGAGGCAATCACCCATCTATCAATCACTCAACAATTGACAGACCACACCCACTCACATTCTCACACAGAAACAGGTAAGTGAATAATCACTTACCTATTAACATCAATTAAATCATAATTAACTTAAATTATGGCCTTTGGAGCAACCTTCCAGGCAACAATTCACTCTCACACGCTGTGAGAGTGCCAAACCTGCCCCCGGAAAGTCTCCCTGCTCCAAAGGCCTCCACAACATAGTAAAACAAAGGCAATCATGCCACTCCCACGTGGCTGAGACCGACGCCCTCCACACTATTATTGGTTGGTCTTTCATCCACTCACCAACTGGCATGGTGGCCACCCCTGCCACCTTGTTGCAGGGACCCTCTGCCATTTTTTTTCTGCCACAGACCCTTTGCGTATGTGATTGTCAATTGTAAATGTGTATTTTAATGTTTAGGATGCCAAACACTATTGGCGTGGAACTTTATTTACGCTAGAGCAAAATGTAGCAACCAGAGGTGAAGCTAGCTAGCTAACATCCATTGCGGCAAACAAATGGAGCTAGCATTCAAAGAATTACTGTAATTAAAAATATATAGCAAGCAAGCTAGAACAATGCAATACATACTTTATACTGTATATATATATATATAGTTCTCCACTAAACACAGCACTCATCTTTCAAAGTGATAGCTAGCTGGGGAATCAATTATTTTCTGTTTATTATCTGTATTTAATGAAGAAAAAGCTTTAGAATAGTTTTTTTATTTTACATTATAGAGTATTGTGTGTTGCTCAGTGGCAAGAAATCCAAATTAAATACATTTTGATTCTATGAAGTAAGAAAATAAAATGTGAAAAAGAAAACTTTTCACCTGCACCTGTTTTTCCTGATCTGAATGCTTATCAATTTTAGGAGTCGTCAGCAGCTGGTTCCTTTTCTACTTCATTGTGTCTAACCTTCATTCATGCATTCTTCAAAAATGGTATTAAAAAACAATGAAAAAAACAATCTCTTGTATTTCTCCTTCTTGGTAAAAACAATGTCCCAGAAATAAATTGTATTGTTCTGGAAGTTTCTGGAGGCTCCTGCCAGAGATCCCATAATCCTGGGATTTAGTAATAAGATACCCGTCTACCTGTGATTGACAAGGTGAAGAGTTATCACTCATTTTGCTGTCTAAGCAAAATGTCACCCTCGTCCTGTTATGTCGGCGAAGGTGCTCCATCTGGCTTGCGGCACATGATTGCAAAGTCATGTTCATACATAGTACATACCTGGCTACTGATGCTTACTAATGGCAGAGTCACAGCTTATCCTGCAATCCATGTTGCCGCGGAGGGCAGACTCACTCTGACACTGAATAGCATGGTCTGGAAGCATTGTGTTGCGGGAACATTAAAATGTGCTTTAGGCAGTGGGGCATTGAAAGATAAAGATGAAATTATTTTTCCCAGGGAACTTGCTGGCACTACTGTCTCCCATGAGGGCCAATTAGGTTGACAACTGTACATGCTTCACCATGATTGTGAGACTCCACAGACATAATGTGACGTACACTATATCACACTATATCACATGTACTGTTTGCAACTGATGTGATACAATATTAGGTACTTGTCCTCCTTATAGAGATAAAAGAGGGGGCGTTTAATGCTATTGTTTGGAATGTGCAATGGAGAGGAAGGGTTGGCATGGAGGGATGAGCAGTAGGACGAAGACAGCACAATCAGACGACTACACCAGGCTCTCAAATTACACTTGGCTTGGGAGTGAAAAGAAAGGCATGACCTTGATGGGCTAATTCCTTCATCAGATCGATCCCCCTCCTTCTGATACCAAGCCCAAATAGTTATCGTTGGATTTTTTTTTTGTATTCAAGGTTGTTCTCATTAGACTTTACATACGTATCTATTCAATGTAACCACAGTGTGCTGTTTAGCCACTTATTTTCTGACTAATAAAGTTTTAACGATCACGCTTTGAGAGGCAAATTGTGTAATTCTGATAAAAATACTTGTGAAATGAAGATGCCAGTATTGTTGCCAGGTATTGTGGGCCTTAGTGAAGCAAGGGAGTAAATGGTTTCAGATTTGTGAGCTCTGATAAACAGCTCCTCCACCTACCCACCTTACTTCACCCTGAGCTGCATGGCCAGTGATTGCTTCTAAACAAGGCAGGAAACAAACTAAGAAATAAATATAAAACATGTTTTTTATATTTAAATGGGTTGTAAACTTCCTGTAACACCCTGTCTTCTTCTTCTTTGGGAAATACATGCATACAGCCTAGTGGGAAATGTTTTATGTTTGTTGGGATTGATAGGATTACATCATGCCTTGTAATTTTCACAAAAGTATGTGTTGAAACATCATCATTGCCATTAAAGAATTGATTTCTACCGACGTGTATTGTAATTTTTAAAAACACTCCTAATCTATTTGTACAAGGGAGTTAGTAGTGAAGAAAAGTTATCTGATGTGGTTATTGACATGAGCTGAAATTAAATAATGAAGGATTCACAGGAAATGTGTGTGAAATGCAAATGCACTTTGAAATGTTGGTGAGAATTGGATGTATTTTTGTGAAGTTGAAACATACTAAATAATTGACCCTTGTGTTAAAAAAATATCACTGTGGGTTCCAATGCATGACCCTGTGCTATAAACCCCCTCTGCGTCCGACACATAAGCTACTATGAGGCTACCTGCATCCTTATTGTTTGACTCTGACGTCAGACGTTACCACCGCCCTGCAGTGTCAGTGATATTTTCAGCTGATGAGACGAGGGAAGCGGCCTTCGTTGCAATGGATAAGGATTTGGGAGCTATATTCCCGTTTTGAAAAAAAAAAAATGAAAGAAAGCGGGACAATCCTTATGAACCATGCTTATTCAAAGCCTGTATTGCGACCGGAGTTCTCTACCGGAGGACGGAGCACTTACTGCGTCTCATTTGGGATATCAGGGGGCTTTCCTGTAGGCAGCGGCAACACCAGGGACAATTTGCAGGGACGTTTTACTTGCAAAATAGCAAAATGATTGGCAGTCAGACGCGCACTTAAATTATTGCAGGAAAATAGTCTTGTTTACAACTTTAAGTCACCGGTAATTTTAGGGGTGGAGTTGCAGTTTGTTTATAATACATGAGCTTTGTGGAAAATAAGAAAACTGATGTTTTGACTTTGCTGACTTCAGCTATTTAGCTAACTAGCCGGCTAGCCATTGTTTTGCAACGAATTAACGTTTCTAGCTACATTCGACCCACTGAATCTTGTGGGGAAAGCCCTTTTACAGCTAACGTTAGCTTGTTTGTTATTGACACATTGGCTAGCTTGCTTAGCTAGCTAACTAGCTGGTTGAATATAGTATATGAATAACATGGGATGTGTTAGGAGAAATGAGATTTCCATTGATAACTTAGATAGTTATCTAAAATTAGCTGCTTCGAGGTAATCAGTTGTTGCAATGTTTGTTTGTAGAGCCTAGCTAGCTAGCCATTATGATCATCTGGAATTTGTCAAGAACAGTGCGGAAGGGACAGTGATACCTAGCCAAAGAATACCGTGTCCTGGCTGGCATTTTCAGGGACGCATACTAGCAAGCTAACGAATGGGCGGCAGAGGGGAGGGGGCGCTCATGTGGGTTTGACAGGTAGCTTGCAAGGCTGGTTGACTATGATTTCTTTTTGTTCAGAAATGGCCATCAAAAGAGAAATTACCTTCGACAAAATAAGGCAGGAATGTCAAAGTAAACATTATAATTCAATGCTATGGCACTGACGGTTTCCGAGCGTTAGTTTGCTTATTCAAGCTTGCGTGCAACGTTAGCTAATTTGTTATTACATGTTTGACGTGGATACCCAGAAATCGGGATGATGTCTAAATCGGCGACTAAAGAGAAAAAGTCTTTCAGCAAGAAGCTGTTCCGTAGGGGCTCTGTGCGCTCCGTGGGGAGTTTCATGAGCAGGGTCCTGAGGACTCTCTCAACCTTGTCTCACTTTGGCACAGAGGAACATTCCGTCGAACATGAGAAAGACGACGGGGGCTTCGCCTCATTTAAGACGGAGGGCAAAGGCTCCGTCCCGTCGGATGAGAGCGACTGCGGAGGCTTTCTAATAGGAGACAAGATCCCCGGAGTGTCCGGTCTCAAGAACCATGGTAACACTTGTTTCATGAATGCAGTTCTGCAGTGTCTCAGCAACACGGAGCTCTTTGCTGAGTACTTGGCATTGGAGCAATATCGGGGGGATGACGCAGAGGAGGACAAGTCCAAGTCAAACGGTGTATTTTCGCACAGAAAGGGTCTAAAGGAGAGGGGGGAAGTCACGGAGCAGCTGTCCGGTCTGGTTCGAGCTTTGTGGACGTTTGAATACACCCCACAGCATAGCCGAGAATTCAAGGTATGTCGCTTGCTAGATGACACAAATCTGTCCCTCTACTACAGCTTTTGTCCAGTTTGACCACACACACACACACACACACACACACACACACTGAACGACAACATAATCATCATCACAATGCATCAGTAATGCTTACCCTATTTCTTGTAACCCTTAGGTAGTTGTTTTTTTAGCGTTTTTACACTTGTGGTTGAGATTTGGTTGTTCGTCTTGATATTGCTGGTAGGCACAGCATTTGAATGCTTCTGGAGGACATTTCAGTAGGAATGTGCAGACATCTCTCCAGTGGGGCTAAATTGAATAGCCACCAATGGTTTTTCTATGAAAATATTAGTTTTTGTTTTTTGTAACTACATTGTGAAGGTATTAATATACGCTTTTAATATTTATATTAAAGCATGATGTACTCTCTTAAGGCTATATTATATCAGAAATATCAGAGCTGGCATGAACAATAATAATGTCCCATATTCACATCCCAGGTCTTTAAATAAGTCAGATCAACTAATGCTGTATGTTGAGTAATGTACTATATGACACATGATTCCCTTACAAAGAGGTTACCTTTTTTAATTGATTCAATTCTAGACTTGCAGGTGAAATCAGTCAGGGCCTAATTGTTGGAAGTGTGGACACCTGGTCACTGAAACTAAACCATTTGTGGAAAATAAAGAATTAATTGACAGCGCAATTGACAATGAGCCAAATCCGCATTTTGTTATCTATTTACGTAAAACATTATGATAGAATTTACACACGCTTTCAGCAACCTTAATTGATCAAGAGATTGTCTGTAACAAAAACCAGCATACATAGTGGGTCCCCAGGACCGAGGTTGGGGATCACTGCAGTTGAACAGTTGAACCCTTTTTTAAATAAAATGGTACTGAATTAGATTATTAAAAGGGCATTCATAGACAATGTAGGCTTAGTGTAGGCTATCCCTTGTACACTTGCAATATTGATTCGTTTTTGTAAGCTTAGTGGATGACCTTACAAGTTTGTAATTGTTTTATCCCTAAAGAGTTTAAAGACAAGCAAATGTGAAGTATTAATTAAAAGACCTTAAGCCAGAGAGGTGGTTAATTATTGATAGAAACTGGAAGCACTGTTCTCCTCCCTTACTCCAATGATTCATTATCTTTAGAGACAAAGTTGAATTATTGAATTGAAAGAAATAGGGTTCATGATAGATTGCGTTAGGCAGGGAATTAATAGAATGCATTTTTAGTTTTATTACAAAGTAACCAGTTGAGGACAGAATACACAATGTTATGTTTCTGGAGATGAGTTGTTTTAGATGTAAGGGGAGACATGAGGCCTGTTTGCAACTGTATGGGATTAGACTACCATGCACTGGTGCCTCTTAAAATACATATTTTTAGTGCACACTAACTCTGAGGTTTCCAGCATATTGAGTACTTAAATTAGTGTAATATCCTGTTTTATGTAGCTGAGTCTTGCATGATGCAACCATAATCCTTGCTCAGAATTAAAACATCTATTTTTGTTTTGCTGAATGTCATTGCCTTGGTCTAATTGTTTTCTTTCTTCCAATGCACTGCCCTTCATAGTCTTGTTGTTCTGTAAATAGCTATTGGATTCCCTGCTTTTGTGTGCAGACTTTAACAAAATGAATGAGTTTCCCCATGGTCGGTTAATAGTTTCTGGCTGAATGGTATTGTCCACTTCCTCCTCTTGACCAGATAGGCCTCTTAAAGCTGTTGCACACAAGGCCTACACCTGATACCATCCAATTTAAATTTTAAACTGTTTTATGTCAATTATGCCAGTTTTATGCCTTCCATTTGAGATCTTGCAAGTCCTTAATTCAATCAACATTTATATAAAGTTGTCACCATTTAAATTGAAAAGTGACTTTTTCAAGGACTGCTGGAAATAAGCCTGTCTTTACACAATAGTGTAAATGTGTTTTTGGATCTAGCATCGACGAAGGGCACATTCCTATACTATGTTTCTCTTTACACTATCACCATATTTGTCGTGGAGATACTTCCAGTGACAACACATTCCACGTCACTTCGGCTACACATATGTGTCCGCAGCAAGGGTATGATTTACAAGTAACTGCCAAAATAAAATAAACACCAACAAAAAGTGTGTTAATAGGGTGTTGGGCCACCACGAGCTGCAAGAACAGCATCAATGTGTCTTGGCATAGATTATACATGTGTCTAGAGCTCTATTGGAGGGATTCAGCATAATTCCTTCATGAGAGATTTCATAATTTGGTGTTTTGTTGATGGTGGTGGAAAATTCTGTCTCAGGCACCGCTCCAGAATCTCCCATAACTGTTCAACTGGGTTGAGATCTGGTGACTGAGAAGGCCATGGCATATGGTTTGCATCATTGTCAGGCTCATCAAACTATTCAGTGACCACTCATGTTCTGTGAATGGAGGCATTGTCATCCTCAAATTCTCTGTCAACTGATTCAGAGTTGCTTGTCTGTTTTGCCTTGCATCTCGAACCAATGCACGGACATCACAGTCGAGAATTATGCACTTTTGACCAAAGTTGCCTGCAGTTGATGATGTCTTTCCCTCAGACTTTCATGCCAACATCACCTTAGCCACTGTTCCTTTTGAAACTTCAGGAAGTTGAGAATTCTTTATCACTGAAGCTCCTGCCAAATATGCCCCAACAGTTTGCCCTCTTTCAAAGTCACTGAGATCTCTTTTTCTAACAATGGTAGCTAAAATAAAGGACAACTGCCCAACATTTTTATACATGACCCTAAGCATGACAGGACATTAATTGCTTCATTAACTCCACACCTGTTTGGAAGCACCTGCTTTCAATATATGTTGTATCCTCATTTAATCAAGGGTTTCCTTTATTTTGACAGTTACCTGTATGTAGCAAGCTGAAAGACAAAACATAGTTAAATTCAGTAAATTCAATAAAGTTGGGAGGTAAGATAGAATTAGGAGGTGAAAACCCTCTGTTATTATAGACTGTGTTGTGCTCAAACTAGAAAACAAACATTGATGCTTTCTAAGGATGTGCAGAACAAATGAATGGATCTTTACCGTGTCAATATAGCCTAAAAATAGAAAATAATCTCCAATAAATTACTTTTCAGGATGTAAATATCGACAGATGTCTGAAACACCCAAGTTATTATGTTCTTTGTGCATATACATCCAAGGCAGTGTGATGCTGAAATGTATATACTTCATGCGAGCAAATAAAATAAAAACAAGACAATATAGAAACTTGTAAACTGTGACATATCTAACACTTATTGAATTACTCTGACCCCTTTCTTACCCCCAAAACTGCTGCACAAAATAATTAATAAAAGTGTTTTTAAGTATGGTTGCAGACCCAAGGCCAGCCACGTGAAATCCAATCACTCTGTATAAATGGAGCCAATTCAGCATTCCGGAGGATTAGCATGCCTACCTATTCCTGCTGAATCTTCCCTCACTTATTTAATGGTCCTGCACAGTCATTGTATTTCACATGCAAATTAGAGTGGTCCAAAAAAATCATCCATAATACTTTTTTCCTGAAATAATTGCTCAGAATTAGAGATGTATGCCTTATTTTTATTTTATTTTTTATTTTTTTAACACAAAAGAGCCTGACCCAGCTCCCGCAACGGTATACCAGCAATGGTCAGTTTTCAAGCTTTAAACATTTCGCTTTTAAACAACAAGAATGCGCCTCTACGAAGTGATGCCATTTATAGGCCATGATTTTTGGTAAGCTGTCATTGGTGTTTTAAAATAGGTTTTCTGATTCATACTGTAAATCTAAAAGGACTCTCCTGCCAGCGGGCAATTCAGTTATGAAAGCCGAAAAGGGATTAGCCCTGGATTTGAATACTTTGCAAACACCTCCCCTTTTCACACCTGTGGTGTCCTACACCAACTATGAGCAATTCACTCACTGATTTTCTTTATAGAATTGGACCAACTATTGCATTTTTACCAAGGGCTGCGACTAGTAGCGGCTCTTTCTGTATTAGGAGTACTGTATCACAGACCAGCTGTGATTTGGGAGAATGTGCAGTCTGGGTAGCAACTTCAAGGCTCGGGTCATTAGGGAGACCGCACTCAGCTACCCAATTACTGACAATTGCTATTGTTGTTCTAGTATACCCCCTAATTGTGTGAACTTCATTTGGAACTATGTATCTTATTTAATATACAATACACTTATGAATTAATTCAATTTTCCTGTTAATTAATGAACTCATTTTTTGTTATACTATGAAAACATATAGTACTGACAGTACTACAGCATGTCAAGAAAGAGCTTATCCTGTGCTATATGAAGAATCCCTATGTGAGATGTAAAGTTTTTTTCCCCAGGTTTAGAGATCAGCTTTTCAGAGTTTGAAGTGTAATCAAAAAATGTACTGGGGTGAGGGGTACGTACTTGGCATGCCTTTTCACCGCACAGTAATGATGATTGGCTGCACCACAGCTACTTCAGCATTTATAGGAGGGAACTGACATTCAATCCCTCAGTAGCTACTATTGTGTGTAGTCTTTCTCTTTCAAAAGGTGATCTCAGAGTGTCACTTCAAAACAGTTTGAACATGTGTGATGATACATACAATAGACTTTGACTGCCTGCTTTGGTAAACAGTGGTGATTCATTTTTGGATTAATATTCAGAACTTGGTAGGAGCTTGTGTCATGGTTTTTTTAAATAATTTTTTTTAAACAATTTTTGACATTTCAAATTTTTATCAGATTTTTCCCTGTTTTTCTTCCATTTTAGTGGCCAGTTGTACCCTCTATTGATCAATTTCCCTCCACCCATGAGGCCGCTGTTTACAACTACCTGCAGTGACAATGGGGAAGATTTCTGTGCTTGCGGTGAGCACTAGTGCCAGCTTCCCTCCCCCTAGGGCAGACAGCCAATTCCGAGCGTAACTCTATGCCACAGCCAGACTGGCACAGCCGGGGATTGAACCCCGACTGCAGTGGGCAACCTGCACCCCGGGCAAGTGTCTTTACTGATTGCGCCACCTTAGGGCTCCCTTTTTGATATTTCTGAGAATTGCTTCCTTCTGTGGGATGCTATGTAGTTTTCATTGGAGCAGTTATTAGGCAACTCTGCATCCATTTGCCTGCTGCAATAACACTGGAAAATCATTCAACGTTTGAGTGTCACTCTGCATGCACAATGACCGTGCTGCACTGCAGCTCTCAGTGGAGGATTATTAGTCATCTGCAAGAAGTGATGCAACAGTCACCCCAGAAAAGGTTATATTTCTCAGATGAGGCAGCATCTTAATTTGAAAAAATGTGAACCCTTGTAAATGTGTGTCACAATTAGGAAGAACCTCAGAATACAATTACATTTCGATTCAATTTGGGTCACGATACAATTCGATTTCGATACAATTTGATACTTCACATAATATTGATATACACCAATCAGCCACAACATTAAAACCACCTGCCTAATATTTTGTAGGTCCCCCTCGTGCCACCAAAACAGCTCTGACCCGTCGAGGCATGGACTCCACAAGACCTCTGAAGGTGTCCTGTGGTATCTGGCACCAAGACATTAGCAGCAGATCCTTTAAGTCCTGTAAGTTGCGAGGTGATGCCTCCATGGATCGGACTTGTTGGTCCAGCACATCCCACAGATGCTTGATCGGATTGAGATCTGGGGAATTTGGTGGCCAAGTCAACACCTTGAACTCTTTGTCACGTTCCTCAAACCACTCCTGAACAATTTTTTTCAGTGTGGCAGGGCGCATGATCCTGCTGAAAGAGGCCACTGCCATCAGGGAATCGAACCCACAACTTAAGTGTTGTCAACGTCATGCTCAACTTACTGAGCCACACAGAACCACAATATTATAATATATTGACATTATATACATTATATTATTGAAATTCACAAAGAATGAATACATATTATACAGTGTATCTTCAGAGTATTGAGATTAAGATCATGTTATGGTTTAAGGACAAATTGCCAATTGAGCCAAAAACAGATTTTAACATTCCAATCTTTATTTAAGTTAAACAATGTGAACAATACACACTTGTGTGTGTTGTAGTGCATTGGAATAAATGTTAACACATACACTTTGTGCTTTATCAGGAAACTGTAAACAAAATGGTTCAGTTATTTTGTGTTGAATGAAAAAATGTGACAAACTTTCTCTATATCCCTTTGAAAGTAGTGCAGTGTCTTTGGAAATAGGCTAGTGCAAATGAAACACAGTGTACCACTCATTGTGTTAAGAAAAGTAAAAAACAAAAGTCACATAACAAAATACACATGACTGCCGTGCAGAATATGGTAAAGACCAGTGAATCTAAAATTGTAATCTTTCCGCTGACTCAAGCGATGCAACAATGGTTTTCTTCACCTCCGCATATTATTATTTATAATTATTTATTTATATTGCGCCCCCCAACCAATAGTTACATCAGCCCGGGGCACAGCCCGAGGAAGAGGAAAACAAAAGATAAGAACAATAGGAACATGCAAATTACAAGCAGCCATCCAAAACAAAACAAAGACATAAATACATCTGTCACACAACCGTAAAAGCTAACTCAGGGATTGTCTCTGGCAAAAAGGTGTGTTTTAAGTAGGGCCTTAAAAGTCTGTAGGGTGTTTGCAGACTTGATGTTTAAAGGGAGCTTATTCTACAATTTTGGCGCAGTAACAGCGAATGCTCGGTCTCCCTTTGTCACCAATTTTGAATGCGGGATCTTCAGGCAAACTTGGTTGCTAGATCTGAGGGATCTGGAGCTAGATGATCGGACCAAGAGTTCCTCAATGTAGGCAGGAGCGAGACCGTTTAGGGCTTTGAAGACGAACATGAGGATTTTGAAGTTGACTCTCTGCTTCACAGGGAGCCAATAGAGGGATGCAAGGACTGGGGAAATGTGGTCCCTCATTTTGGGTTCGCGCATTGGTGTGGCGTAGCGTACCATGTTCTGAAAACAGTTTTGTTTTCCGAAAAACTTTAAGGGCATATGGCCTTACAGATAAACTACCACAGACACTGTAGATGAAGGCCTTGTCCAGTTTTGGCTGTTTGGGATCCACAAATGTAGCCACTGGTTGTCAGAAAACATCCGTGTGATGCCTAGTCAGGTGAGCGCGTAAGTTTGTAGTGTCACCAGAGTATTTCAATACCGAATCGCAAAGCTTACAGACGGTATTATTTTGATCCACTTTGGTTTTGAACCCAAAATGCGCCCAAACATCTGACTAGCAGGCATAAGCGCAGGAAGTGGGGTTGCTGCAGCATCTGCTGTCATGAGCAGTTTTCTTATATCATATTTACAATAAAGACAAAAAATAATGTGCATCTGTGTGTCATAATTGAAACTGTGGGAGGTGCTGAACCGAGGTTAAAAAAAGTTCATAATATATATACAATGGGGGAAATAAGTATTGAACACATCAACATTTTGTCCAGTAAATGTTTTTCCAATGAGCCTATTCAAGTGAAATTTGCACCAGACTTTAAATCCAGACAAAAAATCTAAACATTAAAGTCCATATGTAAATAAAGTTATGTGTAATAAAGTGGAATGAAACAAAAAAGTATTGAACACACTAAGAAAAAGCAGTACACCACAGCAAGGAAAGGCAAGGAACCAGCTGAAAACCATAACTAATTAGGAGGCAACTCTACCTCCAATCTGTGCTAATTAATGTCAGCTGGGTTAGAATATATTGATGGGCTATAGAAGGTATTTTTTTTGTTACCAAGGTGCCACACAAGAAACATCTAATGATGGGTAAAAGCAAAGAGCTCTCTCAAGACCTTCGCAACCAGATTGTTGCAAAACATGAAAATGGAATTGGCTACAGACGTATTTCACAACTTCTGAATCTTCCAGTAAGCACCATTGGGGGCATTATCCGTAAGTGGAAGCAACATCACTCCACCATCAACTGGCCACGCACAGGAGCTCCTCGCAAGATTTCTGATCAGGGAGTCAGAAGGATACTTAGAAGAGTAGCCAAAGAGCCAAGGACCACTAGGAAAGAGCTCCAGAAAGACTTGGAGGCAGCAGGTATAACTGTGACAGAAAGGACAGTAGGCAATGCACTCCACCGCCATGGCCTCTGTGCACACTCAGCCCGCAAGACTCCACTACTGAAAAAAAGACATGTTGAAGCTCGTTTAAAGTTTGCCAAACAACATTTGGACAAGCCAGTGAACTACTGGGAGCATGTACTCTGGTCAGATGAGACCAAAATTGAACTTTTTGACTGTCACACAACACACCATGTTTGGAGGAGAAATGGCACTGCACATCACCAGAATAACACTATACCAACAGTGAAGTTTGGAGGTGGAAGTATCATGATGTGGGGCTGTTTCTCCTCTCGTGGTACTGGCAGACTTCATATCATTGAAGGAACAATGAATGGAGCCATGTACAGAGATATTCTTGAGATGAACCTGCTGCCATCCACCAGGATGCTGAGGATGAGACGTGGGTGGACCTTCCAGCAGGACAACGATCCAAAGCATACAGCAAAGGAAACTCGCAATTGGTTTCAGAGAAAGAAAATCAACTTGTTGGAATGGCCCAGTCAATCACCTGACTTAAACCCAATTGAACATTTGTGGAAGCATCTGAAGATCCAGATTCACAAGAGGGCCCCCCGCAATCTTCAAGATTTAAAGACAATCTGTGTAGAGGAATGGGCCAAAATCACACCTGAATACTGCGGGCGATTAGTTACTTAATACAGAAAGCGCCTTGAAGCTGTCATTACAAACAAAGGCTTCTCCACTAAGTATTGAATTAATTTCAGTTAGTGTGTTCAATACTTTTTTCCTATGTCATTCCACTTTATTACACATGGACTTTAATGTTTAGATTTTTGTCTGGATTTCTTGAGTTAATACCAAAGTCTGGTGCAAATTTCACTTGAATGGCCTCATTGGAAATAAATTTACTGGGAAAAATGTTGATGTGTTCAATACTTATTTCCCCCATTGTATATTTTTTATTTATTGATCGACCAAATCTGTATCAACGTAGCTGTCAACGCAAGCAAACAAATTTGCTAGCTATCAAGTAACCATTGGTTGAGCTGTTGTGTGTTTACATTTTTATTCAAAATGTCTCAAAAACGATTTTCCTAATTCTTCAAAAAGCCTGCAACAACAACAACAAAACACCACCAATGGCAGCGGAGCTTTGTGACTGTCGTAATTATAAGGTAAGACCTTATTTTAAACAAAACTGCCGCTCTGCATCACAATTTGTGTCAATTCCATGTTAGGACATTGTAGCTATTGCAGTGAGCAGTGGTAGCTAGTTTGTTCATGTATTGCTCTCTTTGCCTTGACAACCTAGCCAGGTTCCAAGGCTGACCGGCAGCTCCATGGCAGCCAGCACTAAGGTGCTGTTAGTGTTTTATCTTGTTTTCATGTTCTGGCCATGTCCTTCTACTCGTCACTCCAATTTAAATATGTATTTAATAACTTGAAACACTAAATACATTAAAATAAAAAATGGCATGTCAGGGAACTGAATTCTGCATCAAAATGATAGAAAACAAATACATTTTCAATCCCAGCTGCGTAAATTATAATATTTGTTTGTTTCGGATTTCAGCACCCGTAAGTCAGAACATCTTCCCATGCCTATCAGGTGCTGGCTTTATAGCATCTGCCATTGATAATGCCCGGATGGTTCAGTTGGCCTTCCATACTACTTGAAGTAGCTGTGAAAAGATCATAATATAATATACCTTTAGCAGGTGCTTTTATCCAAGCGACTGATAATAAAAATTTATATATGTGGCTTTTGTTTTATACCAACTGAGCCACAGAGAACCACCCAAGATCACTTGGGTGACAGGCGAGTTCTTGATTAAAAAAATTTATATATGCTTTTGTTTTATAACAAGAGATTGATACTGATTTAAAGGATCAATGAAAAAAAAGTTAAATTTATATGTATTGGTGTATCTTTTTGTTTTACCCAGCCCTAGTCACAATGAAGGGGAATTTAAGCCAGAGAGGCATTTCTTTGATACATCTTATAGAACAAAGAAATAGGGGGGGGGGGGGCACAAGAAGCCTCAGCTGCCTTGCACCATGGCAGGACAAGCTTTCACTTTGGGAAAGAATATAGCATGCATATATATATATATATACAGTAGACTTGCATCCTCTACCTGGCAGGTTAGCCACCGTTCCAGTGGCCTTAAACTTCCTAATAATTGACACAACAGTGGAAAGCGGTATCTTTAACCTTTTAGTATTTTTTTAGCCATCTCCTGATCTGTAGAGGTGAATAACCTTTTGTCTGATGCTTTCAGGGAGTTATTTGCCTTTCACCATGATGATGGCTGACCACAGTATTTAAAATGTGTGTTTCCTCCTTTTTATACCCTAGGGAAACAGGTAGTGGCAGCATAGTGACTGTGTAATTCCATAACCTTCAAATAAGTTGTATAGTCATGAAGATTTGTTTTTGTTGGATTCAATTTAAAAGAATAGCTAGGGATGTGAATAATTGTTATCCAGATGTTTTCTGTAAAAAATATGAATGAAACAAAATATTTTTTTCTGAACAATTGCATTTGTATTGTAGGTTTGGAATTTTCTGAATTTTGGAGCATAACATATAGCTCAGTACTTGTATCCTTTATTTTATATAATCTCTTTTGTTCATCTTTATCAAGGGTGTGAATAAAAACGGAGTCTACTGTAGCTGACATAACAATTCATGTGAAAAGAGTGAAAGATTTACCCCCACTGTGAAAGCGCGTGAAGATGATTGATGATAGTATATTTGTTCCTTACGAGGCCAATGACCCGTTCAACGTGGATCCGAACAGGCTCCCCCTCTTTGCCTCAAGTTCACTTGGGTGCAGTTGCTGTTTCCCTGTGGTGAAGGTAGGTATTTTGAGATGAGCACTGTACAAGCCCACAGCATCTCCTATGGTGAACCCACGGTCAGCTAGGACCACATCGCCAGGTGACAGATTTTCCAGGTAGCCGCAGTTTTGTGTTATGTGCTTGTCATTTGTACACCCTCCCTAGCTCCTTGACACTAATTATATGTCTCCCTGTGGAGTTATTGATATCAAAATCGTAACAGTATGATGCTTATACTGTGAATAAGTCTGAGCTCAGGCTCCCATGTTCTTAGGCCTCTCAATTAAAATTGAAGCAGTGTATTATGGAGGTACAGTTTCTCAAACTACTATTATTGAAACACACGGGTAAACTAATTTGAATCTGCTCCTTACTGGGCCACATTATGAGTGTAGAGAACCTATTGTGCATGACATGTAATGTACTATGAAAAATGTGTAGGCTTTGACACATAAAATATATATACAAAGAAGTGCAGTGGTAAATTCAGTCTCATTCTCATTACGGTAATTAAAAAGCTGTGAAAGGGAGACAGCCCAGGTTCCACCTTTAGGAGTCCTGACTGGAAGGTGAAGACGACCATTAACTTTGCATAGGATGGAAGGCCAGTTAAATCCTGCACCATGTCATTGTTGTCCTTTAAGGTCCCCTAGTTGAAGGATAACTTGTTAACCAGTTGGCCTTCCATACTACTTGAAGTAGCTGTGAAAAGATCATAATATAATATACGCCATTTAGCAGACGCTTTTATCCAAAGCGACTTACAGTAGTGAATGCATACATTTTCAGTATATGTGGCCCCAGTGGGGATTGAGCCCACAACCTAAGCGTTGCCAACACTGTGCTCTACCAACTGAGCCACAGAGAACCACCCAAGATCACTTGGGTGACAGGCGCGAGTTCTTGATTAAAAAAAATATATATATGCTTTTGTTTTATAACATAGAGATTGATACCTGGATTTAAAGGATCAATACTGATATGAAAAAAGTTAAATTTATATGTATTGGTGTATCTTTTTTGTTTTACCCAGCCCTAGTCACAATGAAGGGGAATTTAAGCCAGAGAGGCATTTCTTTGATACATCTTATAGAACAAAGAAATAGGGGGGCACAAGAAGCCTCAGCTGCCTTGCACCATGGCAGGACAAGCTTTCACTTTGGGAAAGAATATAGCATGCATATATATATATATATATATACACAGTAGACTTGCATCCTCTACCTGGCAGGTTAGCCACTGTTCCAGTGGCCTTAAACTTCCTAATAATTGACACAACAGTGGAAAGCGGTATCTTTAACTTTTTAGTATTTTTTTAGCCATCTCCTGATCTGTAGAGGTGAATAACCTTTTGTCTGATGCTTTCAGGGAGTTATTTGCCTTTCACCATGATGGTGGCTGACCACAGTATTTAAAATGTGTGTTTCCTCCTTTTTATACCCTAGGGAAACAGGTAGTGACAGCATAGTGACTGTGTAATTCCATAACCTTAAAATAAGTTGTATAGTCATGAAGATTTGTTTTTGTTGGATTCAATTTAAAAGAATAGCTAGGGATGTGAATAATTGTTATCCAGATGTTTTCTGTAAAAAAATATGAATGAAACAAAATATTTTTTTCTGAACAATTGCATTTGTATTGTAGGTTTGGAATTTTCTGAATTTTTGGAGCATAACATATAGCTCAGTACTTGTATCCTTTATTTTATATAATCTCTTTTGTTCATCTTTATCAAGGGTGTGAATAAAAACGGAGTCTACTGTAGCTGACATAACAATTCATGTGAAAAGAGTGAAAGATTTACCCCCACTGTGAAAGCGCGTGAAGATGATTGATGATAGTATATTTGTTCCTTACGAGGCCAATGACCCGTTCAACGTGGATCCGAACAGGCTCCCCTCTTTGCCTCAAGTTCACTTGGGTGCAGTTGCTGTTTCCCTGTGGTGAAGGTAGGTATTTTGAGATGAGCACTGTACAAGCCCACAGCATCTCCTATGGTGAACCCACGGTCAGCTAGGACCACATCGCCAGGTGACAGATTTTCCAGGTAGCCGCAGTTTTGTGTTATGTGCTTGTCATTTGTACACCCTCCCTAGCTCCTTGACACTAATTATATGTCTCCCTGTGGAGTTATTGATATCAAAATCGTAACAGTATGATGCTTATACTGTGAATAAGTCTGAGCTCAGGCTCCCATGTTCTTAGGCCTCTCAATTAAAATTGAAGCAGTGTATTATGGAGGTACAGTTTCTCAAACTACTATTATTGAAACACACGGGTAAACTAATTTGAATCTGCTCCTTACTGGGCCACATTATGAGTGTAGAGAACCTATTGTGCATGACATGTAATGTACTATGAAAAATGTGTAGGCTTTGACACATAAAATATATATACAAAGAAGTGCAGTGGTAAATTCAGTCTCATTCTCATTACGGTAATTAAAAAGCTGTGAAAGGGAGACAGCCCAGGTTCCACCTTTAGGAGTCCTGACTGGAAGGTGAAGACGACCATTAACTTTGCATAGGATGGAAGGCCAGTTAAATCCTGCACCATGTCATTGTTGTCCTTTAAGGTCCCCTAGTTGAAGGATAACTTGTTAACCATGTCCCTGAGCCAATAGACCTCTGTCCTCAGTATGGTACACTCCTCTGTCAATTTCTTCACAGTGGCTTGGCAGGCTTTGTTGGAGCATGGTGAACTCCTCTCTGAATGGGTGGTATCTTTACAGTAGCTGTGTTCACCAGTCTGACCTCTCTCCTACTGAGAAGGGATGCTGTCACTATGGTCAGTTTCCATGTCAGTGCTGGTATCAAGGGGTGCCACTGCCCCAACATCATGGGTCCCACTTCTCTTCCTTTTGACAACTTGTGTTTGCTCAAATTTCCTGTAGCTATTGATCTTTCTTTGGTGCTGCTCAGATGAGAGGTAAGCAAACAGACTTGGTACATAATCGGGGCTCAAAGGATTCTCGCTTGACTTGCCTACAGTAATAGAACGAGACACAAAGTAACACATTTGTTAGCTAACTTGGCCTTAAATAATTGATTGATGGCTGACGTTAGCTACCACTAAGTAATAGACTAAAGCATTATATTTAGATGAGCGTTGTTGTTGAAATAACCTTGAACTATTTTAATTTGTCTGTCAGGAAACTTTTAAGATCACTATAGCGAACTGGTGGTGCTAGGCTACTAGGCTAGCTAACGTTAGTTAAGGAGTTTAACTTACCTGAAATAAAGTGCTCACTGCACAGTCTGGAGTGTTCTGTAGGAGTCCAGTGGTCCCTCTTTATGTCAGCAATCAACTTATTGTAACGTTCAATATTTTGGGGGATATTATAGAAGGTTAATCCATTATTTATTTATCCAGAGCGGGTTTATTTCTTTATTTTATACAGCTGGATATTAACTGAAGTTAGGTTAAGTCCTTGCTCAAGGGTACAACGGCAGTGTCCCACCTGGGGATTGAACCTGCAACTGTTCCCTAACCATTATACCACACTGCCTGCCTAATCCCATCCTTCCATCACTGTTACTGCAGCCAACAGCACAGCAGATAGAAGGCATTGTTGACATTCGGTCCTAAAGATGGCGCCCCGACTATTGCGAGACTTCACGTGATACCCAAGAATAACTTACGCGCTGAAGATACACTTCCCTTACACGCAGTGCTACTCCTTATGAGACTAACATAACGTTGTTCACCAAAACATTGTGAATCCATTGTGCAAACCCGCTATTCATGTGTACACACACATAATACCATTTGCCCTTTTTGGGGTATTATTACAATAGATTGTGTGTTTTTCCGTGTGTTTTTTCTATGTCCCTTTGTTAAGAGACAAAGCATGCAAATGCTGGCTACTCCACTACTCAGTTTCAATGCTTTGCGTCTCATTCATGCTTTAAAAACCAAACATTCCTTATGTATATACACCCCTTTTCCCCGTTTATTTATTTTAATCAATTCAACGTTAGCTTCCTTTTCATTTCTTGGTTTCTGTTGATTTTATGTTTAATAGATATTTTTGGCTAAACATTGTCTGTTTAGATGTTATAGAAACATGGGAATATAGCCAAAATTTGTTTTCCAAGAACTAAAAATTCATTCATGCTTGTGTATTGTCAATAGTTGTAGCTTTGATGTAAAAATTGAAGCATCAATATATTCATAATCCATAAGTGAATAATCAAATGAGACTGATTATAATTATTACATTTTATGAGACTGACTAAGTATAACCTGGTATGATAAAATCACAACTGACCCCTACATTTGTGCAGAACAAAGTTAGCCTTACTGTGTCTTAAAGGAAGCCTTTGTTGGTGTGAAAAGTCCAGATATTTGAATAATTATGAAATTATACCTTCACATGATGAGTGATCATGCTGAATTTAATGAACACATAAGAGGGTCATGCCGATGATACATTGATTTCATGCGGAATGACCTAGGTCTGAAGAGCAGAGGGCTGTGATTCATTCTGCAGGCAGGGTCTTTTGAAGGTAGCCGAGTGCATCCTTGCAGAGCTTGGAAGTGCAGATGTTCTTATGTTACGGTCACCTCTGTGGCAGCCTTTGTGTGCAGTAACATAAGCCAGTTCGGAAGGCTCTCGTTGAATGTACAACGTGCGAAACGAATAACAGGATGGATGGAGAATCCTTAGCTTTTGGTTTAAGAGAAGGGAACGTCATCTCTGAGATTTGTGGAATGTGGGGATCAAGCTGCCTGGAAGTTGCTCTGAAAATTATGTTGTACTTCAATATGAGACATTATATCTGGCTTTACAAGATGGGCTGAATGTATAATTTTCTACCCCTTTGCATTAGCTGTAAGAGATTCTGAAAATAATTACTCACCCATACAGGGGTTGTGAGAGCATTATCACAGTTCTACCAGAGTCTCACTATACAATGGGTACATTGGAATTTGGCATTTTTCACATTTTACTTAGATTCCATGAAGTAAGAAAATAAAATGTGAAAAATTCCAAATTCCATAATAAATATTAGTAAATGTGATATAGAAGGTAGCCAGGTTTTCCAGTTTGAGAAATTCTATACTGTTTTGTTCATACTACAATAAGGATAATGAGGACAGCATATTAAAAAATGTAAAACTGCACGTACAGTGAGCTTTCATGCACTCTGAGGAACTGTTGATTCAGCACATTCCATTGCTTGTCTGACACTCCCGCTGAACCTTTTTAGAACCTGTAAAAAGAGCTGGGATTACACTTAGGTCACACCATAGCTTTGGTCACACCATGCACTGGGTATGGGTTACTTTGCCTGGTATTTGAAGCTACATTGTTGAAAGTGCACCTGTTATGTCATTGGTCCCTTGTCTCTGTGTACAGAGAAGTTGTATAGGTATGGTCAGAAATGGGGGGCCAGGACGGCCTGCTGACACCAAGGGCCTATAGCCTTCCAGCAACAGCTCCTGCCATAGGCTGTTCCATCCTTTAAGTGGTTAGGTGGTGGCAATTCTGCGGTGTGTGAGTTTTTAGTTTTATCTGTCGATGCCATGCTATTTAGCTATACAGCAACAGTCGTTTCAGAAGGTGGTAAAACTGCAAAAAATCATCAATGTTTTAATGTTGAAGGTGGTTGAAAAATACTTTTCTTTGAAGACGCCTCCCAATTTTAATGACTGACCTGAACACACCGATGAAGGGGTAGTCGCTTCACTAAGTGCTTCTTTTATCTCCAGGGTGGAGTGTGCATTACTCTAACTGACCCTTGCTGTGTTGCAGAATGCCGTGTCTAAAAATGCCCTGCAGTACCGTGGCAACGCTCAGCACGACGCCCAGGAGTTCCTCCTCTGGCTCCTGGACCGTGTGCACGAAGACCTCAACAACCATCCCAGCAGCAGGCCCTCCATAAAGGCAGGCTTCCTTTCTGTGCATGGAATTGAGAGAGTTACTCATTAATGGCGACAGTGTTTCCAAGTTTTTGCTTATACTGTAGCTTAGTTCAAATAACCATCTATGAGTCTCTTAGTATACATTTTCTTCAATATTTGTATTGTGTTTTTACAGAGCAGTGGTTTGTACCTTGCAATGTCATTATTGTCATGAGTCATGTGTTTTACCATCTGTTCTGTCCATATTTGCCTGCAACTGACTGTCTGTGCTTCTGCATGTGTGTAATTGTCACACACTTGCCACATTTGTCAAAATTGTTTCAAAGTCAGCATTATCGTGTCCCTCTAATTAATCTTTGAAAGTCAAATAAACTGTACAAGACATAAAGCCATAATGTAGGTAGTGTGTGTCATAGAATTTGTGGAGAGCATTATCAGAAACATGGGAAGTCAACCTCCCAGCAACCTCTATGTTATCATTGACAAACCTTCTGAAATTAAACTTGTTCGCCCTACTTTTGTAAATAACAATAATATAGTACGAACCTACAAAGTGAAAAAAATATTTCAGAGAGAAATGGCGTATGTGCACTTAAGGTCGTTTTTTTGAGGTGGTGAGGAAGTCTGCCTTCAGATGGCAGTAACGGGCACACATTGCCCGTAGCGCTGGCGGGAGACGTCATGCTAATTGAGCTTTCCTGCCAGCGAGCGCGGTGCTATGCGGCGTTGCTAGGCAGGCAGATTTACCGTCCCCACCCTCGCCAGCTGCAGACGGGCATTAAAACCTGGTGCTTTACGCGAGGCATCAATCTACCCAGAGGCAGGAATGCGTCGGCCACCCTCATATGTCATGCGACGGCCGCTGATTTGTCTCCTGCTGGATATTGGATAAGGCAAGCTGTGTGGATCTTTATGACCTGCGTATTCCCTGTCTCCGCTTCAATGGTTATGTGGCCTCTGTCACCTCTCCGCTCTCTACAGCACATCACCCAAGAGACTTGTGGAGTCACATAGGCCCTCTGATAAAACAGGGTGAGGGCCCTGGGTTTGGGGGACCCGATGACAAACAGGACTTCCAGACTAGTGTCCTCCAAGCCAGGTCTGGCACAGTTTGAGCTCTCATTGGCTGAGAATGCAGAAACAGAACCTCTTTGGCTTGTATCACCGGGTAGGGTTCTGCACAGCAGGTCTTTATGAAGATTGCTTTAGTGTTTAGTGAAAAACAAATCAGCCAATGGAGTAAGTCAATTTAATGAACTTAACTGGTGCTCAAACAGCCAATAGGCTGTTACATCTGTGATACAAAAGATTGGTCTGATAAACATCAGAAAGGGAAAGAAAAAAACTGAGGAGCTTTATTGTCCAGGACAAAGATTTGCTGAGGCAAAGATTGGTCTGATATGTAGAGAAAATGCTTTATTGTCCAGAGGGACATTTACCATGGATATCCGAATGTAGCTGCACACACAAGACATTGAGAGATATGGAATAAAGAAAGAAATAAGAATAATTTAAAAATAAACAACAGTCAAGGCACCTGGGTGGCTCAACTGGTAAAAGCACATGCCTGGAGTACAAGTTGTACACTGTGGCTGGGGCTCGATTCCCCGGCTGCGTCAACCCGGCACTTCAGGACTCCCGCTTGGGGGCGGCAAATGGCTGTCTGCCCCAGGGGGAGAGGGGAGGGAAGCTGGCACGAGCTCGCGGCATGTACAGAAAGATTCCTTACGTGTATCCGATTCACGGTTGACAACTCCACACGGTCTCGAAGGGGGGGCGGTTTGCTCGCCCTCATCACTGCCGTCCCAGGTTAGCGGCTGGTCCTGTTGTTGCAGGCAGAGGGCTTTTGTGGAGGGTAATTGAATCACTAGGGGGTACAATTGGCCACCAGATTGGTAGAAAAATGGGGGCTAAATCAGAAACAAATATCAGTTGTTGGCCTGTCAGTCTGGGCCTGGTGCTGGTAGGTTATAGAGGTTGACAGAAGATGTGTTGTGAATAGTGAGAGTAATGGCAGGCAGAATGAGCCCCACTCTGCTCTTCCTGCTTTGCAGCCACCTTTAGAAGATGCGGGAGCTTTGGAAGGACCCGCCTTCCCTCTCTCGGCTGGCTCTTTCGTGCAGGAACTCTTTCAGGCTCAGTACAGGTACGAGAGTCCCCGTCTCGGGCAGTTTCCATCAGTCTGCATCAGCAGCGTCTGTGACTCTAACTGTTTCCTGCCCACAGGTCCTCCCTCACCTGCCCTCATTGCCAGAAACAGAGCAACACCTTTGACCCTTTCCTCTGCATTTCCTTGCCCATCCCCCTGCCCCACACGCGGTAAGTGCCTCATTTAACAGACAGGGATTGCGTCACAGGAAACAAACCTGGGTCAAATACATATTTAGGTGCTGGTAAAATTTGAAAGCACTGTTCCTGATAAAAACATATAATCATATGAGAGAAGATCTTATTCCTGAATATTGGTGCAGGAATTTTACTGGTGTTTAAAGGGTTAAAGTGTTTCAAATAACTATTTGTCCAGGTCTGGAATACATCTTGCTCGAAGGCTTTGATGTTGATATGTACCATCACCCATTGCCCTTGCAGTGAGTGTTTGCTTGTGGCACGCTGGAGTCCCCTCATCCCTCTGGCACACTGCCAACTTAACTGTCATTTCTCTGCCAATGTAAATACCAAAAATGAAAAAAACAAATCAAACGATACATACAGGCACTATCTATGATTTATACAGTATGCTCACTTTTTTGAGGAAAATTGCTTCAGCTGTCACGTCGCACACATTTACAAGTGCTCCTGTGCCATTTTGGTGCTTAAAAAAAGGAAGAAGGAAAGTGTTTCATGTCTCTCTATTCTGAGGTTATTCATAAGAGTGCCTTTGGAGCAATTGGACTGATATTACCTTTTTCCCCCCTGCTTGCACAGTGAAGCTCTCTGAAGGAGACAGGGCTTGGTGTGGGCCTGTTTTTGAAGACCTCCAAATAGTTATCCTTCATAAATCATTCAGGACGAGGAAGATGACAAAAGATGAAGGGATGGCTGAAGGTGACAGTGTTCAGTGATACAGCGCAGATTCTTTAGACTCACCAGATGCTCAGCTCCTGTGTTCCTCCTGTACACTCTGATTCATAACTACAGGAGGTTCCGGTTGGTAACAGGAGTTTCCGGGCCTATATTATAGTATGGAAAGTCCGTTGCCACAGTATTATGCTTAGTCATGCCCCTAATTTCTGGCAGTTTAGACCTGGAGAAAGTGGAAGCAGAGAAAGTGGAAGGTTCCCCATTAGAGGTATAATTTAGACAGTAACCTTTATGCAAGGAAAGTCATATTATTATGATAATTATGGTATAAATATTTATGGTTCATTCAGGTATTTTTTCATATTGTTATTAACATTCCATCCAGCAAGTAAAACTCTTGATTGCAGCAATTGAGGTTGGCCTGAACCAGGCCTCAGAACCTAATATTGCCCCCTGGCTGCTGGAGAATAGTGGTGCACTCTTTTCCTGGAAGACATGATTTCTCATATGATATAAAATTATATGAATGGAGGTGCCACTGAGGGCAGACTTGTGGTGTATAGCTTTGGGAAGGTGGCAGGTTAGAATATTGGGTGAGGCATTGCTGTTGTGCTCTTCAGCCTGAGCGTTCATTGCCTCAGTAATAGCCCAGCTGTATGAATGGGGAATATATCTAATGTAGACCTTATCAATTGTCCTGGAGGGCATCAGTCATATAAAAATAAAATATAATTAAATGTAAAAATCATAAATAAGTGCTGACCTTTTATATAAAAGTAGTGATCTATCTGATCTTGTGGTTTCATTCTGTAGAACACCCACATCCTATTACTGGCATATCTACATAGTCATATCAGACAGCATGCATCATTTCCTGGCTGCGTGGGCTTGGAAACAAGTAAGCATGGTATGCTCATCTTCTTTGCTCTGAGAGCTGACAGAGACCTGGATGGAATCCCTGTCAATTGAGATTGATTCAGGTACTTGACTCACTACCAGAAGATTGTGGGTTCAAGTTCCATGTGGGGCCTTGCTATTGTGCCCATTACTGTGGTGCCTCACCCAAATTGCTTCTGGAAGTACCCAGCTGTATAAATGCATGATGAAGTAGTGCATATGCATAACATGTGCATGTTCAGAAGATCTTTTCTGTTACTGAGCTGGACCATTTGCCGAGATCCAATCAACATCTGTCTAACATTTTTTGACAGTTGAAGGCAAGTGGTAGTTATTTTCCTCACAAACACAGTTTGTTCATCAATCACCAACATTAACTCTTCAAACTGTAAATAAAAAAACAAATACTTAAGGAAAGATGTTGATTGAATCCAGACCAATGTAAAGCTAATGCACATGCTCGTTAGGGGTATTAGTCCAGGTCATATCCTGCCTCCAATATTCTGGAAACTGTTACTGCTCTGGAGCTGCTTGTTAGGCAGAGAGCAGTTCATTCTAGGTAGTAATTACAGGTCCACAGCAGCCATGGCTTGATGGAGGTCATCTTCATTTCCCCTTTGTGATTGTCTGGAAGGTACATGAAACTGCAGCTTGCTGTCACTGTCTGTTTAATCCTTGTGGCTAGGTGTTGTAATAGTGTACATCCTGTCTCCAGTCACTGCATGCAAGATTGCACAGTATCACAGGTAACTATTAAAATGAAGGAAACACCACCATAAAGTGTCTTAATAAGGCATTGAGCCACCAGAACAGCTTCAATGTGCCTTGGCATATATTCTACAAGTGTCTGGAACTCTATTGAAGGGATGCAACACCATTCATCCATGTGAAATTCCATAATTTGGTGTTTTGTAGATGCCGGTGGAAAATGCACCACTACAGAATCTCCCATACGTGTTCAACTGGGTTGCAACCCACACTGCACGCCACCAGTGTCTCTCATTTCCTCAAGTGTTTCCTTTATTTTGGCACTTACCTGTTAGCTGTGCATGTTGATGGTGAGAATATATTGTTACAGTCTAGCCCGGGCCACAGAAGGGCCTGCTTTGCCCCAGCTGTCCCTTACAATTTATCAGAATAGATATGGTAACACTTCACAACATAAAGGCAAATACACAAATAAGAAGTCATTCTATATAAATTTTAATATATTTCACTATATTAAAACAATTGTGTAAAATGCCTTTTTTTAATATATTGCAATATATGGAAACCTTATGGAAATATTATTTGTTATTTGTATATATCATTATATTTTTGAAAAAATGCATATATTTACAATATATTGCAGTATAAAGAGATTAGTGATTAAGTCTTCTCCAGACCAACAACTACTGCCACCTGACTTCATGAGCTAAACCAGTGCCTTTGCGCTTTTCTGTGTGGCACTCTGAGAACAGATAGAAATGCCAGTGTTTTTTTAAATTTATTTTAGAATTTTTTATTTCATATCTGTTTTTCTCCCAGTTTGGTGGCCAATTATACCCTCTGTTTCTTCAATTCACCCTCCCCCACGAGCCCACCGCCTATCTCTACGGGACAAGATAATACCCAGAAGCTGGCAATGATCCGCCTCCTCCGAGATGGAACTCACCCACCTGTCTTACAGGGACACCCTGCTCGCTTCTCGGCGAGCTCGTGCTGGCTCTCCCTCCCCCCTCCCCCTGGGGCAGACTGCTAATCGCCACCTCAAACGGGGCCCCAGGCCACAGCCGGGCTGGCGCAGCCGGGGATCGAACCGCAGTGGGCAACCTGCATTCAGGGCTAATGCTTTTAACGTTACACCACCTGAGGCCCGGAAATGCATGTGTGTTTTTGACTGTATTGTGCTTTTTCTCTGCAGGCCTCTGTACATCACTGTTGTTTACCAGGGAAAGTGCTCTCACTGCATGAGGATCGGAGTGGCTGTGCCCATGACCAGCACTGTGTCCAGACTGAGAGATGCTGTTTCGCTGGAAACCAAGATCCCCTCTGACCAGGTGCCATGCCCAACTCTTCTCAGGCTCACAGTTTGACATCAAAGATGCCATACTCCCGGGCCTCCCGCGTGGTCCAGTGGTTACAACGTCCGACGCTGGCCACGGAGACCGGGGCTCAATTCCCCGTCTCGCCAAGTGTCGGCTCTGGCCGGGAGTGCCACCAGGGGGCGGCGATTGGCTGTCCGCCCCAGGGAGGGGGGAGGGGAGCCGACGTGACGTTCGCTGCGTAGAGTGGCCCTGTAGTACCGGGTTACGGTCGACGGCCTGCGGGTGCCGTCTCGTAAGAGGCGTCACTTCGCTTCGTCACTACCGGTCGCAGGACTACGGCAGCGAACTCACATTACTAGGGGGGGATTGACGTAAAAATAGCGGGTCTAATTGGCTACCAAATTGGGAGAAAAAATGGGATAAAATCAGAAACAAATTTTAAGAAAAAAGATGCCATACTCTCTGTACCTTACAGTGGAAAATTGAAGGTTTTTTTCTTTTTTTCTTTGTAACCCAAAATTTCACCTCTGGAACTCCCTTAGAGCAACCACTAAGCTTTAATGATAAGTGAGTCTTTGCGCTCTGCGTTCAGCCTTTGCCTCCTGGTTCAGCTGTCCTGGATGCTGTCTGAGTAGCAGAATGTTGAGTTATTTTGCTTTTGCTCCTCGTTTTCATATCATTATTGTTGTGTATATTAACATTGATCTCACTAGTCTAAGAATTGTTATTTTATCTCCACATTTGGGTTCATGAATCCAGTAGGTTCTACAGATTTGTGGTGTTTTTTAGCTGTACTGGACAGTGATTTTATGAGGCTGGGTGTGATTAATGGCCCTCTCGTGACCAGGATGAAGTGAGCCCATTGTTTCAGAAAGTTCATTATGCATCTCACTAATAGGTTGTGGCTGAATATTGGCTCAGTGGTGGCAAGGTTTAACAGTAATAACCCCTTTACCCTGTACTGTCCATGGGCATGCACGTCTGTATCTGTGCGTTCGTGTTGTGTGTGTGTGTGTGTGTGTGTGTGTGTGTGTGTGTGTGTGTGTGTGTGTGTGTGTGTGTGTGTGTGTGTGTGAGTTTATGCATGTTTAAATTTGATGGTTCTTTGCTTGTATGCATGTTTAAATTTGATGGTTCTTTGCTTGTGCTTCTGATGTGTGTGTGTGTGTGTGTGTGTGTGTGTGAGAATCATATCGAAATGTTTGTTCTTGTTTCTGTGCAGATTGTTCTGACTGAAATGTATTATGATGGATTCCATCGCTCCTTTTGTAACGATGATGACGACCTCAGTATCATTCAAGAGAGCGACTCAATCTTTGCATTTGAAACCCCTGAGACATTTAGACTGGAAAACATTCGCTCTCAAAGAGGTATTTATTTTTTTCGAACCGTTTAATGTCAGGAGGACCCTCTGTATTCTCAATGCTTCATATGTAAGCCTATTTATCGCATCAGGCCTCCACAGATTTAGACGTAGAAAATAGACATTGTTCTGTTTTGTGGAATACTGAAACAACCAGGGATTTCTTTATTAAAATATTTTAGTCTGAATTGGCACAATAAATCTGTATTGTTGTGTACATGTCTTGGCTTTGAATGATTTTGGCTGTACCGATCGATGCCACTTAAAACATCTTCATAACTTCACTTGACATTCCTCAACGTATCTGTTTTATCTTTGCACAACAATAATAGCATCAATGTAAGTATTTACCCACCAAATTACTGTTCATTTCAGGAAGCCTGCTCGCAAACCTTAATCAGAACAACCTGAAATATGGGACAGAGCACAGCAGGACCTCTTCTTTCATGCAAGGAGCGATGCTGCCGGTGCTGACCAATAAGAACACTGGATCGGACAAGATCATCCTGCTCATCTGCAACAGAGCCTGCACTGGGCACCAAGGACGGAGGTCAGTCCTTTTACCTCATCTAACCTTCTCCCGCTGTGTTGGATGCATTTTACAGATTGAGCAGACTTATTCACTGCAGTTCTGCAGCCCCATGCTTTTCTTCCACAGTCCTCCCATGGTGTGGTACAGAATGCACTAATAAGAACATTATAACTAATAAGAACCGTTCAGCCCATCTTGGCCCGTCATGTCCTAATCTAAAGAGTATCTAGTACTGCATCTAGCCTGGACTTGAATAGCCCGAGTGTTTCTGCCTCTACTACCCGACCTGGTAAGCTGTTCCAGGTATGATCTTCCCCTGTCACCTACAATCTGAGGAATCACCTGAGCAGACTGAATCTCTGACTGTGCAACAGGAAGTAAATGCTGGATTTTGTTTCACAAATATGTTTTATTTTTGTCTTAATTAACTCTGTGTGAAGAACAATAATTGTATGCATTTTGGCACCTAAAAGGTTCTATAAAGGGACAGTAACATTCCACTATTAGTAAAGCATGCTATTAAAATGTTTTATATATTTAAAAATGAGCAAAAAATAAATCTGTCATGTATTTAAGAAATTCCACTAAATTTGAAATTTTAAGAAAATTAGAACGCAAATTTTCTTTCAAAATAACTTTGTTGTCCTGCTTGGCTCAATTCCAGTGAACGTTTTAGGAAATTAACCTTGTGTGTTCTATGATGCAGTTCTATGATACAGGATCTAACACATTGACTTGTGTTCAGTATGTGTGCAGTTTCAAAGAATACTATTGGATTGTTTGGAATCTTCATCTGAATGGCAGGCCATGGAGCTCTTAACCCATTAAGACCTGGAGTGACGTTTAGGTCGCTTCGATTTTGCGATTAATGAAATGCACTGTGATTCGCTGAAATAGACGTGGGGGAAATGAAGTGCACGTTGGTGTCGGCTTTTTTTGAAATTTTTTCCAGAAAACCCTCAGGTTTTAAGAGGTTGTGTAGAATAATTGCTTAGGTTTTAATAGGCGTTTTTAGCAGGCATTTTAGGTCTAAATGGGTTAATACAGCTGTGCACTGACTGGAGCTTACTTCTAAAGAGTATTCGAGGAAGAAGAAAATTTGATGACAAGAGCAGGCCATTTAGCCCATCTAGGCTTGTCATTTTGCCCACTGTCTAGAGCTGTGGTGTTTTCAACCATGGTCCTGGAGAGCCAAGGTGTCTGCTGGGTTGTTATTCAGTATGTCATCTATCAATTAAAGCAGTTGATTACACCATTAACCATTACTTCACCTGGTTTCTTGGGTCTAAATTGGTTGCTGATCTTAAGGTGAATCCCCCCCCACCCCCAGCAGGCTCTGTGGCTCTCAAGGGTTGAGGACCACTGGTCTAGAGGATGTCTAGTACAGTCTCGGACACTGAAATAGATACTGCTTCTACCACATACCCAGGTAAGCTATTCCAAGCTCTCTCTGCTGGGTACTGGCAGGCCAGAAGTAAACAGTGTGAATGTTCATGCTTATGCAAGGTTCAGTTTGAGCAGTGTGCGTGTCCCCTGCAGATTTGGTCATCCGTTCGTGCTGTACGTGGAGCGTGCCGTGACCTGGGACATTCTTCAAAAAGAGATTCTCGAAAAGATGCGGCACCTGCTGAGGCCGGGGGTCTTTATCCAGGTGGGGAGTGTGAAGAGAGACTGCACACACTGCCATGCACCTCAGGGCATCATGTGATGCACGGCCCTAGAAACAATGATGTTGATATCAGAGGCTTCCTCGGGCAAAACAGTGAAAATGAAGAATGGAATGATCCTGTCTGAATTTATATGGGGTGACTTACAGATTGTCCCATATAGATACCTATATCCTATATATAGATCATGTGTTATATGGGTATTTTAATGCATATAAATATAATATCCTGAATATATACGTACAATATATCACCATACAATCTTTATAGCACCCAGATTAAATACTGTCTGAATTTATATGTGGGGACGGAACCGCAAATATAAATACCAATGAAGCAAACATTGCCAAGGGCCAAATGTGCAACGCAATCATGCTCGATGTACAAAATAACCCTATGTTTAAACCATCATACCTTATGATAGGATCCTGTAACAGACATAAGGAAGTATGCTCCAGAAGCTGCAAAATGTCATTTCTTATGTTACGATGTATATAGCATCAAGTGACTGTGAATTTTTTTTTTTTAATGTAATAGACCATGGGTTAGCCTGGCTTATATTACATTTAGACAATTGCAATTACTGTGTAGGATACATTTTCTTGAGTTTCAGTTTCACACACTCATAGATTTTTTCCAGAAAATCTCAAATAAATGTACACGTTAAATGTTAATTTCATGTCAGGCTGCTGATGATGTTAAAGAGGACAGCCCTGTAGTCCTCTGAGACGATGCGGGTCTGTTTGATCCTCAGTGGTGGGTTGTGATAAAGTATTGAGGCTGTAGATAATTGAAGTCTTTTGTTCTGTGCAGGTGGGGCCCTTCAGTCTGCGTGTGGTGGGTGTAGTGGGAATCACATACCTCTTACCTCAAGAGGAGCAGCCCCTGTGTCACCCCACTGTGGAGAGGTAATGTCACACCCCCTCAGCCACCCTCAGGGTCACAGACCGCCAGCCCTGATTTAGGCTGTTAGTCATTCTGGGAGGAAGGGCCTGAATAGCATTCTTTCAGAGTGAGTTCTGCTCTCCCTCCATGACACAGGATAAAACTGTGGAACTCTGTAATAATACACACATCTGTCCAGATGGAATCGCTTTGAATACTAATTCCCCAGTTCTGGCTTTACGTATTCAGGATGAATGACACAGTGATGCATGCAGGCACAGTTATAATGGGAAGGAAGTTATATCACAACACCTGACCTTGGGAAAGACCGTCATGTGACCTTGTCATGTTTGCCAAGAATTATTTATTTAAAACATGACCGAGAATGATTTCACTGGGAATGCCTGACCTCCCATTGCTCATTTTCTTTCCTTCATATGATTTTAAAATCTGCTTGCCACTTGTATACCCTCACTTCCCCCCTCCCAAGTAATGATTACCAGGGGAATGTTAAATGATTGAGAGGCCAAGAAATGTGGCCCACACTCTCTAAAGTGAACCTTGTGTTTGTTTGTTCTTGCCGTTTAGATGGAGGAGGTAATTTTGGTAGGGGGGGTAGTGATTACGGTCATCTAGAATGTCTACAACAATTTGCTGAACGATGCTCTATTCTGTAAACAAAAGGATCCTGTTGAATTGAATCGTATGTAATGAAGGCAGCATGCCTACATCAAGTCTGCATTTACTTCATCTTTATCAATGGACAGAGCTAAGTGCTCAATGAGGAAAAAACATTCTCGTTTGATATAAATATTGGACCAAGACTACTTAATACTAAGACTACTTGATTGCCTTAGTATAGTGCTTTCTGACAGTATAAAGCTTATATTGAAGGGGCTAATGAGCTGCTATTTTAAATAGATGCCCACTCAAGGCTTTCTGAAAGAAATATATTTTTTAATTGAGACTGTAAAGGTCAGAGGTTTATCTTAGTGACGCTGAATGCCAAGAAGGCAATTAACAACAGGCACATGGATTGATTATGCTGCACATAGATGAGGTGATTGATACTAGTAACCTGTGAGATGGTGTAGAGTAGATGTAACAGAAGGGTCATTGCCCTGAATAAGTGCATTATACCTGCCCCTCACATCTCAGCCTACACTATTGTGGATGTTCTGGTGTGTGTGTGCGCCTGTGTTTGTGTGTGTGTCTGTATATGTGTGCGCTGATGTTTGTGTATTTGTCGTCTATGTATGTGTTTGTTCATGTTCTGATGTAGGTCAAACTGCCGAAAATGAACTTATTTTGAAGAATTATCAAACAAAAAGTAAAAACCGCCATATAACGAATTGGTCCGTTTAAGTGGAATACTAATTTATCTTCCTCTTTGGAAGTTGTGTTGTCCTAATTTGCACTCTACAGCAGAGCACCCATAAGATTTCCAACTTTTTTTTACATCACCTAATCCTCCCTTTTGTGGTGTGTTTGTGTGTGTGTGTGTGTACAGGTGTGGTGAGGCGTATGTCCAAAGCCTCAGTGATAAATGTCTTGCTTGCACATTTATACGAGTGATATTGTCTCAGGCAACTATTTATTGTATATATGTATGTGTGTGGGAATGTACTGGGCTGTGGAAGAGCGAAACAGCTGGAATACATGAATGCATTGTCCACAGCCTCACTGTTCTGTTGGCACATTTATATGAGTGATTACTCGCAGGCATGGCAGGTGCGTGCGTGTGCGCGTATGTGTGCGGTTGTTGTTGGACTGATTGATCAGACACCCTGACGCAGGATTGGAAAGAGCACTGTTCACACTTTAATCATATCTCCTCTCTGCAGAGCATACAAGTCCTGTGGGCAGGGGGGGCCTCCACATGTGAAGATTGTGGTGGAGTGGGATAAAGAGACCAAGGATTAGTAAGTGGCCCTGTGTCTGACAGCTGCGGCTCCACTTTATAGGTCTGGCTCGCACTGCGTTGGAGGGGCATGAATATGTATGCATGTGACCCTAAATATATCTACAAAAGCACAAGCTGTCCGATTTTAAAGAGGAAAGTTGATGCTTGTCCGATTTTAAAGAGGAAAGTGAGCATGGCGGACAAACTTTATGGTGTGTGTCTAAACCACAAATGGCAACATTTACATTTACATTTTAAGAATTTAGCAGACACTCTTATCCAGAGCGACTTACAAGATGTGCATTAATACATGGTAGGAACAAGTGCAGTAATACAGCGATAGACATCGTTGTAGGCAGTAACACTGGGAAGGAAAAGGTTAGCATGAAGTGTAACTATTCAAATTTGTAAAATGATCAAACACTATTTGGTATAGTGGCCTTCTCGATGGGTTTGACACAAGACGGAAAAGTGGTTGCATTTGAATGCATGCAAGTATTATTCAGTTATCGTCATGAAATGTAAGTGTGCTAACCATGCATCATAACATCACTTAATTAAGAAAAAAAAAACATAATGCAATGTGTGATGAGCTGAGTTTCTCTGATTGGCTGAGTTGTGCCCCTAATCCCTGCAGTCTGTTTGGGCACACGGAGGAAGAGTACATCCCTGATGCTGAGAGCGTGCGTCTGCACAGAGACCAGCACCACCACCCTCAGTCCTGCACCCTGGCCCAGTGCTTTCAGCTCTACACCAAAGAAGAGCAGGTACCTTTACCTTGCACATGCTTCCCACGCATCATTTTCTTTTATGATTTACATAGTCTGACCTCTGGCACTTACATTGAACTTACACTTTTCAAGGTGTTTTGTGTGAGGGAGAGAGATAAGGAGAAACAGAGGCCACCAAGTTTATGAAAAACAGCTTCAACTTGATGCATTCAGTCAGTGGATGGAATAGTGAGAGAATCACGGTGAACTATACTTAGGGCCCTATTTTCGTGCTGGCGCTAAGCGGCGTTATGCCCTAGCGCTGGCGAATTGCCAGTTTCGTCTGTCGCAAACAGAATATTTCCCATCTCCGCTGAGTTTGGCAATTTCGTGGTGCGCAATGAAGGAGTTTGCGGTTGGGCAGCGCAGTAGGGGGTGTGACAGTGAAAACAGTCGGCGCTATGCAAGTTTGGTGTCAAATAATGAGTTTGCATTAACGTCCAACTAGACCACCTCTTAGCGCAAACGCTGGCGCTCTGTGCAATTTGGTGACTTTATTGATGCGCACATACAGTATGAATATAAGTTTATCTGAAATCACATGCGAATGTTTTGAATATTGTTAATTTCCCCCCACGTTGAGACAAATCGTCCAATCCATGGGTAACTTGCAAGCGTAATCAATTAAGCTAAAAACTATTTCACCACAGCTTGTGGTCATTCAATGCACGGACATGAAAGACTGAAGCCAGCAGGCCATCCATCGCTACTGTTCAGTAAGATACATCTGTTAAATAAATATATGTTTGTATGCACATTGTTTTTCTTATGTGAAAGGGCTTTATTCTTTCCATTTGCACTACAGAAAATGGAGTACATAATTGGACGCCGAAGGCGATACTGTGAGCGATACCCTGGGTTTGGTAGTCGGTGTTGGCCAGACAGCTATCAGTTCAGCTGTACATGCAGTTTCTTCCAGTCCTGTCCAACGTGCAAAATACTTTTCCTACACCCGACAGCCAGCAGAGAACTAAACAGGATTTTTATACGCAATGTGGATTCCCTGGGGTCTGCACACATGGTGCCATCTGATGGTGCCATCTGATCACGGTATCATTTATGTGAATCGGAAGGGGGTCCACTCCATTAATATCCAGGTGGTTTGTGATGCACACTCCAGGGTGACACATGTAGGCCTGCTGCATGACGAACATAAATGAAACAGGCCTAGTTGCAGTTTTGAGTTTGTTATTTATTGCTTTCCATTTAACAATTACATTAAGTTAGAAGAAAAGAAACATTGTTTTTTAAGTTGGAAAGCCTACAAATAAGGAAAAAAAGAGATGGTCAAATAAAACACTTTCTTTTACCAATGTAGGTCTCAAAATATAAACTCAAATCATGAAAATAACAAATTAATGTGCGCCTTGTTTTCCCCCTCTGATTCGCGCGCCAACTTTTCTGCACCTCCTCGCTCTCCTCTTTTGAGAAGCGCTCCTGGCGCAGCCACGCAAAACTGTCATCCATGTCAGGAAATTGCCAATTTGCTATAGCGTTAGCGCACTGGTATTTAAAGGGATGGAAAATAGGTGTTCTGATTGGCCATTATGAAACCAAACCCCCACCACACCCACATGTATTTTTTAAAAGTTAATCCAACCTCTTTTACAAGGTGCGCTATTGTCCTAAGTCAGGAAATTGCATTAGACGCTGTGTTACCAACACCGTCCTATTTCACCAAAATTACACATTCCCCTTACACATTCAGTTTGAATTTTAAAAAATTCTGTTTGAATTTATTTTATTTTCAAACTGAATTTTCAAGGAAACCAATTATATTAAGGGTCATGATTTAATGATCAGTCCACCAACACAATGAAAAATGCTCAAGATCTTCAGTCACATTAATTTACTTGACTCATAAATGAGTTCTCCCTTCCTCAGGTACAAGTGCACAAATGTTTATACCTCAACTTCTTGACACGTCATCCATCTGGTTTACATTCTGACATCCATGGCCTGTCATGAAAAACAATATACAGTGCACTGGGCATGCCTCACCATAGTCAATAAACAATTTCCCTCCCCAAATACCAGGCCAGGTTGCCCCAGCTTAACACTGATCCTAGCCAAAGCACAAGAGCCAAAGCCAATAGACGCAAGTAATGACACCAGGCTGGGATCTCTGGTAGCTTTGAGTCAGCCATGGCTTCTCCCCAGGTTAACACCAGTCAAGAGCGCAAACCACAGCACACAGATAAACAGCGTGTAGTAAAATGTGAACCATGAAAGCATGACGCAAGTGTGTGAAAGCCTGCTCCATCTCACGTCAAGGGTCTGCCCTTCACCTTGATGGGCGGTTTCTTGCTGCCTTGTGTTCCAGCTCGCTCCAGACGATGCCTGGCGCTGTCCCCACTGCAAGCAGCTGCAGCAGGGCCGCATCAAGCTGAGCCTCTGGACCCTGCCTGACATCCTCATATTGCACCTCAAGAGGTTCAGACAGGTACTGAGCACTGACCGCTGGCCGCTGGTTCCCGGCCACACGCCGGCCCAGATCAGCAGAGTAAGCAGCCCCCTCTTGTCCACAGTCATAAATTACAGGTCACCCTCAAAATAGACAGTCTAACAAAATACTCCCATTTTCTTTTATACGGTAGTGCACATTATTCATGTTACATTTTGGCCACTTCTGTCAACAAATTAATTGCCAGAATAATACCGCTTCGACGGTATGGAATCAATGAAATCGGTACTCTCCTGTTATTGTCTGACTGGAAATCGGGAGCACACTTTCTGAGAAATGTAAAGTTTTAATTAATTATTTTTGACTTGTAAATCCCAACTTGTAATAGTTTGTACTTACAAACTTAGTAAAAAAAAAAAAAAAAAAAAAGTGGCACAAATTTTTTTCCAGACTGTAATAAAAAGGACAAGTGCCAAGTTTGGAGTGTATATGAGCAACGTTTAGGGAGAAACAGCTTCCACATTGGTGTGTATTGGCCACATGCAACATGGCCGCCACCCCAGTGATACGACAAGTTTGATGTCACATATCTCTAGCAGGTTAAATTTTTAACCGGTTTGCCAAGTTTGAAGGTTATGTGAGCATCAGATGAGGAGAAATTACTTGAAACAGGAATAACACGCATTCGCCGTACGCATGGAACAATGTGGGGAAATGATATATAAACCATTGACAGATATTTTAATTCAATCCATAATCCCTGGAGAAATACCAGATGACTGGAAGCAGGGTAGTATAATTCCAATATATAAGAAGGGGGACCGTACTGACCCAGGGAACTATAGGCCTGTCAGTTTAACTTGCATCGCATGTAAAATGCTGGAATGTATTATTAGGGATAAGTTGGAATCATTCTTGAAAAATAATAGTATTTTAAGGGAGAGCCAACATGGATTTCTCAAAGGGAGGTCATGCCTAACAAACCTTGTGGACTTTTTCGAAGAGGCTATAAAGTGTGTTGACCTGAACCAGGCTTATGATATTATATATTTGGACTTTCAGAAAGCATTTGACAAGGTACCACATGAGAGGCTCATTGCGAAAATGAATTCAGTAGGAATTGCAGGAGTAGTTTCAGAGTGGGTTCATAATTGGCTGCAAGGGCGAATACAAAGAGTAACAGTAGGTGGGGCCATATCTGACCTCGGTGCTGTGGGCAGTGGTGTCCCGCAGGAATCGGTGCTGGGACCTCTGCTCTTCCTTATTTACATAAATGATCTTGACATGGACGTTAGTAGCAAAACAGTTAAATTTGCAGATGATACTAAACTTGGGGGTTTGGCAAACAGTTTGGAATCGACTAATGTAATCCAAGATGACTTAAACAAAATCCAAAAATGGGCAGATACATGGCAGATGACATTCAATATTGCTAAATGTAAAGTTATGCATGTGGGAAATAAAAACATTAGACAGGAGTATTTTATGGGAGGAGAAAAGTTAGTAGGTGTTCAATTTGAAAAGGACTTAGGAATTGTGGTTGATCAAAGCCTATCTGCATCAAAGCAGTGTGCTATAGCAGTGAAAAAAGCCAACAGGATGCTGGGATACATAGCAAAAAGTATTGAGTATAAATCAAAGGAGGTTATATTAATGTTATATAATGCCTTTGTCAGACCTCACTTAGAATACTGTGTGCAGTTCTGGGCACCGCACTACAAGAAAGATATAGAAGCTCTTGAAAAAGTCCAAAGAAGGGCAACTAAACTGATACCTGGTATGAAAGGTAAAAGTTATGATGATAGACTTAAGGCACTCAATCTATTTAAACTTAGCAAATGGAGACTTAGGGGGGGATTTGATTGAGGTTTTTTAATTCCTAAAAGGGATTAACAAAGTAAAATACCAAATATTCTTTAAAATATGTGGGGTCAGCAGAACAAGAGGCCACAGGTGGAAATTAGTTAAAGGCAAATTCCACACAGATATTAGGACGTTTTTCTTTACACAGAGAGTTGTCAATGCCTGGAACAGCTTGCCAGGTCGGGTAGTAGAGGCAGAAACGCTTGGGCTATTCAAGTCCAGGCTAGATGTAGTACTAGATACTTTTTAGATTAGGACATGATGAGCCTAGATGGGCCGAACGGCCCGTTCTCATCATTATGTATTCTTATGTTCTTATGTTCTTATGGAGTCATGTGACCTGCCTGTTTTGTATTATGTATGGAAAGGGAGCAATATTTTGAACCTTGTCCATGTCACAGCGGTGTATGGAAAAACACATGGCGTGGGCCAGCCATTCCATTCGCAATTCTAGTTCCCTGCTACTGAAGGACAATGTGTGATGTACTTACAAAACTCTGAAATGTTTGCTGCGGGAGGCTTGCGTTTAAAAAAAAAACTCGGAAAATGATTATTTGGAGGATGTTGTAAGCAAAATGACAAACAAGATGGGGCGTCGTACAGAAACAGTTGAACATACGATTTAATGCTTCACAATTTAAGTGGGCCCATATGTCTAGTATGAGCATACAAAAAAATATATATCTTATGCTGTAGGAAGCTTATGCGGGAAATCAAATTATGCAAAACACCTCAATGTTGGGTGGTGCGTGAACATTAGGGGGCGTAGGCGCCAAAGCATACATGCGAACGCTTATGCCTTTGCAATTTAGATACTAAACTTGCTAAGGACTAATGACAGCATAATTTTAACATTCTGCCAAATTGAATGGTAAGAGAGGGAATACAAGTAACACTAGCTAAATCGTGTTACTCAAGTTTAATGAAAAATCACAGTGCTGTGTGAATCCCAGTTCAACGTGTGAATTTGTTACAAAATCGAAAGATGCTCTGAAAGCTGCTGGATGCTGGTTTGTGATGGTTTCCAGAGGGTTGGGGCTGTGTATTTAGCCTGCTCTACTCTGCCCCCTACAGGAGATGGACAGGAGGGTGAAGATGCAGAACATGGTGCGGTTTCCCCTGATGGGGCTGGACATGGCGCCCCACATGGTGAAGAGGAGCCAGAGCAGCTGGAGTCTGCCCTCCCACTGGTCGCCCTGGAGAAAGCCCTACGGCCTGGGACGTGACCCCCAGGACTACCTGTACGATCTGTACGCCGTGTGCAACCACCACGGCACCATGCACGGGGGACACTACACAGGTGACATCATGACGTCGGTAACACCTCTCAGAAATTTGAATGGCAGTGCAAATAACCTAGGACATGGCTGTCAGCTGAGAGAGACATTTAAATATGTGAAGACAGCCGTATGATGCAGTTTATTTATCACATATTGATATGGGCCTAAATTCAATCTAATGAATTTAGAGTGAAGAAGACCATCTGCAATTCATTCAAACAAGAAGCAAGCCAACGGCAACAGTGTCATGGAAAAACTCCCTTGGTGGAATAAATAGGAAGAAACCTTAAGAGGAACCAGACTCAAGAGGGGTCCATCCTCCTGTGGCCAATACAGGGTCAGAGTTTGAAATGAGCAACAACGATCAAAGAGTCAATGTGAACAATTAGGTTGGCAGCTGAAGTTGATGGTCCTAAGGTGGGGTGGTGGGCAGGGGCAGATGACCAGCAGGCTCAGGACTCGGGGGAGGTACATATATTATAATAAAATACAACTATATTAATACATAAATAATAGCTCAAATGTAAACACCACACACTTAAGCCAAGAGTGAATGGGAGATAAGAATAATGATAACCAATTAGACATCAGCCTCCTTGAAATATTCTATAAATGGACTCCAAGCCTTTGAGACATTATTAGGTTTTCCCCTATCATAAAATTACATTTTGTCAAACTTAAGAGTGGACAAGACATTCCAAACCCAACATCTATATGAAGGTATGGATTCTGATTTCCAGTTCAAAATAATACATTGTCTAGCTAAAGGAGTGGTGAATGCTATGGTGTGACGTTCGCTGTGCATAAGAGTGGCCCTGTAGTAACGGGTTATGAACGACGCCTCGGAAGAGGCATTACTTCGCCTTCGTCACTACCGGTCGCAGGACTACGGCAGCGAACTCACATTACTAGGGGGGGATTGACATAAAAATAGCGGGTCTAATTGGCTACCAAATTGGGAGAAAATGGGATAAAATCAGAAAAAAAGAAAGAATAGCCTTTTATGCTGGTGCAGACCTTTGGGGGCATTACGCCCACTGTCTGCCTCAGATCCTGTTGCACGCCCTCCCAGTGCTTACAGATGCCTGGTTGTTTGGGGCATGACTCACAACAGCCCACTCTGATGTGCCTCAAAATAAATTATAAGATCCAATTGAAGTGTATTTTATTTGTAGTTCTATCACAAACATGCCCTCCCAGTGCTTATCTCGAGATCGAAGACAGATATTATAATCTCCCCTGCATTCTTGGTCTAGGCCATTGCAATATTTGGGAGGCAAATTTTCTGTTGAAGTATAACTCATCATCAGTGGTTAGGCCAAGTGATTTCCAGACCCCAAACACACCATCCTGAAGGGAAGGAGGGAATAGTATGTTTTGAGTCATGGGAGCAGCTGTAGAGAGACTTCTAGGATTAAGACAATGACAAGACTGGGATCACATTTTTAACGGTTTCACAATGGGGCAACCAGGCAACTTATAGAAGTAAAGGTGGCAGGCTTGCAGGGGGCAGCTTAAGTTTGCTGTAAATCATACTGCAAGCTATATAGATTTCTAAAATTGGCTAATAGTAAGTGTGAAAATTTGGCAAGACTATGAAAGATTTGGGGTTTTCTATTAATCTGGCCCACTTTATTGTTCCAAATAAAAAAGAAAAATGATACTATCAAGTGAGCTAAAAAGGACTTGGGGATAAACAGGAGCAAAGGTTGAAATAAATATAAGGATTCTTTTGGGAGAATATGCATTTTAATGACACCCTTCTAGTCAGAAAAAGTGGAAGTGACCTCCAACATGTAAGTAACATGTTATGCTGGTTACATGTGGTTCTCTGTGGCTCAGTTGGTAGAGCACAGCGTTGGCAACGCTTAGGTTGTGGGTTCAATCCCCACTGGGGCCACATATACTGAAAATGTATGCATTCACTACTGTAAGTCGCTTTGGATAAAAGCGTCTGCTAAATGGCGTATATTATATTATGCTCTTATACTATCATAGAGGGAGCTCAAAGTAGCCTTAAACAGGTCAGCATGAGTGTGGGATCGTCACGGCCAGATATTGAAATTGGTTTTGAACCTTGAATTGAGTTGCATTATTCACCTGGACTAACTCACTTTTAGTCAGATTTAGTTTATAGCCTGACAAAGTACTCAATGGCTCCAGCACAGAGAGAGCCTGACATAGAATTAAGTAGGTTAGCTAAAAACAAAATAAGATTGTCCGCATATAAGGAAACCTTCATTGGTAATCTCATCTCTGTGGAAGTTTTCTTCCAGTAGGTAATGTGAGGCCTTATCAATAGTGGGGATATTTAAGTCTCCAAAAAATGGCATGTAGCCTGGGCTAACCTATATCTCCATCTCCACCTTGACACACTGATTGACCTGGGCTTCCCTGGTGTCATCACTGATAGGATTTGTTGCTCCTTGAATGAAACCATGGCACTAAGGTATGTAGTTTTGGCATCAGCATGACTATATCACACACCACAATTTGGGGAATCTACTTATGAGCTGGAAATTATGGGTCAAGCGCACCCGAGAAAAGCAGGTCCATGTGTCACGATTGACATTGTCACATGGTAGCAATATTCTTTGCCTGAGAATATTATGTTTCTCCAAATATATGTGGCAGTAACGCCACGCAAGGTATAGACTTTATTGAGGTACAGTGCTGAATTCACCCAGGAACTTTAGTTTTATTTGTTTGGGTTGCATTTGGCCTTAAACAAGCTAAATTCATTAGATTTAATTCTGGCCATGGTGTTATATCTTGAATTAGTGGATTTTCCTTTTCTCATTTTTCCCATCATTGTGGGACTGCTGTTTCTTTGGCAGCTTACTGTAAGAACTCCGTTGATGGGCAGTGGTACTGCTTTGACGACAGCGAAGTTCAGCCCATAGCTGATGAAGAAGTTTGCAAGCAGACTGCATACATCCTGTTTTATCAAAGGAGGACCACTATTCCTTCCTGGTCGGCTAACAGTTCAGTTGCAGGTGAGTATCATCAGGTTTTAGCTATGTGAGATGGGGAATACTGGTGAGCCAGTAGATCACAGCAATAAGGCAGACTGCATTGGTAAAACAATCAGAAATGTAGCTACCTACACACATCATGCTTTGACAAGTGTGGATCCAGCTCAGCCTGGCCAACTGGGTGTAGACGTCCTGAATGCTGGTCACAGTAGCTCGGAAAGCCAGTCGGTCAGAAAGCCGTCTCAGGTGCACCAGAGTTAAGAGTAAGTGAGCCTTGTGGTGGCAGCCCTGCTGAAGAGAGGTGTGATGAGTGTGTCTGTGCTTGTCCCAGGCTCCACCAGCTCCTCCCTGTATGAGCACTGGGTCAACAGGCTCCCGGGTAGCAGACAACCCAGCGTGGCATCGGGCGCCTCTTCCCGCCGCACCTCCATGGCTTCCCTGGCCGAGTCGGGGGAGTTCCCCGGGGACCTCAGCGGAGATGATGGTGAGAGGCACGTCCTTCAGATAATGAACCACGCATGTAGTGGAAGATATGCCACTGGATCTGTGATCTGTCAATTGTCAATTTTTATTATGTTAAAATTATATGTGATAAGTGAATTTAAGGGCTTAATTCAGTCAATGTTTGTTGTTAAATTTGACTCGTGTATAAAAAAAGGTACAAAATTTGAACTTGAACACAAACTGTGTTTATGAAGGGAAAAATGAGCACTTTATTTGTAAGTTGAAGTTGGACATGGTATCCAGGCCTAACACTGCCACTGGCTAAAGAGTAGGGTTGCAAAATTTCTGGAATTTTCTAAATGAGAAACTTTCCATGGGAATTTATAGGAACTGAATGGGAACTTATAATCATGCATACTATTTCATACAAATTACTTTTCAAACTAATTATTTAGAACTTTATTGAACTTGCAAGTTGTAACATCCAATGAATGGCTGTTAAGTGTTAGTTGGGTAGCAAACTAGTCATTGAATGATGCATAAATGCTTAGGTACAATATTACCAGCAAGCATAGTTACTAGATCAAATGATTAACTAGCTTTTCAGTAGAATTTTGACTAGATCATCATCACTCTATTATACCATTAACAATTTACCTAAATTACGATGGTATGTGTCTGTGATGAACTGCGGTTGATTAACCCGATTGTAACAAGTAGAATGCTCTGACTAAATGTTTTCTTGAGGATTATGTGATTGAAGCATGAGTTGTACATCCACAACACTGCATCATCAATAGGGGGAGCAAATCGCTCATCCAGTCATCCACCTTGTCAGGAGGACACAGTTTTTCAGACACAAGAGTTTTTATAATTTTGTGATTATAAAAACAAACAAAACCAGAAGAAATAAATATAGAGCGAATACAAAATAGTTTGTTTAACAGCTCTGTTAGTAATTTTAAGATGACCTGTAATATATATATACACACTCAGTGGCCAGTTTATTAAGTACACCTGTACACCTGCTCATTAATGCAATGATCTAATCAGCCAATCATGTGGCAGCAACTCAATGCATAAAAGCATGCAGACATGGTCAAGAAGTTCAGTTGTTGTTCAGACCAAAAATCTGATTGGGGAAGAAATGTGATCTAAGTGACTTTGACTGTGGAATGATTGTTGGTTCCAGAAAGGGGGGTGTGAGTATCTCAGAAACTGCTGATCTCTTGGGATTTTCATGCACAACAGTCTTTAGAGTTTACAGAGAATGGTGCGAAAAACAAAAAACATCCAGTGAGCAGCAGTTCTGTGGGCAAAAATGCCTTGTTAATGAGAGAGGTCTGAGGAGAATGGCCAGACTGGTTCAAGCTAACAGGAAGGTGACAGTAACTCAAATAACTATGCGTTACAACAGTGGTATGCAGAAGAGCATAGCGGAATGCAAAAAAAGTCTAACCTTGAAGTGGATGGGCTACAGCAGTAGAAGACCACACCGGGTTCCACTCTTGTCAGCTACAAACAGGAAAGTGAGGTTCAGTGGGCACAGGCTCACCAAAACTGGACAGTTGAAGATTGTAAAAACGTCGCCTGGTCTGACGAATCTCGATTTCTGCTGCGACATGCAGATGGTAGGGTCAGAATTTGGCGTAAACTACATGAATCCATGCATCCATCCTTCAGGCTTCATGTCATCTCAAGCTGGTTCCACGAACATGACAATAAGTTCAGTGTACTCCAATAGCCTCCACAGTCACCAGATCTCAGTCCAATAGAGCACCTTTGGGATGTGGTGGAACGGGAGATTCGCAACATTAATGTGCAGCTGACAAATCTGCAGCAACTGCGTGATGCTATCATGTCAACATGGACCAGAATCTCTGAGGAATGTTTCCAGCACCTTGTTGAATCCATGCCACGAAGAATTCAGGCTGTTCTGGGGGCAATGGGGGGTCCTACCCAGTACTAGAAAGGTGTACCTAACAAAGTGGCCACTGAGTGTATATACATGATTTTATATTATTTTCTTGAAACCAGAAAACTTCCAGAAACTTTCCAGCCCTTTGTAACCCTAATAAAGACCAGGCTTTCTCTTACTGTGATGGACTTTTTGATCTTTAAGTGATGGATTAATGCATGTACCCTGTTTTATCATTTTTACACAATAGTACATTGTGAGTTAACTTCATTAAGCAGTTTGTCTAAGGAACAAAAAAAGCGTTCTTAACCATTTAACTAAGAAGTTGAGGACAAAGGTGGTTTGATTGAATATGGCTTCTGTTACCTATCATAAGTTAATTTGTTCCCTATCGTATCTTTTGCTTGAAGCTTGTGCTGGTGTACAAAGGTTCTGCTCCCATTCTGAATAAAAAAAATAGTGCATGTTTAACTCTCGATCCATATGGTGTGATATCAGTGCATTAGTTTAAACCTTCTTGTCCTTTTCATTAAGGAGGATTCTCAACTCGGCCCTTTGTAAGGAGCGTTCAGCGGCAGAGTTTATCTTCCAGATCATCCATAGCTAGCCCCCTGGCCCTGTGCGAGAATGGGATCAAACCCTCGTGGTCCCTCTCTGCTAAGCTCCAGATGCGTTCCAACTCCCCCTCACGCTTCTCTCTAGACTCCTACTCCTCCTCCACCCTAGAGAGGATAGGAGAGGCCTCCGACGACAAAGTGTCCACATCCTGCTTCGGACGGTCGTCCAGCAGCAAGGCACCCCTGGCCATGATGGAGAGCATCACAAGTGACGAGGGAAGCAGCAGGAAGTCATTCGATGAGCCATACTGCAAGGCTCCTCTGCTAGCCGACAAGAGAGGCTCCAAGGCCGAGCCCCTCAACAACAACAACCAGGCCACGCCTGGAGACTCCGGCAGTTTCGGGCAGGGGTCCTCCTCTACCAAGGAGGCAAAACAGCGGGGCGGCACGGGAGCCTCCTCCCAGAAAGTTGAGGGAGCGTCGACTAAGAGGAGCACTACTAAGTCCCTGTTGGAGTCGGAGAAGAGCTCCAAGAAGAGGCAGGCAGCGTCCTCTGCCCAGACCCCCCTGGTCTCCCAGGTGTCCTCCAGCCCTCAGGCTAAGGTGTCAAACGCCAAGGTGTCCAATGCCAAGGTGTCCAACACCAAGACCAAGGGGGACTCCTCCAAGACCAGCAAAGCCAAGAAAGAGCTGTCCCAGGACCAGGAGACTGCTCCGGCGGGGGCCACACCCAGGAAGCAGCGCGGCTCCTCGGCACCACAGTCCTCAGCCTCATCCTCGCCCACGGGGAGGAAGGTCTCAGGGGTGGAGAGAAGCTCGGCGGGCAGCCGGAGGAAGCCGGCTGAGAGGAGTGGCAGCCGAGACTCGCCGCGGTCCAGCCCCCTGGCCGACAAGTCCCGAGCCAGCTGCACAGCACGGCCATCGACCGGCAAGGCCACCGATGGGAGCCGCCCTGAGAGGAGGGTTGTGCGAAGCTCCAGTAGCAGCTCCTCCGTCACCAGCCTCCGCTCCCCCAGCGTCTCCTCCCGGGACCTCCGCAGGAGTAGCAGGTCCGAGGACAAGGGGCTGTCCTTCCTCAAGTCTGCGCTCCGGCAGAAGGAAACGCGCCGGTCTGCCGACTTCGGCAAGACTACTCTGCTGGCCAAAAAGGCCTTCCGAGGCTGCCACCAGAGCTGGTGCCCAGGTCAAAAACTGTGTGGTGTTGGCTGCCGAGGGGTCAGGTAAGGGGTCCAGGCAGGTTTCCCCGGAGTTGCAGTCTGGCAAGACCAATGTCAAGGAGAAGGAGTCGTCTAAAACTTCCAGCCCTGTCAAATACTCTCTATTACCTTCAAGCAAATCTAAGTCTTCCAGTTCAGAGCTTGGTTCTCAGTCTCCTGAAATTGGGAAAAATTCACTTGAAAAGATGGCATCCAATAGAAAGCTTTCTTCCAGCATGCAATCATCTGCACAGCTAACACCCAAGTCTCAGTGATGTTGGGATAGTGGTTTCATTTCTCCTGTAATGCAGCTAATTTTTTTATGTGCCTAATATATTTATTAATATATATATATATATATATATATATATATATATATATATATATACATATATATACATATATGATAATATGATATATATGTTTCTTTTCTTAAAGAAAACGTATTGTAAATTATGAAAGCGCCTTTCTCTCTATCCTGCCAATGAACCAAATAATTGCCATTGGCAAGATCTGGTAAAACTGAATAGTTGCCTAGGAATGTGTTTTAAAAATATATATATCTTGTGCAAAGAGTATATCTTGTATATATCAAATTGAATTTATTCTTGTTTTTGCAGAAAGAGTGCAACAACTTAATGGACTACATAAACTATTTATAGCCTCCTTTTACTGTATCATGTTTTGAAGAGGTCAGTTTTGATGAATAGACAAGGAATTTAAATGGTAAGAAGGCTCATCATACACATTTTATATGTTTAGATCCTCCTTAGGGCTGTTGTTTCACAATGAGGGAAAAGCACAGTATGCTTTCCTGTGCTTCAGAGATATAAATTAAACTGTTATTTTGGAGACATTGAAGTGACTGAATAGTCAGTGTCCACTCTTAGCTAGATTATGCTTATTAAACATCTTCAAAAATATGGGACCCCTAGATGGTGCAACCAGTAAATGCACTTGTTCTAAGTGAAGGTTGCCCACTGCATCCTGGGTACAATCTCTGGCTGCGCCCAGCTCTGGCTGGGAGTCCTGTTTTGGGGCGGCGATTAGTTGTCCGCTCCCTGGGAAAGGGGGAGAGGGAAGCCGACATGAGCTCACCGCATGCACAGAAAGCTTCTCTGTGCTTATCAGAATCACAGTCAACGGCTGGGCGAGTTCCATCTCAAAGAAGCGGTAGGGCGTCCTTGTCACTGCGTTTTCCAGAGTAATGACTGGTCCCGTAGCTGCAGAAGGAGGGCTTGTGGGGGCGGGGGATAGCTGAATCAATAGAGTACAATTGGTACAATTGGTCACCAAATTGGGAGAGAAATGGAGGGGAAATCAGAAATAATCTTCCAAGATTGCAGCTCTCACACCAGGTGTGGGGATTTAAAAATCAATCAATCACTACGTACTTTCCACTTTTTTAGTATGGAATAATAACTGCCATTTGACACCGTGGCATGACTGGCTTGAGAAAGCACTCAAGTCTCTATTTAAAAAAAGATATAAATAAGAGGATGAATATTTGATAGTTGATACTGACCAATTGACGAGTTTTGTCTTTATTTAGGAGGAAAGAGCATTATCCAGGTAACTGTCAAAATAAAGGAAACACCAACATAAAGTGTCTTAATAAGGATGACTCACGAAGGATGAATCATCTGACTTTCACTTTTCACGTATCACTTTTTTCCACTGCTCAGTAGACCACTGCCTGTGTTCTTTGTACCACTATACTTGCAAATGTGCGCTTTGCTTGATGGATTGTTCTTGATGAAACTGCTTGCTCATTGATATTTGCAGTCAATTGATTCAGATTTGCAGTCAATTGATTCAGATTTGCTTGTCTGTTTTGCCTTGCATCTCAAACCAATACGGGCATAACGGACGAGGAGTATGCACTTTCAATCACAGTTAACTCTAGTTTATGATGTTTTTCCCTCAGACTTCCATGGCAACATCACCTTAGCCACTGTTCATTGTGAAACATCAGCATGTTGAGCAGTCTTCATCACTGAAGCTCCTGCCAAATGTGCCCCAGCATTCACCTCTCTTTCAAAGTCACTGAGTACTCTTCTTATAGCCATGGTAGCCAAAACAATGGGTAACTGGGCCTGCCCAGCATTTTATACATGACCCTAAGCATGATGATGTTAATTGCATAATTAACTCAGGAACCGCGCCTGTGTGGAAGCACCTGCTTTTAATATACTTTGTATCCCTCTTTTACTCGTGTTTCCTTTATTTTGGCAGTTATGTGTAGTTTGTGCACTATTCGTGCATGCAGTCTGGGCTAGCTCCAGTAGATGGAGACAGCACCAGGATGCAGTGAGGACATATTCCAATGCTGGAAGGACATGTACTTGTGAAGGTTGTGGAGCAAATAGGTGCAATAATGGAATCTCCAGCTAACACTGTAAAATACCCAGGTATTTTGCTTTCAACACAGCAATCAAAAGCATTATATTTGAGTATATCATCAGTTCATATATCTATCCACAACAGTCTGCCAGGATTGTATACATTTTATTAGTGTTCTGTTAGTATTTCTCTTCTTTGTAAACTTCTATTTTAATTTAATTTAATTGATCATAAAGGAGAATATTGAAGTCCTTGGTGATAGGTTGTCTTTTTTGAAGTAGTGATGCATGGCCTATGCAAAACAATTATTTTTATCTAATCAGTTTGAAGTGAGAAAGGTGCTTCACTTGGTTATAAGGATTTCACTATGGATGATATCAATTATCAAATCCTCATCTGTCCCTTATTTTTTGTGTGTGTAAATAAGTTGTAGAAGGCTGATAGATTGTATTCTCCCAAAATTAAAAGAGAAGGAAATTCATCAGGTTATATTTTTGATTTGGGCAGAAACCTGAATGAACCCCCACTGTGTTGTGAGATATTGCCCTTTGGATCGCAATGTTTCACGTCAACACTGCCGCCTGCTGCCATCCCACCCAGAGAGCCTCTCAGTTATAATCTCCAGGTCACGATCACAAATGTCCTGATGGGAGAAACAACTGAGTGACAGTCTGGAGAGCCCATCATTTGGCAGTAGCAATCCCCACCAGTAACGGGAGGGAACACTATGTTTAAGCAGTCTCCCTCTTGTGCACTTTGCCATATGATCAAGACATTAAGTTCACAACACACTACATAATGTGATTTGGCAAAGCCGGTTGAATGGTGTCATGGTTCCATTTAGCTCTTATGCTGTTGAGTTTTGTTTTTCAAGTTTAATGAAAGTGTTGTGACAACTGTTTCGGCCCATTTAGGCCTCCGCGTTTAAAAGCAGAGCAATCAGCTTTTGAACGCACCAATTAATACAAAGATTTAAAAAAGAGAAAAAAGGCCAATCGAAGAATTATGGACGTAAATTTGCATGATACTGCCGATGCATGCATGCATTTAGCTGTGCAACAGACTGTTGTGGTACTGGCTGCACTGAGTAAGTGAAACTGCTAATGTTTAAGACTAGTATATAGTTTTACTGTATCTTTCCAATGCCAGCAGTGGAGCGCATGGATAGTGTCTTAATTGGTTATATAGTCTTATATTGCTTTGTTTGCACACTTTCATTGCACACAGTCATTGTCATCACTTGTTATTGTGTGGTAGATACTGCTCTACACAGTGCAAAATTCAATCAGCATACAGTATTTGTGTTTATTTATTTTTTTAAACGTTTTTGTATAATAACCTTTTTTAAGGAATATACTTATAGTCTTTGTATCAAACATTTTTGTGCAAATAATACATATCAAATAATGAAATCCAAAACCTAAGGAATATATTAAAGCAATTTCAAAATATGCTGCATATATTACAAAATAATGATTGCCATTTCAGTATGTTCTTGTAAACATGTTCTAGATGATATTGTACATTTACTAAAATTACACTCTTTTTGCATTGTATGCAAGGATAGCATAGTGGTAATGATTCATGTTTTTTAAATATATATACGGTGGGTATAAAAAGTATTCACCCCCTTGGAATTTTTCCACATTTTATTTTGTTATGGAATCAAAATTGATTTATTTGGGATTTCTTGCTACCAATCAAAACAAAATACTAAAAAAAGTCAAAGTGGGGGAAAAATTTAAAAAATTAAAATTCTAAATGATTTACCAATAAAAAACAGACAATAATTGATTCCATTCACCCCTTTTGGTAGGATGCACCTAAACAAACTCGCTGCAATAAATTGTCTTCAGAGGTCACATCATTATTTATTTGGAGTCCACCTGTGTGCAATTAAGGCATTTCAAAATTAAATACACCTGTGTGAGATCCCACCATTGGTTAGTGCATTTCCAAACAAGAGCTTCATCATGAAGACCAAAGAACATTCAATGCAAATCCAAGAAAAGCTTCTTCAAAAGTACCAAAAAGGGGAAGGATAGAAGAAAATCTGAAAGACTTTGAACATCCTTCAGAGCACCGTTAATCCATCATAAAGAAAGCAGAGGCCGAGAACAGGCCGTCCTTCAAAATAGAGCGTCCATGTGAGAAGGGGACTTGTTAGGGAGGCCTGTGGCAACTCTGACAGAGTTACAGTCTTCAATAGCAGAGATGGGGAACTGTCCATGGGACAACAATAGCCCAGGTGCTTCACAAATCTGTGCTTTATGGGAGGATGGCAAAATGAAAATCATTGTTGAAGAAAACTCATGAGATCTCGGCTAGAGTTTGCCAGAAGGCAAGTGGGAGACCAAACCAAGCAGAGGAAGATTCTATGGTCTAATGAGACCAAGATTGAACTTTTTGTCCTCAATGTTAGGCGCTATATTGGGGGAAGCCTAACACTGCAAATCAACCCAAGAACACTATCCCTAATGTGAAACATAATGCTGTGGGGATGCTTCTCTGCTTCAGGGACCGGACAACTTGTCAAAGTAGAGGGCAAAATGGAGGGAGCAAGATGTAGACAAATCTTGGAGGAAAACCTGCTGCAGCCCGCAAGAGACCTGGGACTTGGGAGAATATTCATATTCCAACAGGACAATGATCCAAAGCATACAGCAAAACCACATTGGAATGTTTTCAAAACAAAAAATATATGTCCTGGAGTGGCCCAGTCAAAGCCCAGACCTCAATCCCATTGAGAATCTGTGAAAGATTTGAAAATCGCAAACAGTCCCCATCCAACCTGATGCTCAAGCAATTTTGTAAAGAAGAATGGGCAAAAATTGCAGTGTGCAGATGTGCACAGCTGGTAGAGACTTACCCAAATAGACTCACAGCTGTAATTGCAGCTAAAGGTGCTTCTACAAACTAAGTCAAGGGTGGGTGAATACTTATGGAATTAATTATTGGCATTCTTTTTTATTTTTGTATTTGACATAGTATTTTGTGTTGATCAGTAGAAAGAATCCTCAATGAAATCAATTTTGATTCCATGAAGTAAGACAATAAAATGTGAAACATTCCAAAGGGTGTGAATACTTTTTATACCCACTGTATATACAGGTAACTGTCAAAATAAAGGAAACACTTGAGAAAATGAAGGGTTCTGGCAGCTCTGTTATGGTATGGGTTTTTTTTTCCTGCCATGGTTTAGGTCCACTCAATCCCTTAGAGGGCAAGGTAAATGCCAATAAATACAAAGCCATTCTGATCCATCCTATGGTGAAGCATTTTTATCCTGATGGGATGGAGGCTCATGATGGCCCAACACCCTATTAAGACACTTTATGTTGATGTTTCCTTTATTTTGGCAGTTACTTGTACATTTCTTTATACATTGTATAGAGGAAACTACTGCATACTTGTATACTACATAATACATTGTTTTCATGTATAAATGTGTTGATATATATACAAAAATACATAATGTATATCAACATGTATTACAATGTGTATTTCTTATGTTTTGGATTTCATATTTACTATGTAGTGACCTTCATTTTCATAAGGAATACTTGTTTGGGAACATCAGGATTATTCTGTGTGACCGTCACCCATTCACACATGGGCACACGCAGTTTTGCTGGGTTGTGTGCATAAACCAACTTATTTTACAGTTCACTTTACTGAGCTTGTCTCGGGCAGTCCATGTCAACAGCACTAATATCATCACAGAGCTACAACCCTGTTACCTTATTTTAGCTACTGTCATCTCCTTTTTCAAGGTAGGGTACTGTTTGTGACATCAGTTAGTCTTAGTTGACTTGTTGGACTCCATTTGGCAAAATAACAACCTACCAATCTCAGTTTTAAACAGGGTCAGCCGGTTTTTTACTTTTCAGGACTTTTAAAATGGGCATTGCTGCAGAGTCACCCACCCAGTGGATGAAACGCACAAATCAGGACATCATCACTGCTTCATTAAACACCTCTGTTCAAGAGTTTGTCTGAAGCAAACTGTGTGGAATGTTGTCCATTTTTTAGAACATGACTTGAAATGGTTTAAAAAATATTTTTCATTAAAAAAAATTATAACTGGCATTAACTTTCTGAGGGACTTAAGCAATCCAGAAGTACAAAGTAGAAGTGGTAAATAGATGTGATTAGGTTTAAAGAACAGTATGCTTTGCTGAAGATTATGATCCAGAAATGTATTACACAAAAGAAAGACTACTTTTTGATTTACATTTTTAACACATTGGACTGAAGTAGACTTTATATATACTGGTAACATGCCAGCATACTGTACACTACATCAATTGGTTCCTTATTTATTGTTGTAATTTTAGGTCTTGTTTTTGTGTACATCTGTACAGGAGAACGTAGTCTTCTGGAAGGTTGTTCAAATTCAGTACAGGATAATGTTTAATAAAATATAACATGTAAATGTAACTTATTTGGGCAAGTGCATGGGTTGTGTCTGCCTTTTTTGTTAATTTATTTGTATGTTTTACTATCTGAAGAGTATGCAATTTTAATAGACAAATTTTTATCATTTTTTTATGTTCAAAAGAATGCTTTTCTTTGAAAGACTACTAAAATGTTTATATACATAACGTTGGTTCACCATTGCAAGAACAAAAGGTGAAATGTAATAAAACGGAAGAAAATTGACACATTTAATTTTTTTTGTTGATATTATTTTTTGTATACTTCAAGTGTTTTCAATTTTATTTATTTTCATCATCTATTTTAGGGGCTGCATTGGGTCTGAATTTGGAGCTGAATGCATTGTTTTGATCAGAAGGGGGTTGTCTCTTGTTAGTTGCAACTTTCCTATTTGATGAACAAGCACCTTATCTGTTAGTGTGTTCTTCATTAACACCATTAATATGCTCACAGCTGTGCAGTTAAAATATTCATCTGAACATGTTAAAATCATCACAAATTGAATTTAAAAAATGTGTTCAATGTCAGTGCAAAGGCTTACTCAGATGGAGTGAATTTATTATATAAAGATGAATTCTCAAGTGTCAGAAATCGCAGGCCCTCACATTCACCACAGGGTGGCAGTGTTACACAGGGGTTTAGGAATGGGGGTCCAGACTTCCACTAGTCTCACTTTATGAGCCCAGTTGCAAGCAAGGTTATGCTGTGCTGTTGGTAGTTTTCATCACATTACTTGGTTTAAAAGCACCCACATCTAGTGACATGCATTGTGTATGATTTATACATTTATTTTTTTATATTTTCAAGAGCAAGTCAAGCTGTGCAATTTGCTTATTATGGGCAAAGCAGCACTGTCTCATCTAGGCTTCTCATTTTCACTGGTGACCTGACAGGCAACACTGACTGAGTTATAATATAATGCTGAAATAATGTTGAATGGGTAGTCAGAATACCAGCAACCACATTCAAAGGGGTATCTAATATATCGTTATGTGTGCTTGCAATTTTTAATTTTAATTTAATTTGGCAAACCATTTTATCCAAAGCATCTTACAAGAGTACATTAAAACAGTAAGCTACAGTACAACCATTGTCATCACCATTTGTGCCATAAAACCTATTGTATAAATGGGAGAAAAAGATTATTATAATTTTCAAAAAATGTAGATTGTCAGAAAAGGTGAGTTTTCAGTCTGTTGCGGAAGATTCTGCTGTCCTGACCGAGTGGGGAAGATCATTCCACCACGTAGGGACAAGGGCAGAGAAGAGCAGGAGCAGCTACCCAGGTGCAGCTACCCAGTGTTTGGAGAGACCGGACAGTCAGCTGCCAGAGGAGGCCAATCAGAGAAATCTGTATAGGAAGCAGTACCCCTCATGGCCTGGTACACTAGGCACCAATGACTCTAAATGAATATGAGCTACTACTGGGAGCCAGTGAAGAGTGGTAAGTCATGTGTGAATTTGGGAAGGTAGAACACCAGATGTGCAGCTGCAGTCTGGACAAGTTGCAGTGGCTTGATGGCACCAGACGGTTGGCCAGCCAGCAAGGCGTTGCAGGCATGTAATTACCAGGGTCTGATGCTTGCATCTTGAAGCACTGTGGTACCAACAGGTGGTAGACAAAAAAATGGAAACACCAAAATATATGAATATGAACTAATAAGGAAGTTGGCCACCTTTTGCCTTTTCACTCTTTCTAGTGGGATATTGGACCATTCTTCAAGAAAGAAAGCCTCCAGTTATTTGAGAGGTGAAGGTGGTGGAAATCTACTCTGTACTCTATGTTCCAGAAATTTAGATTATATTTAGATCTGGTGATTGGGAGGCCAAGGAGGGTGTTTGGCTTCATCCTGGTCATGAAAACCACTCTTGAATCTATTTATCAATGTGTATGGAGGCATTATTGAATATGGGAACATCTTGAGGAAACAATGTTTGCACCATATGGTGTACCTGGTTGCCTAATATGGCTTTGTAGTCCTTGGCCGTAATTATATCATACATAGTAATAGTCAGACCCTCAATGACTTTCATGAGATGGCTGCCCATACCACAACAGATCCACCATCATGTCAATTGGGATCAGGCAATTTGGCTTGAAGGCGTCCTTTAGATTTTTGCAAACATAAACCCATCCAGATGTAGGAAAAAGACAACTCATCAGACCATATTACCTTCTTCCACTTTTCCTAAGTCCAGGTTTTGTACTTACTACATTATGTTATGCATTGTTGCACATTGGCCTTGATTGCAATGCTTTTGGAATGGCAGCCCTACCATAAATATCAGCTTGGTGAAGCTCATCACATACAGTTTTTCTTGAGACTGGGTCACGGAGGTGTAGATTCCATTCCAATTTGAGGCCGTTGATTTGTGTTTTTTAGCAACTATCCTATTAAGTGTCTGTCCATCCCTGTTGCTGAGCTTCGACTTGTGACCACTTACGTCCCTCTTTCCTGATGCAGGTTTTCCTTGTTTGATTTTTGACACATTGAATAATTTAGCAGTTTCTGTGAAGACGGACCTGGAAGTCGGTCACCAACTATTAGACCTCTTTTAAAATATCTTAGATCTCCCATGTTTCTTTAGAAACTCACATATTTAAGTGTTTATTTTAAAATGTCCTTCATAGCAGAAACATATTGGCAATTGGTCTTGACATTAATATGAAATGCATATGTAGACTCCTTTTTAATTGCAATGTAGTTAAAATATCAGTCCTTTTTTTTCCTTTGGTGTTTCCATTAATTTGTCTACCCCTGTACCTGGTAATTGTTGTTTTCATTTCGCTGTTTCTACTATGTGTGTCAGTGCTGTCCATGTAATTGTTGTAATAGGACATCATAAAGCCTGAAACCTTTAATTGGCTTCAGCACCACTTCAGCAAGCTAAAGCGTGCCCCCCTATCCAGGATCCCATGGTAGACCAGTGGTTCTTCCCCTGGATATCAGCAGTTTGTGTGTTTCAGTGTCGACGGGGCTGCTGTGGAGCTCTTATACGACGATTGTTCAGCTTCCGTTCAGCTGCCCTGGATCACTGCCCCCCTGCTTTACCGAAGCAAGACTTTCATGTCCATGCCTGGGGGCAGGAAATGGGCAGTCGCCATACCTCCTGTGTTACATTTGAACATACAGTATGTGCCCCAATTTCAAGCAGGCCAAACATTGAGGCTGGAAATGGGAATAGCTATCTAATTTCCTTTGCAAGCTTGAAGAGACTGGGAGATGCTGGTGAAGAAAAAGAGAATTGTTGTCACAGAGGAAATATCGATTTTATGTGCTAAGAGTAGCCTCTAGAGGGAGGTATTGCTTTGAGGGCCCTATTTTCATGCTGGCGCTAAGCAGCATTATGCCCTAGTGCAGGCGAATTGCCAGTTTTGTCTCACAAACGGAATATTTCCTGTCTCTGCCGAGTTTGGCAATTTTGTGGTGCGCAATGAAGGCATTTGCGCGACTATGGGTTGGGCAGCGCAATAGGGGGTGTGACAATGAAAACAGTGAGGCACTATAGGGTGCTATATAAGTTTGGTGTCAAATAATGAGTTTGCATTAACGTCCGACTAGACCACCTCTTAGCGCAAACGCTGGCGCTCTGTGCAATTTGGTGACTTTATTGATGCACACACATGAGCATAAGGTTATCTGAAATCACATGAGAATGTTTTGTGAATATTGTGAATTTCCCCCCACGTTGAGGCAAATCGTCCAATCCATGGGTAACTTGCAAGCGTAATCAATTAAGCTAAAAACAATTTCACCACAGCTTGTGGTTATTCAATGCACAGACATGAAAGACTGAAGCCAGCAGGCCATCCATGCTACCGTTCAGTAAGATAAATAAATATATGTTTGTATGCAAATATATGTAGTATGCACTACAGAAAATGGAGTACATAATTGGACGCTGAAGGCGATACCGTGAGCGATACCCTGGGTTTGGTAGCCGGTGTTGGCCAGACTGCTATCAGTTCGGCTGTACATGCAGTTTCTTCCAGTCATGTCCAACATGCAAATTAGTTTATTACTTTTCCTACACCCGACAGCCAGCAGAGAACTAAACAGGGTGCCATTGACTGCACACGTGCAGTTGCGTGCACCATCTGATCACGGTATCATTTATGTGAATCGGAAGGGGGTCCACTCCATTAATATCCAGGTGGTTTGTGATGCACACTCCAGGGTGGCGCATGTAGGCCTACTGCATGACGAACATAAATGAAACAGGCCTAGTTGCAGTTGTGAGTTTTTTTATTTATTGCTTTCCATTTAACAATTACATTAAGTTAGAAGAAAATAAACGTTGTTTTTTAAGTTGGAAAGCCTACAAATAAGGAAAAAAAGAGATGGTAAAGTAAAACACTTTCTTTTAACAATGTAGGTCTCAAAATATAAACTCAAATCATGAAAATAACAAATTAATGTGCGCCTTGTTTTCCCCCTCTGATTCGTGCACCAACTTTTCCACACCTCTCCTCTTTGCATCTGCGTTACCGACACCGTCCTAATTCACCAAAATAGGGCCCGAAGACTTATTACTTCCATTCACACAAGGAATTCTACATGTTTTGCATTGAGTAAGGAGAATGGTATCAAAGAGAACTTTAGATAATATTATGGTTACATTTTCAGTATTACTGAGATTTGTAGTACGTACTGCAAACAGGGACATGTTTTACATTTTGCCACTAGATGGTGTAACAGCAGTAAAAAACATATTTTGGCTAACATTGTTATGGCCACCATTTTAGCTTGTAAATAGTGCCTGCCACATGAATGAGTGAAAGTAGATACCTTTCAAAATCATTTTCTCATTTTTATTGCATGCATCTTATTACATACCATTCAGTGGGCTTGAGTCATGTCTCATTTATTATTTTCCAGCACTATGTGACCTCTCAGTCTATTCTCATTAGTTTTACAGTGTTGTACAGTAGATGTAGCTAATATGTTAGCTGGCAAGCAAGCATTGTTAACATTGCTTAATTATGCAGTGTGGTCAGTCTTAATTATCTTGTTGGACATCTTGTAAAGGGTGTCAACCATTATAAAGCCACAACCATTATTTCATTGTAAAATTCCAATTTATGACCTTTGAAAATAGTTGCAGGGAAAATGGCCATTACTAATATTTGTAATGATTACTGAAGTAAAACATGGAGATTTGTCAAACTACAAATCTAGATCTTAATTTTAACGTCAAAAAGGTATATCCAAAGTTGATCAGTTTATCAATCGACCTTGATCTAAATATTAAAACCTAAACCTCAGTTCAAGGCTATAGTTAGTTACAAATGTCCCAAATAATACCATGCATGAGGTGGCAGGAGAAAAAGCAAATGTGTGGGTGGTGAGCTTTAGTATAGCATGGGCCCATTGATTTCTGTGTGTGATTAATGTGTGAGCCAAAGTTGGAGAAGCCAGTCTTCGCAGATCATTTGTCTCTGTACACTGAGACTGATCTTACATCAGTTTGAAATGCTAACTAGGCTTTTCCCTTCAGTCTGTTAATTTGGTGGCCCATTCTCCTTTAATTGAGCTACAATTCTATGCATTGTAGTTGTGTATTTTGGGATCCTGTGCCCTGGAAAGGAAAATTATGATGGCAAAATCAGAAACCATACTTTATCTTCAATTATGAAAGACATAGAAATGTACAGAAATTTTAGCCAATGTTTTTAGCCCAAATTGTGCTTTGGTCCAAATGACCAACACAGCATCAATCATCACACACCAATAAAAACCAGCTGAGAAGGTACCTATATTGTGTATTCTTTGGTGGAAACATTTATATAGGAACAGCGTATCAGGTAGAATGTGGTGCAGTGGTCAGAGCACTGACTTTGTACTTGAGGGTTGTAGGAGTTCAAGTCACAGAAGAGACACTGCTGTTGTACTTTTGAGGAAAGTATTTTACCTCAGTTCTTCAAGAAATATTGACCCATATAAATGAGTTAAAGAATATACATTGGTCCGATATGATTGCACAGGAGAGGAGGGACCTTATAACGAGGGATAATAAGGGGCAAAAAATTATTAAGCGATTGCTGATGTCTGTAAAATCTTTTTATCCATAAAAAAATTATTACTTTATTTTAAATGTGGTAATAGTCAAAATAACAGCGTGATTGACAGAGCGATGATATTGTTGAACAGCGGTACTTGATATTACTTTGTAAAATAATAACACATCATTGTGGGACTTGGTACAAGTAGTCAAAATGCGGGACATTTGGCCACCCTATGTGGAACATCACAAGGGCATCACTAAAACGTAGTTAATAAACACGTTTTAATATATGTGGCTTTGATGAAAATTTACAAACTAAACAAACGGAAAAAAGGCTTCAATTTGCTAGGGAGCATAAAGATTGGACTCTGGAGCAATGGAAGAAGGTCATGTGGTCTGATGAGTCAGCATTTACCCTGTTCCAGAGTGATGGCGTATCAGGGTAAGAAGAGGGGCGGATGAAGTGATGCACCCATCATGCCTAGTGTCTACCGTACAAGCCTGTGGGGACAGTGTTATGATCTGGGGTTGCTGCAGTTGGTCAGGTCTAGGTTCAGCAATATTATGTGCCCAAAGAATGAGGTCAGCTGACTACCTGAATATACTGAATGACCAGGTTTTTCCATCAATGGATTTTTTCTTCCCTGATGGCACGGGCATATTCCAAGATGGCAATGCCACGATTCATCGGGCTCAAATTGGGAAAGAGTGGTTCAGGGAGCATGAGACATCATTTTCACACATGGATTGGCCACCACAGAGTCCAGACCTTAACCCCATTGAGAGTCTTTGGGATGTGCTGGAGAAGACTTTGCGCAGCGGTCTGACTCTCCCATCATCAATACAAGATCTTGTAAAAAAATTGAATGCAACTCTGGACGGAAATAAATGTTGTGACATTGCAGAAGCTTATCGAAACGATGCCACGGCGAATGCGTTCCGTAATCAAAGCTAAAGGTGGTCCAACGAAATACTAGAGTGTGTGAATTTTTTTTGGGACGGGCAGTGTATTTCCCACCTCCCAGACAACTATATCAAAGTGCTTTTCTCAATAGGAAATGGATACACATGCATGTTAGTTTAGTATTTCCGCATGATACGCCATACAATTTTGTACTCCATATTATTGTAGTGAAAGCAATTGCTCTTCACAAGCCATGGTGCTTGCTCTTCATTACACATGATGAAACTGCCAGTTAGCTACGGCAAAGGTATTAAAGGGGGGGTGAAGCTGATTGGCCACAATGAACCATACCCTCATCAACCCAGAGGTAATTTATTGTTCTTAAACCAACCTCTTTTGCAACAGCGCCGCAGATGCACTACCATCTCTTGTCACGAAAGTTCCTGAATAGACAAGGACACGCTGTGCTTTGGCAATGCAACTAGAGCACTCAGTTTATAAGAATGCCTTAAGTAAATCAATACTGTGATATAGAGGGGCCTCATCTCAGAGTTTGTGTCTACTTGTCATGCTGTCTGTGAGATAGGACAGGCTCAGTATTGGCTTGTGTTGATGAACATATGGTCGCTGGTGCCAGGGTAATATAAAGAGACCAGTTATATCGGAGGCTGTTTACCATTCCTCTCCCAGCCAGAATTAGACCGAGTCATATTTACACCTAACAATTTAACTACGCAACAGTAAGACAGAGGTCAGCTTAAGTAATTTGCCTTCCATTTTATCTACGTTGGTCCTTCTTCTGACACAGTCCGAGAGGGGTCAATGGGAACAAACAAAATCAATGGGAATTGATTCCTGGAGGTTGATGTAATGTAGCCTCTTTAACAATCTTATTTACCAATTGTGGGAAGACCCTCTGTCTGTGTCAGATCAGAGGGCATTAACAGTGGAGGTGCAGTGCCCTAGACTTAATATGCACAGGATGTGTGTGGCTAAATGTCACCGGTGGGCACTGCTGTAGACAGATTATCACAGCGTGTAGCAGCATGAGGGCCTGACTTACTATGGCCTTTAAAAAAAAAACTGTTTGCCTGAGAAACAATGAGAACAGGGTTTCTCTTCCCGAATGGTGGTCTGGAGGGATCTCTGAGGTGGTGTTATTGAGAATAGCTTTTATAGCACTATTTTCTTCCGATTTGGAATGCCCAATTGTGTTTGTGTTCTTCGCTGCAACCCCCTTTGTCAATTCAGGAGAACACAGAAAAGCAGAGTGCCCCTCTGAAACATGTGATGTCAGCCGCTGCTTCATTTCACCAGTTAAGCTTGCATTTACATTTAATCAGAGGAGCACACTTCTAGCTTTTGCAGTCAGACTGTGGGTGCCCGATTGACCAGAGGGAGCTGCTGGTGTGTGATGAGACATGGACATTCTTCCGACTGAAGAAGGATGTATGTGAAGGAATTGCATACCATTCTAATTGGAGCTTCAAAGGAATTTTATGCTTCCTATAAAAGTATTTTAACAACAAGTATGTTATGCTGAATTCAATGGAAAGTGCTTAGTTGGACATTATTAAATATGGCATGAAAAATTTTGCTGACATTTACGCAAGGGTCTTATGAATGCTTTGCACGTCCAATCAAACACTTTCCTGGGGTTTTATTATCTAACAGAATAGCCCGTAAAGCCATATATAACCTCAGTAGTTGAATATTATTAAGTTATCATTTAGGTTAAGGACTGATTTGGGGTTGATGTAAGGGTTTGACTTAGGGTAGAGACAAGGTTACAATTTTGCTCAGGATGTGGTGGGAGGGCAAGGTTTAGTCAGCTGCCCTGTGTAATTAGACAAACCACACAACTGTTACACGTGTTACTATGTTGTTACATCCACAGTAATCTCTAGTGTCATCTTATGAATTCCTCTTCAGTCATGCCCACACCTGTGGAATCAAGCATTACATTCATCCACTCACTGTTTGCCTTAGAGGGCTCGGTGCAGAATTCATTTATCAGCTGACCCGTATTGATAGCAACCTGATTAAACAAATCACTGCCTTGATTAACACAATTTAGCTTCTCTGACCAGGTCTGACAGTGTTTTGTGTTTTAAAGAGAGCTGGGAAACCAGGAAATCACAGCACTTTGGGACCAGAACACTGGCCCCACACCACAGAGTACTCAATCACTATCCATGTAAGCTTGTTGAAAAGGTCGTTGTCTTATATTTTCTTCACTGTACAGAGATTTTAGATGCTGGAAAGAACGTATATAGGATAAATGTGATCGATTTGCATCATGGTTACCTAAAACAATCAGGCTTCAATCTGGAAATGGCACAAAATAGAATTTGTGAGAAATTACACTGCTGAAGTCTAAATTGATATTTACAGTCTTCCCCTGCCCCCTTTATTTAGGAGACAGTATTCTCCCTGAAACCACACACCAGCCTCCAGTCTGTAATCTCATCCACTCTGCTCTGAGACTTCCCAGCTAAGCCTGTTGGAGCAGGTAACTGGCTTTCCACCTCCTGGGAGATTAGCACACAAGATTGTACAAGCATATGCACATTTCTTTGTTTGATTGTCCCTGGAATTAAAAATATTGAAAAACAAAATAAACAAATAACCTACAATGGAGGGGAAAACTCAAATAATTCATGACTTACTCCAGGACTTAATTTTCCTGGAATTTGTCTACCATGGAGAGTTCTGCAGGTCAGGGTGTGTTGACAGCTGAGATT